>OZ008368.1:263274155-264474155 GCA_963931995.1 Phaonia tiefii | reverse complement strand
AATTTCATTCAAACCAAAATCATAATAGAGCCACCCTACTACACATCTATTTTCACATCATATCATTCAATAACTGCAAACAGTTGGAGCTGTGTATGTGAATACATAGATATATATGTCCCCCACATCTAAAATCCAATGATTTGTAAAATTTTCTGTTTTAGTTTTGAATTGTATATAGTTTGTCTTCTTCGTTTTGCCCCTTGTTGACGTTGTTGCAGCCGCTGTGTTTCAAATATATATCCGCCTGCATGTTTATTAATGTGTACTCGTACACATGTGTGAGTGGAAAGCAAAAAAAGTCTATAGCAAATGAATGTGAAATATATTAGTTTATTGGCATATTGGCCGATTGAAAATCATCACAATAAAATAAACAAATTCGCAGTTAATAATTTGATACTACACAGGCAGACTTAGAGAACGGAAGTGATCGTTTGCAGGTATATTTTATTTCAACCCAGTGGTGCCTAACTAAGGGCACTGGCAACACGGGTAAATTATCAGAAATGACAAATACACAGTCGACATTGAAACTGAAATGAAAAGGTTGGAGGTCTTTACTAGTGTACGCAGAGTAAAATACAGGTCTCTTTCATTTTAGGGAAGTAAATACAGGTCTCTTTCATTTAGGGAAGACTAACTACATGTCTCAAATATGTTGGCAAACTTCTTGTTTAATGGGAAGTTTTCTAGGTGGAGCCTGTACCCAATATTTAGTATATATTGTAGTTTTGAACCCAATAAAAAGTAAAGTTTAGAAAAGCCAAAGTGAAAGAAGTTTAAAAAAAAATAACAATTTCTTAAATAAGTGACTTTTCTTAAATAAATTAAATTTTCTCAAAATTATACCTATTCATATTCTTAAACAAAATACCTTTACCTAAAAAAATACCTTCTCTTAAACAAGTACCTTTGCTTAAAAACGGTAAATTTTTTTACAAAAAGTACCTTTTCTTAAAAAAGTTTATTTTTAAATATGTACTTTTTTTTTAAAAGTACATTTTCTTGCAACAAGTTGTCTTTTACTAAAAAAAACTGCATTTTCCTTAAAGAGTATTTTTTTGTAAAACAAAATATCTTTTCTTGGGATAAGTACTTACTCTTCAAAATTTACCTATTCTTGAAAAAAGGTCCAATCCAAAATAACTTCACATTTCTGAAAACAAAACCCTTCTTCAAAAAAATACCTTCTCTTAAAAAAAAAAATTTCCTAACAAACTTCGTTGTCTTAAAAGTACCTTCTCTTAAAACTAAAATAATACCTTTTAATTTTTTTTCTTGAGATAAGTAGCCTTTCTGAAATTAAGTACATTTTCTTAAAAAAATAACCTTTTCCTAAAACGAGTACCACTTCTTTAAAAAGTGTCCTTAGTTAAAAAAAGTACTTCTTTGTAAAAAAAACTGCTTACTCTTATGGCTTTTTGTTACAGAAAGTACCTCTTCTTAAAAATAGTACCTTTTCTTAAAAAACACATTAGCTTTTAATAAAATAAGTACCTCTCTTTAAAAAAGGAAATTTTCGGGAAAATATAATACATATTCTTACAAAAAAAAACATAAAAATATACTTATATTTAAAAAATACATTCTACTAAAAAAATCTTAAAAAAAGTTTATCATTTTACAAAAAGTATCTTTCCTTTAAGATCCACTTATATTATCGTATATATTATCGTATTGGAACTAACTAGGCGTATTGGAACTAACTAGTACATAATAACTTCGTTCCAACCGGGTATCCCCTGACACCTCCTGTGATTTTTTTAATAGAAAACTGATTTTTCAAAGTAAACATTAATTGAAATTTGGAAAAGGTATCGTGGCAACCGTTGCGTCTTTCTTGCAGCAACAATATCTATACACTACCATTCAATGAAAGCTTGCATAGACCAAAATTAGAAAGCATAGATCTTCGATTTCTATGAACGCATTACTAAATATAACATTGGAGAATAAAAAAGAATAGTTTTTTGTGCCGAAGTCTCTTTTGCTATTGCACTTTCTTTTCTTCTTACATCTATCTGCTTTAACATTAGATGTAATATTGTTAAAATAAATAAAGCAATATTTAGCTCACTGAAATAATTGTTTTGGTTTGTCATAAACAGACAGACGACAACCTACTTGTTTGAATGCTATAAAAGCATTCAGCATTTATTCAAGCATTTATTCATTTGAATAAAAAGTAATACTTAGCTCACTGAAATAATTATTTTCGTTTTGTCATAAACAGAGCGACGATTCGGCGATTCTTAGGTCGTCACAAAATCTAGGAGTTGACAGCTTGGTCACACGCCTAATTGGGAAGCTTCTGGTGGATAGATCCGTCACAGCTGAATGGGGTGGTGTTACAATTGCTAGGAGCGTTAACAGGGGGGAGTTCTGTCTCCACTATTATGGTTAACGTCTGTCAATAAACTGCTTCTCGAATTGGACAAGGCCGAATGCCAGGTCTTTGTCTATGCCGATGATATTGCTATCATCTCTACGGGTAGAAACGTCAATTTACTTAGCATTCGTACAACCAGCCTACTTAGTCTAATTTCGAACTGGACCGCTAACAACGCACTATCGCTTAACCCACTAAAACCCCGCATTTGAACTGCCGTCAGTTAAGGGGACGCAATTACAGTTGACGGAAAAAGTCAAGTATATTGGAATAATTCTCGACAGAAAACTGTCTTGGAAACCGAATGTGGAGGAGAGGGTGAAAAAGGCACCACTCCAAAATACACATCAAATTATGGCACCACTCCAAAATACACATCAAACTGCCATTCTCTGTGGATCCATTGGCTTCTTCTTGTTTGTTGACATATCGGCCGAGACGAATATGCACGTGAGGGCTTCGAAAATGTTCAGGATTTCCTGACAAAGCCTTTCTATAAAACAAACGTTTTACAAGTAAATGCCATTATTCATGGAAATTATGAATTTTAAGTTACTACCATCTTTGGAAATTTTATGGCATTTATAGTTGCACGCGTTTTGATGGTTGGACACCATCGATCCACAATTACCTACATTTAGTGCAAAGTATACGCGTACTAGTATAAGTGAACAAATTAATGAATGAATTCAAATGAAATCAGAAAAAAAATGCTCGAATGACTGAACAATAGTATCAGTCGGTCGGATTGTCTAAGTATGTCTCACTATCTGTACCTGAGTGATACACATTTTAATGTTAACAACAATTTTCACATCCAAAACTAAAATGGGTGTGACGTCAGAAGCGAGACAGAATTTGTTACTCGATTGGATATGAAACCGACAAGACCAACTGGGGTGTTGTATTACCTTTGAATATTTATACAAAATGAAATAGAAAATTCATACAAAAGTATATTTTTATTTAATTTTCAATGTAATGTTTTTTCCATCTAAATGATTAATTACTGGCGGTATTATTCGAATATAGTATCTTTTTATTTGCTATCAAATAATTTATAAGCAATTTTTTTAACAATGATTATATGAGCACTAATAAATCGTTATGCCCGCTTTTCCTTCTGGAAGATGAGGGATATGTATATTGGTAAAATATTGTTACTCTTCGAAAAGAAAGAAACTAAAGTCTAATCGTCCTTTTTTAAACCTGAATAAATTGGATTTGCTTGATATGTGGTTTCAACAGAACGGTGCCACATACCACAGTGCACGCCATACCATGAACCAATTGATAGATGAGTTTGGTGAGCGGTTAATCTCATGTGGTGGCGCTATTAACTGGTTGACTACAGCTTTTCTCACGAGCATCCCAATTAATATGCTGAACAGATCGTATGATAGGGTGTCGCCCTGCGTGCCACCTCGTCTCGGACTAAATGGTTCGGTGAGATCGTTACCAATCTATTCTGAGGAATTTGTGCCGGTCAATGTTATTCTACAAAGACGTATCAGTTTAGCAGGAATACCAAGCTCAGACATAGCTTGGTATAGTTTGCCCCGTATCGGCCCATCGAAGGCAGCCTTATATCTACAAAGGGGTGGAAGGTGTCGCTTTTTTGTTCGAGGGTTTTCCCCAGGATTTCTCGTATTGTGAATAGCTGGTCAATAGTTGACTTTCCAGGCCTAAAGCCACACTGCTAAGGATCGATCAGGTCTGCAACAAACTGCTTTAGTTTTTCGCACATTACGCTTGAGAGGATCTTGTATGCAATGGATAAAAGGTTTGTTCCACGATAGTTGGTACATATTCTTGAGCCGCATGTATTGAAAGCAGAACACAGTACGCTAAGCCTCCAATGGTCGGTCATGCATTCATCTAGCCAGATTCTGCATATGAGCTGATCCAATCACCTTTCCAACACATAGCAGTCAGGCTTAAGGAGCTCAGCCGGTGGTCGATCACCACCAACGTCTTTCTTGTTCTTAAGCCGGGAAATAGCAGTTGTAACTTCGGTTTGGCTAGGAAGGGGGCTATCGAGGCCGTCGTGCTGTATGTGCTAAACACCCGCATCTATATTGAAGTCTCCCGGGACATATTCCCAACATACTCTGCATATCTGCAGCAAGCTTCCCTTCCTTATCTCATAAATAGGGTGCCCCTGACCCATTGCTGTGGTTTGGCTTTGTACTTCTCGGTAGAATTTACGGGCCTCATTCTTCCTTCGGTAAGATTCAATTTGCTCACTCTCCGTTTTTTCTGCTTCACCCACCAATGGTGACGCAAATTTGACTTTGATCAATTGTGACGTCAGTCTCACGCACCGGGGTTTTCCACTGAACATTTTTCGAAACGTGTTTCTTATAGTTGAAACAAAGATTTTTAATCAATTTTCTAATGAAACTCACATAATTTTGTAATTCGAGCATTAAAAATAACAATATTTTCAGGAAAAATTTTTTAAAATTAAGAAATTAAATAAAAGGTCACATATTCATAGAGCAAAATAAGGATTTTTAGTCTTTCGACATTCGGAGCTTTTACAAAATAATCAAAAATTGGTATCTTTCCAAACAAAAAACAACAACAAAAAATACATCTCAAAAACTACATTTCTTCAGGTAAACAGCTGTTGCAATACGGCACTACGTGTTCAAGACACAGATATTGGTGACATTTATGGCAAGAGTGCTTGGTTTCTCAGGTTTATCCCATCTTTTTTTTTATCGAACCAACACTCAGGGGATGCCCCCAATAAATGCAGAGCATTGTGTTGGCGATGGAAAATTGAGGAAGTGGAGGGTGGAAAGAGGGAGTAGTGTCTGTTGACATTTGCTTTGAATCTTTGTATGTCACAATTGGTGGGAAATACAGTAGCCTGAAGAACGAAGTTTCTCTATAGTGCGTAGTGCGGTCAACAGGCCCCTCGATAAGGTATCTATAGAACAGCGACACGCAACCTACATTTCTACTATACTCAAGGGAGGCAATAAAGTGGGACACCCTACTGTCTCCTATAAACACGGTCGATATCTTCTGGACACGTTCGAGAAGCTCCAAATGGAAGTTGTATTCCATATTTGGCCTGATGTATGTGGTGTACATATTAAGAAGATCAGATGGAATGAAGTATGTCTTGCAGCACTTTAAAAAGCCTAGACACTCGAGTGTATCTTTTGACACTTCAAATACATGTTTTGCCCAACGGACATCACATTGTATTTTCATGCCCACGACATCAAGAGCGTCCGATTCATCAATATCCACACAATCAATAGACAATGACGAAACACCTGGGTCAGCAATCCGCTTATGCGGCAACAAACAACCGGCATTCAAATCTACTCTCTTCATTCGACTCCATTCAACAGCGGACACCAGATTCCGGTGGAGTGTTTTATTCATCGTCCGGTGTTTGACTTCAATCTCTTGAAGACTTGATGTACAGTCGAATGAATAAGAATGGCAGAGATTACTGTCATCTGCAAATGAGTATATTGGATTCACAATCTGACCCAGGACCGGCCAATTCTTGACGGACCCGATGTCCTAGGTACATCATCTATATGAAAAATCGTCGATTAATCCCTGATTGTTTACGGCGTTACAAAAATTAGCTTTTATTCTGTCCTATATGAACTAAATATACCTTCTCGAAAAGAGGGGAAAAAATAAAAATAAACTTGTATCGTCATTTTCATGTACACGCCAGCAGTTTTGTTCATGTTTAAAGTTCTCTGGTGCCACTCAGTGAAATGGCTCCATATATTTGTGAGGAAAAAAATAAGGAGTGTTTGGAATATGACGAAATTTAGTTTAACAATACATAGTAACTTTCTAACAGTAAACTGTTTATGACTTTTACAACACTTACAACGTGTATGACATATGAAACATTGCATTGCACAAATGTTTTAAGTTGCGTTGTGCGAAAACGTATTTCTATATATTTCATCTGAGAAAACATTCAGTGCCAGACTCGAAATAACTTTTTTTACGTGTTTGGCTTATGCGCACCAAGTAAAAATTTAAAAAATATTACGAAAACAGTGGTTAATTCGTTTCAGAAAATATTCAAGACTGCTAATGTTCCTTACTTGTGGTATACTCCGGAAGTCGTTTGCGACTATTGCTATAGAAATTTATGCAAGTTTACTGATGGAAGGTCAACAAACAAAAACACTGCAATGAATTGTGCTACTTTTGCGTAGCTTTTACCCACACTAAAGGGTACAAATACTTTCGGCGCAAAAACATTCGCTACGCTATTGTAGAATCGATTATTCCAGCGGTTCTGTACTCACCAGAAGAATGTATAGTGGCTTCAGTGGAGAGTTTTAATGATGTTCCCGAAATAAGCGAGGGAAATCCAACAGAAGTACCAATTCTGCTATCACTATTTCTGGCATAGAATGCGAGGAGCGAGAGTCCGGAAGTATCGGAATTTATACCCAGTGAACTTGGGACTGCTGTGGCTCATTTAGTAACGCAAGCCGCCTTCAACGGCCTTGTACGACACGTACATTTGTCGAGGAGAACAGCGGAACTCTTTGCATCGCGCTTTAAGCAGTGGAATATAGTGGCGGCTGATTTTAAAACAACAGCCGCTCGTGATCGAGGTAGCACTATTCCATATGGCAAATTTTTTAAATTGCACGAAGATCGTGAACAAACTTGGTTTATTGTTATCATATTGATTCGATATTTCCAAAAATCGGTTACCCTCATATTTGAGAGGAGTGCCGACTCTTCATCGATACATCGGTCAACAGCCTTAAAGTCGTGCTGCTTTATATATGTAACAAACATTCATCTGATCCGAACACATATGGCACAAATCTCAAAGAAACATACGACGGCATGAAATTAATATTAGAGCTGATAAAGTATCAAGAGCACAATTGGAAAATATGCTACGATCTGAAGTGGTCGGATTACTCATGGGTGTTAAGCTTGGATTTCCAACCCGCCAGTGATTTTTGTGCACATGGGAAGGTCGTAAAAGAGATCAGCATTACACTGAATTTAATTGGAAGCCGCGCACATGCTACAAAGTAGGCGTAGACAGTATAGAGCATCTACCATTGGGGCAGCCATCTCAAATCATTCTGCCGCCACTACACTTAAGCTCGGTCCCGTATCAAAATTTGTTAAAAAACTGGATTGTGAGGGCGAGACGATTGCGAGCTTGCGCAAAACTTTTCCGAAATTGAACGGTACAAAGATTCAAGTTGGTATATTTTTAAGAAGTCATTCACTAACTTTATTTCTTTTGAATGATGTGTATGATTCAAGGTGTTTTCAATGATCCGTAGATAAAAAAATAGTTGCAAATTATGAATTTTCTCCAAAATTGAATGCTATCGAACAACGTGTATGGAAAGGCACAGTTGACGTTATTGAGCAGTTTTTTGGTAACAAACGAGCATTTGGTGAAATGGGCATTTTAATGGCGCTAAAGATCCACTTCCTTAACTTCCTTAATAATTCCTTCCACTTCCTTAATAAAAAAAATTTGGTTTTTTAACGAACTGAAGCCGGTACCATAATTTGTTTCCTCACAAATATATGGAGCCATTTCACTGTGTGGCACCAGAGAACTTGTACATGAAAATCGGCGATACGCGCTTATTTTTTCTCCCCTTTCCCAAAAAGTATATTTGGTTCATAATACAGAATGTGCGTAATTATATGAAACTCTGCGGATTGTTAATGAGCAAGATAAAAGAGATCCTAAATGTGTCAGTTTAGTGACACAAACTTTTCTTCTACACCACTGTGCCTTAACACAACCATTAAAACACATCTGGATATCAATCCCATAAATGATATCAAAAATGTATTCTTAATGGTCTAATATCACAATATGAATTAACAACATTTGCTGTTAGGAATCTATAGAACTTCTGGTATAGATGAATATTCTCGTCCAACGAAACCCATAAAAAACCAGTCAGACCTATCAAAATTTCATGGTTGAAGTCAATAATATGAATCATTTTCTTAAGATACATAAATTCTAAGGCTTTTACAGGAACATCACAACGAGAAGGACACTTGAAATATTGCAAAGTTGAGCAAGTGTAGGTGTGTGTGGATGAGGCTGACACATGTGTAGGTACATCCATGGCTGAAAATATTACTTAGTATGTGTGTATTATGATAGAAGCAGAAATAAGATATACACTAAATGTATCATTCATTCGCATTTCTATCTGCCATCGACAAATGTTTATTGCCACAAGTCATGTTATTATTGTTGTTCATACGTATGACTGTGGCATAGAGCAGTTCGAGTATCTCTTAAATTCAATGTATTTGTTGTATGCTATACACAAGTGTATACTTGTGTTTGTGTGTTCTTTCTGTTAATGTACAATACATATATAAGTACATACTAAATGTTTCAAGTATTATTAAATTTTACTTTGTTGCGCCAAGGATAAGTCAGTTAGTTGGTCCTAGATTGTGGAGGCGATGGGACCGCTATCAAAAAGCACACGTCATCTAATAAAATGTACTAATGACACTTGAGTGTAATAATTTTGTGGCAAAATAAAAAAAGAAACTGAAAGGCAAGAACACGTACTTGCACATTTGGGGCATGAGGTGAATGTTTTCGGAGAACCAAAAACACCTTAAATTTTATGACTTTATTAAAGCTTGCGGGATTGAATTTCATGTTGACTCATCAACTAAAAGGAATAAATTTAATGTAAAAAAAATACAAATTTAAATGGATTCTAGGACCAACTCGTTTTGCCCACCGCATTTGTATTAATGGCACTAATGATTTAGTTGAATGAGAATCATATCTGCTGATTGTAATATAAAACCAATCGTATTCATTTCAATCACGTTCATTTTATTAATAATATTTTTTCTCGCAGTTCTGAACGAAGTTCCTTATCGCACGTTTTGGGATGCGGGCTAAAGGAAAAAATTAAATAACTTTTTTTAACACTATTATGCTACAACCCAGTATTATCAACTATATTGGGTACTTTTGCTTCGGTTTGTGTCTAGGCTAACATATGTTAGGTAATTTCTTGCGTAATGGGTAGTTTCCTAGTTGGATCCTGTAACCAATAATTAGTATATATTGTAGTTCGGAACCCTATAAAAAGTAAATTTACAAAAGCCAAAATGAAAGAAGTTAAAGAATAGAAAAGTTTCTCAAGGAAGTGCCTTTTCTTAAAAAAAGGATAATTTTCTCAAACAAATATCTATGCATATTTTTAAACAAAGTGCCTTTTCTTAAAAAAATACCTTACCTTAAGGAACTACCTTGGCTTAGAAACCTTTGCTACTACCTTTTCTTAAAAAAAATATTTTTTTCTAAATAAGTACCTTTTCTTAAGAAAGTATACTTTCTAACAACAAATTGGCTTTTCTTAATAAACTGCCTTATTTTCAGAGAGTACCTTTTTTGTGAAACAAAATGACTTCTCTGGAGATAAGTACCTACCCCAAAAAATTAATATATTGTTGAAACAAGGACGAATTACAAAAAGAATTCCCATTTATTTTAAAAAAAAATTTCTTCAAAAAAATACCTTCTATTCAAAACTTAAATATTCGAGCGTCTGGTCTTTTTTAAATTATTTAATTCTTCGATATGTCGCTGCCTTTTGGGTACCATCGTCTGGAAGATAAACACAATTAGTAATAATAAATGAACCGAAAAATACCTTCTCTTAAAAAATACCCTTTATTACACAAAATTCCTTTTCTTAAAAGTACCCTATCTTAAAAATAAAATAATACCTTTTCTTTTCTTGAGATAAGTAGTCTTTCTGAAAATAAGTAATTTTTCTTAAAAAATAACCTTTTCTAAAAAGAGTACCACTGCGTTAAAAGGTACGTGTTCTTAACCAAAGTACTTCTTTGTATAAAAAAATCATACTCTTACGCTATTTTCTTCCAGAAAGTACTTCTTCTTAAAAATAGTACCTTTTCTTAAAAAAAACATTAGCTTTTAATAAAACAAAGTAGCTCTCTTTAAAAAAGGACCTATTCGGGGAAACATAATACATATTCTTACAAAAAAAAAACCTAAAAATATACTTTTGTTGTAAAAAAAGACATTCAATAAAAACAAACATCTTAAAAAAGTTTATCATTTTACAAAAAGTATGTTTTCCTAAAGGTCCATTTAAATTATCGTATTTATCAAAGGGCACCTTAGGCGTGTTGGAACTAATTAGTACATAATAAAGGCTCCGCCAAGTAACTTTTTTTTTTTGAAACTGCTACAAAAAAAAACTACTGAATATTTTCTCAAATTTCTTTTTTTATTTGAAAGTACAATCCTTCCGATTAATAATGGAAAATAATTTCATTCAAATGGCTGCTTCGGATGGCCATGCAGTAGCCTACACTAACGGTCCAATTTTTAAGCACATTATCGATTGTGTGCAGCTGTATTTCACCAATGGCTTCACGAATATTATCCTTTAAAGCGTTAATTTACTCTGGCTTGCCGGCGTAACACTTATCTTTGAGGGCACCCCACAAATAATAGTCCAACGGTGTCAAATCGCAGCTCCGTGGTGGCCAAACGACATCAGCTCTGCGGCTGTTAATGCGATCTTCAAAAACAGGGCGCAAAACATCGAGTGTAGCTTCGGCTGTGTGGCACGTAGCGCCGTCCTGTTGAAACCAAATGTTGCCAATATCCTCCTCTTCAATTTTTGTGAACAAAAATTCGTTCAAAATGGCCCGATAAAGATCGCCATTGACTGTAACGGCCACTCCTTGCTCATTTTCGAAGAAAAATGGTCCAATTATGCCTCTGGACCAAAATCCGCACCAAACAGTGACTCGTTTTGGGTGCATCGGCTTCTCAATGTATGCGTGCGTGCGGGATTTCTGTGCCCCAAATGCGACAATTTTGCTTGTTTACATACCCGCCAAGATCAAACTGAGCTCCATCTGAAAAGATGATTTTTTTTTGGCAAAATCGGGCCTTCGATCGCAGGCCCATTTTTCCCAAATTTCCCAGCTTTGTTCAAGCGTATACACAACCATATTCATTCAGCGGAAGGATAAAACTAATTATCTGTCAAATCAGACATGAGCTAAGTGGTACCATTCACGAAATAAGCACTAGTTGAAAAAAAAACGTTAGATGGCGGACCCGTTATATAGCGAAAGCAACTTCGTTCCAACCGGGTGTCCCCTGACACTTCATGTGATTTTTTATGAGTTTGGGGTTAATGGATGAACCAAGAGTACTGCAAAACGGCGTATAAAATCCGAAAGAATTTCGGGCTAAGCAAACAGGCCAGAAATATGGCCCTCTCTCGAGAAACGAAGGCCCAACTATATCAGATTCTCACACAACCCATCTTGCTTTATGGCGCAGAACCCTGGGTCATATCGCATGCTGATGATAGCAACCATAGGTAAAGTAAACAAATAAATGAGCACAAGTGTTGGGAACATTTTAATGTAATGGGTAAATTTCTAAATGTTCCCAGAAAAAAAGTAAAAAATATGACAATAAAAATCTAAAATTTCATATCAAAAGAGGGAATAATTTTCAACAAAAATATCAAGAATACAAGAATACAACACGTTACTTAAAGTAGAATATCTGAAGGCCAAATTGGTTCTTCCTCCGGTTCATCTACCATTACTTGTTGAGAGTCCTCAGACACTCTAACGGTCTGAGGTCGCATCTGCGACCACAGAAATTGCTACAGTTTTTGGGCAGGGAAATTGTTAGATTAAAAAGGCGTTCCGGAGTGTTCATCTTTGGGCGGTCTTACGGGTTTTCTCCTATTGATATACCAACACCGGCCTCATGGCTTTGAAATATAAACTTTTATGTAAAATCACCTAAATTTTGTCTCATTTTCCGTTATTTAAATTACTTTCATAAAAATTTCCCACAATTTTGAATAAACGTCAATGAGAATTATGAGAAACTTCAGTGAAAGTGACAGTAGTACAGGACAGCATCTAGTGTACAAAGTTGGCAATGGTCGCGCTGGGGGAGAAAATCTGTAGATCGAGCCGGTTGGAGAAACATGTTAATGTAAGACCCTTGACCTCACTAAATTGTTTGAGACCACCTAAGTAAGTAAACAAGGAAATGGCTGTATATTAGAATGTGCTGAATACAAACGTTTATGGAATTTCAATTGTTTTGGGAGTGGTCTCAAGAGATGTGTATTGTATATCTAATAACTGGAACGTCAGACTTCAAAAATCAAGCTCGGGTTCAGTTCTAATTTCAATTTGTTTATTCAATATTTCGATACCAGTCGAGGCTCATCTTCAGGAATGGTGGGGACCGATATTTATATAATGTTTAAAACGTATGCACATTGAAAAATATTAAAAACTTGCGAAAAATGCAAAAATTAAATACAAAAGTGAAAATAAATATGAAAAATTTGCAAGAAATAGTACGACTGATTAAGATTTAAAAATGGTTCCGTGAAAATAATAGTCCATCAAAATTGTGAAAATATATTTTTTGTGCCTATGTTTATTATGACACGCGGTCTAAGTCCCATATCACCCAAAAAAATAAATTTTTTACCCAAATACACTTGCAATCGAAATTTCAACGGTCGGTACGTAGGGGACTATTGATACCCCCGAATAAAAAAAGTTTGACGTTCCCGTAATGGGCTCTTCACCATATTAGTCAATAAATTAAACTATAAATTAAAATATAATCCAAAAATTTAATTGTTCGTATTTTTAATTAATTTTATTTATCGATATTTCGCTACCCTTTGGGTAGCATCGTCAGGAAGATAAACATAACGATTAATTAGAAACGAAAACAATGGAGAAACAAACTCTCGAACAATTTAATTTTTGAATAAAATACGAAAGGTTGGATAAATCATCACTTATTAAAATATAATCAATAAAAAAGATTTCCATCACCAAGAGATTCAAAACTGAACTTTCGTATGTGGAAAAATGTTGTCGGTGCTGAGATTTTCGGAGGATATTAATAAGAAATTAGTAACTAATTTGATTATAGATGATGTTGAACTGCCATTCAGCATCCACAATAAAATTCTTGCATAGAATTTCGGTTTATTTCCTCGCGATTCCCAGGATCGCTAGGGTTGTCGAAGCGGATTTGGAAGAATCGCTTTCTCCTAAATTCGGGCCAAGATCCGCATAAAATTCGAAAAGTAAACTATTTGAGACAATCGAGAGGTCTGAACTCCCGAATCCTGGCATTTTCGAAAATGCGGGATAAGTTACAATAAGTTACAAAGACAACATGCAAAAATAATTTCTACCTCAGAAAAAGATAACGTCTTCTCTGGCAGTGAATTTCAAATTTTAGTCTTCTTTATAGCCAAATTTCCCGCTACAAACACCAACTAAAATTTAAGGAGAAATATAAAAAAGGTTTCCCATTACATGCCATGAAGGAATTGAGGAGAGCATCTCACAACCAATGAGCTGTGTCCTGTCTAGTATTTATACTCACTGATTGGGACCTACAGTTTTTCTCCGGTTCCAAACGGTATTTTGAGAGGCTTTTATATGGCTACGTAGTCGATAGTGTCGCCGTCACTAAGAGAGGTGACCGCACTCGAAAACAATTTAAGGCGGTCAGATCAGAGATCGAACCCACGACCTCGTGTACAATAGTTCCGCATACTATCATTGTAACACCGATGGTCATAAATACAACGCTGGATAAAATCCCATATTTATGGAAAAACAATTACTTAGATACCCAAACCTAAATTCCAGAAAGAACATTTTTGAAACGTAATGTCAACAAAAAATTTTATTTAAACAATGGAATCTTGAAATCAAATTCTCAAGTTGCCGCGAGCAAATGAAAAGTGAAAAATATAGCCTCACGAAGGATGCCATCGATAGCCCGACACGTAGAAAACTTAAGAAACTATATTTGAACTTGTTATCTCTAGTAAGCTCTCATGCCTTTGCACAATGACGCTGGACGGCACTAAATCCACAGTGAAGGTAGGTAAAGATCTTAGCGAACCATTTAAAACCAGACGTAACGCCAGACAAGACCCTTCAGCTTCTTAATGGAAAGTCCACACAAGATATTACCGTATTCCCCAATATTTACAAATTGCTCGTCTATGCAGGCTTTCATTGAATACAGTGTGAAAATATACCCAACTACTTGTGGAGAAGGATGCTAATAATTTGCCTGTGCTGGCAATGCAGTAGCTATATTCCCAGATATTCACCATAATAATCAATGTATATTCAACGATATTAAAAACTTTCCTCTTCTTTAAATTCAGAAAATCAATATTTTCAATTCATCGTACTGAACAATAATCGCTTGCAGCAGAAGCATATCAAGAGGATGTGACAAAATGTGGAACATGCATGCCAGTTGTTTACAGTCAACAGATTAGATTTGTTGTTGCAGCAATAAATGTAACAACATCACCGGTAATGGCAGCAACTGTTGCCGTCATACCGCAAATGCTTTATGAGCACCTTTGTACGAGCAAGGGCTCATACATTTGTGGCCATACACCGGCAGATGTGATGTGTGTCTGTGGAAAATGATAAAAATGGTATGAATTTGCCGTAAATCCTATGATATTACTGATGTTACAACCAGTGCCATCTACTTATATGCGATGAAGCAGAAAAATCTCAATTCTTTGCCCCAGCAACTGGTCAGCATACGTAAATCCTGCCATCGTATGCTTAACTGCAAACCGCAAATAAAAAATGATTAAAAAAGGAATTGCTTAGCGATCAAATGGGGGAAATGTGACTACAGTCATCTGTTAATACATAAATGGGATAAAACATGCGAAAACCAATGAGAGTGGTTAGGCAAAATCATCATCCATGGCGAATTAACGTCGTCGGACCCTTCAAAATGACGCCGTTGTGAAATGCTTTAAATCTTGGGAAACTTTTTTTAGTTTTATTGCATTTTAAATATCGGATTGAGATGGATTAGCTAGTTAGGGTTTCTGTTAAATGTTGTCGTTTTTCTAACCATATTAAAAAAATTTGTACTTTATTGCATTTAATATAAATCACAGTGGAGCGAGATTATGTTCTTATTAAATAACTAAAATTTGTTGGTAAGTAGAAATCTATACACGCTGAAAATCTGTAGTTTTTTGTTGTTTGGATGCAAATATAACATATCTTTGGAGCTTGTCGTAAATATAATATACTTGTGCCCAAACGCATTGTGTTTGCTATTCAATATTACATGTTTGAGACACAATGATTAATATGTTATAACATTGTGTTTGCGACCCAAATATATTTGTGTTTAGAATACATATACAGCCGTGTTAGTTGCACTGTTTATGCTCTCTCGAGAGAGCAAGAGAGTAAAAGAGGGTCAACGAGTGTGTGTATCTTGTAAGTGTTTATCTGTATATTTGCAGTATTCTCTCAGTGAGTGATTCATAAATATTCGTGAATATGCGTGATGTATTGCGTTTTAATTTCATATGTTCAGTCGTCAATGGTTCTCGGACAGAGGATATCAAAAGCGCTTGATTAGTGAAAAAATAATAAACCAACGCTCGGACGGTTAAATGTGTTGTCAAGTTGCTATGGTTTTTGTGTATGTGTTTCGCATATATTTATGTGTGCTACCAAAGTGAGAAACGATTTTGAGGAAAGAATCTGGAAAGGGCAACAACGCGAATCCTTTTTTCTGCCCGAGCCTAAACTGGAAAAATCGGAATGTTATAAAAAAAACAAGTAATTAATACACGCTTGTCTTGCATGAACTAGATGTGTATGTAAGCATATTTTTCGTGTACCAACGCATAGTGGTAACCAACGCATTGTTGAAACCTTCTCAAGACAAAAACGTGAGAGACAACACAGAAAGGTGAAACAATAGACCAGCAGATTCAAAACATATAATGCCTTCAATGCAAGTAAATGTAAAACTCATTTAAATCTTTTAATTTTTTGTATTAATTATTTATATAACTAAATGTGTATATACTTATAAACGGCGAGTACCGACGTCGCTGGAAAAAAGAGTTATACAGGGTGATTCAGGAAGTTTCGGACAAATTTCTCCAGCGTATTCCTTGGCTCATTTCATGGAGAAAAGTCCACTAGGGCCATGTCCGAAAATGCAAGGGTGCGAAAGGCAGCGGGTTCAACATTTTCGGATTGGCGGTCGGATGGTAGTAGGGTAAAGTTGCTAACTTCTGAGCCAGTGGTCGTAGAAACTATATTCTAAATTGCGTTGGCTAGGCCAGGTTATCAGAATGGATGAAGGTGAGCCAGCGTAAAAGGTTTTCGATAACGTACCCGACGGAAGCAGGAAAAGGGAACGACCAAGACTACGCTGGAAAGACCAGGCAGGAGAATCCCTCCGTATCCTTGGTGTTACCAACTGGCGAGATAAGGTGAAGGATAGAACCAGTTGGAAGAGTATGTTGAAATTTGTTTAATTTGTTTGTTTAATTAATATGTGTAAGACGTCATACGTGGGGGGAAACACGTGAATGCTTCCACTTAAGTATATGGATGGTTGGGATGAAGCACACATATGTTTCAACGAAAAAACATACGTATTTGTCAGTAAACATGCTAATGTTTGCATTTAAATACACCTGAGTTTGGGGCTTGCAAACATATAAATGTTTGAAGTGTGTTCCAAATATATACATGGTTCCTGCAGAATATGTTTGGGAGTATATGTTACAGAGGCAGTATTTTTTTAACGTGTGGGAATTGATTTGATAGCTGGCATTTTGATCAGAATTGTTGGATTGATCAGAATTGTTTCCAATTCGTTATCAAATCCATAAACCTGTAAACAGATTTATCAGTGAACCTGTACAAAATTGGCAGCTTCCCAAGAAATGCTTTTTAAATCGGTACAATATTTAAATTTTGTTGTATTTTTGTTAATACAGGTATTTCAAATTAACCCTGCTGTTAGATTAGGACCATTTGGTCCAAATTTTTTCTGTTTTCCCTTGTAACTTTGGAACGGTGATATATACTGACTAAATTTTTCTGCTAATGGGGTCTTTTAATAAAACAATGTTATGTGCGAAAATTAAATTTTCTAACTTTATTCAGGACTGAGAAAAATACAAAATGACGAATCTTAGGTTAGAGGACCATTTGGTCAATAGTACATTTTTTCATTACCAAGCGAATGTAAATTCATGTCAAATATTTAGAAGATGTTTTTGATATGTCAAATACTTGCTTTAGAAATTATTGAACCAAAATAGTTACAAAGGATAAGATAAAATTATTATTTTGGATGAAAATTCCAGTATGGACCAAATGGTCCCTCAACCTAAGATTCGTAAATTTTTTCATTACCAAGCGAATGTAAATTCATGTCAAATATTTAGAAGATGTTTTTGATATGTTAGCGGATGTTTTTGATATGTCAAATACTTGCTTTAGAAATTTTTGAACCAAAATAGTTACAAAGAATAAGATAAAATTATTATTTTGGATGAAAATTGCAGTATGGACCAAATGGTCCCTCAATCTAAGATTCGTAAGTTTTTTCTAATCTAACAGCAGGGTTAAACTAAAAATTGCGACGGTTGTGAAAAGCAACATGGGAAGCTTTTAAACTGATTAATAAGTAGCCCATTTATAAACGACTTGTTTAGTTATTACTTTCTAACAAATGGATATCCTTATGCTAATGTACAGATGGAAAAATAGTACAAAATCAACTTGGCGAAATAAAAACAGCTTCTTTACATACGACAATTCCATACAAAACTGGTTTAAACTCTTGAGACGATTGTACAATGCTTGGGAGGGTGCATAGTGCATATCATTTCATTACAAAGTATTCCATGAAAAGTACAGCATATATCTCTTAGGATAAGTTTATATGGTGCTTACATGGGACAAACTAAGTAGGTAAGAAATTTGAAAATAGCATTGGCATTTATATTTATTTTGCATTTTCTCTTTTACATATTTCAACGCCATCACAGAATCAAAGCCATCAATTTGTATAGGACCTCGCTTACTAAAATCTTGAGAAATATTCCAACAATTGCGGTAAAATCGGATAGCGTTAAGATATGGCGGGCACAATTGCTGAACGTCGGGCACGGCAAAAAAAATATCTAAATATAGAGTAAAATATCTTTTTTCTTTCTGGTTCTTCTTCTCTTTCTCCAACTGGTTCTATCCTTCGCCTTTTCTCTCCAGTTGGTACGACCCAGAATACGGAGAGATTCTTTGGCTTGGTCTTTCCTTCGCAGTCTTGGTCGTCCTCTTTTCCTGCTTCCATCGGGTACGTTATCGAAAATCTTTCACGCTGGCTCATCTTCATCCATTCTGACCACATGGGCTACTAAAGCATTTGACCTGATTTGATTTTTCTAGCTTTGTCCATGTAGGAATACAAATTATATAGCTACTGGTGCCAACGAAGTTGGTTCTCCCCGTTTTCTTTAACAGGACTATATATTTGACGGAGAATTTTTCTCTCATCTCTCATTTTTCATCTTGCGATATGACCCAAGTTTCGGAGCTATATGCCAGAACTTGGTAAAATGAGAGTCTGGTATATAAGCAAAATTTTCCTATTTATCTCCAGCCTGACGTTGTTGTTCTCGTTCACGGTGGATCCAAGGTAGATAAATTCACCTGCCACTACAAAATTAAATCGGTTGTCGACGTTCAAGTGCGGACCAAGTCGAGAGGTTTGTCTAGTCGTTGACTCTATCAATTTTATGTACACTGCTCTCTTTCACATTCCGAATCTTTAGCAAGACACTGTGGTGCATCCTTAGACAGGACACACAATTAACTTGGATATTACATCACAAAAATTGCCAACATATGGTTACATTGGTTTAAATTGAACTCTTTGAAGTTCATGTCTGATGGCTGCTAATGGCATCTGCGCAACCACAACAATATGGTGGTAGGAGGGAGTCCGACATTTAAGGTGCTGCCTACCACTGCCACTTAGTAGAAGATTTCACACCACACACACGAAAGGAGGGATAGTGTAGTAGTAGATTCAATGTGTCTTGCTATTTAAGGTAGTTAAGCAGTTTGTTACGCGTAGGTCAACAGGTTGTATGTTGTTGCTACAAAGCAACTACAACACCAAAGCGTGTTGTTGTTCTTTTGGCTGATATTGCAACTACTACGGCCATGGCTGTTACAGCATTGCTATGCCGCCAAAATACGAAAAGTACAAAATGAAATAAAGCCCTCTGTCTTTTTAGACTCGATGCCAATTGTTCAAAATTTACAGCCTCTTTTGCTGCCACAGACACAAAAGCTAGAAGTACAACAAAAAAAAACACTTCTTCATCTTTATGTTTGTAAGGCAAGTATCTTTATGGTTGATGTTGTTGGTGCTGTAGTTGCATCTAGTATGATTTGCTGCAATTGCAACTCGCAGTAGTCGTATGTAACACGAATGTGTGTCTGTCAAGTTACTAGCAAAAGAAAAGAAACAAAAACGCAACTACGACTAAATATTTCATTTAACCATTACTTTTGTACAAATATGTTTGCCTACAAGTCCGTCCTTCTGGATTTGGCACAACACAGTGGGAAGAAAATGTTTGCTTTTACTGTTTCCCGAAGTGGTATAAATGTAATGAAATACAATGTTAGCACATTTAAATACATTCACCTGTTCAGACTGGGTTTAGGTAAACGATTTTGTGGGTCCATATTCTGCGGCGTATCTACTAATAGGTCATAGATCACGAAAATAGTTAAAAAACTTAAATCGCTTTGGCTGTAAACATACGGTCGTCAAAGGGTCAAAGAAATGTTTGCGTCTAGAATTATCAAACGCAGTTAAAACCGGAACAACTAATTCATTCGGGAGAATCAACTTAAACATACTCTCACTCTATATCAGTCATTGGGAACGAATTGCATTTAATAAGGAATTTTTTTTTTTTTTAGAATTTAAATTTTATTTTGTCCATATATTCATTTAACAATTTTTCATATCTTATTCTAGAGATTCTTCTTCTCTCCCAACGTCCTAAGACTGTACTGGGAATATATGCCTTATGGTTAATTTAAGTGCCTGTAAGACCAGCCCACTTATACTCTTGCGTATATATTAAAACTCTTCTTGGTTTTCGGTTTCGGTTTCTTCGAATATTTAAATTTAGACGAAACCGGTTTTATATTAAAAAAGCCGGTTTAAGGTTAGGTAGAAACCGGTTAATAGCCCGTTTCTGTTATTATGACGAAATGGAAAACTATACGATTTACAAGAACTTTGTTATTTTCAATGGGCTTTTCTGAACGCTTCGGTTTTAAAAATGTTGTATATTTAATTCAGTTGTTTTGAATTTTGAGATCGATGTTATTATACAAATCTAAAAAAATATATATTATTCTATTGCAAAAGCCCATACTGAAGTCATTCTCTTTTGAAATCATATTTCAAGTACAAAATACCATTTAGGTGCTTTGCTTTTAAACGATTTCTTTGCATGTTTGTAACGTAACCTGAAATGGAAAATACACCTTCGCTGAAACCAGATTTACGTTTGATTGTGCAGAGCGACTAATACAGTTTATCAGCCTATCCAAATAGAATCACTGGTGACTAAGTATTCTGATGAACGTATTGTACTTCTTTTTGGATTGTGAATACTGATTATTGTTTTATGGATTTTTGCTAACATACACAGCAAAATTTTCCCAATAAAATATCAATTAAGAGCTCGTTGGAACACAAACGTACGATACAATTAATTTTTAATTGAATCAATAATTACTCAAGTTTTTGACTGAAGAAATTTATGCAAAAAATTGGGAAAGAAATAAATATAAATGTCATTTCTGGTCTAGGCAATGTTTAGTGTTGCCAGGTGCAACATTGAAATGTCTTACAGTTTTTAGCTTAACGGTACTTAGAAAATATTTCTGAGTTTTAACTATCATATTTGTTATTTTATTCATTATTTTCACTCCCATACATTTGATACTGCATGAACATTTGGCCGTAAAACAATTTACACGCGGTGGATACCGCACAATTTGTCAATCGTTCAAAAAAAAGGTTCTTGTCGATAGGTACAAGGAAATCTTTAAAAATGCAATGGTGGTGTTTCAAAAACGTCTAAAGATTATGGCAGGCGGCGAATGATGGATCTATGCACATGAACCTGAGAGTAAACAGGAGTCCACTAGCAATTCCACCCAGATGGTGGTCTACTCCTTCGGCATAACAGGTCATGCGACAAAACTTCGTTTAGAATGCCGTAGGACGGTCAATTCTGAATGGTACAGAACCCTTTGTTTGTCAGATGTTTTTGGTGAACCAAGGAAACAAACACTCAAATAAGAATCATTATCCATCACGACAATGCAAGGACTCACTCATCGGCTCAAACAAACACATATTTGATTTCAAGCGGTGACTGCATTCAAAACGCATGTATTGTAGATATCTCATTCGGAGTGACAAAAGTTCTTCGAAAATGTACAATTGCATGCAAAAGCGTATTAATCTTCATGGAGAATATTTTTAAAAACAATTAAACTGATTTCGATCGCCAATATTTGCTTTTTCATTATTAGGACGGAAATATAAACTGCTACCTAGAATTTCATTTGAAACAATTGTTTGTGTAAATTACAAAATTCTACATTCGAGGGACTTTAAATAAAATTTAGTAGGAAAGTTTGCTTTGGCTGGTTTTGAATTATAAGGTGTTGAATCTCGTTAGCTTGAGTTTTGTTTCTTCCTAAAGGTATGATGATATAACGTAAATATGTGTGCAAATATAGTGTGATGAAATGTACATTTCAACCATCCACCATAATAACGTATTTACCAAGTTACATTTTAAACTTTACTTAACATCGTAATCCTGTTGATTACACTGTGATAGTTTTTGACCCGAAAAAAATGAACTTTGATGAATCCTTTTCGAACTATTAGGGGGGAGTCCCCTGAGTACGAAAGTACATTTGGAAGTGTCAGATTGGCTCCAGTTTTTGAGAAATCGGTATATATGGATATAGCTAAGTCTGCGCTATTTAAACAAATTTTACCGGCCATAGGACAATTTTTTTTTTTGGCCTAAAAGGGCTTAAAAAGCTTATTAAAATAGAAAAAACAAATGTTAGGGCTCGGTCCAACTTCTTGAGATATGGGCCTTTAAAGTTTGAGTATATAATTGGCCATATCTCACATACTTATGGTCCGATCTGGTTCCGGTGAATATCATTACAAAGACCATTAAAAAGACCATTAAAAATCTGCATATAAATATATTACATTTTATTAACCCATTGGGGACAAATTTAAAAAATACGATGTTTTAACCTCACTTTTTTTGCTAAAAATTTGATTTTCTCAAAAAACAGCCCTAGTAAACCTATTTTCTACCTAGACTCAGGTTGTAGGCTTTATTTTCCTAGCATAGGCCTCAAAAAACGAAAAAAATATATAAAAGTCCAATATTTTGATGTTGAAGCTTAAAAATATACTTACAAAAAAAGGTATTTTCTTAAAGATCCATTTAAATTATCGCATTTTGTTATGGGCACCGTAGTCGTGTTGGAACTAACTACTACATAATATATAACGAAAGGAAATTCGATCCAACCGGGTGTCCCCTGACACTTCATGTAATTTTTTTTTAAGTTTTAGGAATTCGTATTGGATGATGACCTCTACTTTTATCAACTCTACTTAACGACAACAATTAATAATTATGTAATCAATGTCCTAGTTGATGTCGCTTGGATGATATCTGACTACGTTTGCCTTTTGTCCGGTAGGGCACGTTCAAAGATCTTTGTAATATTGAAAATCCGGCAAAGATTATGACGTGGAAATTAGCTCAAACCTGTCGAAAATGTAGTGCAAACTTCGTCAGTGAAAAACTGTAAACTATACTCTAGTAACACTTGATTTGGAAAATTTAAGATGTACGATGTAAGATTATAACATTTAATAATGCTTCCCAAAATGCCGTTTGGAACCGGTGTACAACTCTAGCTCCCAATCACTGGGTATAAAAACTAGAAAGCGCAAAGCTCACTGATTGCGAGAAGCTCTCCCCCATTCCATTCATGGGATGTAATGAGATACCATTTTTTACGTAATAGAATAGTGCTTATAATGCATCACAACTGTTTTTCCCCCACTGTGCGTTGGCATCATGAGCACTGACAACAACAATGTTGTCAGCAACATCTACAGCATGTGAAAATTCTTAACATGTTTCTGGATTAGCCACCGGTGTTGATTTTGTAAACTTGAAATTGTCCTCATCGTAGTTGGAGCCGTCTCTCTAGTTGTTCTCTTTCGTTTGAGTTTTGTATTTGTTTCGTTTTTTGTTGCAGCATCATTTCTTTCATTTGTAACATTAATTTTTTGTTTTATTTTTCCTCTTTTATTTTTACTTTTTTTTTTGCTGTAAATCTAATCGATTGTTTAGTGGTTCTGCGGTTCTTAAATCTATGGTTTACCTTATTGGTTTGTTATGGTTTAGGGGATTGTAATCGTTCGTGTTCGTATCCGTGTGTGAGTTTGATCGGAAATCCTTGTGCGATTGTGTGCATGTAAATGCATGTGTGTTTGTGATTGGTGTTATAAGTCAGACTTTGCTCATGCGGTCTTTAGCGCCATCATGTAATATTGTGGGTTTTGGTGTTCCGCCAAAAGGTTACTTACAGGATGTTGACATTGCCAGTGCGTTTAAAGTGTTAATGTTATGGGGCCTACTAATTAGGCATGATTACGTCGAATAGGTTTCATGTTACCTGAGACAAGAATGGTACTCAGGACTTGACAGTAAGGGGTTGTGTTAAGAAGTGTAAACTTTATTAACATAATATCGTTAAAACGTTTTGCCAAATCAGTACTAGTTTGTAATCAAAATAAGAAATTATACTTTGGAATCGAAAAAGGACATGTATGAATACCATACAATTGTGATCTTTCGAGAATCTTTTCGTTGTACAGCTGCTATCAATAGTGTGCACTGAATAACTTTAACGGGGTATCCTATTGATTGTGTTAGGTCAAACTTTTTTATTCCTGGAGAATTAAAACATTAAAATTTTTGAGGTCATCCTGATGTTTAAGCCACGTGTCAAGATGAGCGCATATTTCTAAAATTTTGATAACGTATGTTTATCCATTAATTCTGGTTAGTTACCCCAGAACAAACTAGTGCAATACTATTGGGAATCGATCACTAATCTGCCGAAATACTGCATAAGTTTTGTACGAAATGCCCCAATCGGTAGCACTAGTAAAGAGCGACCGAGAGTATTCACTTCTTTCTTCTTTCTCTCTTTCATTGGCTGTTTTACAACCTCGTGAGGTCTGATGCTTTACACACATTAATTAGACAAACAAATAAATGAATTAAACAAATTTGAACATATTTCCCCAATTGGTTTTACCCTCCGCCTTTTCTCACCAGTTGGTAACACCAATAATACGGAGCGATTCTTCGGTCTGGTATTTCCAACGGATTTTCCTGCTACCATCGGGTACGTTATCGAAAACCTTTCGCGCTGGCTCATTTTCATCCATTATGATAACATGGCCTAGCCAACGCAATTGTCCTAATTTGATTCGCCTAGCTTTGTCCACATCGGAATACAAATTATGTAGCTCCTGGTTCCAAAACCGTTGGTACACTCCGTTTTCTTTAACAGGATCATATATTTTACGGAGAATTTTTCTCTCGAATACTCCAGGGTGTTTTACATCCGCTTGCGATATGACTCTAGTTTCGGAGCCATATACAAGGACAAATAAAATGAGAGTCTAGTATGGCTTTACTTTTGTTTGTCGAGAGAGAGTTTTGTTCTTAAACACCTTGCTGAACCCAAACTAGCATCTATTTTTCAAAGACAATTCTCCTATTTATCTACAGGCTGACGTTGTTATCTTTATTCACTGCGGATCCAAGGTAGATAAATTCATCTCTCAATTCAAAATTAAATCGGTTGTCGACGTTTAAGTGCGGATTAAGTCGAGAGGTTTGTCTAGTCGTTGACACCATCAAATTTGTCTTGTCCTCATTAACAGCAAGACCCACCTTCGCAGATTCTTTTTCGATTCTTGAAAATACTGCAGTGGCCTCACGCAAATTTCGACCAATGATATCTATGTCGTCAGCGCACGCAAACTACATATGGCTCTTCGTGTTAATGGTCTTGTTCATATTTACTGAAGCTTTTCTCACTATTATCTCCATCAAGATGTCGAACAGATTGCACGAAAGTGTTCAATCTCAGTCCTCGCTGGATACACAATGGTTCGGTGAGGTCTTTCCCCAGCCTGTGTGCTGATATGGTGTTGGTCAGCACCATTCTACAGAGGCAAATCAGTTTTGCCGGAAACTTTGTAATCTACAAAAAGATATTGTGGATCGAGTTTCTTTTCGTGGGTATTTTCAAGGATTTGACGTAGCGTGAATCTTTGGTCAGTCATGGACTTCCTTGGTCTAAACCCACACTGATAAGGTCCAATCAGGTTTTCAATAATTGGCTTTCGTCTTTGACATAATACGCCCGACAAGAGCTTATGGGCGATGGCTAAAAGACTGGTGCCGCGGTAGTTGGAACATACTCGCGGATTAATCTTTTTGAATTCAGGACATTATGCACTGAGACTCCAACCGTCAGGTATAGATTCCCCCAACCATTGACTGCATATAAGTTGATCCCTTCGGGCTAGCAGATCTTCACCACCGACCTTAAAAAGCTCAGCGGGTAGCATATCCACACCAGCTTCGTTATTAGTCTTAAGCCGGGTTATTGCCGTTCAAATCTCGCCTTGGCTGGGGAGGGGTAAAATCTATACTGTCTTCCACAATTCTTACCTCCTGATCTGGGTGGAGTACTAATGAAAAATAGTCCCTTAAGTACACACTGCTTATCCGTCATCAGATTCCCATTCTCGTTCTTGCAGCAGAGCAGACCATTATTCGGCACGTTATTCGATCTTCTTATCCTCTGGCGGGATTAGTTTTTCATCCTGCACATTCCGTCTTTTCACTTTATCTCTGCTCCCACTGTCATTGTGTCCGTCTAAATAGCTAATCTTCCTCCCGTTTCAGCGTCCTGCATCGAAAACTCGCAGCACGCGTTTTGTATCCGACTGTTTCGTTGCCATACATGCAGCGTCTCTTTCATCGGTTGCAATGAGATATTCTTGGGTCCTCGGGAAGGGGAGTATTCTGCTGTAGCAAGATAGTGCGTTTTCGATGGTAGGACATTGATATCTCCAGTATTTGCAGCTTGTCAATATCCAGCTTTTACAGTGTTCGGCTTCGTACGGCTTTCGACGCGCTCAGTCTTGTGCGAACTTTCGCAGCCTCCAGGTAATGTTCCGAGTCTATATTGGCAAATCGAATCATACGCACATCCATAACACTGGAAGAGCGCCTTTCATCTATTACCAAGTGATCAATCTGGTTCTTCGTTTTCTGAGCAGGAGATAACCAAGACGTCTTATGTGTATCCTTATTTTGGAATCTGGGACTACTAACTACCATGTTTTGTGCAGCGGCGAAGTCTATCAGTCTTATTGGACTATCGGGAGTGATATCATGTAGACTGTGATTACATGTGCATGCTAAAAACTAACGGCCTCAGCAAAATATTGCAGGAACTATGTACATGTTTGCAAGCATTGTTTTCGTGAATTTAAGAACTGCTGCTTTGTATCTTTAGTGCTTGTCATGTTTTTGTTTTCAGCAGTTTTCAACAAAACAAAACGCATTTGGGTCACAATATATATATTTTTAACCAATTAATCACTGTGTCCCAAACATGTTGTATTGAATAGCAAACACAATGTGTTTGGGTACAAGTATAATGTATTTGCGTCAAGCTACAAACACGTTATATTTGCACCCATTCAACAAAAAAAAAAAAAATATTTCAGCGTGTGGTTGGTCGAAAGACACTTTCCTTTCCCGTCTTGGTTTTAAAAGTACCTAGAAATATTTAATGTCGTGGTCAGAGCAGCGTTCGTATACTTCCTCCAGACGCTCATAAAATTATTCTTTGACCTACGCGTCTTTATTCTATTTCAGTGCGTGCACACAAATTAACAAATTGAAATATTTCGCTTTGATGCGAATTGTGGCTATGGGTTTACTCACAGGGTTGAACCGTGAAACTAGGTGTCGCAGTCTATAAAATCCGCACTCCAACTATAAATCCGCACCCAAATTCGTGCCTCGCTCATGGCAGCTTAAAGTAAATATGCAGTTATTCACAGTTATTCTTTCTGGTGCAACCATATCCTCTCCATCGCATTTCCTGGATAGCAGTGATGTCAGCTTTATAATTTTCGAGGACATTCGCCAGTTGGAAAGTAGCACCCGTCCTATATAATGTTCTGACCTTCCAGGTACATATCCTTAAATCGTGCACCTTATAACGTTTGCGAGGGTCGTCAACAGTTAGGGGTATTCTTCGTTTATTATATTTTCCGTGTATTTTCATTGCCTATATAAAGGTGGCGGGAGGCAAACCCAGCCCACCGTTGTCTGCATTTTACCTACTGCCAGGATGATTATGTTTCAGCCACCCATTATGGATCTTACACTGGCTAGGATGAAATGTGTCGAACTTGGAGTTTATTCTTTTGGTTTCTATAAGCCGTTGGCCCTTCATTCGCCTTCGAAGGACAAAAGAATATGCCCGATAGCTTGATGAGCTCCAGGAGTATCAATCACCTACTAAACCTGAGACATACATATCAGTGATCACATAACCAATCAGGCTGCTCATTTGTTTCGCCTTCTCACTCTAGCTAGCTAACAGAGGTTTCCGATAAATCCATTAGCCAGAATATACTTCGTGGAAGTATTGGACTGCCCAATGAAGGCATCATTTCAGTCCATTCCCAAGTGAATGGCTATTAGAAACTTTCTACCTCTCTCAGTCCCATGTCCTCTATTTATCATTAAATAATATTTAACTACATAATTTATTTTTCTAGTAAACTTCAAAATTCATAAGTCGTATCAAATTCTCGGCCTAGTAGACAATAAAAAAATTTTCCAGCAAAATTCAGCTTAAATAATAAGCCTCGTGTATTGAAGTTCCATTTAAGTTAACCACCAACGACCATCTGATTTTGGCAATTTGTTTTATCTGCCCAATCTTTCCGTAGTGCAAGGAAAGAGACGAACAATGAATGATACGCTTAACCATGACTTGCATCTGATTAGTGAGTGGGGCAGGGAAAACCGAGTTGAATTTAATGCACACAAAACACGGCGTTGCAGAATATCGCACAAGCACACTGGTGACTCGACTCTGCCAACGATTTCAATGGGTAGTTTAGATGTTGGTGAATCGGAAGCTCTTGATGTTCTGGGCATGAAGATACAATGCGAAATTCGTTGGAATAAGCACATTTGTCTCCTTGGAGCATCGACGAAATAAGAGCTGTGTCTCGCTATTTTATAGGTATTTTCTTGGAAAGTGCTACATGGTTACATGGCCTAATTCCAGAAGTTAGGGTATTTAACCGTACGTAGAGGTATTTAACCCTACGACGCAGTTTTCAAGTGAAACTCATCCCTTTTCTGTTTCCTGGCCGTTGGATCGAACTGCGCATTACAGAAACAATTCGTTCTTCAGCCGAACAGTTCGTATGCGGAATAAGCTTCCGGCAAGTGTATACCCAACTTCGTACAGCATCATCAAGTTCAAGTCAAACATTAACAAGTAGTTACTTCTCTCTCTTTCCCCGTACTCCTATCCCATTTTCCTAAGTCCAATGCAATAAACTGCATTTATAGGGGACATCCCCTGAGTGTTGGTCTTCGCGAAAAAATCTTCAATTTTAATATCCAACCTGCATAGATTTTGAAATTTCCAACCAAAACTTATGAATAAAATATTTATCAAATTTTGTCTAATAATAGAGTTACGAAAATGATGTAAGGGGTTTTCAATAAGAGCGCTACAAAAGTTTTTTTAAATAAAACAAAACCGATTTTAGATACCAATGAAATTCTTTATTCCTGTGAAAGTACGTTCGATGCCATTATGTATGGAACTCGATTTCTTTTGCATGGCCACCATGGGCACGCTTGCAGAAGTCCAGACGCTGAACCCAATTTTCGACGGTTTTCAAGCATAAATCGGTCGATCCTGCTGCAATGTCACGTTAGATATTCGTACGAAGTTCATCAATCGTCGCTGGCTCGTTGGCATAGACCATAGACTTGACGTGGCCCCACAGGATATAATCTAACGGCGTCAAATCGCACGACCGAGGCAGCCAATCGACTGGGCCACTTCGTGAGATAACACGCTCACCAAACTTGGTTTCCAATAAATTGATTGTGGCATTCGCTGTGAGGCTTGTGGCGCCGTCCTGTTAGAACCACATGTCCTCCAAGTCCATATTATCCAATTGGGGCCAAAAATATTCGGTTATCACTGAACGGTAGCGATTCGCATTCACAGTAATGTGCTGGTCTTGATCATCATGGAAGAAGTACGGTCCAATGACGCCGCCGGCCCATAAACCGCACCAAATCGTAATTTTTTCGGGATGCAATGAAGACTCATGGATTACGTGTGGATTGCTGTCTGGCCAATAACGCATATTTTGCTTATTGACGAAGCCATTCAGCCAGAAATGAGCCTCATCGCTGATTGTTGAGGCATCTTAAAGTTGGCCTCTTAAAGTTGAGGCCACTGACTCCAAATTTCGGTAATAAATTTTAATAATTTCGACTCGTTGGTATATCTTTCCATGATGAAATGGCAAACCTTACTGAAGAGAAATATCAAAAGAGCGGGAAAGAATATGCCATCGTTTGCTGTCCCTATCGATTTACTTTTGTAGCGTCTCTGTTAATATAGATAGAATAATAGATACAATAAGAGGTAAAATAGTGAGTCTAACCATACCACGTTGGCCATTAACAACACAAACACACCCAAACAGATGTTTTACATATGTTTTTTATTTGTCATTTCATGATGCTGGCATATCTATACGCCAAAGAAACCCTGGGCCTAATAAAATATATTCAATAACAGACCTACAAATTTGGCGGATTTAAGAAGCTATTTTTCTCTGTGTATTATTTAGTGCTGAAGTGTCAATTAAATTCCCATAGAATTTTGTTGTATTTTATATTTTAGTTTATTAGTTACACCTTTTGCTGATACTCGTACTATCCTTATCGATTTGAATTTATTTATTTTTGTTTAGCAAACTTTCCCATGCACACAACTGTATAACTCTTATCCCTATACCAGGAACACCCCTTGATTATGCGTTAACTTTATTAGTAACTTAACATAGGTTACGATTAACATAACGCTGGGGAAATAAAGGTGTATTCGTACAAACATTTGTTATTTTTATTTTAGTAAAACATGATAATCACGCATAATAACATGGCTTCCGTTTGCTAAGAGAATTATTAACACGATAGCAGTGGCGCACGGTGTTACAAATAGTTTAGGAAGACACTAAGGGAAAAATGTTTGTTAATTATGCGGTTAGCAGATATTATTCTAAGGCCATATTGCGGAAATATTTTCCTGTATGTTAATTTAAGAATTGTGTAGAATTTAATACACCTCAATCAGGCAATATTTTCTCTCGCAAATCGGGCAATTATAAAGTTAACGACTTTGTTATAGAAGGAGTATTAGAAAACATTTCCATTCTCAATATTAGGTTTTGAACGAATATTCTTTTTTCTAATCAATAGCGTTCAAATATTCCCCAGACTTCTGAGGTATATTAAAATTAATGTGTATGGGAACGACTGAACGAATTCCAAGAGATTTCTGATAGAGGGTTCTGTGTTTTCAAAGTTGATTTTCGTTAGTACAGCGGGATCCTCTAACTTTGGATGGAAAAAACTTAACTATAAACTTTTATTTTTAAAATAATTATTAAGGCAATATAATTTTTCTCGGTACTCTAAATGCACTGGGTTTTTGGTGTAGAATTTTAATGCATATATGGGTCATTAGGTATATTATGTCAGACAATGCAACCATTCGATCTCTTTTGCCAGTTAAATGAAAAGTGACGATGTTTTTGATGTGTAAACATCTATACGCTGGGGGTAAAAATCTTTTTCACAATACAATCACAAATTTAGAGTAAGATGTGCGATGTAATCGTTAACCAATCGTAAAGCGTTATCAAATCGGTGTGAGCTATGTATGAGTGTATTAGTGTAATCATACGCTGCATACAATATACTCAACACCATCTAGTGTGCAATAGCAGCGACTAATTTTCACTATTTGTGGTACATTATGTTATCGTAGGCAAATGAAAACAAATAAATAAAATGAATACAAAAACATTTAATTTTAATAACTTTTAAAAAGATTTTTTGCACTTTTAATAAGAAATTTACTAAAACAAAACAAAATAAGGAAAACTGAAAACTAAACTTGTCAAACTATAAGTCTTCTTCGTCTTTGAGATTGCCATTCATACATAACAGCTGCATATAAGCACCATCTAGTCTGCAATAGTAGCTACTAATTTTCGAAAACCATTGCTGTAAAATAACTACATGCATTACATTTCAGTAAACAGCTGATTAATAACTTGCCAACCGCAACAAATACAAAATAATAAAATATTTTACAAAACACTAAAAAAATTATAACTCAGAACATAAAACAACACAAAGTGTATCAAAGCTGAATGGAAGTAATGTTAATTCTAATAAAATTTCTATTAGATTCCAATATAAATTAAAATTATAACATATCTTCATTACGAACTGTTGCCTTACACTGAAGCTGGTGCACGACAATTGGGTAACAATCTCCATCTCATGCCAATTATTATGGGTGGAGATTTTAATACAAATTTTGCAAACCCACAGTCGCAAGCTTTATAAAAATTTGACGTTTTCCACTTGCAAGCAATTCTCCACAAACCCCCACAACTAACAATTCCACTACTATAGATGCAGTTTTCCATAGATTTTTAAATACAATCGAGTCAAAAATGTAAATATGTATCTTATGTTAGTTACCATAAGCCAATATTAACTATTTGTACTTAAGGCATTTACCATAGATGGGCACTCTGCAGTACTACTAAAATTTCAGTAAAAATAATTCTTTAACTAGTACATTTTTAATGATTACTAAAATTTTTTTCAGCCATTTTTATAAAGTGCCTACATGATTATGATGAGGTGCATTGAATTTTCAGTAATCAGTAATGCCCGATTACTGATTATTATGAATTTCATTATCACTAAAAATTTACTGAATTTTTTCAGTAATCAGTAAATTTACTGCCTACTGTAATTTTTAATGCAGTACATATATACTGCAGTGTGCCCATTTACTAACCAAATAAAAATAAAAAAAGAGAGTGTGCTTTAAGACCACACAACTGAAGTAAAACTTCTTTAGCTCCATCTACATGTTTATATATATGTTTGTATATGTCTATATGTATAATGTATACAGACATATAATAATTTTCTACAAATGTTTAAATTTAAATTCCGCGTCCATTGATAAATAAACATATTTGAGTTGAATTTTTATTTATTATTTGTTTTATTATTTTTAATCATTATTTATATTATTTTCATTATCGGATACATGAGTAGTTACTGTGGTTGATTGTAAGACTGAGACAATAGGCTTATGGTATGAAAAATATGATACATATGTTTTCGAATGAAAATTAGAAAGAAATCTAGAGAAAACTGCATCGATTGTTGTTCCATGTCGTGTGGTAGGCTCATTTCGGTTATTATTGATTTCAAGTTCTAATTTATCTCGAAGAAAGTTTATGAAGAGTTGTCCATCTTCGGATGCGAAATTAACATTGAAATCTCCTGCTAAAATGAGTGGCAACGTATGATAATTTTCTCCTAATTCTTCAGAGCCTACTCGACCGTAAATCATAAGTCTTTTATATATAAACTTTATAATGTTATTGACTGTGTTATTGGGCGAAATGTAAACAACTACCATTATGATGTTTGTTCCATCGTCCAAATCACAGTGAGCAGCAGATATATCACCAATTGATGACTGGCCAATATCGAGTTCAGTAATATGTCTTAATAAAATGTCCATGTTCGAAGTTACAATGTTTGAAGTATCATTTGATTTCTGATAAATTGCCACTCCTGCTGATCTAACATTTTTACGTTTAAATTTTGCAATACAATCAAAATTCGGGATGTCAACATTATCATCGTCATTTGACCAAGTTTCTGATAGAAACCAAATATTGCTTGAACCAATTACGGGATCGCTCAAGTCCGCCACGTGTTTTCTGAGACTTTGGCAATTGAAAGTAACCATGGACAACTTTTTCCTGTCATGCATGAAATCAAGAATCGTTCTTCCTAATGTTGACAATGTATTCAACGATAATCTATTATCATTATCTTTTGGCACTATGTACAATCCTTCAATGCTGGTTACTCTTGATAGAGCAACATATAGTAGTGGCAGAGAATGAGTCCTTTGGTATTCATAAACCACTTCATTGAAGGTTCCACCTTGAGATTTGTGAATTGTCATGGCACATCCTGATACTAAAGGAAAATGATTTCGTTTTGCAATAATTGTTTTATTATTATTCATGGCAATGGCAGATGTTCTGCGTTCTATTGGGACGGCATGCTTATCAATACTATGTGTGGCAACGTATCCGGCAGCTTTTCGTCTAAGTTTTTTACCAATTTTTCCTGAATTGTCAAAAGTTAACCATACTCTTGTAGTTTCATTTTGTTGGTTTTGTTCGATATGTACTAGTTTACCAACTGCACCGTTTGCCAATCCATCTGATACATCGATGTTTGTGGTGATAATGTACGATTTGTATAGAACGAACACAATTTCGTACGGTAAACCGCCAGTATCGATAACTGCCATTTTGTGTAATTTCTGTTTGACAAAAGCTTCCTGTTCAGTATTTTGGCATCCCAAAAATAAATCTGTTGCTATTGATGCTATTTTACAATTTTTTGTTTTTTTGTTTTAATCGTCAAACTCTACTCTTCACCTCCCTTGTCATGATTTACGTTGCATACTTTTGGGGAACTTCGTAACAGCTTCCGCTACATTACAAACTTCCGGTTCCGTTGCATTAAAAAATGTTTACCCCTCCGTATAGAAGTTTTACTTCAAAAACCAGAAAATTCCTATGTATTTACAATATTGAAAGTTTTGATAATTTTAATTGATTAATTAAAAAAATATACTAAAAGCATAAGTACTTCCAACTTAAAAAAAATTGTCATTGCTAGATGTTTACACATCTCCCCTGTGATCGGACTCAAATTAATTTTTTTTTCTGTTTCTGGTGCGAAATATATATGCAGGCAACATGAAAAAGAAACCGAATTCGAACCGAATTCGTAAATAGGAACTTAAACAGACGTGAGTTTTATTTGGTTGTTATTTTAATGTTTTAAAATTAGCGTAGGTCAAATTAAAAACAATTAATTTAGAAAGAATACCTGGAGGAAAGTACCAAAAAAAGAAGAAAAGGGAAGAATTTAAGATTATCAGGAAGAAGGGCTTTCCAATCGGGAAATTTCGAGGCGATTGAAAAGATCTAGCTGTGTCATTGACAATTTTATAAAATAGGATGGTCAATATGGAAACACAAAACGACCAGGAAGGACACCGCTGATCAGTGGCAGCGCCAAAAGAGAGATCAAAAGAGTTACTGTTAAAGAAAATTTTGGCGTTAAGGAAATTATTGCTGAATTGAGCTTGGGTGCAGGGTTGCGTCGTGTTCAACTAATAATGAACCGCGACTTGCAACCGTCACATGGGGGAAAGTATGGAAAACTTGGTCTCATGCCAAGGCACGAATTAGCCACATTTAAATTTGCTGAAATATTCACCTTTTTGGATGAGCGGTTATATTTTCCGATGGGAAAAATTAAATGTGGATGGACCTGATAGCTCGCATAAATATTGGCGTTCCAGAGATTTTTCCAAAACTATGCGTCAGCGGCGAAATTTTGGCGGTGACTCCCTTATGGTTTGGGCAGATATGAGTCATAGAAGAACCATTCCAATATGGTTCGCCTCCACAAAAATTGACTCCGAGTATTATATTCAACTATTGGATATCGTCTTAGTTAATTCTGGAGAGGAAATTTGTGTTCCAGAATTTATTATCCAGCAGGACAACGCAACAGTACATCGGTCTAAGAAAACTCCAAAGTTTCTGGAGCCCAGAAATAATACAAACTCTCGACTGGCCTGCACTTAGTTTTGATCTCTATCCTATCGAGCACCTCTGGTCTATTTACCTGCCCAAGTTTAACACCCAGGACTCCAGTTGACGAATGTCAGGGATCGAAGAGTAGCAATACCAGAAAATGGAAGATAACTGATCTTGCGCATATTCATTAGTTGATAAACTCAATGCAAAGATGCTTAGTAAAAGGTATTAGCGATAATGGAGATCAAATGTCTTACGAAACTTTTTAGAATATTTAAATAAATCTTTTGCCTTTATAAATATTTCGCACTAGTAATTAGTTTATTTTTGTTGATTCACCTGGAAGAAGTCATATTCATAGTATTTTTGCTGAAAAGTATATAATTTTGAAAGGACTAATGTAATGTAAAATAAAAACTTGAAAATTCCTCACAACATTTGGAAAAAACAAAAAATTGTGTTGCCTTTATATTTATTTCGCGAGGTGTATTGGCAGCACGTCCAGGCATAGACTATTGTTTAAGATGTAAACTGGCACACCGGTAAACAACTAAGATTTGTATAAAAAACGGAATATAAAAAATTGCTGCCAAAAAAACGGCCCCAGCAATATTTTGCGGGAACCAAGTACATGTTTGCAAGCATTGTTTCCATGAATTAAATATCTGCTGCTGTTTTACCTTATTGTTGTCTTTCATAGATTTTTTTTTTGGAAGTTTCCAGCAAAAAACACACATTTAGCTCACAGAAATATATATTCGTATTATAAACTATTAACACATTGATTGCCAAGCGATTTTGACGAAATCCTTCCCCGGAGGCCAAACATATTCTTTGTTAGAAATGTGTGTAGAAGTGGCATATAATTATTTCTCATATAATTATTTATATTCTGTTGTTTATTTTTGAATTTGTAACGGTTTTTGTGTGTCGTACGTTTTTGGATGACATGGCACTGCACGACGACAATGCGATCGTAATTGGCGCTGTCGTTCGAATATGTACGACTGTCTGTTTTTGCGTTCAAATGTTTAGATTGGTTTTGTTTAGCTGTATTTCTTGTTTTGATTAAAATTTTGATTTTGAAAGTTTATCTTAAAAATGTCATCACGAAAGCTAAAAGAAACAGAAATATTATACATATGCTTTGGATGAGGGTTCCGATGATTTTTCTTATGACGACTCTAGGATTGATATAAATTGGCTGTCAGATTACTCCGATTCTGACTCTGAGCCTTAAATTGATCATGTGGATAACAGTCGCATTTAGGATGCGGACGGTGATGACGATGTACCCAAATTGTCACCCGTGGGAGAATTTTTAAATTAGAATGTAAATTGGACAGAATTTTCACGACGTCAAAACATCTTCACATTCACTGACAAATATATATAATTTTCTAAAGTTTTCTTTAATTTAATATAAGCGAACGGATTAGAATTAGAAGAAAGATATAATATTTATTTCAATATTTTTCCAATATTTTTCGTTGGGTTAATTTATATGAACTTTTTACGAACATTATTTTTGAAAAAAGGCGGGAAAATTTGTTTGAACATTTTTAAATTGACATAATTTTTTCACAATTGTTATTTTGTTTTAATTGTTAAATATTGTTTATATCTCCTGATGATGCTACACAAAGGAGTAGCGAAATATCGAGGAAAATAAATACAACAACAGTAAATCTAACCTCAAGCTCGAAGAATATTGATTATTTATTGATAAAGAAAAGATCGAACGACAGAATAAAAAGACAATGTATTTTGTGAAACAACCCCTGTCGTATGTTTTCGTTTGACGTGGCACCCTAGAAAGTTTCAGGTGTCGTACAGAAACGTACGACGTGGCACTCAATGTGTTAGTCATTGTGTCTCCAACATGTAATATAATAATAAAAGCAAACACACAGAGTTTGGATACAAAAATACTATATTTGCGACAAGCTACAAACACGTTATATTTGCATCCAAGCAACAAAACATTACGAATTTATCACCGTCTGCTGTAATGCTGGCGTAATCTAAACAGAGTATTTCCAGTTATTTCAACAAACATAAATTGTGTTGATTCACCACTGTTCGATTTCATCTGTAGCTTTTATGATATATCATATTGCGACGCGTCCGCTATATAGAGTACCTCTCTCATCCCGGAAATAACTGATAATCATGTACAGCAAATAACCCGTCTTGAAATTGATGCCAAAGCCATGTCTCTACTACATCTATATCAGATCCATTGAATAAGTACTTTCGTGCCTCTTATTCCGGATACTCTGAGAATTTAGGTGAACAACCTTCAGACCATGTTTTCATTTAGCAAGGACACGAATCATATAATACAAATTGTCTCTGGAAATATTTACAAAATTTAGGACCATGATGTTTAAACACTTTATTTACTATTTCAGCCCCTGCACTATAAATCATTGTAGTTACGACTACCAGAAGAGTCGACCGATCATGTCAGCTGTTGCGCTTTAGTTGTCAATCACAATCAGTTGAATTGTTGCCTTAAGCCATCGGGAAAATAATATCCATAAACTGACGAACTAATTAGATCTTTTCACTCTGATCTTCCCCCAAAACAAAAGTACCAAAATGGCGTTTGGTTATGAAGGTATAGTCTATTGTCAAAATTAAGTATTGAATTGCATGCTATGTTTCTATATTTTGTTCTCTGTGAATGGTGCATGGAACTAAATTTTCTCTTTGAGTGTAACATTGTTACGAAGGCATAACGCTTAATGTCTAGAAACCGATTAGCTGGTCTTGTAACATAAGTAAATGGGTCAGTACTTCCACCACAACAACGTTTACACTTGTCAGCTTTTAATATTTAAATAATCAAAAAAAAACTCTAAAAACAGAGCGTCATTAACATGTTCATACCGCAAAACATAGCAAACCGTTTTAAGCTAAATTCACATGAATAAGTCCAAGTGGCGGAGATAATACCATAATGACATGACAAGAATATGCCATGAAAATATGCTCATTACACGTGTCAAAACAAATTTATGCCAAAAGCCGACGAAAACACTTAACAAATATATAAAAGAGATAAAGTTTTAAGGAACAAATTTTGTATACAGAGAAAAAAATTTAAGTAAGCATTGGGCTGCTGTCATTCTGTTTTGGAGCCTAACTAAATGATATGGTAATAAGGTCTATAACAAACAAATCCGGCAACAGTTAGTTATACGATGTCCTCAAATATGGTTTGAGTATGATCTCTTCGCTGATGGTAATGCCAATGATGTTGCTGTGCTGTTGGCGGCAACAGTAGTTACGTTTACTTGAAAGCAAACGCTTAAGAAAAGCCAAGCAGCAGCGCGTCGTCCGACAGAAGCAACAGCAGCAATGCGACAATTAACATTGCCCAGTGGACATTAATCATTTTAATCGCAATTCACATGACAACAATGTTGGCACAGTGAAGACAATCCGAAGCCCAAACTGAGGCGAAAGCGCAATCAGCGAACCAACATCCAACCATCCATTTGTTCAACTGATCGGACTGTTCATTACAGGCTACCAGCAAGCGAGACAGGGAAGAGCTTTAAGAAAGTCATTGCAAGATTGCGTTACTTTTTTACGCAATAAATGATCTTTAAAAGCACGCGTTTATGCCAAAATTAGGCAATATCTCTTTGAGTCAACTTTAAGTTCATACATACATGGTGATGATGTCTGTGACTACATCAGTTCAAGCCGAATAGTATTTACTATACATGCCAAATGAAGGCGGTGAAACGGTAATATTATATATACTTAATTGCAATTGCGCGGGACAGTGTTATTATATTTTAAATTACGTATAAAGCTCTTCAGAAAATTAATATTAAAATTTTAATATCCAGAGAAAGAATCACAATTTTCTGTGATGGTAGCAGAGTTCGTTAAACCTCACGAGGGAGCCGCTACCGAGCCTAAATCCACAAACCAACCTGATGGCTCGCAGCTCGCAAGGAAATATGAATACTAATTCTATCGGGTCGCGGGTCCCGAGCCGGCTCCCTAATTTGTGAGCTAGATCGAGAACCGGTAGCCAATTTCTGTCGGCTCCCGACTGGCGAGCGGGTTCTTTAGGGTTTATAGGGGGTTTGTACAAAGTGGTACCTCTAGCATGATGACATTTTTTCAAAAATACCAAAAATAGGGAAATTGTCTAACACTGAAGTTATTTTTGTAATCGGACGCACCATTTTCGTGATATTTGTCTTTTTTTTATTTCCTCCAGATACGAAAAATTCAAAAAAATGTCAATAGACATAAATTGGCTCCCGGCTGGCGGCAGACTTGGCATTGTCTTGCGGCTAGCAAAATAGGGAGCCAGGTCGCTAGCTCTAAAGTTGGACTGTGACTCGCGATCTCTGGAGTATCGCCTATTGCTTTGGTTTAAAAGAATTGCGGTTTTTATTACACTGTGCGACATTGGATTTAAGCCTCAGACAAACTAAAAATGTCAAAGTAATTGGAAGTGGTACCACAAAATCCTTCTCCATTTTTATCGCTGATCATCACAATTCTCTTTACAGGCCAATAAAATTTCAAGTGACGATCAGGGCAGCTACTTGGGTGTTCCCTGATTAAAGAGCGAAGAACCAAATCGATGTCATTGATGGAAGGCAGTGTAATGGATTTTCGAGTGATCAAAGTAGCTAACACCGATTGTGATCACTACCTGGTAGCAGCAAAGGTTCGCACAAGATTAAGTAGAGCGAAATCGTACGAAACCAGACGCAGAGAAAGCTAGACATAGGAAGCAGCAGTTACCAGAAGTAGCCAAAGCCTATTCAAGGAAGCTCTCGCAACTTTTGGCACAGAACCCAAACCCTCCCGATGACGATCCTGAAGCGCTGTGGAAAAATATCTCCGACTCTATAAAAACTACCGCAACAAAAGTACTTTGTTTTGAAAAACCGCTTCGCAACAAACCATGGTTCGATGGAGAGTGTCGCATTGCAAATGATGAAAAGAAAGCTGTACGTATGGCAATGCTTCAGTCAATTGCAACGCGAGCTGCGACTGAGCGGTATAGGGAGAAAATGTAGGAGGGAAACCGTCTCTTTAAGTGTGAGACACGGCAGTTTAGAAAGCGTGAGGGTGAAAAAATTGAGACATACAGAAAGAAGAATGAAGAATGAACTTCTACGAAAAAGTAAAAAACGGGACTAATGAACATGGTTCAGGGCCCCCTTCTATAAAGACAAGGAAGGAAATCTCATCGCAGATGTGCAGAGAATGTTGGGAATATGGAGAGATCATTCCTCCGCACTACTGGTACCTGAGATATCCAATGACGATAAGACAACCGGTCACAATTTCGACTACTACGTAGATTGCCACCCTCCTAACCCAGATGAGGTCGGAACTGCTATTGCCCGGCTTAAGAACAACAAAGCCGCAGTAGCCACTGGATTACCGGCGAAGCTGTTTAAGGCTGGTGGTGATGAGATGATGAGGTGCATGCATCAGCTCATTAGCAAAATTTGGCAATTGGAGTCTCAGTGTACTATGTCTCATATTTAAAAAATCTGAGCAGATTATTTGTACTAACTACCGTGGCATAGGCCTTTTATCCATAGCATATAGGGTTGTATCAAGTATAATGTGCGAAAGACTAAAACCAATTATCGCTGACCTGATTGCACCACGCCAGTGTGGCTTTAGGCCAACTGACAAAATTTCCACGCTACGCCAAATCCTAGAGCAGACCCACGAAACGCAAATGGACACCTATCATCTATTTGTCGATTATAAGGCGGCCTTCGATAGCTCAATACGGGAGAGACCCTACGAAGCAATGTCTGAGCTTGGTATTCCTGCAAAACTCATACGCCTTGGCAGGATGACCTTGACGACCACCAAAGCCACAGTGAAAGTTGGTAAGGATTTTACCGAACCTTTCGAAATTAAGCGAGGCCTCAGACAAGGCCACACACTATCGTGCGATCTCTTTAACATCTTAATGACGATCGTTATGAGAAAATCTGAATTCAACATGAATAAAACCAACAGCAGCAAAAGTCACATGCTGCTTGCGTATGCTGATGATATAAATATCATTTGGCGCTCAATTAGAGAAGTTACTGCGGTGTTTTCGAGAATCGAGAATTGACAAGTCTAACTTCAACGAGCAGGGCCTCTTCGCGTTTAGACCAAAGCGTGAATGTTGATATCCGTCATAATTTCGAGGTGGTGGACGAATTTATACATCTCGAATCTTCCGTAATCAAAAACAACAACGTCAAACTTGAGATCAAGCGGAGAATTGTGCTTGGGAATAGATATTATTTTGGGCTAAGCAAGCACTTTAGACATAAACCCCTCTCTCGAGTAACGAAAGACTAGAAGTACCAGACTCCCATTCAACCTGTCTTGCTTTATGGCGCAGAATACTGGATCTTCATGCAAGCAGATGAAACAGAGAGAAAAATACTCCGAAAAATTGTATGGCCCTATATTGCACAAGGGTGAGTATCTTGACACTAAAATAGTTAATCGGATTTGGATGAATGGAATCGATGAAGATGAACAAGGAGGCAGACTCAAAATATGAAGACCAAGACCCCGCTGGAGGGATCTGGTTGGCGAATCCCTGCGCACACTTGGTATTCCTAACTGGAGAGATAAGGCAAAAGATCGAACTGGTTGGCGAAATAAGTTATCTTCGTTGTGTAAGGTCCCTGACCTCCCGGAGTTGTTCGAGACCGGATAAGTTAGTAAGTAAGGATATAGAGCAGTTTGTACCATAAACGAAAAATATTTTCAGGGAAGTCTATGCAGATGACTAATTCAAATCAAGTTCATAGAAAATGTTCCCCCGCAAATGCAAAACTCATGCAGATAATCTGAGTTTACGTAAGTTCAACGAAGTTTATTAATTTCTTACGCACAGCTGTCGCTATACAAAAAACTCAACGAGTATTCGAACTCACTGGCGAAGTGTTAACACCTTTTTGTTACACGGTACCTGCTCTATTTCTATGGTCACATTTGTAAATGTTACATTGCAAAATAAAAAAAAGAATAGTTTTTGTGCTGAGGTCTCGTTTGCTACTGCACTTTCTTTTTTCTTACATCTGCTTTAACATCAGATTTAATATTGTTAAAATAAATAATATAATATTTAGGTCACTGAAATAATTGTTTTTGTCACAGATTGACGACAATAAGTGTTGAATAGTATAGAGAACTTATTGCACTCTTTTTACGCTCTCATGTAGAGAGTATGAGTAAAATATCATAAACGAGTGTTATGCACCATTTCGACAATGATATTACATAAAACAATACAAAATGCATATATGTTTCAAAAGGTCTCACTGATTCTATTCTATACTATTCAACACTCTTCAGCGACGACGACTGCTTGTTTGTTCGCTGCCGTTACATCAATACCATCATACTTATTTTCAGGCAGAGACTATTGTTGTACAACAACCACGTATGTGATTCTAACGCAGTGTGTTGTTTGCATGTCTTCACTTTGATAGATTGCCCTACCCGTGCCTATAGATGTTAACACATCAAAAACAATCACGACTATAATGATACCATTTCACTTAAGTTCATATATTCAGATCTTAAGAGGACAGTCGATAAAGAAAGCCAGTGCGATGTGCGCTTTCTAATTTTAAACACTGATTGAGACCTACATTTTTATTACGGCCCTGAACCGTGTTTGGGGAAGCTTTATCGTGGATAAGCACTCGATAGTGTCGCCATCACTAAACACGATGATCGAACGTATGTTTTTGTTGCACAAGAGCCGCTTACACTAACCATTGCACAACCAACGGCCTCAACCTGACAACTGGTATTCAAATATATTACGAAATCCTGTACAAATACTTATAACTCAATCCTTCGTAAACTTTCAGCCAAATATATGTTGGCAGAATCAATAAAACTAATCATAGCACCTATGAAATCCATCATAAAACCAATTCGATCTATCCAAAAACCCTATGAAATATTTCTAAAGAGTTTATGAAAACAGAAAAAAAGTTCTGAGTAAAAACAACGAAGTCCGTCATATATATTTGTTAGGAATTCCTGAAACCGAGCTTTACTGACATCTCATTGAAACAACGAATTAATTCGTAGATGCTATAAACGGAGAATTTCATAGAATCAATGAATTTTTTCAAAATAAAAGTCAATCAAATTTGTTTAGTGTTGTGTAGCCACATGGCGACTTACTACTGCATCTGTAAAATTCACGTACACAGAGATTGTGCGAAGTACGTGCAGATAACAGATGTTATTTCTAAGAGTTGCCATATGTTTAACACAGTAATGTGTATTTTGTGCTCAAATTAAAATATTCGAAACCTGAAGAAGCAGAAATGATTGTTTTGACTTTAACGGGACAGTGTGTGATCGTCAGAATAGGTAGAAGAAGAATCCACTGAACATTTTTTTGCACACGCGCAGCGCTAGACAGCAGGGTCCTATTTATTAGACGTCGTAGGATAATTACATCAGATAGGTGTATACAGGGTCTTGGGCAAATTCAGGGCAAGTAAATGGTTCACGGGTGGGGCTGGTGCTTAAGCTCGTTATCACATGGTATGAAAATGGGCTACAATTTCTACACAGGTTGTTCATCGATGGCGAGAACAATCTATCTAAGGTAAAGACATCACAAGGCTACAAAATACAAATATCGAGGTATTTACAGTCACAGTCTTAGATCGGTGTTACTTGATTTCAATATTTTTCTGGAAAAGGAGAACATTTTAGAAATGGGAAAGTTATAGAGTCTTTGGAAACGCAAAAATATGAACGGGAAGAATGGTTGTTCCCATGAACTATAGTATATAAACTGAAGAAAGCGATGTAATTGATCTGATGCACCAATTCGAACACTCAATGATTTTTTTAATTATAGATTCGGGATGAGACAAAGCGAGACGGTTGGTCAGATTATGCATACGGCCAGTTGCTGCAGTCATTTTTATTGGAAATAATAAGAAAATACCCATGTGAATTTAAAATAAATCAATTCTTGGGAAGAAAAAGCCGGGCTGGAATTCTCCGAATTTCATTCAAACGAATCAAGATGCCAGCAGCAGAATCTAAATCGTATGAGGACTAGTAGAGTCAAATCTAAGCCGTTTGAAATTCCAACATCATGTGGAGTGACCTACTAATTTTCAAATGTGTCTACCAGACACTTGCAGTCACTTGTATTTTCACAACAAATTAGTGTAAATTTTCATAATAATATTCGCATTGTAACAAACCATCTACCAAATTCAATAAGTTTCCATATTGTACGGCCAAATATAATGCGGCCGTATTACCCAAAAAAATCAGAGTTTTTCCCTTTCCAAAGCCAAGCAAAAATACAACAACGGTCGGCAATTCTTTTTAATTTTTTTCTTCATTCTGTTTCAAAAATTTCATATAATTTTTTATATCTTATGGATTTTAATGCTGACCAAATTATGTTTCATAAACACTTTTGATTGTGACAATGATTTGTTACAATTATTTATTTCATTTCGGGCAAATATTTCAGCCCCAATATCTGTTCGTGTATACACATTGTGATTTGATCTCTTTGAAGGGCAGCATTTTGGCTTTGGCGACAGATTTTAGCTGTGCATTTTTCTTCATTTCTTTGGCTGATGCCAAATTTTTGATAACAATTTTGTTTTTTCTCTCTGTGGAGTTTTTTTTCAGTCGTTTTTTTGTGATCATCTGACATTTCTTGAACGTCTGTGAAATAAGATTTTAAACTGTGTCTTAAAAATGGATACACAAATTGTTGGCTTTACTGTCATTTATTAAAAATTCAGAAGCGATTTAGGATAATATCGTATCGCATTACTTTGGATTTCTTTCGGGTGGATTAATATCAGTGTGCTTAAGCAGACAGTTTGTGAATTTAAGAGTACAACAAAATTTATCACACCAATATGCTAGTGTATTTTAACTGTAGCTAATGCATTCAGAAAGTTGAAAAATATTGGCAGTTGTAATTGTCTAAAATTTAATATTGTTAGTATAGACTCCTGTATAATACTTAGGAGTGTAATGCAATTGCGGGTCAATAACTTTTCGAGATCAATTTAATTATTTGAATCACAAATCTTACGAGGGTGGTCCCAAAACTAGCCCACCTAATAAAGAAGACACAAAAAAGTTGGGAAAAATTGTTCAAACATAATCTCCTTTCAGCTCGAAAACACTTTTTCCAGCGAAATTCAATAGATTCGATACCCTGTTTATAGTAAGAACTCTTTAATATAGCCATCAACCTCAGACTCCGCCTCATCATTCTTGGCAAATCTTTTACCACCGATCCATTTTTTCAAGTTTGGAAATAGAAAAGAGTCCGATTGAGCTTAATCTGGCGAAATAGGTACTTGATGGAGCTATTCGGACTTTAGTTCATAAATTTTGGCCATCGCAAAAAAGTGGATGTGTGAACTAGAGCATTATCTTGATGAAACCACATCCCTCTTTTCGCCAAATGAGGCCTTTTTCCAAATTTTTATCACTTAAAGCTACAATAAATTAGCATAATACTCGGCATTGATGGGTTTTGATGGGAAATATAACCACATACGTACACCACTACGTTATAAAAGACCAAAAACAAAGACCCGTGTCTCCCAGTTTTGCCTTGTTTTATGTTCCCCAAAAATTTGAGGCCACGGGTCATTCTTGCAAAAAAATGATCATTTTGTCAGGCTCATATCTTGCAAATTGTTCAGAATTTTGATTTACTCTCTGAGGGAAGGTTGTAGCTCTTGTCATAAAAAACAATAAAATCCATAAAACTTCATCTTGAAGGTCAAAATCGAAAAAAAAACTTTAAAAAATTATATTTTTTACCTTGTTTCCCTTGTTCAGGTCCATAGGTAGCAAACCGTTCAAAATTTAAGGAACCAATCAACTACAAAAATGTACCTAAGATCTTAATAAACAACTTTCTAAAACATATGAACTTCCTAGGAATGATTATTAACACCGTTTACTTCACCATTGAGATACTATGCTATCTCACCGACCGCAGCAGCACAGGCAAAACATTAAGCTCAGCACACACAACAAGGGACGCAGCACACAATATAAGAATTATTTCTCATCCCAAATCAAGCGCATTTCAAAAAACAGACGCCATGACCGTGCTTGCAGATGGGACCGTCTCAGCCTAGTTTGGGTGCGATGCCCCGCCTTCCAGCCCACTGCTTTGACAGTTCCTTTGTGCCAGGTGTGTCTCCATGTCTCATTCATGGTTATAAATCGACGCAAAAATTCTGCTTTATTGCGGTAAAACGTCGCCAAACACTCTACTGAAAAATCTTCACAGCGCTGTTTTTGCTCTATTGTGAGCAAGCGCGGCACCCATCATGCGCACAGCTTTCTCATTTTCAAATCTTCGGTCAATGTACGATGTATAGCACTTTTTGAAATGCTTGTAATTTCAGCTAGCTCACGCAACTTCAGCCGACGATCATCCAATACAATTTTATGGATTTTCTTAACCGTGTCTGGCGTGGACACCTCAATTCGTCGACCACTACGGTCTTCGTTTTGGCAGCTCGTACGGCCTCGTTCGGTCGGCTTTAATATTGGTTGGACTGAGACCTTTCGAAAGGAAATATTGAATTACATACCAGTGACCACTTTTCTCCATGTTTACAAATTCACTGAGATCGTGTACTTTGGATGGATCAAATAAAAATACTAACTAAACAACGTGGCGCCTTGAAACTTAAAACATATATTTTATAAAGTTTCCACTTTTCACCAAAATATTTATATTTTTAAATGTCCGGCTTATTTTGGGGTCGTGCTCCTATGTTTTCTTCGTTGTTAACATTCACAATTTATAAGGCATCCACAAATCTTCGGCTAAAATATTTGGTTTGATTCCAAATTTCAATTGAGAGCGTGACTGAGATTTTTGGGTTCACGCTCACAAGTAATGTTCACGGATCACACTCATAAACCGCGCTTACGTGTACGAGCATATTTTCAAAACAACTCTCAAACCCGCTGTCCGCTTTAGATCTGTGTTTTTCAAAATTAATTCATTACATTTACTCATTTTTTTCAGACACTCATGTCGAGATTGACGGTAATCGTCATTATTTATTTTGAAATTTTGAAAAATATGAATTAAAGTTTTAATTATATATTTGAACTTTTTATTTTATTGTTTAAGCTCAAGACCAATCTATATATCTATAAATAGAGATATAGTTTTTAAAAACGAATATGTTTTGCAAATGCATCCTCATGGTTTAAATGGCTTCAAATCTTAGTTAAATTAGGTAACGGGTGATTTTTTTGCCATATGGTTTTTCAAAGTTAAGGTTTTGCCAGTTTGCCTAGTCATTTAATCATGACTCGACTTAAAACAATGAGTTTTATTATCAAAATTCGTGCTCAGTGAAAAATTTGTTTCGCATGTTACGTTCATTCTGTGGTCTTCAGCGACGAGGTTCATTTTCGGCTTAATAAGTACATCAATAGGATATGGGACTGTCCGTGGAGGTGGAAAGTTTCTGATTGCCATTCACTTGGGAGTGGCCAGAAATGATTCCTTCATTGGGCAGTCCAAGCAGCTCACTACTTCCACGCAGTATGTCCTGGGCAATGGCTTTTCGGAAACCTCCGTTAGCTAGCTAGAGTGAGAAGGCGAAACAAATGAGCATCAAATCAGGTATAGTAGGTGACTGATGTCAAGCTCATCAAACAATCGGGCATATTCTTTTGTCCTTAGAAGGCGGATGAGCCAAACATACGGGCCAACGGCGGATAGAAACTAAAAGAAGAAAATCCAGGTTCAACATATCGCATCCTGGTCAGCGTCTGATCCATAATGGGCGGCTGCAATCAAATATCCTGGCAGTAGGTAAAATGCAAAAACCCGGTGGGCTGGGTTTGCCTCCCGCCACCGTTCATAATGGCAGTGAAAATACAAAAACGAAACAGAAAACATAAACAACCCCTATTTGTTGACGACCCCCGCAAACGTTATAAGGACCACGATTTACGGATATTCACTTGGAATGTAAGAACTCTATATAGATCCGGTGCAAGTATCCAACTGGCAGATGTCCTCGAAAGTTATAAGGCTGACATTACCGCTATCCAGGAAATGCGATGGACAGGACATGGCTGCACAAGAAAAAGAAACTGCGATATATACTACAGTTGCCATGAAAAAAAACATGAATTTGGTTGTGAATTTGTAGTTGGCAAAAGACTGCGACATCTAGTCTCTAGGTTCAATCCTGTGAGTGAACGAATAGCCACAATCCGCATAAAAGCGAAATATTTTTATATTTCCCTAATTTGTGTGCATGCCCCGACAGAAGAGAAAGATGATGATGCCAAAGACATATTCTATGAGCTCCTAGAGGAAACGTATGACCGCTGCCCTGGCCATGACATTAAGATTGTACTAGGAGATTTTAATGCCAAAGTAGGAAGGGAGAATGTGGTCATCAGTGGCACAAGATTCCAGCATAAAGACATCCACAAGGCTACTTGGGTATCCCCTGATCAAAGAACTAGAAACCAAATTGATCACGTGGTAATTGATGGAAGGCACTCATCCAGTGTAATGGACGTACGAGTGATCAGAGGAGCTAACATCGATTCTGATCACTACCTGGTAGCAGCAAAGGTTCGCACAAGATTAAGTAGAGCGAAAATCGTACTAAACCAGACGCAGAGGAAGCTGGACATCGGAAAGCTGCAATTACCAGAGGTAGCCACAGCCTACTCAAGGAAGCTCTCGCAACTTTTGGCACAGAACCCACCCCCTCCCGATGACGATCCTGATGCGCAGTGGAAACCCATTTCCGACTCTATAAAAACTGCCGCAACAACCGTACTTGGTTTCGAAAAACCGCTTCGCAATAAACCGTGGTACGATGAAGAGTGTCGCAAAGCAAATGACGAAAAGAACGCTGCACGTATGGTAATGCTTCAGTCAATTGCAACGCGAGCTGCAACTGAGCGGTATAGGGAGAAGAGAAAGGAGGTAAACCGTCTCTTTAGGCGTAAGAAACGGCAGTGGAGAAAACGCGAGAGTGAGAAAATTGAGACATACAGAAGGAAGAACGAAGCCCGAAAATTCTACCAAAAAGTTAAAAACGGAACTAATGGACATGGTTCAGGGCCCCCCTTCTGTAAAGACAAAGACGGAAATCTCGTCGCAGATGTGCAGAGCATGTTGGGAATATGGAGAGAGCATTTCTCCGCGCTACTAGTACCTGAGATATCCGATGACGATGGGACAATCGATCACAATATGGACGACGACGTCGATTGCCCCCCTCCTAACCAAGACGAGGTCAGAACAGCTATTGCCCAGCTTAAGAACAACAAAGCCGCAGGAGCCGATGGATTACCGGCGGAGCTGTTTAAGGCTGGCGGCGATGAGCTGATAAGGTGCATGCATCAGCTCATTAGCAAAATTTGGTTAGATGAATGCATGCCCGGCGATTGGAGTCTCAGTGTACTATGTCCCATATTTAAAAAAGGTGACCCGAGTATTTGTGCCAACTACCGTGGAATAAGCCTTTTATCCATAGCATATAAGGTTATATCAAGTATAATGTGCGAAAGACTAAAACCAATTATCGCTGACCTGATTGGACCATACCAGTGTGGCTTTAGGCCTGGAAAATCGACAACTGACCAGATTTTCACGCTACGCCAAATCCTGGAGAAGACACACGAAAAACAAATCGACACCTATCATCTATTTATCGATTATAAAGCAGCCTTCGATAGTCCGATACGGGAGAAACTCTATGAAGCAATGTCTGAGCTTGGTATTCCTTCAAAACTCATACGCCTTTGCAGGATGACCTTGACGAACACCAAATCCGCAGTGACAGTTGGTAAGGATCTTACCGAACCTTTCGAAACTAAGCGAGGCCTCAGGCAAGGCGACACCCTATCGTGCGATCTCTTTAACATCTTAATGGAGATCATTATGAGAAAAGCTGCAGTCAATATGAATAAAACCATCAGCAGCAAAAGTCACATGCTGCTCGCGAATGCTGATGATATAGGTATCATTGGGCGCACAATTAGAGAAGTTACTGCGGTTTTTTCGAGAATTGAGAAGGAGTCAGCAAAACTGGGTCTGACGGTGAATGAGGACAAGACAAAATTAATGGTTTCAACGAACAGGGCCTCCACGCGATTAGACCAAAGCGTGAACGTTGATAACCGTTATAACTTCGAGGTAGTGGACGAATTTATATACCTCGGATCTGCCGTGAACAAAAACAACAACATCAGCCTTGAGATCAAACGGAGAATTGTGCTTGCGAATAGATGTTATTTTGGGCTAAGCAAACACTTTAGAGATAAAGCCCTCTCTCGAGTAACAAAAGTCCAGCTGTACCAGACTCTTATTCAACCTGTCTTGCTTTATGGCGCAGAATCCTGGGTCCTATCGCAAGCAGACGAAACATCTGTAGGAGTCTTCGAGAGAAAAATACTCCGAAAAATTTATGGCCCTATAGTGCACAACGGCGAGTATCGGCGACGCATGAATCATGAGCTGTATGAGCTTTATCCTGACATTGACATAGTTAAGCGGATCAAGATAACGCGATTGCGCTGGCTAGGCCATGTCAGTAGAATGGATGAAGATGAACCAGCGCGAAGGCTTTTCGAAACCGAACTCGAAGGAAGACGAAAAATAGGAAGACCAAGACTCCGCTGGAGGGATCAGGTTGACGAATCCCTGCGTACACTTGGTATTGCCAACTGGAGACATAAAGCAAAAGATCGAACTGGTTGGCGAAATATGTTATCTTCGTTTTGTAAGGTCCCTGGTTTCCCATTACATCCCATGAAGGAATCGGGTAGAGCTTCTCACAACCAGTGAGCTGTGCGCTTTCTAATTTTATACTCACTGATTGGGACCTACAGTTTTACACCGGTTCCGAACGGTATTTTTGAGAACCATTTTCGTGGTTAAATACTCGATAGTGTCGCCGTCCCTATGCGAGGTGACCGCCGTCGAAAGAAATTTTAAGGTGGTCAGAGCAGGGATCGAACCCCAGATCTCAAGAACAATAAGCGCACACACTACCCATTGCACCACCCACGGCCACTAAGAGCTGCCAATGCACCCTGAAGGATGCAATTCATTGGTATCAGATGACCATACTACTTCAATGTCGATGTTGGCGGCAACGTTAGGGTCAATGGGGCAACGTTCCGTCGATGATTGCCAAGACTCGAAGAGTTCAACTACGTTGACATCTTGTTTCCGCAGGATGGTGCCACATGCCCAACTGCACGCTATACCAAGAACCAATTGAGAGTCGAGTTTGGTAAGCAATTAATAGCACGTTGTGGCGCTGTCGATTTAACCCCAATAGGTTACTTGTTGTGCGGCACGTGAAGTCTCTCATCTATATCATCATTACTCAGATACCTGCCGACATGTTGGGAAAAGTGTGCGAAAATTGGATTTTGGATTGGATGTGCGAAATTTTTTTTTCATTCAGTTGTACAAATTTTCGTTAATTTCTTACACTTCCAAAAAGAAAGTTGTGGTTTTAGGACTGTCGGTGGTGCAATGGTTAATATGCGCGTCTCTTATGCATGGGCTCCTGGGTTCGATCCCTACACAGACCACCTAAATGTTCTTTCGGCGGCGTTCACCTCGCATAGTGACAGCAACACTATCGAGTATTAAGCCATAAACCAGCTTCTCAAAATATCGTTCGGAACCGGTGTAAAAGTGTAGGTCCCAATCTGTGAGTATAAAACTAAAAGCGCCCAGCTCACTGGTTAAAAGAAGTTCTCCCCAATTCCTTCATGGGATGTCATGGAATGCCATTCATTTCTTAAACCCCAAATTTGGAAAACAAATCCCCCATTGTAAGGCTTCATTTTCTCAATCGGCATTTACCGAATAAAATAAGGGTGATTTTGGTACCTCCAATCCAAAAGTATACACTCTCAGAAAAATTCGGTTGAGACAGCCGAATTAGCCGTATCCGAATTAAGAGGTTGTCACAACCGAATTAGAGGTTGGCGCAACGTCATCAGAGGTTGACACAACCGCATGAGTGGTTGACACAACTTCATTAGAGGTTGACACAACATCATTACCCGAATTTAGTTATTGTCATAAATGAATTATTAAAGTTTTTTTTATTATTAAGTGATGATTCATCTTCTTGTATTGTTATAAATGAATTAAAAAGCGAGAATAATAAAGTCATATATATGGGGTAATCTATATAAGCAGAATAATACATTTAATTTGCATGCCTCTTCCAACCTTTATTGAAGTCCCTGCCATCATGGGACACCGCACTAATTCTGACGTGTTGTATCGGTTGCTATAGGTCCAAAGCCGTTTTGTAACCAGACTACACCATATATATCTGCTGTTGATATCTGCTTAAATAACATCTGCAAAATAAGACGGTTTAATACTGTTGAATTATGAAAATATTAAACGTCGATGTTTATGGATTTAAAATAAAAGGGTTTTTATTTTCATAGGAAAAGTAAGGTCTTACAATCTTGACAGTCCGAGTGAGAGAGAGACTGAGCGCCGGACATACGAACAGACAAAAGCAAAATACAAAAGAGTTAGTTCGTTGCCACCTGTATTTAAGATAAGGGAATCTAAGTAAGACGAGTTACCAGGTTTCCAACATTCCCCTGGACTTAACTTTGAATACTACAAGTGTTGAACTATGTATATAAAATATAGGAGTTGATATGAGTTATATAGGTGTAGGTGTATGTGTATCAGTTCCTAGAAGCCTGTTACGAAGTCTTTCTGAACGCCTCAGGATTGCTGTGCCGGGCTCAGGGCCTTGAGCAGTGTTGCGAGTTCCTTGGTCCGTCGTAGTTGAATTGGGCTGATCTGCATTTAAACCTTCCAAATGTATCTCAAAATCATTAATGTTAGGTGGTCGATGCTGCTGATCCATCATAGCCTTGTTGGTACGCAATTGGTTTTGATGACGCCGTAGCAAACCCCGGGATGTTTCGATGAGGTACATCATATTGCCCAATATCTGTTGAACAGTGCCTTCAATCCAACGTTTTGAGTCAGAATAACAACGTGCCCATACTCTAGAGTGCCCTGTGTATTTTCCAGAGTGTTGGTGATTTAATGTAGTTGATGGAAACAGTGCAGCAAGTATAGTTCGCGGTTGACGTCCATGCAGCAACTCAGCGGGAGATTTACCCGACAGGGGGTTTGGTGTGCTTCTGTACGTCGTCAGATATTTATAAAGTGCACGCTCCGGATGTTTCTCTTCTTGAATAATTTTTGAAAACGCTTCTTTGAACGTGCGCACCGTTCTCTCGGCCAACCCATTCGACGCTGATGGAATGGGGCAGTCGTTAGGTGCTGAATAGCATTTTTTTCGCAGAAACGTTGAAAATCCTGTGAAGTAAATTGGGTACCGTTGTCGGTGACAATGGTACACGGGAGACCTTCGAATTTTCAGAACAGAATTTTCTGTAAGGCTGCCACTGTTGATGCCGTCGTAGCAGCGGCTAGCTCAATAACGTACGGAAACCTTGAATAAGCGTCGACAATGATGAGCCACATGCGGTTGAAAAAAGGTCCTGCGAAATCCATATGAATACGCTCCCAGGGTTGAGTTGGTTCGGGCCATGATGAAAAGGTGCTTTTCGAATGTGCAGCCGATGATTGACATATGGCACAATTGTCATGCATTTTTTCAATTTCGTAGTCAATAGATGGGAACCAGACATATCGTCGCGCCAACGCCTTCATACGACTTTTACCCCAATGCCCCTCGTGAAGAAAATTCAAAACAGTGCCCTGAAGTGCTTTAGGAATTACGACCCTTGTGTGATCGGAGTGGAGCAGCAAAACTCCCCTCTGCAACGATAAACATAGATTTCGTTTAAAAAATGGTTCAAAATTACCTAGTGATTTTGGCAGCGTAGTTGGCCAGCATTCCTCCACATATGTGCACACCCTCTTCAACGTTTCGTCAGCTTCAGTCAGTTGTTTTACAGTTTGGCCGCTTATAGGAAAACTGTCAATTACCGCTTCATAAACCGCATCAATGTGTAGTAATTCGCGCTCTTTTTTATCAAACGCTTCATCATCCCCAGATGGAAGCCGTGATAGGGCATCCGCATTCGCATTATCAGATGACTTTTTGTACCGGATCGTGTAGTTGTAAGCTTGAAGAGTTATAGCCCAACGTTGCAAACGATGCAAGGTCATAACTGGAAGTTTTTTCGAAGGGTGGAATAACGTCGTTAGGGTTTGGTGGTCTGTGACCAACTCGAATTGTCTACCGTAAAGATACTGATGAAATTTGGTTACCCCATAAATAACAGCTAGGGCTTCTTTTTCCACCTGCGAATAATTGATTTGGCTACTGTTGAGTGTCTTTGATGCGTATGCAATAGGCTTTTCTTCGCCGTTTTCGAAGCGATGTGATAACACTGCGCCTAACCCCTGTTTTGATGCATCAACCGCAAGAACGATAGGCATTAGGTCACTATAATGAACTAAACGCGTAGCACGGATGATAGCGTCTTTCAAGGCCTGAAACGCTTTTTCCTGTTCTTCTTCCCATCGGAATACTGAGTTTTTTCTTCGTAGTTCATTTAAAGGCGCCGCAATCGTTGAAAAATTGTTTATAAATTTATTATAGTAATTCATTTTGCCGATGAATGCTTCGATTTCTTGTACATTTTTTGGTCTGGGCATAAGTTTGATGGCTTCAACACGATTTTCAGAAGGTTTGATCCCTTGGGCATGTATAATGTGTCCCACATATTCAATTTGCTCTTTTGCGAAACCACATTTTTCAAGTTTGCCTTGTAGTCCATGATGGCGCAGTCGTTGAAAAATTTCGTTGACGTTTCTATAATGTTCTTCATTATTTTTCCCAGTTATGATGATGTCATCTAAATAAACAGCAGAGTGAGGTACTCCCGCTATGACTTCTTCCATAAATTTCTGAAATAGCCCCGGTGCGCTGGCGATGCCAAAAGGCATTCGTTGAAACTGGAAAAGGCCGAAAGGGGTGTTGATGATCATGAATTGTTTTGATGCTTCCGTTAGTTCTATTTGCAGATATGCCTCGCTCAAATCGATTTTCGTAAAATATTGCCCGCCTTGTAATTTATGAAAAAGTTCCTCAACGCGCGGTATTGGGTATCTATCAATTTCAATTTGGGCGTTGACAGCTACCTTGAAATCTGCGCAGATTCGGAGCTTACCATTAGGTTTCTTTACAACTACTATGGGGGATGCCCATTCACTTGCATTTATTGGTTTCAGAACGTTCGCACTTACAAGACGGTCCAATTCGGTACGAACCTCTGAATGCAATGCAAAAGGCAGATTATAAGCTTTAAAAAATTTTAGCTTAGCTGTGGACTTTAGCTTGATGTTGGCTTGGTAAGTTTTGCAGGTGCCGAGCTGTGATGAGAAAATGTCAGCATATTGTTTGGTAAACTGTTCCAGTGAAGTTAATAATTTAGAACGCGAGTTATGGTGAGTGCTTAAGAAATGGCATTCATTTAATAAATAATCGGTGGTGGGCATGGTTACTTTGAAATTAAACATGTTGAACAAGTCTAAACCGAGAATATTTGATGCTTGGTCGGAGTCCACAACTAGAAGTGACAAACGTTTAGTCATATTTTGCCACGATGCCTCAGCAGAGATGGTGCCTTTTAATTTGAGCATAGTTCCGCCATAAGCTCTAAGTTGTTTGTTGGTTGGTTCGCAAGGTGGTTTCCCCAGCATCCGATATGAAACGAGGCCTATAAGTGAACAAGATGCACCCGTATCAACTTGAAAATTTAACACTTTACCATTTACAGTGACTTCCGTCAAAATTTTCCCCGGGCGATTTTTAAGTTCAGACGATGCTTTCACTTCTTCAAGGCTGTTATCTGGTAGTTCTTCAATCAATCCGATACTCTCAAATGAAGTATTATCTACAGTGTGCACATTTTCAGAGTAAGTCCCGCACGGCCGTCTGCTGTTTCTCTGAATTGCTTTGTTTTACACACTGCAGCTATATGACCAATTTTCGCACATAGCCGACACACAGATTTGTTTTTATAGTGGAAGCACTCTATTCTGGGATGGTCAGAGCCACAACTGGGACACGATTTTCCAATTATTGTTGATTTGTGATACCCCGCACGAAAATTAGTTCTGCTTTGAACTGCATTAACATCTTCACAGCTGTTTCCCTCTCCTTTTATTTCCATGCATGTTTTGACAGTTGCTTCGTACATGGTTGCAATTTGGAAAACTTCGTCCAACGTAGGGTTCGTCTTTTGTAATGCTGTGCTTCGCACTTTATCATGGGGTGTATGCCTGATGATCATATCGCGAATGTTATTGTCAGTAAAAGATTGATGTCAATTTTCTTTTGTACACTCAAACACACACTCACTTGCGGCCCCACGAAGTTCAGCAATCCAGTCAGCATATGTTTGATTGGGTTTCATTCGCATTGAATAGAATTTAAAACGGGCTGCAAGTACATGTTGCTTCTCGATAAAGTGTTGATCCAATTTAGTTTTCAGGTCGTTGAAAGGCTTTCCTGAGATGTCGCCGTCGCAAATTCTTTGAAGTAGTTCGAATGTGTCTGTACCAATCCATGAGAGAAAACATGCGCGCTTTATGTTTTCGTCAGAAACGCGGTTTGCCGTGAAATGGTGTTCGATCTGTTGTACATAGAGTGACCACTTTTCTATATTTTTGTCGAATTTCCTGAAGTTTGGTACTCCGTTGGCATGGCTTTCTGTGCCGAGCACGCGATGTAGGGTCGAGACATTTTGCTCTAGAATTTTCGTGAGATACTCTTTATTAGACACTTGAAACTGCTGAAGAATAGCTTCTAGAGCTTTTGGGTCCATTTTCTCGTCGCCAAATGTTGAATTATGAAAATATTAAACGGGTTAAAAGGGTTTTTATTTTCATAGGAAAAGTAAGGTCTTACAATCTTGACAGTCCGAGTGAGAGAGAGACTGAGCGCCGGACATACGAACAGACAAAAGCAAAATACAAAAGAGTTAGTTCGTTGCCACCTGTATTTAAGATAAGGGAATCTAAGTAAGACGAGTTACCAGGTTTCCAACAAATACAAAATATATTTTACTTACCTTTTTAAAATAATATTTGATTATAAAATTTTAAACGTCAGATTTTAAATACATAGAATTATGTTGTGGTAACCGAATTGAAAATGAATTCGGTTGTACCTACAGAATTCATGAGAAATCCGGTTACAGCAACCGAATTGACGCCGAATTCGGTCGTTGCAACCGAATTAAGGCTAAATACGGTTATTGCGACCGAATTGAACCAAATTCGATAGTTACAACCGAATTGATGTCAAATTCTGTTACTACAACCGATTTGAGGTTGGTTAAGACCAGATTCGGTTACCCCAACCGAATTAGGTACCAATTTCGGTTGTTACATCCGAATTAAATTCGGTTGTTTCAACCGAAATTTTAAAAAATTTAGTTGACTGAGCGAATATAATTTGAAGATTCAGTTGCCACAACCGAATCAATTATAAAACGAGGTTGCTTCAACCGAATTTCGGTTGTGGAGACTAAATTCGGTCGTAACAACCTCAATCCGCTTGTGGTAACCTCAATTTGGTTGTGGCAACCTCAATTCGGTGGTAACAGCCGAATTTACGGTTGCTACGACCTCTTTTCAAACAATTAGTTCTCTGAGTGTAGTACCATGCTGGTTGTTCGACGGCACAAATTTTATGAAATTTGGTATTAGGCAATATTTACTCAAACCCTACTCTAGTATTGCAAATATGTACTTTTGCCACTCCCATTCCAGTGACTTTCATACAAACCAGTACATTAGTTTCAGTCGGGTGAACTGACTTAATCATACCCTCACCCTAATTTTCACCCTCCATTGCGTGGGAGTTACCATAGAAAAGGCCCATAGTCAAAAATTACTATGTTCAATAGAAGATTGACATTGCGATAAATATCATTGAATACCCAAATTAGTTAGATTCCCCCCGAATATTTATACACGAGGTACAAAAATGGGCATGGCATGTTGTTGAAAAATTGTTATCAGTACCAAATTTTATTAAGATCGGTTATCATTTATTGGAGATATCGAGTCGGCAAACTGTAAATACTCCCAACTTTTGTATGGGAGGTACGAAACTGGGCGTGGCACAATAGTCAGTTATTAATTACACAGCTTTGGGCAAATACTGTATTTTATTAAGATCGGTTGTAGTTTACGAGAGTTATCGTGTCGATCAACCGGTCATCCGCCCAACTTTTATATGGGAGGTAACAGAATGGACGTGGCAAAACAGCTCATTTTCTATAGGAGAGTTTCATTTGTCTAAATATTGACTAGTAAAACTTTCATAAATATTGGTTCGGTTTTGCGGGACTTCTCGTGCCGAACACCCAGGCGGCCAAACAACTTTTGTATGGGAGCTACCACAATGGGCGTGGCAAAATCACCCTTGTTTTAATCAGTGATTGGTGTTTGATCACGTAAAGCATTATACCTAATTTCATTAAGGTCGCAAGTGTTTCACGCGAATTATCGGATTGACAACCCGGACGAACACCCTGATTTGTATGGGAGGTACTAGAATGGGCGTGACAATCTCCCCCATTTCCTCCAGTCAAGTAGACATTTGCAGATTATTAACCTGTGTGTGAGTTGAAGCTAATCACATCTGCCCGAAGAAAGGTTTGAAAGAAAAATAATTTTGTGCTAAATGTGTCCATTTGTATGGGACGTTCCAGAAGGAACGTGGTCAAAACACTCATTTTCTATCCCAAACTCAGTATTGACAAATAATAGTCAAATTTCGATGTGATCGATAAAGATTTACGGCAGTTATCGTGTTGACCAGCCAGACAGCCAGACAGACAGACCGACGGACATGGCTCAATCGTCTTAAAAAGTCCTAAAACTAATTTCGTCCAAAGATACTAAGGGTCTAATACGGATCATTCTATGTGTTACATTTTTTACGTATCTCATACCTATTGAAGGAAGTATTAAAGTATAATTCATTAAGATCAACTAGAAAGCCGCCCAACTTTTGTGTGGAAGGTTTAAAATTTTCTTGGAAAAATAAGAAATTTTTAACTAAAAAGTATCTTTTGCCAAAACATTATGAAGCATCAAAATGTCATTAAGATCGCTAGCTCCCATAGAGCAAACCCCATCTTAATGAATTATACTTTAGTACTAGGCAATATTTTGTCATAAGCTGCAGTGTAATTAAAAATTTAGAACCTTGCCAAACCCAATTTCGTAGCTTCAATACAAATGTTGGACGGACAAGTGGCTGCTAGATACGATAAATTCCCAAAAACACAACAGATCCTAATTATAAATAAACCGGGATTTAGACTATAATTTGCCCAATGTCACTCCTTTAGTGAGTATCGGCGAAATTTCCTCGCCCTTTCGGGAAACTGAAGGTAGATCGATGAAATAAAATATAAATCTTTGTTTATTGGAACTCGGACCCAGTGGATGACTAAATTTGAGGGTATTTTTAAGTCTGCCCAACCGACTTAATTAGTTGTATTGGTTTTGCTTAACTTAATATTGAATAGGAATATCTTACATAAGTTTTTCTGTTTAAATGAGACACATGGGAACGACTTTGTTCCTAATATTTAAATCTTCATGTAACTAGACTGAGTTTTAATATAAAACAAATGGTTTCCCATTACATCCCGTGAAAGGATAGCGGAGAGCTTCTCGATCTATCTCGAATATACTATTATGTATATTATTTGAATCAGTAACTATAGATGGTGTTTTCGTAACTTATGTGCTTTGAGTGATAATGTCTGTAACCAATAATTATTTGTCTACGGGAAATATTTTGTGTTTTTGTTGAAAGAACAGATAAGCACAACTACTGGCTTGACAATTTTATTATATAAAATTCGATTCAGTTAATTTTTCAGAAAAGAAGAACCTATATCATTTCTGTCTAAGTACATTGCTCTTTAACCTTCTGTGCATAATATATAGTCAAATATTTACAAAAAACAACGCATCCTCTAATCTTACTGCTCCCACCAATCGAGGCAACCTTTATAAGAACAAAAACTTAGCCACCAAATATTTCTCCCAGAATTGTTTTCGACCATCATATTAATTTGGTCAATTTATATTTTAAAAGGAATTTTTAAATTGGTAAAATTTTTAAAACAACTAAAACAAAAAAGACGCAAATGTCCCAATCTTTGCAACCGAACACAAAAAAAATATTGAATTTCGAAAATGAAACAACAAAAAATTTAAGTCAAAGATGCTACTACGCTGCCGTTGATGTTGATGCTGATGGTGACGGCTGAAGTACAGATTTTACTAAGTGGTTGGCAAAAGCTTACACAGCTGCTGTAGGTTTGATCCCTCACCCGTTAATGTCTTGGCTGCGTTTAAGCCAATTTCTTTAATGTTCAACGGCTTATTGGTGTTGGTGGGATTTGGATCTGTGTAGTGGTGATATATGTAGAAATACCAAAGCTGATATTTGGAAATTGATTGGTGGTGTCGCTTTTTTCCTCCTTTGTGTAGCTGCTGCTTTAGCTTCTTCAGTTGGCCACATTCAATTCTTTCATCACTTGCAACACAGCAGGTTACTGGCGAGTTTTTGTTTAGACTTCATTTCATTCAAATGGAGGTTGATTTTTATAAGCGTTATTATGATTCTATGAGTTTAAAGCCATTGTTAATTCGATTGTTAGTTGCTGTTGTTTTGGTTATGATGTTACCAGATTTAATTTGAAGAGTGGCTTACTGTTGTTCAGATATTTGTTTTCTGGCTGAAAACGAAAAAAAAACACACAAATTTGACCAAGACAACGATTGAGCTGCAGTATTATTGGAACATTTGTTGGCTTTGTTGCTGTTGTTGTTGATGGTGGATCCTGTGCGATGCGCACAGTAGCTCTGCCAGATAAATCAATGTGTCAACACCTCTTTTTGTGCTGTCAGATGTTTTTTATGGTTATGCGCTGATATTTACCTATTGTCGTTATTGTCCACATCATCATCGTCATCATCGTTTTCTTCTTCTTCAACGCCGTCGTCATTGTGATGGGTTTTTGTTGTTGTTCCCGACACAGTGGTTCCGACTATTAATGTTAACTTTCTAACCTCGATGAATTGTACGCATGGTTATTAGTATTGAAATAATTGGAATGGGCTTTAAGTCAATAAGTATTTCGATCATTTTCACAGAAAGCTGAAAGTACACTGAAAAAATGGTACAATATAGTTTAGATGAATGTCTTCATTGATTTTCGGTCAAACAAAGATTTTTTTTTATTTATTCGATCTTTTCGTTGGTACTTTTTTATTTTACTATTAAAGTCTTAGGTCCCTTTAACTTGCCGTCTGTGACATGGTCTTTACACGATACCAATTCTCTGACTCCATTGACACCATATGATTGGTCATATGACTTTGTTACGCATATATCCGAACTTGGCTTGATTCAATTGAGCGACATTCCCAATTCTATGAATTGAGTCCTTGATCTAGTTTTAGTGGATGATTCTATCAACTTTGATACTTCTCGAATTGATCCGTTAATTTCTCCTGAGGATAGTTTGTGACCATCCAACGCTGGGATTTAACTATACATATGATACCATGCAGGTTGGTTGAAATCGCTCTTCGTCCTATGTTGCCCTATGCTTTTCGCGTGCGAACTTTATTCTTTTGAATAATCTTATCTTTGATACCGACTGGTATAGTAAATGTCAGTGTGATAAAACTTTTGAATTTGAAATCGCCCTGGATGAATTCTATAATATTATTAATGGCTATATTTCCATGCCTGTACCCAAGAGGTCTATAATGGGTAATACTGAAACCCCATGGGCCTCAAGCGCTCTAAACTGTCTCAAGAATATTAGGAATAGATGTTCGAAAAAGTATAAATATTCCGGACTACTAGTAGACTGTGCTAAATATATTGTTCATAGGAGTAAATACAACTCTAAATCTCGTGAGAGTTATAGATTGTATTTGGATAAGTTGAAGGCTAATTTTAAACGGGACCTCAAATCATTTAATAATTTTGTTAACTTGAAGCGTAATTCGTCTTCCACACCTTGTAGGATTAAAATCAATGGTATTGATTTTTTCGCATCTATTTATTCCAACCGAGCCTATGATGTTTCCAAACCATACCCGTACACTGTCCGCTCTACCATTCCGTTTGACGCATAAATTCTTCGTGGTTGCTAGATAACTTGATCAGATCGAAAGCCTCAAATAAAGCTGGTCCTAATGGTATCCCGGACTCTATGTTGAAATACTGTTCAAAATCTCTCAACTTACCGTTGACTCTCTTATTGAATGCTTCATTGAGTTCGGTAATTTTCCTGCACAATGGAAGAGCTCTTATATAATCCCTCTCCACAAATCTGGTAGTTTAGTAAATGTTTCTAATTATAGGGGAAATGCAACATTGAGTGTCATTCCTAAACTTTTTGAGAAGTTAGTCACAGAGGTAATTTCTCATCATGTTTCATCTATTTTAGATCCATGTCAACATGGATTTCGGAAGGGTCGTTACACCGCGACTAATTTGCTTCAGTTTTCCTCTTCTATTATTGACGGCTTTATTAATGCAGATTTAACTGATGTGATTTTTACCGATTTTAGTAAGGCTTTTGATAAAGTTAACCACAATTTGTTATTATATAAACTCGGGCCAATGGGTTTTAATTGTAACATGCTGAATTGGATTAGTTCTTACTTAATGAACCGAGAACAGATGTATCATTTGGCCGATCATTATCAAGATCTATTTTTGTGACATCTGGGGTGCCTCAGGGCAGCCATCTTGGCCCGGTTCTATTCTTGTTATTCATTAACGACGTACCCTCCTCCATAATGCACTCTAAATTGTTAATGTGAGCTGAGGACGTGAAGATTTATTTTTCTTACAAGGATCCTTGCCAATATACTTTACTTCAGAGGGATTTGTCTACTTTCCACACGTGTTGCGAACCCAATTTGATGGAGCTTAATTTTGTGAAATGTAAACATATGCTGTTGTCTATGTCATCATTCTTTTCGGCAAAATACATTTTAGGTGGCAATGTTCATTTGTAGATAACTGTACCTCCCACATAATTACGATGGTAAACAAGCCTTATGACGTTCTGAACTGTATTAAACATTGGGCAAACGATTTTTCAGATCCCTACGATATGAAAAATCTTTCTACTTCACTAGTCCGCCAAATTCTCCGATATAGGTCTGTTGTCTGGGACCCTCAGATCAATTTGTATGTTCATATGATTGAATCGGTCCAGAAACAGTTTCCCATTTTTATCTGAGAAACCTTCAATGGAACCCGAACCATAATCTTCCGTGGTATAGCAATAGACTAGCATTGATCAGATTGTCGACTCTTAATAGTAGACGTTTACAGTTTTGTTGATAACTAGTGGATGCATATGATCTGAATTTCTGTTACCTAAGATTTTGCTAAATGGCTCATTGAGACCCAAAAGGTACTATAAACTCATTCACATCGAGTTTCAGCATGAGAATGATGCGTCTTTTGAATCCAGTTAGGAGAGTAATCATATCATAAATATCAGCTTATTGAGTTTACTGGTATTGAGGAAACTAGAAGGTATAGAGCAATTTGTCATTTGAACCTATTGCATTAGTGCTATATATTCTCCTTACTATCTGGTCCAGATTTCGGTTTTATTCTTAATTATTATTTATTGTAAAGTATTTTCTATACTAACATTTCGCGATGTACATTTATACTTATTTATGTTTGTGTGTATAACAACTGGTAAACAATGTTTGTAGTTCGTTGCAAGATGTCAACTTATTACTCTTGCTCTCCCGTTATAGACCGGTCTGTAACACTGTGCAACACCAATTTTGGGGGTAGACGATTCCTGCGCCAAATGATCACACTAGGTGAGTATAGGCAAACCCCAAAAATGTAGACTGCTGTGTAGCTACACTTTTTTCATGGTCGTGGCAAGTTTGAACTTTCTTATCCGATACTGTCCGAGATAAATTTAAAAATCGAGTATAAATATTGAATTGAGCGAATTATTGTGATAACATGTGTTCCGTGAAATTTGACAGGAATTATTTTCGTAGAATATTCAAATACTCTATTTCAAAGTTTAAAGGGCCCTTTTCGTCCTTTGTTCAAAAAGTACCAAAAATGTACACTAAAATGAGCAGCTACGGATTCAGAATGTTCCACGAATTTATTCCTCATTAAATTTCATCCAGACGTGCAGCTTCTCCTTTTTTGAAACATCATCAAGAAAACTGCACCAAATTAACCGGCAAAATATCCACATGTTCTGCCAATTTATTGTGGAATAGATTTTACTAGGGGATTTCGCAGACGAGAATCGTTCATATTGAATTTGCATATGTCCTTTTAATCCATTTTTAAAACTGAAATCTTGAAATATATCTAATCTAAAAATAAATTCAAACGTTTTTGGGGTTTGCGTATACTCACCTAGTACGATCAATTGGCGTAGGAATCGTCCACACCCAAAGACAAAACCTAAATGTTGTTGTGTAATTTGTGCGCTGTCCACGTTATGGGTACGTGGTCCTCTCGGTCGGTAGGGGCAAAATAATACTGGCGGCGATGAAATCCCTCGATTAAATAATAAAAAACAGGCATCCCAAGTAAAATTGGAAAATAATATACAATTAATGAATAAGTGTAGGGGAGCCCAACCAAGACAGAACTGGTTATTTTCAGCAGGAGGTTTAAGTTACCAACTGTGTACCTGTGTATTCGAATAACCGTCTCTGAATGCGCGCAATGCGTAGGAATTTTACTATACCGGAAGCTAAACTTCAAACCCAACATTCTGGAAAGAACCGAAAAAGCTCTGATATCTGTAAAAGGGCAATAGGAAAACGCGGGGGTCTGAACCCGCAAATAGTTCATTGGTTGTATAGGACAGTAGTTACACTGATAGTGCTGTACAGCGTTATTGATTGGTGAACGCATGTGCATAAATCCACCTACTGTGCAATACTGAATAAATATTATCGAATTGCTGGCATGGGTATCACTGGTACGTTGATACCACTGGGCATTAGAGATAGGTAGCACGACACGGTCACTGCTATTACACACTGAAAAATCTGTCCTTTTTTGCGGTTTGGATGCAAACATAACGTGTCTTTGGTTTGTCGCAAATATAGTAAACTTGTATCCAAACACATTGTGTTTGCTCTTCAATAATATATGCTGGACACACAGTGATAAATAGGTTATAAGATAAGTTTTTGTGACCCAATTACTGCTTTGTTTGTTCAAAACTGCTGACAACCAAACGTGAGAGACAACAGAGAAATAAGCAGCCAAGTTTCAATTCATGAAAATAAAGCTTTCACGTAACTATTAGAATGTGTCAAACATTGACGTGGTTAATGCTTAATGTTATAGAAGTTGTTTTTTGAGCGTGTGTTGATTATCGACTCATGTAGACTCTTTAGTTCAGTGTCGTACCGCTGTCTAACCACATATGTCGCGACCTTAGACCAACAACGTTCTAAATTCACCTAGTAATTTTTGAGACGAACCAGATTGAATGGACTTTGTTAACCAAATGGCTAAATATGTACTTAATTAATTGTATATTTCAGTAGATATCTAGTTAACGATAAGATATATAACTATGAAGGTAGCAGTAATCGAAGGGGCATGCCCATTTTAATACAGATGAATTTATCTAAAATTGTCAGACCCTTGTTGCTCTAAGGTCGCAATATTCCTACGGAATTCACAGAAAGTAAATATCGTTTGTTATTAAAAAAATACTTCTGGCACCATGTCAGTATATGATTGCACGCATTGTTTTCATGAATTTAAGATCCGCTGCTTTTTGTTTGTTGCCTGTCGCGTTGTAGTTTCCAAAAGGTTTTAGCAAACGAAACCACATTTGGCTGACAAAAACCTATATTATAAACTATTAGTCATTCTGTCTCCAATATGTTATATTGAATAGCAAACACAATGTGGTTGGGCACAAGTATATGATATTTGCAACAAACTATAAATGCTACAAACATGATATACTTGCATTCAAACAAACAATGGAGTTTTCTCAGCGTGTGTGATTAAAATGACATGTATTATGATCAACAAATGGTATTATTTCAGTTAACAGAGTTGTATCATGTTAATGTCAAAGAATCTATCAAGAAATGTGAAAAATTTTTTAGTTTAAAGAGGGCATTTACAGGGTGATTCAGGAAGTTCCACACAAATTTCAGCGTATTCCTTGGATCATTTCATGAAGAAAAGTCCACTAGGACCATGTCAGAAAATGCAAGGCCGCGAAATGGCAGCGGGTTCAAAATTTTCGGATTAGCGGTCGGAGGGTAGTAGGGTAAAGCTGATAACTTCTGAGCCAGTTGTCGGATTTGTTGGAAAAGTTGTTGGAAAGGTCCTCAAGAGGCCTTTCAAAATCAATTAAAAAAAATGTAGAAAAAAGTCAAATCGCCGAGATACAGAACTTTCGGAAAAAAATGGAAAAAAAATTCACATAACCTCAATTTCCTCAGCCAGATGGCAGGTAACTTATGTTTTTTTTCTGTTGAAAGATATCCATACCTCTTACCTTTCCAAAATGACCGAAACGAAGCCCAGAGGTCTTACCGTTCCAAAGTTATGACCATTTTACTGAAATGCAAAAATGTTTGTTTTTGTTTTTGGAACCGAAATAATAGCACACATTTATTTGTTTACGCTAATCTCTAAAAGTCACATCGCCGAGATACAGAGCTTTCGGAAAAAAATGGAAAAAAGAAATTCACATAACCTCAATTTGCTCAGCCACATGGCAGGTAAATTATGTTTTTTTCCGTTGAAAGATATCCATACCTCTTACCTTTCCAAAATGGCCTAAACGAAGCCCAGAGGTCTTACCGTTCCAAAGTTATGACCATTTTACTGAAATGCAAAAATGTTTGTTTTTGTTTTTGGAAGCGAAATAACAGCACACATTCATTTGTTTACGCTAATCTTTGCTGAAGCAACAGTTTCGAGTACGGTGTGTTTTGAATTAGTAAAAATGGCAACCTATTCAAACGAAGAATTATCAGACATTCATTACATGTATGGATTCTGCGATGGTAATGCAGATTCTGAAAGGCATCTTAAAGACCTTTCCAACAAGTCCAAAAACATAAAAATCCGACTACTGGCTCAGAGATAGCAACTTTACCAGACTACCCTTCGACCGGCAATCCGACAATTTTGAATCCGCTGCCATTTCGCACCCTTGCATTTTTGGACATGGTCCTAGTGGACGTTTCTTCATGAAATGAGCCAAGGAATACGCTGGAGAAATTTGTCCGGAACTTCCTGAATCACCCTGTATACTATTATGATAATTATGGAGGTACTTCGAGCAATTTGAAACCAATGCAGCACTCTTAGACCCATCGGGGTGTATCGTTGACTATGAAAAATCTTCGTTTGAGGAGATCGCATCGAATAGTGTAAACATGACATTTATTGGAACGAAGTTCCTTGTAGCACGTTCCGGGATGGGGACTAGCTGATAAAAATTGAAAATTAATTAATAAAATATCTTCCTGACGATGCTATCCAAAGGATAGCGAAATATTAAAAAAAAATATAATTAATTTATAAACACGACCAAACGCTCGGACAATTTAATTATTGAATAAAATTAAAAAACTTTTTTTTTAACACCATTATGCTACATCCCACTATTATCAACTATATTGTTTACATTTGCTTTGGTTTGTGTCTAGACTAACAAGATGTCTCACATATGTTGGGAAATTTCTGTTTAATGGGAAGTTTTCTAGGTGGAGCCTGTTACAAATATTAAGTATATATTGTAATTTTGAACCCAATAAAACGTAAATTTAGAAAAGCCAAAATGAAAGAAGTTTAAAAAATGAGAAAATTTTCGAGTTCCTTTTCTTAAAAAAAGGAAACTTTCTCAAAACAAAATACCTATTCATATTCCTAAACAAAGTTTCTATTCTTAAAAAAAAAATAATCCTAAAGAAGTACCTTTGCTTAAAAAAAGTAAATTGCCTTACAAAAGTACCTTTCTTTTAAATACGTACATTTCCTTAAAAGTACATTTTCGTACAACAAATTGGGTTTTCTTATAAAACTACCTTTTCTTTAAAGAGTACCTTTTTGTGAAACAAAATACCTTTTCTCGAGATACCGTAAGTATCTTCTTTTAAAAATTTACCTTTTCTTGATGAAAGGACCAATTCAAAAAAAATTCCCATTTCTTAAAAAAAATATTTTCTCCAAAAAATACCTTTCTGAAAATAAGTAAATTTTCTTAAAAAAATAACCTTTCCCTAAAGAGAGTACCACTTCTTTAAAAAGTACCTGTTCTTAAAAATAAGGACTTCTTTGTAAAAAAAATTCATACTCTTTGGCTTTTTCTTACAAAAAGTACTTCTTCTTAAAAATAGTACCTTTTCTTAAAAAACATTAGAATTTAATAAAATAAGTAATAAGGACCTTTTTTGGAAAAATAATACATATTCTTGCAAAAATTACCTAAAAATACACTTTTCTTGCGAAAAAAATATAAATTCTATAAAAAAAAATTCTTAAAAAAGTTTATCATTTTACAAAATGTATCTTTTCTGAAAGATCCATTTAAATTGTTGTACTTTTATACGGGCGCCTTAGGCGTGTTGAAGCTAACTAGTACATATACATATATAGGGTGTCCCCTGACACGTCATGTAATTTTTATTTTATTAATTCATTTTTATTTTTAAAATGTTCTGCGAACTGAGTTGATTTTAGAATGAGACGAACAAACACAAAGAAGACGGTAATGGGAATGGTAATTTTGTCTCTTTTCCCCGTGATAAATCTTTATTCACAATTTATTTTGTTTCCCTATTCAATTTTTAGTTCCGATCTGTTGTATTTCCATTCTATTGCTCTCTCCTCGAATAGTTCCATTTGATCTGTTAACATGGGACTTAAATCCTCCTTGCAGCCAATGCATATTGAAAGTTGAATATAAATTCCCAACTAGAATTAAATACATAATTTTTACATTTACACTTATCCAATCGCAATGACTGTATTATCTTTATTTAAATCTTCTCAATCTGAAATAAATGGCTATTCTGTGGCATTTCAAACCACTGTGGTCGCATCATTTGTGAATCGTCATATATAAAATGTGAACATGACTCAAAACTCAAATGCCTGTATTGCAAGTAGTATTTGGTCAAATTCAAGTGTTGCAGCCTTATGTTTAACTGAGCATTATCAACAGAATCATCATCATCACCATTATTATCATTATCATTATCCTCACTGGCAGCAACTTCAGCAGGAACAGGAGCAGCAGAATTACTCTGTAGTACAATAGAGAGATTACAAGAGTGTGAGCGAGTGAATGATTGTATAAATGTGAGTGTCCTTATGTATGTGATAGTCAGTTTTTTAAGCTTCCAAACTATAAATGTTTATAAGAATTATTGCTTTTGATGGAACACTTCATCCACCAAACAATATGTGAAGCTATGTTTTTTTGTTCTGTTCTCCCAAGTTCTCGTTTACAACTGGATCAATTTCAGAGCCATGCGGCTATTCGATACTGTCCGAATAGTTCCCTTCTCTTGTTTTCCACGTTATAACAAATCTCCCACTTTGGCTGGTCAATTCTTACTTCAGAGTGGTTGGATGTGTGGTTGTTGGTGTTGTTTATTATTAACCTGGTCTTTTGTAGAGTTCAGAATTTTGCGTTTTAAATCGTTCAGCAGTCGAGCGAATGTTTCGCTGTCTTTTTTGCGTTTGTGGTTTTGTGAAAATTTGAATTGTCGTCTGCTCTTTTTAGGTAAAGATTTATGGCAGTGTTGTTAAATTTTAATAAAATAAAAAATATTTTATTTTCTTGTTCTTTCTCTCTGTTTCTGTATCTGGAGTGTGAGTGCTGTCCCAACGCCGCGTAGATGACGGAACGATTGTACGTACATACGTCTGTATATGTCATCGAATAAGGATTTACGTAAATCACTTGATGGTTAACGCGCAAAATATTCTCACAAAGAAGCTCAACCTCAACAACAATTGGATGTGAAATTATGGCTTCAAAAGAAATACGAAAACTACAAAAATCCAAAAACTGAGAATGACATTCCAATGATAATGGGCCAGTTGCAAACGAAGGGACTCACAATTGTGTATGGATATATGACACAATCTGGTGGGATTCGATCGACACGTTAAATCAAACTGAATGTTGTTCACTTCAAAATGTATGAATGCACTTAAATTCTTGAATAATTTGTAATTTTGAAGATTTGAATCAGAAAATTTTACAATTGGCCCGAAAGTTATAAGGCTAACGATTCACCATCAACCACCTTGATTAGCCGGACTTTATTTGGGACCAAACTCATGCTTTGGGTACTTATTTCAACGACTCCACTATTATTTATATAGTTATTTCGTCAACGAAAAGTTTGGGTATCCACCACTGGTTAAGCAAGAGATAACCTTTTGGCCCGCCATCGATTACATAATCATCCTCGAATTCATCAGCTAGAAATTTATAACAGAAGGGGGTAAACAATTTTCCGTAGTTAATTATCATCATTATGAGCAAAAAAATGTGCTAGAAAAAAAATTAAACAACTTTTCTTTTAACACTATTATGCTACAACCCAGTATTATCAACTATATTGGGTACTTTTTCTTTGGTTTGTGTCGAGGCTAACATATGTTGGGAAATTTCTTGTTTAATGGGAAGTTTACTAGGTGGAGCCTGCAACCATTATTTAGTATATAAAGGGTTTTTCACCAGAGACGCTACAAAAGTAACTCGATAGGGACAGCAAACGACACCATATTTTTTCCCGCTCTTTTGACATTTCTCTTCATTAAGGTTTGCCATTTCATCATGGAAAGATATACGAGCCAACAACGAGTCGAAATTATTAAAATTTACTACCGAAATTTGGAGTCAGTGGCCTCAACTTTAAGAGGCCAACTTTAAGAGGCCTCAACAATCAGGGATGAGGCTCATTTCTGGCTGAATGGCTTCGTCAATAAGCAAAATATGCGTTATTGGTTAGACAGCAATCCACACGTAATCCATGAGAAAAAAACCAACCCGTAAAAAACAAAGTTTTTGACTATAAATTCTTTATATATAACACACAACATAAAACACTTTTTTAATATTTTTTTTTTAAATTAGTATCCTTTTTGTACTTTCGTACTTTTAGTCGATCTTTCGTTTTAACAATATTTTTATATTATTTTTATTATTTTTAATACATTTTTTAAAAAGGAAACTTGTGAAATTGATTACTTCGGTGGATGGTTGGGTTGGGTTGGTATTTTAAATTTTTAAATTTTTTTTTTGTTGTGGGTTTTGAGTTTGAAAAGGAAATGATTTAACTGAAAAATTCACAAAATCACTTCTATAATTAGCAAAATACTCCTAATTAAAACACTTAAATCTCGGCTCCCCGATATCGGATCACCTTAATTTTTGGCCTAAACTCTTCGTCGAAACTCGCACTAGTTTTGATCCAAAACTCAATGAAATCGGTCACGAACTTCCGGAGAAAATCGCGTGGGAAAATTGTATGAAAATCGCCCAATAATCACTTTCAATACCTACTGCCAAAGCAGTGAACAAACAAACGACCAACGTTAAATACGATGACACTGCACAAAATGGGTAAAATTATCGCAAATTAAAACACTTAAATCCCGGCTCCGTGATACCGGATTTTTTTTTGGCTTAAATTCTTCGCCGAAACCCGCACTAAAATCAATCCAAAAATTAATAAAATCGGCCAAGAACTTCCGGAGAAAATCGCGTAGGAAAATTATATCAAAATGCACAAAAATCACTTTAATACCGAATGCAAAGCAGCAACAAACACAAGGCCAACGTTAAATACGATGACACAACACAACAATAACAGATTTGTGCCAAGACCTCAAGCCCTCAAGACCTCAAGACCGGAGTCGAAGTTAATATAAAGAATTTAAAAATTACGGTTTGGTGCGGTTTATGGGCCGGCGGCGTCATTGGGCCGTACTTCTTCCGTGATGATCAAGACCGGCACATTACTGTGAATGCGAATCGCTACAGTTCAATGATAACCGAATATTTTTGGACCCAATTGGATAATATGGACTTGGAGGACATGTGGTTCCAACAGGACGGCGCCACAAGCCACATAGCGAGTGCCACAATCAATTTATTGATTGACACAGGAAATAATCCTGTGGGGCTATGTCAAGTCTATGGTCTATGCCAACAAGCCAGCGACGATTGATGAACTTCGTACGAATATCGAACGCGAAATTGCAGCAGCATCGGCCGATTTATGCTTGAAAACCGTCGAAAATTGGGTTCAGCGTCTGGATTTCTGCAAGCTTGCCCGGGGTAGCCATGCAAAAGAAATCGAGTTCCATACATAATGGCATCGAACGTACTTTCACAGGAATAAAGAATTTCATTGGTATCTAAAACCGGTTTTGTTTTATTTAAAAAAACTTTTGTAGCGCTCTTATTGAAAAACCCGATATTATAACTTTGAACTAGAGTGTCCAAAAGACCGTTATTTTTTGGAAACGGGTTTTCGGTTTGTTCGAAAAATAAATTTTTCAAGAAACCGGTTTTCGGTTTGTTCGAAAAATTGATTTTTCAAGAAACCGGTTATCGATTTTTATTTTTGGCAAAACCCGGTGGAACCGGGTTTTCTGGTTTTTGTTTGCTTTAAATGCTTATTTTCATAACGGTGCTACCCAATGGGTAGCGAAATATTGAACAATAAAATAATTTAAAATAGACCCAAAACTCGAACATTTTAATTTTAAATATAATTCGAAACGTAGCATAAATCATCACATTTTAAAAAATATATCTCATATTCCAATTTAGAGTGAGTGCTTAATATAAAATTTAAAAGTTTTATTCAAATTCGCTTTAAACTGATTTAAAGTCGAAAATTATATTCAAATTTGTAAAAGATTTTCATGTATGAAAATCTTATTAAGTTTAAACCATTTAGTTATCACATAATTTTAATTTTGAAATTTAATAAAAAAAAAAATGGTTGATAAGCTTAACTAATTTTGAATTGATTCTAATTCAAATCATAAAATCATTTTGCAAAAAATTGTTTGAATGCGTCAGTTAGATCATATTTCAAAATGGAAATCATGTTTCTTAATTCCAAAATTTCACTAAAATTCGAAAATCATATCATTTATTATTAACTTATTTAAGGCTACTAACACAAATTAAGTAAGATCCGAATATCCGGTTAACCGACGTCAAATAACCGGTATCCGGCTTGTTCGAAAATTACGATTTTTAAAAAACCTGTACACTGTTAATAACAAAAAAACCGGTTACCCCGTTTCGCCGGTTTTGCGGTTTCGGTTTTGGACACTCTACTTTGAACCCAATAGAAAGTACATTTAGAAATCGAAAGAAGTTTCAAAAAATAATGTTTCGTCTTAGAAAAGTAAATTTTCTCAAAAAAAAGTACCTTTTCTTCAAAAAAATACCGTATCTTAAAGAAGTATCTTTGCTTAAAAAAACAAAATTTTCTTAAAAAAAGTATCTTTTCTGAAAAAGTATTTTGTTTTAAATAAGTAGCTCTTTCCTTAAAGAGTACCTTTTTGTGAAACAAAATAAATTTCCTTGAGATAAGTACCTACTCTTATGTGTACCTATTCTTGAAAAAAAGGACCAATTCTAAAAAAAATACGTTTTCATAAAAAAATTAATTTTCTTACAATAATTCCGTATCTTGAAACGTACCTTTTCTTAAAAATAAAATGATACCTGAAATAAGTATACATTTTACATTTCAGAATAAGTAATTTTTTTAAAAAATAACCCTTTACTAAAAAGAGTACCACTTCTTTAAATAATACCTGTACTTAAAAAAGGTACTTCTTTGTAAAAAAAAAATCATACTCTTATGGCTATTTCTTACAGAAGGTACTTCTTGTTGAAAATATTACCTTTTCGTAAAAGAATCATTAGGTTTGAATAAGAGAAGTAGGTACCTCTTTTTAAAATAGGACATTTTCGGGAAAATATGATACATATTATTGCAAAAAGGACCTGAAAATATACTTTTTTTTTAAAAAAATTGATTCAATAACAAGAAAAAATAGTTTAATTAAAAAAAGTTCATCATTTCATTTTTAAATTATGGTATTTTTCAATCGGCGCCTTAGACGTATTGGAACTCACTAGTACATAATATATAGCGAAAAGTACTTCGTTCGAACCGGGTGTCCCCTGACACCTCATGTATTTTTTTCACATTCCTCAATTTTCTTCAAGCGTGAAGTGACACATTTCGTAAATTTATTACTTTTAACTAATAATCTGTTACTTCTTAAATGTCAAATTAGCCATCTGCTTCGAAATGTCAATATCGTCGAACTGTGGATTGATTTCATACCACATACTCTCTAAATGATGCTATAACAACAACACGTCGAAGGAATGTGCGTACTGAAGGGAATATCGCCGCTGTAAACGAAAGTGTGGAAGATGATCCAAAGTCAGTCGGTCGCTGGAATTGCGGCTCTGTTCGTCCACTACATTTAGAATTTTACTCAAAGATCACCGCCTACACCCGTTTAAGGTCTAGCTGGTGCAGAAATTAAAGCCACGAGACCATCATATGCGTCGTTCTTTCGCCGATTATGCTCTAGATCAGTTGGAAACTGACCCGATATTTTAGAGGAAAATTGTGCTCAGGAATTAGGCTCATTTTTGGCTTAAAAGGTCTGTTAATAAGAAAATTACGACATATTGAATGAGGCTAATCCTCAACAGACCCTACAGACTCCATAACATCCAAAAAAAATGCACCGATTGGTGCGGTTTACACACCGGTGGCATCATTGCAACCTACTACTTCAATACTGATGCCGGAGCTCGCGTTACAGTGAATGGATATCGATATCGCTACATGATCAATGATTTTGTGTATGAAAATATGGATGAAATTGTTCGGGGCGAGATGTAGTTTCAACGGTATGACGCTACGTGCCATACGGCGACCGAAACCAACGATTTATTGAAATCGAAATTTGGCGACAAGTCCACTTCGAGAAATGGATCTGTCAATTGGCCTCCAAGGTTGTGCGATTTGAAACCTTTCGATAATTTCCTGCGGGGCTACGTGAAGTCACTGGTTTATGCTGATAAACCAGCAACAATTGACACCTTGGAGGCCAGAATTGTTCGTGTTATTCGTGACACACGGCCAGGAATGCTCGAAAAAGTGACCTAGAATTGGGCGTCCGCAATTCGCTTTGTCATGAAAGGCCGCGGTGGCCATATATCCGAAATTATGTTCAAGTTTTAATGCCATGTACGAGATTGATTCTTTGAATGAAAAAAATTTTTTGATTAAAATCAAATTTTTTGTTCGAATTTTAATATACGAGAAGTTAGTACTACAATTTTGCAAGGTCTTATACATTTATCTAAGCGAAAAATGGTTGATTTTTCGTTGCAATAATTAATAATTCAGGAAAGCACAATCACTGGCACGACTAGTTTCGAACTCCGTGACACGTTCATCATCAGATGCCGACTCACTGTGCCTGCATTTTTTGTGTTAATTCTTACAATTTAAATTTTATTCAACATTCATTTACGATTCTGATATGGTTTTGAACTCTAAAATATCTGAACTTGAAAATTGGACTATAAAAGTACGGCTTCTGGATTAATGGAGATAATAATGTTCACCCTAAACATGATGATGATGAATACAGTGTATGAGGTGAAGTAAACAATGTATGTCATAAGTTTTTTCACACACTTTTGTAGAGTTTTTGGTTTCTTTAATCCAGTGTCAAAATTTAATTCGAAATCTTAATTTTAAAAATTCAATCAATCTCTGATGTGGGAGTAAAAGTCCCCACTGTGCGTCTGCTGCAATAACCGAATTTGGCAGTATTTGTGGTTGCCGTAATCGAATTTCTCATGGATTATGTTGGTGCAACGGAATGCATTTTGAATTCGGCCACCACAACATTATTTCATATATTTCAAACCATTCGTTACAATTTCTAAAAAAGATTATTATATTAGAAAATAAACTGAACTTAGAATTGCGGTTTTATCACGAATTTGATTGAATTTATTAAGACACGTAAGTAAACGTTTTGTTATTATGGATCTAGCGATAACATGTGTTATTTTGCAGATAATGTCCATATTTGCCAGCGCACAGTACAAATAAATGACATCAGTTCTGAGTATTTTCAAGGTGGGGTGTTTAAGATGTGCTGATATACACGTCAGAGGTTATCACCTTCCTCATCTTTAGATAGAACGGTCGAATTGTGGGGTTTAAGTCGAAAATCGGCAGACACAGCACATCATATTGGAGACTGTTTCCCATGAAGCCAGAGACTTCAAAAACAGTCAAAAGTGTATTGTAAAAAGAACATATAAAGAACAATAATTCCTTGTTTTGTATTTATTTATGAGAATATATAAAATAAAATTATGGATTAAAAACTTAAAAAATTCGGCTTTACTGCGGTTTTAATTAGTAGAAAGATTTTGTGTTAACCTCCAATTTTGTCGGGAAAACCTTTAATTCGGTTGTGGATCCCCTAATGCGATTATGTAAACCTCTTATGCGACTATTAATGTGGTCGTAGCAACCTCTAATTTGGTTGTGACAACCCCTAGTGCGGTAGTGACAACGACAAATTCGGCTGTGATGACCTGTAACGCGGTTGTAACAGCTCCCAAATTCAGTTGTGGTTACGGTTAATGCAGTTGCCCCAACCACTTTTTCCCGGGGGTGTTGACAAATATATACAGAGAAGGAAATATCTTATCTGACCATCAATACCATACAACTGGACAAAATCGCCGCATATAAACTCCGGTTCACTTATTTAAAGGCACTAAAAATTTCATATTCAGCAGCCTGTATCTTTTGCAATTTGCAACCGATTACTGAATTTTGAACTGGCAATGGAAGCTAGATATCTTGAAATATAAAAAAATAGTCATGACAATAGTGGTTTCTTAACTAAAGAACTTTTTTTGGGCAATTTATAAAAAAAGTTCAAAAAATGTGCTATTTTTTTGGTTCACTTGAATAAAGGCACTTTAATTAATTTTAATGAAAACAGTTTTTCTTGTTTTTTTTTTAATTTATTTTACTTTATTTAATAACTATAGGTAATGGGTAAAACCCCCTTTGTTTTTAATAACTTCAAATATAGGGGTTTTCATTGAGAGATAAAAAGAATTTATGTAATCCAACGAAATTTGATTCCTAGCATCCTTAATGGCCTGAATTAGTGACTGTTTGTCATCAAATTGTCTACCTCCTTCATAGACCTTACGAGATAACCAACCCCAGACATTTTCGATAATGTTTAGATCTGGCGAATAGGGTGGCTAGTCAGGAATATTAACATTTTGGCTTGCAATGAACTCCTTTAATACTCTTGCGCTGTGTATAGGGGCATTATTCTGTTGCAATATCCAAGATATGGGTCCAAATAGTTCACTGAACTTCGGAAAAGCCGATTCCAATAACGTTTTATAGCTTGCACCAGTCATTTTTGTACTTTGAAACTCAAGATCGATGGTGCCATAGTACGTAATAGCACCCCACACCAAAACGCAGCCCTCTCGGCTGTGATGAAGGTTTGAAAACCGCCTGTTGAAAAATACGATAATTTAAATGGATCTTTAAGAAAAGATACTTTTTGTAAAATGATAAACTTTTTTAAGAAAAATGATTTTTTTATAGAATATATTTTTTTTTCAAAACAAATTATATTTTTAGGTCCTGTTTGTAAGAATATGTATTATATTTTCCCGAAATGGTAATTTTGTAAAGAGAGGTACTTATTTTATTAAAAGCTAATGTTTTTAAGAAAATATACTTTTTGTAAGAAAAAGCCATGAGTGTGAATTTTTTATAATTTTTTTTTAAGAAATTTTTGTTTTAAAAATGGAATTTTTTAAAATTGGCCCTTTTTTCAAGAATAGGTAAATTTTTAAGGGTAGATACTTATGTCAAGAAAACTTATTTTGTTTTTCAAAAAGGTAGTCTTTAAAAAAAAGGTAGTTTTATAAGAAAAGGCAATTTGTTGTAAGAAAATATATTTTTTAAGAAAAGGTACATTTTGTAAAAAAAATTACTTTACTACATTGAAATACGTTCTCAAGTGCCTGGTGTATGGACAATTGTTTGATACAGTACGTAATAGTCAAATATTGATGCGTGTGGGCGGCGCCTCGGGCATTTTTGGCAACTTTCATCCAAATATCCTGTTCGTATCTGTAGGCCAACTGTAACATACTGTGAAATTTTCAGGACGATGAAAATATTATTATGACTGATATAACGGTTTATTTTAAAAGGGGCGTGGCACATCCCACTTCCACCCTGGCTATAATTCATACTGTACAACAACATATATGTATATCAAAATGTATCTTCATAGCTCTGATAGCTCATGGGATATAGCCATTTTGAATTCCAAGTTGTATGGGCGGTGCCACCCCTTTTATCCAATCACTACCAAGTGTAGCTAAGGACTATCAGCAGGTCATCATTACCACATTGTAAAATTTCCATAACAATCGGTCTATTAGAAAAGCTGTTGGAGCGATTTTTGAATTTTATTATTTTTATAATAAAACTCATAATGATTACCTTCCCTGACTTCAGTGGATGAAGGAACAACAGACGACGACGCTTTTGGAGGTATTAAAAGACTGTCAAAATTATGCAAGTTAGGACTTACTTGCACGATTAAATTACGTCACTATATGTATTTTTCCGTCTTGGAGAGGCCGAGATGTCTTCAGGCCATTTAAAAGTATCAAACATATCCTCCAACGATTAAAGTTTCAAACTAATAGAGACAAAACCAGAATTTAAAGTTTGAAATCCTTTCTCTGCCTCCTTAGATAGCTTATAAAAGTCAACTTCGAACACGTCCACCGAAGCCCGCTTTCCTTAGCCGTAATCATATTATAATTATATCATTGAAGCCAGCACACTTCACATGAGAATGACTATCACAAAGCCAACATGAAATAAATCAACCCTCATATATGTCCCTGACTGTACAAAACTTTGCCATACACTCCATTGCCAAAAGTATGCACTAAAATATAATAACAAAACGAATTGGTACAAATTTCAAACCCTAAAGCTCGAAATCCTAAAAGTATGCAGATTAATACTGGCTTGTATACAGGGTTATAGTATAATACGGTTAAAAAAAAGTTGTTTAAGTTTTTTTTATTTAGCCCCCATCCCGCACCGTGCGATAAGGAACTTCGTTCCAAAAATAATAAAGTGTCTTTATTCAAGTGAACCAAAAAAAATAGCACATTTTTGGACTTTTTTTTATAAATTGCTCAAAAAAAGTTCTTTAGTTAGGTTTTTTTTATATCACAATATGTCTATGTCAATATGTTTTTTTATATCACAATATGTCTAGCTTCCATTTCCATTTTAAAATTCTGCAATCGGTTACAAATTGCAACAGATACAGGCTGCTGAATATGGAATTTTTAGTGCCTTTAAATAAGTGAACCGGAGTGTATGGCGACGCTCCATCAAGTTGTAACAACATTTGTAGATGAAGAAATGTATGGAAATATGTATATAGCACTGCCAGAACTAGAATAAGATTTCCAACAACCTTATAGGTCAGGTTTTAAATTATTTTATTAATTTCTTGTCCAATACTTTCCTTGTTCAACGTAAATCTTGTCTCATTCCGCATTTCATTGCAGTTGTTGGTTGATTTCTTTTGGACATTTTTTCTCAACTTTTTTCTTTTGATTTTGTCAGCTGACCCAATTCTCGTACTGGCCAAGTCATGTTTTTGCGATTGTTATCATGGCCATCATCATTCCATTTGGACACATTTCGCACATATTAATAATCATTATTTATTCGTTATATGGAAATTTCATTTGGTTTAGTAATAAAATTGAGAAATTATTTTTGCATGGGGCATGAGAAGAACTCCGTTGGTATGACATTAATAAATTTATTTATAAGTTTTTTCTCTCAGTTTTATGAATTCCTCGTTTTTTTTTGTTCGCTGTTAAAGTGTCGAACGTGATCAAAACTTATCAGAACACAAACATCTGTGGAATATTAAATAGACACGGATTTATGATGTAGCTTGGATATGAATGAATTGTCACAATTTGTAAGTCAATTTTGTGTGTCTAGAAATTGTTAGTCAACTGACCTGGTCAATGTTTTGGGTGGGCTATAATTTATAGTTCGCACATATCACATTTCAATTAATTTCCAGTACTAAATAAATAAATATGAAACATTTTTCTAGGTAATGGCACCTAATTGAACCTAAAAATCAGCTAGTGGTTGGGAAGAAAAATGTTATCTCCACAAACGATTTAGGCATTAAATATTGGCAATCTTTTTGTAAATATTTACAAATCTATTGGTAAAACGATTTTAAAGACGAAGAAATTTTGCCTAGAGTGGACTTCATCAATTAAATTATACAATTAGTTCTCTGAGGGATACACTGAAAGAAAAACCACTGGCCACATCGATGAAACCTGTTCGTTAGTGTGTTTACGATATTGCAATGAAAATATTCATACATCTGAAAAATGTCCAAAGAAACTTACAATAGAAGTTTTCTATGACCATTCATCTCTGCATGGCCACCTCGCTTAGTGACTGCGACACTATCGAGTAATAAGCCAAGAAATAGCTTCTTAAAAAAAAATCGTTTGGAACCGGTCTCAAAACGCACACCTCAGTGATTGTGACAAGCACACCTCAGTGATTGTGACAAGCTCTCCCCTATTCCTGCATAGGATATAATGGGAAAATATTTTGGAATGAAGTTTCTTATCGCACGTTGCGGGATGGGGGCTAAATGAAAAACATTAAACAATTTGTGTAACACTATTATGCTACAACCCAGTATTATCAACTATATTGGGTACATTTGTTTTGGTTTGTGTCTAGACTAACATATGTTGGGAAATTCCTTGTTTAATGGGAAGTTTTTTGGTGGAGTCTGTAACCAATATTTAGTATACAGTGTAGTTTGGAACCCAATAAAAAGTAAATTTAAAACCAGTACAGAACTTTCAGTCGGGTGAACGGTCTTAATCACACCCTCGCCCTAAGTCATCCATTGCGTGGGAGTTCTGTTAATAAACGCCCGTACTCAAGAGTAACCATATTCAAGAACAGATTGATATTGCGCTAAATATTATTTAATACCCAAATTAATTAGGAACCTAAGTGGTTTTGGGGTATTTTTGTAACCACCTGAACCAATTGCCCTCCCAATATTTATATGCGATGTACAAAAATGGGCATTGCCCTAAATTTTGATCATTACCAAATTTTATTAAGATCGGTTACGAGATATCGGGTCGGCAAACCAGAAGTACGCCCAACTTTTGTATGGGAGGTACGAAACTGGGCGAGGCACAGCAGTCATTTTCAAAATATTGCCTAGTACAGAATTTTATTAAGATCGGTTTTAGTTTACGAGAGTTATCGTGTTGATCAACCGGTCATCCGCCCAACTTTTATATGGAAGGTACCAGAATGGGTGTGGCAAAATTACTCCTTTTTCTGTAGGATTGTAGGATTTTCTTTATGGGATTGACAACCCGGACGAGCACCCAATTTTGTATGGGAGGTACCAGAATGGGCGTGACAATCTCGCCCATTTATACCAGTTAAGTAGGCATTTACAGATTATTAACCGGTGTGTGAGTTTGAAGAAAGGTTTGAAAAAATTATGGTTTTGTGCTAAATGTGTCGATTTGTATGGGAGGTACCAGAAGGGGCGTGATCAAAATGCCCATTTTCAATCCCAATCTGAGTACTGACAAATAACAGACAAATAATAGTCACTGACACTGCGTTACTCTTTTTCCGTATTAACTGATACCATTCAATGGGTGGGGGTAAAAGAAGAACATTTTCTCAAATTAGTGCCTTTTCTTAAAAAAAATAAATTTTCTCAAAAAAATACCTATTCATATTATTAAACAATGTACCATTCTTTAAAAAATACCTTATCTTAAAGAAGTACCTTTGCTTAAAAAAGTAAATTTTCATACAAAAATTTTTTCTTACCCAATTTTTTTAAAAAATTTAATTTTTTAAAATAAGCACTCTGTCTTTGAAAAGTTAATTTTCTTACAAAAAATTGCCTTTTCTTGCAAGACAACATTTTCTTTTCAGAGTACATTGAATCAAAACAACTTTTCTAGATAAGTACCTACTTTTAAAAATATACCTATTATTAAAAAAAGGACCTACTCAAAAAAAAATTCCCATTTCTTAAAAAAACTTTTCTTCAAAAAATACCTTCTCTTAAAAGAATACATTTCTTACAAAAATTTATTTTCTTAAAAGTACATTTTCTTAAAAGTGAAATATATCTTTCTTTTCATTTCTTGAGATAAGTAACCTTTCTGAAAATAAGCAATTTTCTTAAAACAAGAACCTGTTCTTATTGAAAAAGTACCTCGAAAAAGTACCTGTTTTTAAAAAAGTACTTCTTTGTAAAAAAAATTCATACTCTTATGGCTTTTTCTTACTGAAAGTACTTCTTCTTAAAAATATTTAGTACCTTTTCTTAAAAAATTAAAAAAAACTTATCATTTAATAAAAGAATTACCTCTTTTTAAAAAAGGACCTAAAATATAGTTTTTAAAAAAAAATTTCTTAAAAAAAGTTTATCACTTTACAAAAAGTATCTTGTCCTCAAGATCCATTTAAATTATGGTATGTTTCAACGGGCGCCTTAGACGTGTTGGAACTAACTAGTAAATAATGTATAGCGAAAGAAACTTCCTTCCAACCGGGTGTCCCTTGACACCTCGTGTGTTTTTTTCTAAGTATTTTGCGTTCTTTGTGGTTAAATAAAATGAAAAACATATCTAAACAGAATAATTATATCAGTGTGTCTGATTATATATTAAATATCTAACAAACAGTTTGACATATTTGCAGCTCTACCTGTGTATGCACTATGCACAACATTTCAGCCTTTTATCTTCACCTCATTGGGGTCTCCCCATAGGATTCTTGTCATAATGCCCACTCTTTCCTTCGTCGCCCCGAAAGGTGTTGCGCTCCCAAACTCACCGTACTCACCAAACAATTTCCTGGCTGTTGCTGTCAGAAAGTTCGCAGGCTCATTACCGATAACACCACTGTTGTTAAGTCTGCCGTGCGTGGATAATCATTGATTACCTTTTTTGCCTCAATTGTCATCTCGCTATCGGTGAAGATATTGACGTCCGTTATGCTCTTAGAGCCATTTATTGAATTCCTTAATTGTTCCAACTTCCGCTTGAAAGTTCGTATTGTGATCCGGGAGACGCACGTTGGTTTCGGTCGGTAGATTTTCAATGATAATCATAGACCTGTTCTTTACCCTATCTTTGTGGAATCCGTATAACGGCAGGTTCCAATTGGCGTTTGTGCCAGGGATCCATCCTACCGATCTTCCCAGATGGCGTTCTATTTATGCAGTTCGCCTTAATCCTTAGTTCGGATATTCGGTCGGATACACTCGCATCTTGCGTGTTACCGGCCAACTGCTCCACTGTTCGTTGGCTAATTGTTGTTGATCACTACTCTTATTGCCTGTATTCGTTTTGCATTAAGGGCTGGATACATAAAACAGTCGCCATAGACTTTGTTGGGGTTTTTCTCGTTGCACCGCTGACTCCAATGCAGCACATAAGTCGAACCTTTTGTAGTGCTGCAGTATTACATTTCTTCTCAGCTGCCGTCCACCATGCTACGTAAGCATATGTTAGTACTGGTCTAATTACGCTTCTGTATATCCAATATGTCATTTCAGGACTGGGGCCCCATTTGAACCCTACAGTCCTTCTGCATAGCCACCAACATATATACGCATTATTTGCCATTTCCTCTATGTGGTGCTTCTAATTCAATTTCTGATCTGAGATTACCCCTGCATATCTAACTTTGTCGGATATTGTAATCATCCACGAACTCCTGCCCTTCAAACTCTGGTTTTTTGTGTCCTTGTGAATAGACATATTTCCGTTTATTCCGGGTTCACATTTAATGCACTAGTCTGTCCCCAGTTATACGCTATATGCATTACCCTCTCGGCCTCGGTACATAATCATTTCCCGTAATAAGTATTCCAAATTGTCTGCATAGCTGGCTAAGTCTTTCGTCGATAAGAATTCTTAGGAGACTATGAATTGTAACGACCTGCAAGAGTGGTGATATAATCCCCCCTTGTAGTGTTCCACGTTAGCACCCAGCCTCTAATATTGAAATGATGTATGGTTTCCCATTACATTCCATGAAGAAATTGGGGAGAGCTTCTCACAACCAGTGAGCTGTGCGCTTTCTAGTGCTATACTTACTGATTGCGACCTACAGATTCACACCGTTTCCGAACGGTATTTTGAGAAGCTTTTTCATGGCTAAATACTCGAGTGTCGCCGTCACTATGCGAGGTGACCGCCGTTGAAAGGAGTTTAAGGTGGTCAGAGCACGGATCGAACCTAGGATCTCATGTACAAGAGGTGCGTACATTAACCATTGCACAACCGATGGCCACAGCCTTTTATATTATATAAAGGGTTTTTCAACAGAGCCACTACAAAAGTAAATGGATAGGGACAGCAAACGACGCCATATTTTTTCCCGCTCTTTTGACATTTTTCTTCAGTAAGGTTTGCCATTTCATCATGGAAAGATATACGAGCCAACAACGAGTCGGAATTATTAAAATTTACTACCGAAATTTGGAGTCAGTGGCCTCAACTTTAAGAGCGCTACGTCCAATTTATGGTCGTCATAATCGTCCTACCAGATCAGCAATTGAGCCTCTAGTGGAAAAATTTGAATCCACAGGCACAGTACAAAATGTTCCCGTGCCAGTGAGACAAAGAAGTGCCCGTAGTGTCGAGAATATTGCTGCCGCTGACGCTTCAGTTCAAGAAAGCCCAAATGTGTCTCTCACACGTCGTTCTCAAGCGTTGGGCATCTCTGTGACGTCGTTGTGGCGAATTTTGCGAAAAGATCTTGGCCTACATCCTTACAAGATCAAATTGACGCAAGAACTGAAGCCGCTTGACCACCATAAGCGTCGTATGTTCGTGAATTGGGCTGAGCAACAACTTGAAAATAATTCGGATTTTCATCGGAAAATCATCTTCAGGGATGAGGCTCATTTCTGACTGAATGGCTTCGTCAATAAGCAAAATATGCATTATTGGTCAAACAGCAATCCACACGTAATACATTAGTCATTATTGCATCCCGAAAAAACTACGGTTTGGTGCGGTTTATGGCCAGGCGGCATCATTGGGCCGTACTTCTTCCGTGATGATCAAGACCAGCACATTACTGTGCATGCGAATCGCTGCCGTTCAATGATAACCGAATATTTTTGGCTCCAATTGGATAATATGAACGTGTAGCCACACAGCGAATGCCAAAATCGTGTTATCTCACGTAATGGCCCAGTCGATTGGCCGCCTCGGTCATGCGATTTGACGCAGTTAGATTATTTCTTGTGGAGCTACGTCAAGTCTATGGTCTATGCCAACAAGCCAGCGACGATTGATGAACTTCGTACGAATATCGAACGTGAAATTGCAGCAGTATCGGCCGTTTTATCCTTGAAAACCGTCGAAAATTGGGTTCAGCGTCTGGACTTCTGCAAGCATGCCCGTGGTGGCCATGCAAAAGAAATCGAGTTGCATACATAATGGCATCGAACGTACTTTCGCAGGAATAAAGAATTTCATTGGTATCTAAAACCGGTTTTGTTTTATTTAAAAAAACTTTTGTAGCGCTCTTATTGAAAAACCCTTTACTTAGCATATGTTATATTTCTTAACAAATGGTTGATCCAATCTTTTAATGCCCGGCCCACTGAAAACTGGTATTATTATTATTATTATTATTGAATTATTATATATTATTGAACGCTCTCTCGATATCTATGCATACGGAAAGTGTACACAATTTGCTATTGAGAGATTCCTCTATGTAGTGGGTTAACTCATGAAGTCCGGTTTCGACTAATCGACCTTTGGCATAATGGTGCAGCTTAAAATTTAGCATATCGCCTGGTATTCCACTTTTCACCATGTCGTCCACTATTATCTTCTGAAAGTCCTTGTCTGAAAGTCTTTGGAGTCGCATAACTTGCCTTTCCAGGTTTGGGTATGAATACTATCATTAGCCTCCTGACAATCCGTTGGTTGTAGGCAAAAATAAGCATGCAGTGAAGATTCCCACCAAGCGAGTTGCTATAAGTTCAACCTCGTGTTGTACGATGGCGAGCAAAATAGTCGGGTAGAATCCGGGTGCGTAATGATTGGCGCCAGATGTAACCGTTTGTGGTGTTGTCGCCGGTCCCCAGTAGGTTCCAAGTCTCCACTCAGAAAGTGTGTATACACCAGGTGCTTTAACTTTTATTTCATTGTCTGCATCCCCTTTCCTGTGTCGTCCAATAGTTTTTCCGCCTGAACGTGGGTCTTACCGACGATTTGTTTCATCTTCGTCGTATCATTGACGCTATCCACCTGTTCGCAGAATAGCCTTCATGAGTTTCGTCTCGCCGTTCTCAATATCGTGTTGTATATCGTGTTGTATTCCCAAAATTTTGTACCTCCCATGTAACCCAGGGTATTTTTTGAGACGATTTCCTTTCTCAAAGTGGGCAGCTGTCTTCGAATAACATTACCTGTGCTCACGTAGTCCTTGTCACTTTTTGCCTAATTCGTCCGTACAAAAGTACTCAAGTTGAGGATAATCAAGTCGATTTCTAAGTAGGCTTCCGAATTTAACCGAGCTTGTCTTGGCCTTGTTTCGAAAATTTATTGGTTTCGGCGGTGGCCGTCATATTTCGATTCTTATGTATCTGTGATTCGAGAATGAGTGTTCATCAGAAATCCTCCATTCCTTGTCATCATCCATCCATTCATTGTTACATCTAATAACTCTTCCGTAATTTTCAATATTGAAAGTCGTTTGTGCTCAAAAATTATACTGGGGTCTGAGCCCTACGATTAGAGTTATTACTACCCCACGACTTGTGGTGAGAGTTAGCATCACTAACTGCATATAACAGACATAATATAAATTTTTAGTTGATTATACATATATTCGGAGATAGAAACACACACGAACCAACGATTTATTCGAGGGCATTGTTGCTACATATGTATGACAACGGTACACCAGGGAGAGCAACAAAGAGATAATTTGACTCGATCGTACGAAACAATGAATGTACTCGTATTCGAGCAGTTTCGATCAAGGAACCATTCGCTATTCATTATGGTTGGTTTGTTACGTGTCTGACAACCAAACTACAAAACGTTTTGAAAGAGGATGGTGTGCGGCGATAGTCTTGCCTTTACGTAAAACATTAATAAGTCTGGACTTGTGTCATTGTTTCAAGGTATGATATGATTTTTATGAATTATTCTCTCAGTGCATTTGATTAATGCTATATCGCTGTGACCACGAATGACCCTCATGGTCATAATCTTAATATTAAATATGGTGACGAGATTGAGAGAGGTAGCCCAACTCTGTCAAGCGCAGAGTAGAATGTTCTACTACAACAAATCATCAAAAGTAATCTAACGTATATGTATGTATATCCATTGTGTCCAAAAACCTGTTTATAAAGGGTGTTTCAGGAAGAATGCACGTTTTTATTAAAAAACACGTACTTTTTCAGATCGTTGTGAGTTTTTTATTGAATTGTAAAGGAGATATGCCCCGATTACGTATGGAGTAAAATATCCGTCAAATGGCCCACACGGCTCCGATTACAGGCCATTACTATTTTCATGCAATTATCCAAGAGTTTTTCACAGAGATGTGGCTGTCTCTCACCGACGACGCGATGGATTTCGGATTTTGTGCCAGGATTTTTTTTTGGTTTATTCGCATAAACACAAGACTTCACGAAACCCCAAAGAAGGAATTCGCACGCCGTTCAATTCAATTAAATTCAATTTCGTTTATTCCAAATTTTCACATTATACATTATATATATGCATGTACTAAACTACGACTTATGGGATATATCAACAAGATTTACATCAAAATATATTTATTTCTTATACGATTTATAACATTGCAATGGTTTTTCAACAGAGACGCTACAAAAGTAAATCGATAGGGACAGCAAACGACGCCATAGTTTTTCCAGCTCTTTTGACTTTTCTCTTCAGTAAGGTTTGCCATTTCATCATGGAAAGATATACGAGCCAACTACGAGTCGAAATTATTAAAATTTACTACCGAAATTTGGAGTCAGTGGTCTCAACTTTAAGAGCGGAATTCATCGGAAAAGCATATTCAGCGATGAGGCTCATTTCTGGCTGAATGGCTTCGTCAATAAGCAAAATATGCGTTATTGGTCAGACAGCAATCCACACGTAATCCATGAGTCATCATTGCATTACGAAAAAATTTATGGTTTGGTGCGGTTTATGGGCCGGCGCCGTCATTGGGCCGTACTTCTTCCGTGATGATCAAGACCGGCACATTACTGTGAATGCGAATCGCTACCGTTCAATGATAACCGAATATTTTTGGCCCCAATTGGATAATATGGACTTGGAGGACATGTGGTTCCAACAGGACGGCGCCACAAGCCACACAGCGAGCGCCACAATCAATTTACTGGAAACCAAGTTTGGTGAACGTGTTATCTCACGAAATGGCCCAGTCGATTGGCCGCCTCGGTCGTCGAAAATTGGGTTCAGCGTCTGGACTTCTGCAAGCGTTCCCGTGGTGGCCATGCAAAAGAAATCGAGTTCCATACATAATGGCATCGAACGTACTTTGACGGGAATAAAGAATTTCGTGGGTATCTAAAACCGGTTTTTTTTTTATTTAAAAAAACTTTTGTAGCGCTGTTGTTGAAAAACTCATTATTTATATTAAAAATAACTTATTGTGTTGCAAGGAAAATTTGGGAAAAGAAAAATAACAATATATAAAAATATATGTCAAACAATATCAAACAATATCATAAAATATGGATGTGAATAGACTATTAGCTAAAAATAATCTGCTATACCACAAACTTTTCTGTTTGATAAATTTCAGGATAAACTAGTAATTATACTAATTCTAAACAGTTATCTCTTATTATATCACAAGAATGGTTTCAAATATTGGAAAAATACTTCTAATTAAATCTTAGAATGAAGTTGGAATACATTTCTTTTCGGTTTCGTTATGAAGTGCTTCAGTTGGATATCTCCAGTGCTTATTGTTTAACATTTTTAAATATTTGTTCTGTATGATTTGCATCTTCTTTAGATTCTAACATAAAAAGACGGTTATAATTATATTCCCTATTCAGAACTGACGTATCTTGAAAGTTTGGAAAATGAGTTAAGTTTGCACAGTGTGATGATAATGCTGTTTTTTTGTGGTGAGATCTGTCTATATTTTTGATCTGATTTGTGTCCTGCAATTCTAGTCTTAAGTTTCTGTTACAGATAATAAGGACTCCAATAGCGAAGAGAATAAACTTTAAAGGAGATACGGATAATGTAGCACAGAATTATAGACATTTAATTAGTAAAATGTAACATTTCACCGAAAATTGTTTGATGTATCATTGAAGTTGTCACTAGGTAAGTTTTTAATATATCCGGATGTAGCTTGATGAATTTACCATTATGTAAATATTTTTATCTACCAAATTATTTTTCTGGCTGTAAATTAGAGAAACTATTTGTACACAAAAATTAATCTGGCTGTAACTTAGAACATTTTTTATATGACAAGAAAATTTCTTCAATTGTTTAATTTTTTAATTATTTGTTATTGTTGTTTTTTCAAATGACATGAAAAAAAATTTTTGTTTATCAATTGATTTCATTTCTAATTAATAATTGTGTTTAACTTCCTGACGATGCTATCCAAAGGGTAGCGAAATATCGAAAAATAAAATTAATTAAAAATACGACCAAACGCTCGGACAATTTAATTTTTGAATTTATGTTTTTGTGTTTTAAAATTGAGCGTCGATTCAAAAGAGGCCATAATACTCTAAAGGACTTTACAGCTTTTTCGCAAGTGACTTCGATATGTGGCCAGATGACATCAGAATTTCTTGAGATAATTTGTTCAGGAAATCGGTGCAGCAATAAAACAATTGTTTCATGCGCGGTGTGGCAGGTGGCGCCGTCTTCCTGAAACCACATGTTATCCAGATCCATGCCGTCCAGTTGAGGCATGAAATCGCACGGCGTTAAATCGCATGATCTTGGTAGCCAATTGACATAAGAATTTCTTGAGATAATTTGTTTTGGAAATCGTTGATGCAATAAATCGATTGTTTAACACGCGGTGTGGCTGGTGGCGCCGTCTTGCTGAAACCAACTCCGTTATCATGTTCCTGTAACGAATACCGTTCACAGTCACAGCAATTTCGATCTCAGCTTCAAAAAAGTAATGCTCAATCACGCCGCCTGACAAAAATCCACACCAGACAGTTGCTCGTTGTAGGTACATTTGTTTCTCATGGATTGAATGAGGATTTTCTGAGCCCGAAATTCGGAAATTTTATATATTCACGAAGCCATTCAGATGTAAATGCACTTAATCGGGTAAGATGATTTTTTTTTAAAAATTTCACTTTGCTGCGTTACCCATTGAACGATTGCTGCGTTACCCTTTGAACGAATTGCCAGCGCTTTCCATACTCTGCGGGTTTCAGCTTCTGAGTAAGCTGAATTTTGTACGAGTGAAGGTGGAGGACTTTTGTCAAAATTCCCTGCGAAGTGCTTCGTGAAATTTTAAGTTTTTGAGAACGATGCCGAATTGATGTTTTCGGGTTTTCGCCGACACTCTCGATTACAGCATCAATGTGTTCAAGAGACCGACTCGTACGTTGGCGCACATTTCTATTAGTGTCCACGAACGATCCAGTTTCTTAAAATTTTATGACCAGTCTTCGAATCTTTGACACATTATTTGTACTTTCTCGACTGAAAATACTTCGAAATTTGCCAACAGTTTCAGCATAATTTTCCCAATTTTGGTAATAAGTTTTCACAATTATAACGCGTTGTTCTTTCGTCGAGCTCTCCACTAATAATAATCGGGATAAATACATGTAACTGCTGCCAAATTTCGGAGTTGCCACTTGCACAACAAAGAAATTACACTAAATTTAAAAAGTGCAGTGACGCAGTGTAGCGACGAACTATGTTCGTGAATTATTCACTTCTGTGTAAGGTAGGCATCGAGGTGAAGATTTTTGTTACCAGGTAACGATTACTATGATGGTTAGAAAAATCTCTAACCAGCAATACTGCCGAAATTTGACCCAATCTGGCGTTGGTATCTGAGAAAATATTTTTCAGTCTGATTGGATGGTCCTACCTACAGATTAGGAAACTGACAACAAGGGAAAAGAAGAGACCATTGACTCCCAAATCCGAATAAAACTGCTATATTGTTACTAAATAACTGTATGTAACGTTGATGCTAAATTTATAAGAGACAGTTTTATTTTGATAGATAAACAAATCCTTAAAGTATCGGCTGTAGCAGAGTATTGCCATTTCGGCAGTTTTACCAGTCTCACTCAAGATTGTTCATTCTTCTGTACTATACAACCACATGGTATCTCTTAATCAGCTGTCAACATTTCTACCAGGTAAAAAGGCCACCATACACTTGTCCTTTTGACCATATGCGTACACACGTATTTAAATAGGTCCATTGGACAACATATCCCATGAATGCCGGCATGTTTTATGCTTTATATCTCAATAATATATGACACTCTTGCGCATATTAAATTCAATGATTATTATCAACAAGAAGAATCATATAATAAATTCATAATTTACACTTTATACCCAATGGGTAAAGCGTGAAACTTTCTCTTTTCCCCCCAATGATTTTATACTAATATTCCATTCAGCACGATTTTTATTTAACAACATCAACAGCTGAATTCATTCAAGATTGAATGCAAGCGATAACGGTTTGTCATGCAATAATTTTATGCCGTCGTTTGCTGCAGTTGGTACTATGAATAATTGAACTTTAAATCGGAGAGAGAGAGAGAGAGAGAAGAAAAATTTAATTATGCATTATTTTTTGTAATATTCATTTTTATTTTGCAAAAAATAATTACATATTCATATGTTCATTTCATATGTTTTTGAAGACAACAATGCGTACGATCATTTATGTGTGCTTAATATGTCTGTCTGTATGACAGTCGAAGCCTACGATAATGCAGGACGGGACAGTCAATGTCCATTGGTCTATGGGATGGCACCGATATTCTTATGAATTATGAAGAATTATGTCTACATTCTGCCAGTTCTCTGATGTGATGATGTACGCTACACGGTTCGTGTGAACATACATGCATATTTATTTTTCATAATGCCGCTTTATAAATATGCTTGTTATTTTGCTAATATTAATTCATTTGTTAACGCCAAATAGGGTGACTTAAATGGACGTGAGCGAAGTTAAAGCCCAACACTGTAGTTGGGAAAAACTATGTAGGTCGTCCATACATCCCTAGGGATGGGGTAAATATACTCTGAAAAATATATTTTCGAATATGTATACTCATAGTTATTATATATTTACAAAATACAATATATATTTTATAAATATCGTTACCATTATCTTATTAATATTATACGTACGACTGCCAGAAAATATTGTAATGTTTGTACATATACCCTGAACGCTTCGTCGCATAGATGAAACATTTTTGTTAACGTTTTTACTTTGCAACAATGAGAAGTCAATTTGGTTGTCGCTGCAACGACAAATTGTACAAATGAATTCTTTTAAAATTTTTAATTTCGTTGCAGCAACAACAGATAATTTATTCCTCTAAAAATTGTATTTAATTTGGATTTTGTTTAAAAAGGGGTTAAAATATATAAAAAAGTAAATCCATGAGATTTATTTATTTAATTTAATTTAATTTCGTCTAATGGAAATATTCATTCCTTACAGACTACTTCTTAATAGTAAATTAATTCTAACATCTTTTTAAATTCACTTAAATTTAAAGAAAAATCAATATCATACAATGAGCAAATTGAGTTAAATTCTCTTAGACATCGTAAAATAGGTTCATTCATGAAATAATTCGTTCTACGGCAGGGTATATGGAAGAATTCAAATTGGCGCAATCTTCTCGAAGGTACATTAAAGGATATTAGATTCAACAAATAAGGACTATCAATAATTCCACAAATGAGTTTGTAAATAAACATAATAGATTGAAGACTTCTTCGCTTGCTTAACAGCGGCAGGTGAATCAATCTACAGCGTGATTCATACGTTGGTATCGGCTGATCAAAATGTAATGATATCAAAGCAAATTTAATGAATTTCCTTCTGAATTCTTTCAACTCTGTTAATTTGCGTTGATGTAGAAGGGTTCCACACAATTTGTGCATATTCTAGTTTAGACCTAACGAAACTAATGTATAACATTTTACGTACATATGGATCTACAAATTCTATGCTATGACGTTTAATAAAGGCAAGAACTGAGTACGCATGAGGAATTATATAATCGATATGAGCACTGAAATTTAGCTTAGAGTCAAATATTATTCCAAGATCCAATATTTCAAATACTTGCTTAATAAGCCTATCATCAATGTAGTAGTCCTTTAAAATCGGACAGTGTAACCTTCCATAACACACATAAAAATTCATAAATAGACAATTCATCTCACACCACCGAGTAATTGAAAAAATATCAAGTTGTAATAATGCAGCATCAAACTGATTAGAAATACAGTTAAAAAGCTTCAAGTCATCAGCATACAGTAAACACTGAGAAAAAGATATACATACATGAGGAAATATCATTAATAATCAAATTAAACAACAAAGGACCTAAAACACTGCCCTGTGGTATACCAGATGTAGCAGTAAATGGGGTGGAAGAACAGCCATCAATCGATACATAATATTTTCTGTCGGATAAGTATGACTTTATCCACTGGAGAATTTTAGAATGAAATCCCATTTTAGCCATCTTAGAAACAAGTACATGATTTGAAACTTTATCGAAGGCTTTAGAGAAGTCTAAATAAATAGAATTCACTTGATATCCCTTCTCAAAGGCTGCCAGGCAGAAGTTTGAAAAAGTTAAAAGATTCGTTGTCGTCGATCGGCCCCCAATAAACCCATGTTGATTGGGTGATAAAAAAGACTTAACAGAAGAGAAAAAAGTTTGATGCATAATGTATTCAAAGGCCTTGGCAGCAACGTGTAATTTGGAGATTGGTCTATAATTGCAAATATTTGATTTATCTCCGGTTTTGAAAATTGGTGTTATTGAAGATCGTTTCCAACTATCGATAATATCACCCTCTTGAAGTGATCTGTTAAAAATTATGTTTAGAAGCAAGCATATGGAAGAAACACATTTTTTCAAAAGAAAAGTAGACAACCCATCACTGTCAAGTTTATGGGACTGTCTAGTACTTTCAATACCAAACTGAATATCTTTATCATCTACATGTATAAATCCTAAATCTATACACGAATTGACTAGTTGCAAAAAATTGTTGTTACTAACTTGCATAGCATCAGACAAATTAGACTGAAAAACTGAGCAATTGATAGTTGGCTTATCTCTTACTTTTTATAGTTTATTTTTATAATTTATTTATGTTAGAGGTTTGCTAACATTTATAGTTGAAGAAACAATTTCGTCACTGCAATGAATCAGTTGTTAATGCAACGAAACAAATTTTTCTGAAGATTAAGATTTTAAAGAGCATTAATTTAGTACAGTTCAAAATACTAATTTCAGCGGGAAAAAAAATTCATTCCAGCAATGAAACAAAATCATTGCAATAATGAAATAATTTCATTGCAACATTGTTTGTTTCAAAATCATTGCATCATTGAAACAAATTCATAGCAGAAATGAAACAAATTTATTGCTGAAGTGAAACAAATTCATTGCAAGAATTAAATATATTAATTGCACGAATGAAATAAATGCATTGGAAGCAATAAAACAACCATACTGCCATCACAGTGGCGAACAATTTGCAGTTGATGAACAAATTTTCGTAGCGAGGATGAAATTGTACTTTAGCTCACTTTCGATCGCAAAAATTGTTAGGGTGATGAACATTTTCATCCCTGTTCCGCAGGTCTTCCGTTCAGTGTATAACGGTTTACCGCCAAAAAAAGTATATTTTGTGCAATTTGAATTTTGACCATTAGTGGCGTTTTTTCGTAACTTAATCCCGTTAACTCATACAACTTGAAAACCTGCACTTTGACATGTATAAGTTTAGAAGTTCAGAATAACACCGATAAAATTGTTACCAAGTTTGATTTTGCTGTATGAAAAATATAACATGTATGTAATTCCATTTCTTATATTTCCACGACGTTTCGAAAATTATGATTTAAATGTAAGTTACATTTTTTAACAAAATATTTAAAAAGTTTTCTAAATGGTTGATTTTTTTTTCTTCCGCAAGCAGAATTCCAAGACAATACTGGAGACAACAACAACAACCACAGCAAACTCTAAAGGAAGTGAATTGAAGATGAAAGCCGAGTAATAGCTCGATTCGCAAGTAGATACTTTCACCGATATTCTTCCATGACTCGCTGACGTCGGTTCTGTTTAGTTGATGATCTTTGTATTCTTGTTTGATACACTTTATGCACTTTTTGGTACCTTTGCGTACTTTTTTCTACCCTTAATGTACTATTTGCATGTGCTTTATGTGAGTTACAAATTAGAAAGCGCACAGCTCACTGGTTGTAAGAAGCTCTCCCCAATCCCTTCATGGGATGTAATGGAAAACGGTTTTTTACTGTACTTTTTGGTACACATATTAGTTCCCCTATGTATTTTTTTGGTGCAGTTTACGCACGTTTTATTACACTTTAAGAATTTTTGGTAAAGTAGCCCTTGTGTGTACTTTTTGTAAATTATTGACGAAATGTATGTACTTTCTGTTGCAGGATGTGTATGTTATGGACCATGATATGTACTATTTGTGGTACATTTTCTGCACTTGCAAATTAACGTTGTATACAAATTACGAGATCAAATGAGGACACCGATCGATGTTCATCACTTGGAGCCATTTGCCCTCACTTCTCTGCTCGTTTGAGTCGAAAAAGTGCGTTTGAAAATACATAGTTATAAACAAATGCATGAGGCTTGCTCGGGGATGCCTGGGTTTTTTGTTTCTTCTTCCCAAGTGCTCTCGAGTTGTATATTTTTTACGAATCGTGGCGATCGAGCAGGCTGTTTGTTTATGATGCGTGATGTATTTTTAAATTCGGTGATGCCCGAATGTGGCATTAAAGTCCGGAACCATTGGAATCGAAATCTCGTGTTTGGAGATTTCGCTTACCCAAACATCTGTTTTTCAGTACAATAATTCAGTGCTACTAACCAAGTGGGAGAATGCTGTTGCAATGTGAATCCAACCTCATATATTACATTGAATTTTTTAGAATTTTGTTTTGTATTTGACTTTTAAATTAACGAATTGCAAAATTCAAGGGAAGAATTATCGGATGAAGCCAAGTTGATTATACTCAACTTCTATGCGTTTTTTTTCGTTACTGTTGATGTTAACTTATATATGTAGGTTACGAAAAAACGTCCCTATTATTATAATTTTGGATCTTCAATAAACCATATATTTTTGTGTATTGGAACCCTGTAGATAAACGAAAGTTAGTGTTAAGCTGCATTCGATCATAGTTAAGAAAAATACAAAATTTGGACCCAATCGGACTGCGTCTTCTGGTATCTCCCATACAAATGATTGCGGGTCGTCAAAAGTTCATGACACTATAACACCCCATTGATACCCTGCTTTTGACTACACTTTTCAGGAAGTATTATTTAGACATCGATGTCCTCTGTGCGATATTTCGGTGGAATGGGACCAGCCATTGTGGTTCCCACCATACAAAGGGTTCAATGGGCCTCGGTAACTCATCACCCCATAACACCCTATCAGAGTGTTGAACTTTAACCAAACTTAGCACCACATAATCCTATTACTAGCGTCATATTTATAGAAATTTTGTGAAAATCGGACAACAGTACTTGGTACTTCCGATAAAAATGGTCAAGTGGAAATTAAAAATTCATCACGCTATAACACTCTTCTAGAACATATGATTTTCTGAAAGAAAACTTTTCAAGGGCTAATACTTACACATCAGTCATTTCTGTGCAAGATTTGGGCAGGATCGGAACGCTTTTACTGGTACCTCCCATACAAAGATTTATATTTCTTGTCATGATAATGGAGTTACAGTGTACTGTCTGCGTATTACTTCTTCCTTTTTTTGAAACAACAAACAACAACATCTAAAGTCTGCATAGGAAAGAAATATTGTGAATATTGATCGTTATGGGAAAGTATTGTTGTGGATGTTTTCGCACAAGTAGGAGTTTAGACAATTCTTCCATAGTTGAGGTTTATTTATCTCTATAATGTGTGATGACATTGAGGAAATGTGACATATTCTTACAAAAAGTACCTTTTCTTAAAAAACTACCTTTTTTGAAGACTCCCTTTTTTTGAGAAACAAAATAATTTTTCTTGAGATAAGACCTACCCTTAAAAATGTAGCTATTCTTGAAAAATGGACCAATTCTAAAAAAAGACCCCATATCTTAAAAAAACCCTTTTCTTTAAAAAAAATACCTTCCCTTAACAACATATCCTTTCTTACAAAAATTCCTTATCTTAAAAATATAATAACACTTTTTCTTTCCTTTTCTTGGGATAAGTAGCCTTTCTGATAATAAGTTAATTTTATTAAAAAAAAACTTTGTTAAATTTATAATAATCTTTAAAAAGTACCTGACCTTAAAAAAGTACTTTTTTGTAAAAAAAAAACAGAATGCATACTCTTATGGCTTTTTCTTACAAAAAGTACTGCTTCTTAAAAACAGTACATTTTCTTAAAAAAAATTCAATGATGTTCGAACTCACGGCCGATGTGTTAATACCTCTTTCTTAGACGGTACGTTTTCGATTTGTAAGAACACATTAGTAAATGTTACATTGGAAAATCAAAAAGGAATAGTTTCTGTGCTGAAGGCTATTCTGCTATTGCACTTCCTATTTTCTTACATCTGCTTTAACATTAGATGTAATATTACTGAAATAATCACTGAAATATTTGGTTTAGTTTTATCATAAACAGAGTGACGACGACCTGCTTGTTTGAATACCAACTGAATAAAACGCAATATTTTGTTCACTGAAATAATTGTTTTTGGTTTCTCTTTAACAGGGCGACGACAAAAAGTATTGACTAGTATAGATAACTTAGTGCACTCTTTTTCCGCTCTCATGTAGAGAGCATGAGTAAAAGAGCATAAACGAGTCTTATTCTCTTTATAGAATATTTCAATATAAATGCACAATTTCGACAATATTATTACATATAACAACACAAAAGGCATAAATGTTTCAAAAGGCATCAATGTTTCACATCCAAATTATGAATGGACCAAGTTATGACAAAAATAGAGTAATACGTTTTGACTCATTCGCCAGAACTCGTCAGTGCTTTTGAGTCATGCCATTCGTTACATGAGTTCTCTATACTATTCAATAATCTTTGGTGACGACGACCTGCTTGTTTCTTCGCTGACGCTACATCAATACCATCATACCAATTCTCATGCAAAGTCTATTGTTGTACAACAACCACGTATGTGATGCTAACGCTGTGTGTTGTTTGCATGTGTTCACTTTGATAGTGGACGGATCAATAAGTCCGTGACATTTCGAACTTCTCTCATAGTTGTATGAAATGCAACACTGCTCACATCAAGTTCCACCTGTTAATAGACTACTGTGAAATTTTGAGCATGTTCCGACATGTAACGGGTTTTTCAACAGAGACGCTACAAAAGTAAATCGATAGGGACAGCAAACGACGCCATATTTTTTCCCGTTCTTTTGACATTTCTCTTCAGTAAGGTTTACCATTTCATCATGGAAAGATATACGAGCCAACAACGAGTCGAAATTATTAAAATTTACTACCGAAATTTGGAGCCAGTGGCCAGAGCGCTACGTCCAATTTATGGTCGGCATAATCGTCCTACCAGATCAACAATTGAGCGTCTATAGGAAAAATTTGAATCCACAGGCACAGTACAAAATGTTCCCGTGCCAGTGAGACAAAGAAGTGCCCGTAGTGTCGAGAATATTGCTGCCGCTGAGGCTTCAGTTCAAGAAAGCCGAAATGTGTCTCTCACACGTGGTTCTCAAGCGTTGGGCATCTCTGTGACGTCGTTGTGGTGAATTTTGCCAAAAGATCTTGCCTATATCCTTGCAAGATCAAATTGACGCAAGAACTGAAGCCGCTTGACCACCATAAGCGTCGTATGTTCGTGAATTGGGCTGAGCAAGAACTTGAAAATGATTCAGATTTTCATCGGAAAATCATCTTCAGCGATGAGGCTCATGCGGTTTATGGGCCGGCGGCGTCATTGGGCCGTACTACTTCCGTGATGATCAAGACCGGCACAATACTGTAAATGTGAATCGCTACCTTTCAATGATAACCGAATATTTTTGGCCCCAATTGGATAATATGGACTTGGAGGACATGTGGTTCCAACATGTGTGTGCCACAAGCCACACAGGGAATGCCACAATCAATTTATTGGAAACCAAGTTTGGTGAACGTGTTATCTGAACGTGTTATCTCACGACATGGCCAAGTCGATTGGCCGCCTCGGTCGTGCGATTTGACGCTGTTAGATTATTTCCTGTGGGGCTACGTCAAGTCTATGGTCTATGCCAACAAGCCAGCGACGATTGATGAACTTTGCACGAATACGAAATGCACGCGGCATAATCCACATCGATTACCTTCAAAAGAAAAAACAATAAACGTCGAATATTATGCCAACTGATTGGACCGATTTAAGGAGGCTTATAAAAAACGACAGCATATGGCCAAAAAAAATAAATTTTTTATCAAGATATTGCACGGGTGCACGCACACGTGTATAGTCTCAATGGCAAAATTGGGCTACGAATTGGTACCTGATCCACCATGTTCTCCGGATTTAGCCCCCAGTGACTATTTCATATTTCCAAACCTAAAGAAATGGCTCGGTGGAAAGAGATTTAGCTCCAACGATGAAATTTTATGCCTATTTATGGACATTGCAAATCGTATTTTTTGGAAGGGATACAAAAATTGAAGAAACGTTGGACTAAGTGTATTGAGCTAAAAAGAGATTATGTTGAAAAATAATTTTTTTTTGCAAAAAAAAAACTGTGTCTCATTCAAAAAGTCACGGACTTATTGATCCGCCGTGCCTATAGATGTTAACACATCAAAAATATTAGCCTTTAATAAGAGAAGTACCTCTCTTTAATAAAGAACCTTTTCGCGAAAATATTATACACATTCTTACAAATAGGAATTAAAACTATTCTTTAAAAAAAAAAAAATACATCCTATAAAAAAAATTTTTCTTAAAAAAGTTTATCATTTTACAAAAAGTATATTTTCTTAAAGATCCAATTAAATTATCATATTTTTAAACATGCGCCTTAGGCGTGTTGGAACTAACTAGGACATAATATATAGTGAAGGGAACTTCGTTCCAACCGGGTGTCCCCTGACACCTCATGGAATTTTTTTTATTGACCAGCTATGACAAGTCTAACGCAAATACGCCTATTTTAAAGGGCTATCTTAATCATAACCAATCATTTCTAAAATTGTTGGAACTCTAAAATATATCATACCTTTTCAGTTTCTAGAATTATTTTCGTAGTGCTGTCATGGCATTATTAGTAGCGGACACTACAAACTGAAAATATTATATTGTGACTTTTTAAGAATAATAAATTACTTTGTTAAACAAAAGCAATGTAATGCAAAACGCTAAATGCAATGAAAAATTATTATATTTTCGTTGTCATTATTTTTCCATATTTCCATTGTTTCATACTGATGATTGTTTAATTTATGTTTAGTCGTTTTCTATTTATTATGCAAAATTTGTTGCACAATTGCCGTGTGCTTTGTTGTTGGTGTTGTTGTTGTCGATTTTAATGGGAAAGATGCGCCTATAGTTGGGCCTCTGTGTCACTCAATGTGAGAGACGACACAGTTTGTAGCGTTACTAGTTCATAGGATGGGACTGCTGTAAATGGATAGACGCTGGAATGGATGGACGAATGGTTTGTCGGCCAAGCAATGGAATGAAATGGCCGTTTGTTTATGTCAATGTCGTTTGATTGCAATAGTGTTGATGAGTAGTACGAGTAGTACTAGTAATACGGCAAGCTTGTCGGTCTGCCCGTCTGCTTTTCTGTAAACTCTAAACAACAATTTCTCGTAATTATGACAATATTTTGTTTAACCATTTTTCAACTTCACAGTTCGCTGTTGTACATTGTAATATTGAATATACGTTTGCATATTAATGCGAAAAAAATATGTGTCGTGTCTGTATAATGAATTTATTAATGTTACTACTGAATGTGATTTTCACTGCCTTCTCCACATTCAAAGGGAATGAGATATTTTTATCATGCTTTCCTTATTTGCATGAAAATGTTTGTAAAAATTATAATGAATTTGCAATTTGTTAAAAGAGATTCAAAATATTTCCGTTCCATGGCGAATACAATGTAAATTTTGATAGAAATTGAAGTGTACGTTGAACTTATCCATGGGAATGTGGCGACCACGTACGAAGGATGTATGGCAATGTTCCTAGATTTAAACGGGAGAAATAGTGTTTAACTTAAGTGACCTTTACCAATGTGTACACCCACATAACTAAAGGGTGTCTCAGTAAGAATGCACTTTTTAATTTTAAAATAAAGACACTTATTTTTTGAGACAGTTGTTAGATTTTATTGGATTGTAAAGAAGATATGTTCCGATAAACCATTGAATAAAATATCCATCAATAGCGACTCTGCTGACAGGCGATTACTCTTTTCATGACATTTTCCATGACTGCTACACAGAGATGTGGCTGTATCTCACCGATGACGCGTTGGATCTCGGATTTGAGTTCAGGAACTGTTTCTGGTTTATTCGCATAAACCGAGAATTCACAAAACCCCAAAGAAAGAAATCGCACGGCGTTAAATCGCATAATATTGGTAGTCAGTTGACATCAGAATTCCTTGAGATAATTTGTTTTGGAATTCGTTGCTGCAATACATCGATTTTTTCAAGCTCGGAGTGGCAGGTGGCGCCGTCTTGCTGAAACCACATATCGTCTAGATCTATGCCGTACAGTTAAGTCCACAAGATCTCCGTAACCATGTTCCTGTAACGGATGCCGTTCAGTGGCCTTTTTCGGCCTAATCACGCCGCCTGACCAAAGTCCGCAACAGACAGTTGCTCGTTGGGGTGCCTTTTTTCGTGGAGTACATCATGATTTTCTGATCCCCAAAATTTGACAATTTTGTGTAATCGCAAAGCCATTCAGATGGAAATGTGCTTCATCGGAGAAGATGACTTTTTTTTGAAAAATTGGCATTGACTTCACTTTGCCCTTTACCCATTGAACCAATTTTTGTAATAAGTTTTCACAATTATGATGCGTTGTTCTTTCGTAGAGCCCTCCAAATTTAATAACCGGAATAAACATATGTCACAGGTGCCAAATTTCAGAGTTGCCACTTGGACAAAAAAAATTACACTAAATTTTAAATCTTACGGAGACACCCTTAAACTGCAGTTACACCAACCAAGATTATAGCTTTTTCGGGATTATAAATGTCAAACTCCATAAGAAAAAAACGTCGATAAAGCCTTCGTAATAACAAAGGTGTAGTGCCCACGAGGGGTATAATTATGGTAATAACCAAGGTGCAGTACGCACGAGGGATAAAGTCTTGGTAATCACAACGGTGCAGTACTCACGAAGAGTAAATCCTTCGTAATAACAAAGATGCAGTCCCAACTAGTAGCAACGCCTTTGTAATAACCAAGGCATAGTACCCACAAGGGTTAAAGCCATGGTAATAACCAAAGTACAGTGCCCACGTGGGGTAAAGGAATGTTAATAACAAAGGTGCAGTACTCGTGATGTGTATAGGCTTTGTATAGTTCTGAAAAGAACTATTTATTAGGATCGGATATGTTGTCGTCGACTTGGCAATAAACTTCGTCTTAGAGTGACTATTGCAACCTCAACGAGAATTATAAAGGTGGCGTAAAAAAGCGATCCACATCGAATCCACTCAACCACTACCCCACTCAATGGTAAAAAATAGGAGTTGTCGGCTAGTACGAAGTATCTGGGTGCAATTCTGGAGAAGGAACTCAATTGGAAACTTAATATTGAATACAGAGCTAAGAAGGCGCCAGGTGCCTTGGGAGGAACTCACTCACCCACATATCCTAAACAAATGTGCACTACAAAATTGAAGACATTGAATTGAAAATTATTCATGTGGACAACTAACACTCATGTGCACACGCTGAAAACTTTGTCTTTTTTTGTTGCTTGGATGAAAATGTATCGTGTTTGTAGCTTGTCGCAAATATAGTATACTTGTGTCTAAACACATTGTGTTTGCTAGTCAATATCACAGGTTTGGGACACAATGATTAACAGCTTGTAATATATGTATTTGTGACCTAAATGTGACTTTGTTTGTTGAAAACTGCTGAAACCAAAAACGTGGCACACAATAAGGCAACAAAAAGCATCATGTCTTCAATTTACGAGAACAATGCTTGCAAACATGTCCATTAGGGTGTGTAAATTGTTTTGCCGACCAAAAGTATAACAGAAACGTAATCTTCTAATTCTATGAAAATGTTCCCAAGGAACCGTGGTTCTAAAATCAAAATCGAGCCCGCGTTTTTTCACTTGAAAATTTTTATACATATTTGCGTAAAAAATCGACCCAAACGCCATTCTTTTGAAACATAATACAGTTCGATTTTGATGAAATTACACACATATATTCTAGCCTTTACAAGGACGTTTATTTTAGGTCGAAACTCTTCGGGGTTCATCTTTTATAGCTGTGTAAAGTTGGCCATCTGCAGCATTTTTGTGAATAGATACCATTGTTAATGTTAGAATATATTTTGAATGCGATATTAGATTTGCCATTTGTATATTTATTCCTAAAGAGAAGGCTAAAACCTATCAGGCGACACCTTGATCGCTACAACTTGAAATCGTATTCAAAAGTTATTCTAACATTACATAAAAATGCTGCAGATGACCAACTTTACACAGCTATGAAACATGAACCTGGGGAGTTTCGACCTAAAATATTTGATTGTAACGGTAGCAATGAGTAGAATATATGTGTGAAATTTCATCGAAATCGAAGAGTATCACAATTTAAAAGTATAGCTTTTGGGTCGATTTTTTACGCTAATATACAAATTTTCAAGTGAAAAATCGTGGGCTCGATTTTGATTTTAGACCCATGGTTTCCTAGGAACATTTTCTTAGAATTAGCCGTAGATTAAGTTTCTGCTATACTCTTTGTCAAAATTGACCCACTCTAATGTACATGGTTCCTGCAATATGTTGCTGGGCCGATATTTTTCAGCGTGTACAAACATCAGTATTCATATTCTCATAATGGGTAAATACAATTTTACTTCACTAGCAATATAAACTTACACAAAACTTTGATTAGCATTACTGATATTAAAATTGTAACAGTCTTATATACAATCATCAAAGCAACCAATTTAAACAGGTGCGGCAATAACATTGAACGCTCGAACCCTAAATTCAAATCACTTCGTTTACAAATTGGTTTCAAATTGAGTTAACACACCCCCAAAACGTCAGTCAATCGTTTAACTCGAAAGCATTTCAGTTCGTTTTATTGCCACTTAAGCCATTAAAAACTACTATTCATAACTGTCTGCTCATATAATTTTCAAATTTCGCCAAACTACATATGAATTGGGGGGATTTTCAGTATGCCATGCATACAATATTGGAAAGTTAATATCAAAAATCGTAATAAAAAGTTTTTAATCGGCGGAAAACCCCAAAGTGTTGGCCTTTTCCCACATGCATTCAAAATAGCTATTCCGTCTCCGATGCTTCAGTCATTTTTGGTTTATATTCGATTATTGTCCACTGGCAAATTGTACGCAATTCATTGAACAATAAAATTTCATTAGCATAAAATCATAATCACACGTTTATTAAACAACAATCATACATTCATAATCACGTTCATAATCCAATCATAAATTCATCATAAATTTCGGTTTTTGCCACTGTCACCAGTGCTACTGCCAACCAATACCTATTACTGCTAGTTGCTGCTGGCAAAATGCTTTGGGCATACCAAGTAAGCGTCAACATATCCCTATATCGTCTACGAGATATCTGTGTTATGGCCTAAACATAAAAAAGCATTCACAATGAATTTGGCTCAACATACTCACTTACTCGATTTCGATCGTTTATCATAATAAAAATATCGAAATGAAAATTCAAACATGACATTTAACATGTGTTTTCTTGGTTGGGCTTGTTCGAATATGTTGCTTGCGATCAGTTATTCCCCAAATTATGGATTCAATGGACGTCCCAGTATGATTAGTGCGTTTTAATTTCATAAATTCGTCATGAAATGGTCTGAGAATGAATTCATTGTGAGTTTTTCGATTTCTGTTTTGAAATGAAAGATATGTGAAATATAAGGTCAGTTTTTGATGACTGTGTGTGGAATTGGGCCAGTAGCCAAGCAATTTTTTTATGAGCTCATATTTTTAGATTATGAAATGACACTAAAAAAAATGTAATACTTAACAACAATAACAATTACTTTGTTCGAAAAAATTTATTTGTAAATAGATTTTATTTTCCAATTCGATGGAAGTAATTTCATATGCTTCAAACCCGTTTAATTTTTCATGTTTGCTCTTCAATAGGTCTCACCAAACTTTTGCAGTGATTCGTCTTCCAACTCCTTAAATCAAAGTCCTAGGAGTCATATTTTGCGGCTTACTTCGGGTAAGTTTTCCAATATGGCTGTGAGAAATATCGCCCAGAGAAAAATGATGCAATATAATGAAAAATCGGTACCCGGTAAAAGGGTCATGAACAGAACTCCCAAAAAGGTATTACGTTATGCGTTCCCTGATACGGATATAATGTCAAAATATATTTACTAATATTATACTATTTAATTATTTAAAATTTAATAACATATGTTTAATATTTAATAAATGATGTTGATACTTAGGGATCTTCGATCGATACAAATTCGCACATGTGAATTGCAGAATTGAGTTTGTATATATACGATTGATGATCAACCGATAGTATCAATTCAGGCACAGTAGTTAGGCATCTGACGATGAACTTGTAACGGAGTTCGAAACTTGTCATGCCAATGAGTGTGTGTTGAACTGAATTGTCCATTATTTCCAACAAAAACTAACCATTTTTCAATTCGGAAAATGTTCATGACTTGTAAGCTAGTAGTATGAATTTCTCATACATTAACCAAAAACTTACAAAAATTGGTTAATAAAATTCAAATATATAATATAATATATTAATATTAAAATATTAATATTTTATATAATATAATATATATGAATAAGTAAAGGGTTTTTCAACAGAGACGCTACAAAAGTAAATCGCCAGGCACAGCAAACAACGCCATATTTTTTCCCGCTCTTTTGACATTTCTCTTCAGTAAGGTTTGCCATTTCATCATGGAAAGATATACGAGCCAACAACGAGTCGAAATTATTAAAATTTACTACCAAAATTTGGAGTCAGTGGCCTCAACTTTAAGAGCGCTACGTCCAATTTATGGTCGTCATAATCGTCCTACCAGATCAACAATTGAGCGTCTAGTGGAAAAATTTGAATCCACAGGCACAGTACAAAATGTTCCGGTGCCAGTGAGACAAAAAAGTGCCCGTAGTGTCGAGAATATTGCTGCCGCTGAGGCTTCAGTTCAAGAAAGCCCAAATGTGTCTCTCACACGTGGTTCTCAAGCGTTGGGCGTCTCTGTTACGTCGTTGTGGCGAATTTTGCGAAAAGATCTTGGCCTACATCCTTCCAAGATCAAACTGACGCCAGAACTGAAGCTGCTTGACCATAAATAAGCGTCGTATGTTCGTGAATTGGGCTGAGCAACAACTTGAAAATGATTCGGATTTTCATTGGAAAATCATCTTCAGCGATGAGACTCATTTCTGTCTGAATGGCTTCGTCAATATGCAAAATATGCGTTATTGGTCAGACAGCAATCCACACGTAATCCATGGAGTCATCATTGTCATTGGCCGTACTTCTTCCGTGATGATCAAGACCGGCACATTACTGTGAATGCGAATCGCTACCATTCTTTGATAACCGAATATTTTTGGCCCCAATTGGATAATATGGATTCGGAGGACATGTGGTTCCAACAAGACGGCACCACAAGCCACACAGCGAATGCCACAATCAATTTATTGAACACCAAGTTTGGTGAACGTGTTATCCCAGTCGATTTGCCGCCTCGGTCGTGCGATTTGAAGCCGTTAGATTATTTCCTGTGGGGCTACGCCAAGCCTATGGTCTATGCCAACAAGCCAGCAATTGATGAACTTCGTACGAATATCGAACGTGAAATTGCAGCAGTATCGGCCGATTTATGCTTGAAAACTGTCGAAAATTGGGTTCGGCGTCTGGCCTTCTGCAAGCGTCCCCGTGGTGGCCATGCAAAAGAAATCGAGTTCTATACATGATGGCATGGAACATACTTTCACAGGAATAATGAATTTCATTGGTATCTAAAACGGGTTTGTTTTATTTAAAACAACTTTTGTAGCGCTCTTATTGAAAAACATTATATTGGCAGTACAGGTACCTACCTAGGTTTATTTACATAGGGAATTTCGGTCCTGAGGACTAATAAAAATATGTGATAATGACATAAACCACTCCTCATTGTCAATAAAATGTATTTTAAATATAACTAATATGGGAAAAATAACACTAAAACTTTCGAATAAAATTCGATCAAAACATTAAGAAAACCTAAAAACGAGGCCACATATGAGCAAACATAATTGCCAAATATATGTATTTATGTAATCATACTACCATATGGCAGCATTGGCAAATGCTACGAAAAATAACCGGTATTAATACATTTATCGGCCAATCGTTACAATGCATCAAACTGATGCCATTTGCAAAAGAAAAGTGAAGTGATAAAATACAAAATACTTAATGAAATTGGAAAATATTGGAGTTGATATAAGGTTCTAACTGCACTGCGAGTTAAATGATACATTTTTTATTGCTATTTCAACTAGGATGGTGATTATATTAACAATTTAAAAAAAATTGTGTTTGATCTTCTTGTTGTTTTCTGTCAAAATCATATGGTCACTTGATCATAGTTTAAATGCCCATCTTTGGCTGTTTAAACAGCAATCAACTATCAATCAAAAAAAATAATTCAGAGTTTAAAGTATGTTTGATCGTTCCACTCACAAATTTGGCCTTAGTGGGCACCTTTTGCCTCCGTCCAGCGGCTGTCAACGGATTTAGGGGCAAAATCGTAAACAACTATATAGACCGTCTGCATTACCCATCCTCTCTAATTTTGTACAGGTCAGTCAAAATACATGGTCTGACATTGTTCAAACGCTGAAGGAAACAACCAAGGAGGTCCTTGGCGAGAATATATGAATGAACCTTGGATTAGTGCAGAAATCCAGAATTCGAAATCGTGCACGCCTGCACAATATTCGGATACGATCCAATCCACCATCGGTAAAGAGGCGGTTGAAATCAGACTATCGGCAATCAGCACGTAGAGTGAGTTACAAGGTCCGTTCAGATTACGACAATTATTTCAATAATATAGCGGAGAAAACCGAAAAAGCGGCAAATCAAAATACCGATCGGAATCGGTGTAAAAACTCAGTCCCAATCAGTGAGTATAAAAAACTAGAAAACACTCACTTTCGATGACAAAAGTTGTTTGGGCGAGGAACATTTTCATTCTTGTAACGAAGCTCTACCTTTCAGTGTAGATTCGTTCGCTTAGATTTTGTAGGAGAGGCTGAATATCACAATGATATACACATACAAACTCACCGCGCAGTTAGCAAAATGTACTTAAAGACGACACAGGAAATGTAATCAAAATTCCTTCAGCAAAGTACAAGGATGTACAACCGAACTATTGACCCAAATAAGTTTGAGGTGAGTAAAAACTCACCGCGCAGTTGGCAAAATGTACTTAAAGACGACACAGGAAATGTAATCAAAATTCCTTCAGCAAAGTACAAGGATGTACAACCGAACTATTGACCCAAATAAGTTTGAGGGCTTAATAAGAGTAAATTTGCATTGCGCTTTGTGCTTTTTATACTGTGTAGTGGATGTAGAACAGCAATCAAAACATAGATTTATATATGTCAAATCGATTCGTAACACTGTGTGTAATTTTCTAGGTCATGGAAATATAACCATATACGGACACCACTACGTGATAAAAGACCACAAAAAAAAGACCCGTGTCTCCCAGTTTGGCCAAAGTCATGGACTTTTTTTATGGGCCCCCAAAAATTTGGGGCTTCAGTGTCATTTTTGCAAAAAAGTGATCATTTTGTCATCTTGCAATTCCTTCGGAATTTTTATCATAAAGAACAAAAATTATGACCATATAAGATCAAAAAACTTCATCTTCAATGGCAAAATCGCAAAAAAAAAAAAACTTATAAAATTGGGTTTTTTTACCTTTTTTCCGCTGTTCAGGTCCATAGGTAGCAAACCGATCAAAATTCAAGGAAACAATCAACTACAAGAATGTACCTAAGATCTCATTAAACAACTTTGTAGAACATACGAACTTCCTAGGAATGATTCTTATATTTTGTGCTGCGTCCCTTCTTGCGTGTGCCGAGCTTACTGCTTTACCTGTGCTGCTGCGATCGGTGAGATAGCATAGTATCTCAATGTTGAAGTAAACGGTGTTAAGAATCATTCCTAGGAAGTTCATATGTTCTAGAAAGTTGTTTAATGAGGTCTTAGGTACATTATTGTAGTTTCTTTATGACAAGAGCTTTCCCTCAGAAAGTAAATCAAAATTCCGAACGGTTTGCAAGATATGAGCCTGACAAAATGATCCCTTGTTTGCAAAAATTACACCGAGTCCCCAAATCTTTGGAGGCCCATAAAAAAAGTGCATGACTTTGGGCAAAACTGGGAGTCACGGGTCTTTTTTTTTGTCTTTTATCACATAGTGGTGTCCGTGTATGGTTATATTTTTTCGTGTTGCACTGTGTAATAGAAGAGTTATTGGAATTCAGAGCTATATGACATCGCACACAAGAGAACCCACATTATCGGTGAAAATACAATATGTGGAATGTGAACATCACATGTTAATTTTGCCATAGATGGGTTTTTATAAACTCCTGCTGTCCATCTACTATCAGGCATCATTAAAAAATAAGTTTCACGGTAGCAAACATCTTAAAAATTAAACATTTTCGGTCTCCTAACATTGCTTTCAGGTCAAAACTTCTGTTTTAGTTTTAATGCCTCCCCATACGTACAAGGAGTTCTGTTGGCTACTCTTTACTAACGTACAGAAAACGAAAGTCATTAAATCATTACAATTATTCCAGTCCATTTGAGAAAAATAATAATAATTATTTCAAAGAGTCCTTACAACAATTCATTTAGGACATTGGCGTACAAGTGTATTCGAAGAACAGACTCAGCCAAAGGATACAAATCATAAATGACAAGGAGGGATTTGAACAATAACAGTAAAGAAAAAAATATCACTTCCGTTGTGAACAATAGAATCAGCATTGAAATAAACAATCAATAGAAAGGGGTGATCCACCTCCCTTCTCCCTTGCTTTGAATTAATTGTCCGCAATGCAAAGTCTGAACTTCAGACCTAGCTCGACCCTTTCATTGCTGCTGATTTGACTGCTTGGTCACAACGAGGTCGAATTACATGGACACCAACACTACCAGTCAAGTCAGTCGCCTACATTTGTGTGGTGTGGGGCAGGGAGTTAAAGAAGGGCACTCCATGCAAAAAGGGTGAAATTACTCACTTAACTCATCAATATTTATGTTTATGCTCTGTGAACACATTCATTCTTCCGAGTTGTATTGAACTTTTTGCTGTTTCTGTTATTCATTTGTTTCATAGAAATCATATAAATGAAATCCAGTAAGAACAACAATCAAATATTTATGTCTATACATGTGTAGAATTATGTATATATATTGACATGTGTACTTGTACACTTATGAGAACAAAAAGATCTACTATAAATGTCTGTGGCAAAGAAGGACGATAAGAATGTACGGTTGGATAGACTTAGTAATACCCTACCTTTGTGTACACTTCTGCTTATCACTGCAGTTAAGGCCGTATAATTTAAAAAAAAAACACATATGAGCAGACTTTAAATTTCCTGGATATAACTTTTCTCCTTATGCCATTAAGTGTTATACTAGATTATTGGGGTACATTTTCTCAATATTCGGCGCCAAGTACAGCAGATTGCCCCAAACATATTTTTTGGTACTACACATATTTTTGGGTCATTACAACATAAACATTGTTGTATTTAAATCCGAAAAAAAGTAGCATTGGCATCCAAGAATATAATCTGTTTATCACAAATATATTAGATTTGAACCCATTTATAATGAATCTACCAGAAAATACGCTATGATTTTTTCCAACAAATTATATATTGTTATTCGGAAATTAAATATGATTATTTGCAAACATTTATTTTATTTGGCAGAAACATATCATATTTGAGGGAAATTTCAATTCAACTCCTAGCCAACAGGTGTTTGACAATTGGAAAAAAGTTACTTAGAATCACATTTACCCTCGGTGGTGTTCGTTCTAACCGACTGAATTGGAGAATTGCGTTTAATGGATTTCGTGACGTTAGTGAAAAAATTTAATTTAAATAAATAAATATTACAATTACAAAAAGGTGTTTGTCTTATGCTCAATAGAAATTGAAATTGAAAAAAATAACAAACAAAATTAAATTGTAATCAAAAAAAAATTTCATGTGTTAACATCTATAGGCGCGGGTAGGAATTAAACTCACAAAGTGAACACATCCAAACACAGTTTGTCCGACTGCGATCACACAGGTTGTTTGGCGTGAAACTCCTCCGAAACGGCAGGACCGATTTGTATGAAATTTTGTGTGCATATCGGGTAGGTCTCAGAATCGGCCAACATCTATTTTTCATACATCTAAATGATAAGGGTGACCCACCCCTATATAGAACACAGTTTGTCCGACTGCGAAACACAGATTGCCAGACTGCGAAAAAAACGCACACTGATGTAGCGGCAGCGAATAGTTTTCTTATGTGGGTGCGGAGCACTCTCAGAGCATGGTTATACTTATATAAAAATGAGATCCCAAGAGAGCAGCGAAAATTGTGTGAACTTGTGTAACATATGTATGTATATTAGACTGACTCACAAAAAAAAATGTTTTTGTTCCACCCCCTGAAATGTACCTTGACTTGTTTTTTGATGATTCCCAAAATATTTCGCGTGTAGGATTAAAACCCCGTGAGCTGGACCGTTTTCAAAAAAAAGGCTTTTTTTGAGTTTTTCAAAGATTTTTGATAGTTAACTAAAGATAGTATGTACAATATTAGTATCATAGGAAAGCATTTTTGAAGACGCATCCAACGGTATGAAAAACATGCCAACAAATGTTCTGCCAAGGCCTTTTTTCAAAGATATTCTGCAAAAAAACTCAAAAAAAGCCTTTTTTTAAAAACGGTCCAGCTCACGGGGTTTTAATCCTAGACGCGAAATATTTTGCGAATCATAAAAAAACAAGTCAAGGAACATTTCAGGGGGTGGAACAAAAACACTTTTTTTGGCCCCATACAAAATGAGTCGGTTTAATGTATATTGCTTTGTTTTTTGTGGGAATAAAACAAAAAGTATTACGCAAGAAAATAGTGACACATGTGCTTGCACTGGTCTTTAAATACTTTTTAGTATTAAAATTATTTAAATATTTAAATGTAACGTCATCATATGATTGAACGCTGTTTTTTATTTTCCAATGTACCATTTACTAATGTGTTCATAGAAATCGAACAAGGTTCCGTGTAACAAAAAGGTGTTAACACACCGCCCGTGAGTTCGAACACTCATTGGATTTTTTTTATTCGAAAGATCAATGGCATGTCATTTGGATTTGAAAACGTTCCGATGACCACCGCGGTTGTTGATGACGAAGTGCATTCTGGACGTCCAATTTTTTGGAGCATTGGTTGCCGTATGTCACGAATAACACGAACAATTGTGGCTCCAAGGCGTCAATTGCTACTGGATTATCAGCATAAATAAGTGACTCTACGTAGACTTACAGAAAAAAACCGAGAAGTGTCAAATTCCACGACCTTGGAGGCCACTTTATAGGTCCATTTTTCGACATCACCTTATCGCCTAACTTGGTTTCACGAAATCGATGGTTATGGTCGCCGTATGGCACGTAGCGCCATCCTGTTGACTCCATAGACCGTAAAGCAAACTCCGGCTTAATTTTTTAAGAAATAGAGTCCAATGATGCCACCGACTTGTAAACCGCACCAAACGGTAAATTTTTCTGGATGTAATGGAGACTGTAGGGTTTTTTCTGGTTTGGTCTCACTCCATATGCGGAAATTATGTCTATTAACAAACCCGTTAAGACAAAAATGAGCCTCATCGCTGAACACATTGGGTCAGTTTCCAACTGCTCTTGAGCCCAATCGGCAAAAGAACGATGCATATGACGATCTCGTGGCTTTAGTTCCTGCACCGGCTGGATCTTATACGGGTAGGCCAACATATTTGCGCAAAATCTTCTACGTAGTGCACGGACAGAGCCCCAATTCCTGCGACCGACGACGATCCGATAAATTTAGATTTTCTGCCAAACTTTCGCTTACGGCGGCGATATTCTCTTCAGTAACACATTCCTTCGACGTGTTGGTGTTATTGCATCATATAGAGAGTATACATATGTTATGAAATCAATCCACAGTTCGACCGATGGCTTGCTCAGATGGGCGATTATGTTGAGCTATAAACATCACGAAGTCGTCTATAAGTTGCGCGAATCGATAACTCACTTGCAAAGTAAATTTGGATAATTTGGTAGCGTTGTTCAACCGTGAATCTATTCATGATGATTTGTCAAAGTATACTGATAATAAATGTCAAAAAGTGAGCTAGTTCGTTTGACAGCTAATATTATCAAAGCAAAAAAATACACAATTTATATAAAATACCTTATATTTACATGCAAAATATAAGATGATCCCAAAGTACTACTGCAAAACAAATTATATTTCTGCATGCACATTAGGCCGGGCCGATAAAAAATAAAAGCTTCAGGCTTTGGTTAGTTTGTATTCCATTTGACCCATAGAACTATTTCTTTGTTATCCAAATCCTGTAACTTCAACTTTTCTGAGAGCGTGAAATTAGTAGGATATTTTCTTATAACGGGTAAAATTGACCCATAAATGGTTTAAACGAACGAAAAACATTTCCCACAGATCACGAATTTTGAAACACTCTGGGAATCGGTTTTTCACGTCCGTGTGTTCTTGCGACCGTCGGTGGTGCAATGGCTAGTGTGCGCGTCTCTTGTGCATGATAACGTAAGTTCGATCTCTGTTCTGACCACCTTACATTTCCCACGACGACGGCCACCTCGCTATTGAAAAAGCTTAACAAAATATGGTTCGGAACAGGTGTAAAACTGTAGGTCCCAATCAGTGAGTGTACAACTAGAAAGCGGACAGCTCACTGTTTGTGAGAAGCGCTCCCCAATCCCTTCATGGGATATAATGGGAAGCGGTTTCTTTTTACGGTTTGATGTAGCTCTCATACAAGAGTGCCTTAAGATGGATCCTAAGATGTTTGAAGTCAAGCTTTATGTATGAATGCACAAGTTAATTAAATAATACATAATACACACGCCATAAAATCTGTAGTTTTTTGTTGTTTGAATGCAAATATAACGTGTTTGTCTCTTGTCGCTAATATACTATACTTGTTCCCAAACACATTATGTGTCATATTCGATATACCATGTTTAAGACATGAAACCCAAATGTGGCTTTGTTTGTTGAAAACCGCTATAAACAAAAACGAGACAGTCAGCAAAGATACAAAGAGGCAGCAGATCCTTAATTCATGAAAACAATGCTTGCAAACATGTACACATTTACTGCAATATGTTGCTGTGGCGTTATTTTTCAGAGTGCACATAATAAGTGACCTGAAAATAGGCCACATCGGTTCAAGTTTTGAATAGCCCCATACAAATGTCTCACCAAGCTTGTTACTATTGGATCCTGAAAGTACAAATATGAACCAATATCAACAAAAGTTAGTACGTAAGCTTTACAAGATAAACAAGAATAATCAATTTTACAACTGAGCCCTATGGGTCCAAATTTTAATATAGCTGTTTTACAAATGTACCAAGCAAACTTCCACCTATCGGACCAGTGCTACAAATATGAACCATGCCTTTCTTAGGCCAAGGATAACCACTTTTGAAGCATTCCCCATCGGTTCAGATTTGAATATGTTCCCCATTTAAAGTATATCACCAAGCTTTGTACAACCAGCCGAAGAGCCTACGAGTATTAACAGATTTCTACTAAGTATGGGTCATAAGGTAATCTTAGGCCGAGCACGATAACTATCAGAAATGGATCATATCGCCCCACATTTTATACAGCCACACACAGGGAAAAGATAAGTTGGAAACCAATTGAATCAATCAATCAATCAATTCTTACTAAATACAAGTTGCTACTACCGAATTTTAGTTGTATTAACCAATTTGATTATTTCAAAAGCCCCATTCATCAGAAATGGAAGATACAACTAATAAAAAGTACAATATTACTCCCGAAAATGTCGAAAAAATTCACGATCTGGTGTTGGCCGACCGAAGAGTGAAAGTGCATGCGATTGTTGATGCCATATGTATTTTATATGGCAGTGTGGTTTCGATTTTAAATGATCAGTTGGGTTTAAGAAAGCTGTCTGCAAAATGGGTGCCGCGTTTGCTCTCAATTGACCATAAAAGCACGGGTGCACACGAGCGTAGTCTCAATGGCAAAATTTCATGAATTTTGGCTACGAACTGGTACATCTGCCTTATTCTCCGGAGTTAGCCCCCACTGACTATTTTCTATTTCCAAACCTAAAGAAATGGCTCGGTGGAAAGAGATTTAGCTCCAACTATGAAACTATTGATCAAAAAATGCCTATTTTATGGGCCGTGAAAAATCCAATTTTTTGGAATGGATACAAAAATTGGGGATACGTTGGACTAAGTGAATTAAGCTAAAAGGAGATTATGTCGGAAAATATTTTTTTTGCAAAAAAAACTGTGTTTCAGTCAAAAAGTCACATTTTTGTCGACCAAGGTTATTACTTTTGAGTCAAGGTGTTACAAATATAATCGGTTCCCATTTTGAGAAACCCCCCAGGCATTGTTTGTTATATCCATGATATAACTACAATAAAAGTTGCAGAAATCAAATGTCTTCAACGAAATTTGTACAGTAGCTTAGGCCAGGAACGATCGTTTCTGAAAATTACATTATCTGCCCACTGTATCTGATATAGAAAACTTGATATGGCATACCAAGCTGACATACCTCGTTTGATACTATTGACTTTTATTATAAACATTTTACGAGGGCACTGTTTTGTCGGTATTAAATAGTCGACTATTGCCGATTATAACTTACCCATTTGTTTCCCTATTATTTAAATCCATGCTGAAAAATCTGTAGTTTTTTAGTGTTTGGTTGCTAATATAAAGAATTTGTAGGTGGTCGCAAATATAGTATAATTGTGTCCAAACACATTGTGTTTGCTCTTCAGTATTACCTGTCCTTTGTGGTCCAAGTGTGGCATTGTTTGTTAAAAACAGACACCAGAGATCAAAAATGCAGCGGATCTTCCATTCATGAAAACAATGCTTGCAAACATATACATGATACCTGCAGTATGTTGCAGGGGCCGCTATTTTTCTGCGTATGAACAGCCATTATTGGCCTACATCCATTTGAATGGAATTTAGCAATGTTTGTTTGCTGATCCTCAAAACGAAGTCCTTACGGCACTTGTATTACTCATGTCATAGATATTGTTTTCTTGTTTCTCTTCGTCTGTGGCAATCGAGAACGTTTCCATTGATAACATTTGTCTATAGGCCACTTGCAAAGGGGTTCCAAGTTTTACTAAAGTGAAGTTCCTCAACTCGCTCTGATTTCCGCTGACAGAACAGAACAGACTTCCAATTCTAGTTGTTATGCTAAAATGTATTCTGAACTTTATTACACATTATTAAAAACAGATTTTGTTATTATATATTCAAAATTATATATATTTGGACAACCCGTTTAAAGTTATCAAATATGATGCCCAAAATTCTAGCTACTCTACTATAATGGTACAAACTCCATAAGGAACTTATAGTATCTAAATTCCAACGTGTAGTGAATCAACTGAAACGACAAATCAACAAACATCGTATTACATTTCTTTTCATGGGTATTGTTCATTTCTTTGATTTCACCCAAACTCTAAACATTCATTCACAATTCCACTTCCACTCATCATCATCCCATATGCATTCACCTTCTACGTTTGCACGTTCCAATAGTGATGGTACATAACAAAAGGTCGCAGTACAAAAATGATAAACTGATATAAATGCATTGAATGTTGGACGTATATTTCATAGTCCGCCAACTCCTTGTTTCCGTAATTGTCTAGATGTTTCCGTTTCCTCCACAGTGCTACTTCCTTCTCTACTTACTTGAAGTTTTCGATTATTTATACTGTGTTTTATTGATTTCATTTTATGTACAATTTCTTTTTGTGCCACAAAAGTCTCGCTCATATTGAAATTACTTTGTATTTTCATATATTCTCTTACAAAAGATTTAGTTATATCATTTTCAACTGCGTCCTGACTCTGTGCAATAAATGACTCTCTATCTCTGTGTTCGTCGATTCTTTCATCCATCTGAGGTCCTGCGGAATAATGGCAGAGCAATCATTGTAATGTAAGGAAATTCTATAGCCAGTCTGTCGGTTTATGATGATGACGATGATGTAGAGGGCGGCGTTTCCACGAGTGTGGGTTATTTGGCACAATATAAAAATTGAAACTTATCAATATTTTGACTTGAACTCTATTGTTCGTGCGATTGGGTTTATAGCAATAAATGTTTGAACTTTTACAATAAAATTGTTTTTTCTGGGAGTGGTAGGCAATTCATAAAGGAAATTATTATTTTTGGTAATAAAAGGGATCTCTCTGAATTGGATTTTTTTTAAAAGGGTTAAGAAATTACAGACATTAAGTAGATTGAGGGTCTTGTCATTTTGATGCTTTGATATGTTGCTGAAATTTTGTGAAAATTTATGTTTTCTTGGCCATAAAATATTTTGTTGTATTTGTTGTATTTGATTTTGGTTGTTAGTCGGGAAAAATGTGTTTAATTTTATTATATGTAATAATTTAAATTCATACGCAACAATACGGGGGGATAGATTTGTTCAATAATAGCTGCTCATAAGGCTATACACCACTGAGCCATATTATACACCCAGCGAAATAATTATAAAGCCAATATATTTTTTCTCGGTACGCACTGTATGCACTGCGTTTTTGCTGTAGAATTTTAATGCATTTATGATCCATTGGGTATATTATATCACAGAATGTAACCATTCGATTTCTTTTACAAGTTAAATGAAAAGTAACGTTGTTTTTTCTGTTTTTGGTGTGAAATATATAAAGACAACATGGAAAAGAACCCGAATTCGAACAGTATTAAGTTGGAATTTAAACAGAATTGAGTTTTCTTTGGTTGTTACTTTATTGTTTTAAAGTTAACGTAGGTCAAATTAAAAAAAAATAATTTATAAAGAATACCTGGAGGAAAGTACCTAAGTAAAGAAGAAAGGGGAAAAATTTAAGATTATCATGATGAAGGGCTATCCAATCGGGAAATTTCGAGGCGATTAAAAAGATCTAGCTGTGTCATTGACAATTTCATGAAATAGGGTGGCCAGTATGGAAACACAACACAACCAGGAGGGACACCTCTGATCAGTTCCAGCGCCAAAAGAGAGATCAAATGGGTTGCTGTTAAAGAAAACTTCGGCGGTAAGGAAATTATTGCTGAATTGAGCTTGGGAGCAGGGTTGCGTCGTGTTCAACAAATAATGAAACGCGACTTGAAACTGTGATATTTGAAAAGTAAGGAAAACTTCGTCTCATGCCAAGACACGAGTTAGCCAGATTTAAATTCGCCGAAATATAAATATTCTTGGGTGAGGGGTGATATTTAATTTGGATGAACCAGATGACTTTGACAAATATTGGCTTTCCAGAGATTTTTCCAAAATTATGCGACAGCGGCGAAATTTTGGCGGTGGCTCCTTTATGGTTTGGGCAGGTATGAGGTATAGAGGAACCACTCCAATACGTTTCGTTTCCACAAAAATGGACTCCGAGTATTATATTCTTCTATTGGATGTCGTCTTAGTTAATTCTGGAGAAAAAAAATTGTGTTCCAGAATTTATTATCCAGCAGGACATCGCGACAGTACATCTTACTTACTTACTTATCCGGTCTCGGACAACCCCGGGGGGTCAGGGACCTTACAAAACGAAGATAACATATTTCGCCAACCAGTTCGATCTTTTGCTTTATCTCTCCAGTTGGCAATACCAAGTGTACGCAGGGATTCGTCAACCTGATCCCTCCAGCGGAGTCTTGGTCTTCCTATTTTTCGTCTTCCTTCGAGTTCGGTTTCGAAAAGCCTTCGCGCTGGTTCATCTTCATCCATTCTACTGACATGGCCTAGCCAGCGCAATCGCGTTATCTTGATCCGCTTAACTATGTCAATGTCAGGATAAAGCTCATACAGCTCATGATTCATGCGTCGCCGATACTCGCCGTTGTGCACTATAGGGCCATACATTTTTCGGAGTATTTTTCTCTCGAAGACTCCTACAGATGTTTCGTCTGCTTGCGATAGGACCCAGGATTCTGCGCCATAAAGCAAGACAGGTTGAATGAGAGTCTGGTACAGCTGGACTTTTGTTACTCGAGAGAGGGCTTTATCTCTAAAGTGCTTGCTTAGCCCAAAATAACATCTATTCGCAAGCACAATTCTCCGTTTGATCTCAAGGCTGACGTTGTTGTTTTTGTTCACGGCAGATCCGAGGTATATAAATTCGTCCACTACCTCGAAGTTATAACGGTTATCAACGTTCACGCTTTGGTCTAATCGCGTGGAGGCCCTGTTCGTTGAAACCATTAATTTTGTCTTGTCCTCATTCACCGTCAGACCCACTTTTGCTGACTCCTTCTCAATTCTCGAAAAAACCGCAGTAACTTCTCTAATTGTGCGCCCAATGATATCTATATCATCAGCATACGCGAGCAGCATGTGACTTTTGCTGCTGATGGTTTTATTCATATTGACTGCAGCTTTTCTCATAATGATCTCCATTAAGATGTTAAAGAGATCGCACGATAGGGTGTCGCCTTGCCTGAGGCCTCGCTTAGTTTCGAAAGGTTCGGTAAGATCCTTACCAACTTTCACTGCGGATTTGGTGTTCGTCAAGGTCATCCTGCAAAGGCGTATGAGTTTTGCAGGAATACCAAGCTCAGACATTGCTTCATAGAGTTTCTCCCGTATCGGACTATCGAAGGCTGCTTTATAATCGATAAATAGATGATAGGTGTCGATTTGTTTTTCGTGTGTCTTCTCCAGGATTTGGCGTAGCGTGAAAATCTGGTCAGTTGTCGATTTTCCAGGCCTAAAGCCACACTGGTATGGTCCAATCAGGTCAGCGATAATTGGTTTTAGTCTTTCGCACATTATACATGATAGAACCTTATATGCTATGGATAAAAGGCTTATTCCACGGTAGTTGGCACAAATACTCGGGTCACCTTTTTTAAATATGGGACATAGTACACTGAGACTCCAATCGTCGGGCATGCATTCATCTAACCAAATTTTGCTAATGAGCTGATGCATGCACCTTATCAGCTCATCGCCGCCAGCCTTAAACAGCTCCGCCGGTAATCCATCGGCTCCTACGGCTTTGTTGTTCTTAAGCCGGGCAATAGCTGTTCTGACCTCGTCTTGGTTAGGAGGGGGGCAATCGACGTCGTCCATATTGTGATCGATTGTCCATCGTCATCGGATATCTCAGGTACTAGTAGCGCGGAGAAATGCTCTCTCCATATTCCCAACATGCTCTGCACATCTGCGACGAGATTTCCGTCTTTGTCTTTACAGAAGGGGGGCCCTGAACCATGTCCATTAGTTCCGTTTTTAACTTTTTGGTAGAATTTTCGGGCTTCGTTCTTCCTTCTGTATGTCTCAATTTTCTCACTCTCGCGTTTTCTCCACTGCCGTTTCTTACGCCTAAAGATACGGTTTACCTCCTTTCTCTTCTCCCTATACCGCTCAGTTGCAGCTCGCGTTGCAATTGACTGAAGCATTACCATACGTGCAGCGTTCTTTTCGTCATTTGCTATGCGACACTCTTCATCGTACCACGGTTTATTGCGAAGCGGTTTTTCGAAACCAAGTACGGTTGTTGCGGCAGTTTTTATAGAGTCGGAAATGGGTTTCCACTGCGCATCAGGATCGTCATCGGGAGGGGGTGGGTTCTGTGCCAAAAGTTGCGAGAGCTTCCTTGAGTAGGCTGTGGCTACCTCAGGTAATTGCAGCTTTCCGATGTCCAGCTTCCTCTGCGTCTGGTTTCGTACGATTTTCGCTCTACTTAATCTTGTGCGAACCTTTGCTGCTACCAGGTAGTGATCAGAATCGATGTTAGCTCCTCTGATCACTCGTACGTCCATTACACTGGATGAGTGCCTTCCATCAATTACCACGTGATCAATTTGGTTCTTAGTTCTTTGATCAGGGGATACCCAAGTAGCCTTGTGGATGTCTTTATGCTGGAATCTTGTGCCACTGATGACCATGTTTTTTGCCTCGGCAAAGTCAATCAGTCTCATACCGTTGTCGGAACTGTCAGCATGAAGACTGAAATTGCCAATAGTTGGATTAAACACATTCTCCCTTCCTACTTTGGCATTAAAATCTCCTAGTACAATCTTAATGTCATGGCCAGGGCAGCGGTCATACGTTTCCTCTAGGAGCTCATAGAATATGTCTTTGGCATCATCATCTTTCTCTTCTGTCGGGGCATGCACACAAATTAGGGAAATATAAAAATATTTCGCTTTTATGCGGATTGTGGCTATTCGTTCACTCACAGGATTGAACCTAGAGACTAGATGTCGCAGTCTTTTGCCAACTACAAATCCACAACCAAATTCATGTTTTTTTTCACGGCAACTGTAGTATATATCGCAGTTTCTTTTTCTTGTCCTGTCCATCGCATTTCCTGGATAGCGGTAATGTCAGCCTTATAACTTTCGAGGACATCTGCCAGTTGGATACTTGCACCGGATCTATATAGAGTTCTTACATTCCAAGTGCATATCCGTAAATCGTGGTCCTTATAACGTTTGCGGGGGTCGTCAACAAATAGGGGTTGTTTATGTTTTCTGTTTCGTTTTTGTATTTTCACTGCCATTATGAACGGTGGCTGGAGGCAAACCCAGCCCACCGGGTTTTTGCATTTTACCTACTGCCAGGATATTTGATTGCAGCCGCCCATTATGGATCAGACGCTGACCAGGATGCGATATGTTGAACCTGGATTTTCTTCTTTTAGTTTCTATCCGCCGTTGGCCCGTATGTTTGGCTCATCCGCCTTCTAAGGACAAAAGAATATGCCCGATTGTTTGATGAGCTTCAGTGACATCAGTCACCTACTATACCTGATTTGATGCTCATTTGTTTCGCCTTCTCACTCTAGCTAGCTAACGGAGGTTTCCGAAAAGCCATTGCCCAGGACATACTGCGTGGAAGTAGTGAGCTGCTTGGACTGCCCAATGAAGGAATCATTTCTGGCCACTCCCAAGTGAATGGCAATCAGAAACTTTCCACCTCCACGGACAGACGCGACAGTACATCGGTCTAGGAAAACTCCAAAGTTTCTGGAGTTCAGAAATAATACAAACTCTCGACAGGCGTGCACTTAGTTCTGATGTCTATCCGATCGAGAACCTCTGGTCAATTTTGTTTGCCACCCAGGACGCCAGTAGAAGAATGTCAAGGGCCGAAGAGTAGCAAGACCAGAAAATGGAAAATAACTGATCCTGCGCATAAACTCAATGCCAATATGCTTGGTAGAAGTTATCAGCGATAATGGAGATCAAATGTCTTACGAAACATTTTAGAATATTTAAATAAACCTTTTGCCTTTATAAATATTTCGCACTAGTAATTAGTTTATTTTTGTTGATGCACCTTGAAGAAATCATAGTCAAAGTATTTTTGCTGAAAAGTATTTAATTTTGAAAGGACTAATACAATATAAAATAAAAACTTGAAAATTCCTAAAAACATTTGGAAAAAACAAAATATTGTGTTGCCTTTATATTTATTTGGCGGGGTGTATTACACCTACGGCTTCTGCAATTGCAGCATTTTCAATCTCCGATCGACCAACTAAATATCGTATATTTTCTAAACCGTTTAATGTACAGTGATCTCTATTAGGTGTTACTTCTGGCGCTATGAATCCGGATAACTACATTTATGCTGTAAACGTTTACCATCTTTTCTATGACATTAAAATCTTCGCAATTGCTTGCAGTTAATGGGAGTGCGTAAGTCATAAGGCATTATATTTTTAATCTGCCGTGGTACAAAAAAATAGAGATAAAAATTGAGATTGCTCCTCCAAAACACTTACGTTGACTCCCCATGCGTGTAAATTTTAACACAAATGGGAATTCAGATCATTTTTGTGAATATTTTCAAAATTTATGGTGGCAAAGCATATTTTAATAAATAGTTATTTAATAAACAAAGTAGTGAAAGTAATATAATATTTCGATTTGCAGTTTTTAAATCTATGTATGGAAAAAATTGACGCTTCATCCAAAGTGAAAGAAGTTTAAAAAAATAATATTTTCTTAAATTAGTGCCTTTTCTTAAAAAATTTAAATTTTCTCATAATATTACCTATCCATATTCTTGTTTATAATACATTGTTAATATCTCCTGATGATGCTAAACAACGGAGTAGCGAAATATCGAGGAAAATAAATACAAGAAATGTAAATCTGACCTCAAGCTCGGAGAACAGAGATTATTTAATGCAAACGAAAAGGTCGAACAACGGAATACAAATAGTACCTTTTCTTAAAAAAAATTAGCTTTTAATAAAGGAAGTACCTCTCTTTAAAAAATTACCTTTTCGGGAAATATAATACATAGTCTTACAAAAAGGACCTAAAAATATACATTCTTTAAAAAAATACATTCTATAAAAAAATTGCTTAAAAAATGAATCATTTTACAAAAAGTATCTTTTGTTAAAGATCCATTTAAATTCTCGTATTTTTCAACGGGCGCCTTAAGCGTGTTGGACCTAACTAGTACATAATATATAGGGTGTCCGCTGGCACCTCATGTGATTTTTTTGATTTGTTTCCTGATTTTTCATAGAAAATAAAAATTCGTAATTATTGTAATTATCGTAATTGTTTAAGTTCAACTTTTGGTATCTTGATAACTAAGCGAGTTGTGGAAAATTTTCATTTTATTTTTTCTATTTATTTTGACATGTTTTACACAAAAAATTTTCACTTTGAACGCTTGAGACTGTTCCACTAATGTAATATCGTACTCTCTCGGGTATCCAAACTTCAAAGATCGACATCTCCATAAATATGGGCTGCCGTCGAAAATTATTTTATTGGATATTTTTTTTTCAAAATACTCTGTTTTACAATTCCCCTCACCTCAAAACAATCAATGTTTTATTTGGGCACTGCTCCAAATATATTTGTTTGTCTTATCCTAAACTGAACCGAATACTGGGCTTAACAATTCAGAGTGATTTCTTCTTTCTGTCAATAATTACTAATTATACAAATATATTTTATAAATAAATTAATAAATGAAATGCGTAAATATTCATTTTGTAAATATACATTTGAGAATTGTTACACAAAGTTCAAACGAATTTTCATACAACGCTTTGACAACTTCACCAGAAAATTACACAATATTTGATTGCGTTTGTCCTTATATTTGTTTTGCAAGAACAAACGGATCAAATTTGAAAAACATTTGCAGGTGTGTTGTCACAGAATATTCACACTGTACAAATAGTTCCCTAATACTTTTGTGAGAACACGTTTTGGCGATTTTTTTTTTGAATTTTGAAAACACTTTAGCAAAATAAATTCAGTAATTTCCAAGTTTGCTTTGCTACATTTTACTTGAAAAATTTTACCAAGAAAAAGCAGTAAATTCTGAATCAGTACTGCCAGTTACTTGTATTTCTGAAAAAAGTGTAAACAACATTGGAAATAAATAATTAATTGTGCTGACTTTAGCAGTGATGAAGATATTATCCTACCACCAAGTTTTTAACAGGTTTACCGCTTTACTACATTTACGTTCCAGTAATTTTTTGGAACTTGCTCTCTCAGAAATTTTTTTCCTATATTTTTAATTGTCTTTTTTATTTGTCTCAGTATGAGTGCAGTTCTTCATTTTAAAATTAAAACACGCATTTTTTGAAATAGTTGCAATTTTTTATTGGATTGTAAATAAGATATGTTCCGATTAAGTATGGAATAAAATATCGGTCAAAAGGCCCCCACGGCTCAGACGAAAGGCCATTACTCTTTTCGTGAAATTTTCCATGACTTTTTCATAGATATGTAGATGTATCTTACCGATGATGCGTAGGTTTATTCGCATAAACCCCAGATTTCACGAAACCCCAAAGAAATACATCGCACGTCATTAAACTGCATGATCTTGGTGGTTGGTCAGTACACCAGAATTTCTTACGATAATCTGTGTTGAAAATCGTTGCTGCAAAAAATCGGTTGTTTCATGCCCGGTGGGGCAGGTGGCACCGTCTTGCTGAAACCACATGTCGTCCAGTTGAGGCCACAAGAACTCCGTTATCATGTTCCCGTAACAAATGCCGTTCACAGTCACCGCAATTTCGGCCTCATCTTCAAATAAGTTAATCCCTATCACGCCGCCTGAACAAAATCCATACCAGACAGTTGCTCGTTATGGGTGCATTTATTACTGATGGATTGCACGAGGATGTTCTGAGCCCCAAATTTCACAATTTTTTTGTATTCACGGCGCCATTCAGATGGAAATGCGTTTCATCGGAGAAGATAACTTTTTGTTGAAAAATTGGCATTGACTTCACTTTGCTCCATTACCCATTTCACGAATTACGGCGCTTTCCATGGTCTGCGGGTTTCAGCTCGTCAGTAAGCTGAATTTTGTACGCGTGAAGGTGGAAGTCTTTTGTCAAAATTCGTTGCGTTCACTGAATGGAAACGTATCGTGACAGGGATGAGAATGTTCATCACCCCAACAACATTTGCCAACGAAAGTGAGCTAACTTGCAATTTCATTGCCGCTACGAAAACATGTTCATCAGCTGCACATTGTTCGGCACTGGGATGATAGTATGGTTGTTGCTGCAATGAAGTTGATTTCTTATTCCAACGAATTTGTTTCGCTGCTGCAATGACTTTGTTGCATTGTTGTAATAAATTTATTTCATTGTTGCAATTAATTTGTTTCATTACAGCAATGAAGTTTCTTCAGATACACCAAATATCAGTAGTTTAAATTTCATGGGCTTACTCTTTTTTAATTTTTAATCCAGTTTTCTACAAAATTGAAATTAAATAAAATTGTTGCAGAAACGAAAATCAAGTTGTTGCAGCAACGAAATGAAAAATTGACAAAGAAATCATGTGTGAAATTTGTTGATGCAGCGACTACCAAATTATCTGATATACCAGACTTTTCATTGTAGCAATGTAAAAATATTAACGAACATGTTTCATCCATGCGACGAAGCGTTATTCTTTCAGTGTAGTACTTCGTGAAATTTAAAGCTGTTGAGAACAATGCCGAATTGATATTTCCGGGCTTTCGGCGACACTCTCCTTTACAGCAGAAATGTTTTCAAGAGACCGACCAGTACGCTGATGCAGAGGAATTTGACTGTCGATATCCGAATCAGTTTCTTAAAATTTGTTGACCGCTCTTCGAATGGTTGACACATCAGGGGCACTTTCTCCGACTGAAAATTCTTCGAAGTTTGCGAGCGGTCTTTGCAAATTTTTGTAATAAGTTTTCACAATTATAACACAATTATAATTTAATAATCGGAATAAAAATATATGACAGCTGCCAAATTTCAGAGTTGCCACTTGCACAAAGAAAAATTACACTAAATTTAAAAAGTGCAATCTTAGTGAGACACCGAGATTTAAAAGTACGGGAACAGACCTATATAGTACTATCTCTGCGATTTTGGGCAATAAAACATTCAATTCTTAAACGAAATGTCAATTACCATTGACATTTCTTAGTTTTAAAACAAAAGTGTTAAAGAGATAAAGTAGAAGTAGAGATACTTTTGTACAAAAGTTGAACTACATTGTTGTAAAAGCAAAGAAATATTATTAATGCTTTCTGTTAGAATGTTGGAATTGTAGAGTGTGGTGAATGCTGCTTTACTCAATATATAAGCAGGTGACATAGACACTTCAATTAATATTAATTAATATAATTATTCCCTGGAAATTTCCCGGCGAATTCTTAAGCGCCGTCCTTACCATACCGTTAGCGTTAGTCAAGTTTGGATAATGACTCTGACTGCCTCTAGCTGCCAATACTGCTTCTCAAACAGGAATGTCAGTTGGCATTAGTTGAGTGCTCAATTTTTCCGCTCTTTTGCTTTGTATATCAACCATAATTTTCGTAATATCTGCACTGCTAGGTGGATAGGCATGCCGGCCTGGATTCAACACTATTTCCAAAAACGTGTTAGTACCAGGTTAATGATGCATGATCATGCATTCCAATGCCTTTTATATTACTTTTATTTAATTAGGGAATCTATTCCTTTTAGTGCTTTAAAAAACGTATAACAATCCTTTCAAAATATGACGTCTTTCCATACAGCACTTCAAATTTGAACGGATTTGTGGATGACTTGAAATAATTAAATGCCACGACTTCCTATTCAGGGTGGTCTCTTCCCACTGACAGCTTAAGCGAAAATATAAGTGAACAAAAATAAAATTTCAAGAACAATCACAATTTTTCCGTTCAGAAACATGAAAATATTTTCATTCAGATTATCAAAAGAATTTTGCAACGAAACCGACTTATAAATGAAAATTAGGGGAAAAAAGAACAACAAATAAAAAATCTAATCCATTCTGATACATTCAGCCATAAGACCCCATGTGGAGAAGAAAATACCCTTTGATTTTGCAGCGCTAAGTTAAGCAGAACAGAGCAAATTTTATAATAATCGAAGAATGTGAAATACAAATCAACTCAACCTGGAATGCTTCCACATACACTTGTACCTAGATAGTATAGAACGTAAGTGCCCCCATATCCATTTATGAATATCATTGTATGAATATCTGCCTCTAAGGGAAACATCTTACCAAAATATAAACACACATTCTTCCTCCCATATCTTAGATTCCAGCAGTGTTTAACATTAACTTTTGTTAAAATAACAAATTAAAGTGTTAATTTAAAACAAATACTCGTACACACTCAACTCTATGGACTGCAATCCACTTGGAAGTGATTTGAATGCAGTTTTATTTCGTTGTGTTTGCAACGAATTTTTTCGTTCTGTGTGTTTGTAATGCGGACCCGGGATGCATCTTCAAAAGCCCAGCAGGTGTTTCATATTTGAGCTCATAAACGAAGTGATGAAAACACAACATATATCGCTGGAAATCTTATTTTCGTATTTCAATTTCTGATTAGTAAATTTCTCGATACGAGCTGAGTTATTACCTCATTTGTCGGGTAGCAATATTTTCTTGCTACTTTATGGGGCAGCATCTTAGAGCAGAATTGATATTCAAGTGTTTGATTAATGTACAATGCAAGAGGAAACTGTTATGGGTAGAAAGGAAATGAACTATTTCGAATACATAAATTACTCAAAAAAGCAGATGAATTTCAAAAGGTGAGTTTACATCTTATGATAATATATTTTGTTAAATATCTATAATAAAAACCAGAACTATATTCAAATATTTATATATAAAATATATGAGATACTTTTGGAAAATTATATACTTTAAGTGGTATGTAACACATCACCGTACTTCGGATTTTTATAATTTGCATTCGGTTTTAATTTGCAAAAAGCATTATTATTGTTCCTAATTCTAATTAAAGTACAGGGTGGCTGATGAATATTGCTACATTAAGAAACTCAAGTAATTTGTTTTCACTATATGGAAATCATTCTAATTTTATTCATGTTAAAGCTCATTCAATTTTATTAAATATAGCTTAATTAGTTTTAAAAATAATGAAATTTAAATGCCCCCCTGCTCGTTGATGCAAGTGCGGCATCTAACCAAAAAGTTGTTCATTACTGCTTGGAGAGTTGAGACAGGAATAGCCGCTATTGTTTCTCGAATGGATTACTTTAGTTCATTCAAATTTGTTGGTTTTGCTTTGTAGACTTCCTGTTTGCAATAACCCCACAAGAAAAGGTCAGGTGTAGTAAGGCCAGGCTACCTGTGGGGTCAACGGAATGTGGAGTTTCTGGATATCAGCTTATTGGGAAATTTTCGTCGCAATTCTGTCATAACAGGCCGGGCTATGTGAGGAGTTGCACCATCTTACTGAAACCACACAGAGTTGGAAGAAGTTCTCATTCGGCGTAATTCTGGAAACTCTCTCAACATGCTCATGTAACTGTCTCCACACTGTGACACAAAGTGGATGCAATTCCGTCTTATGGAGTATCTGCGGGTTGCAAGTACTCCATATTCGACAAGTTTGGTTCTTTATATTGCCGTTTAACACGAAATGGGCCTCGTCACACATGAAAAGACAGTTCAATATGTTTTCGTCCTCTTCCACCATTTGAAGCAACTTCTGGCAAAATTCCAAGCGGATCGGGAAGTCTGCTGCGTTCAGTTTGTTGCCCATGTGAATTTTATAAGGGAATAAGTCCAAATCTTTATGCATAATTGACTGCAATGACTGTCTGCTTATACCTATTTGAGCGGATACACTTCTTGTCGAAGCTCTTGGATGATTTTGTATGGCAGCAGCTACAGCAGCAATTGTTTCCTCCAACCGAACTGAATGGTTTCGATGGTAAGGTATTCTGTTGACTGTCCCATGCTCGGCAAAATTGTTAACAATTCGCATTATGGTCCATCTGCTCGGAGGATTGCCACCAAACGTGCGCCTATACTCTCCTTGGGCCGAAACTACGGACTCCAGTGCGTGATAGCTGCGGACAATCCAAATTCTTGTTTCTGTGTCCCCGTCCTCCATTTTTGTTAAATCTAAAAATCAATCTGAAAAAAAAAATTAACCAGATTCATTAAATAGAAAAAAAAATTATTAATTTTTTTTTTTGGTAGACGCTTTCCGCAGCCGCCCTGTACGTTGCAATTCCCTAAGATTTGTCAATGAAGGTTATGATTGTGGAGTTGTTTGACAATTGGTATGAATGTCTGATGTTCTGATTCAAAATTCAAAAGAAATTTATTAAATTGGCTCTTTTATCCTTGAATTTTACGCTAACTATTCCTACTTCAGTGTCTCCGCGCTTATTGATTGGAATGGAAACGTTGGAGTTTAGACAAAGATTTCAAGGTTTGATTGTTATATTTATATAGATAGATATAATAGATAATATAAGAGATATTATATAGATTGTCCACGGCTTATGGATAAATTGAAATTTAATCTAACTAATCGTGCCCTTCGAAATGTTAATATTTTTACGTTCCTTCAACTTGAAACCCTTAGTTTGTTCGAGCCTTTATTGAGAAAATCGGAACGGCGGACCATTTGTTAAATCAGGATAATAAAAAACACAAGTCACTTATCCACGCTTGGCTTGCATAAACTAGATTTTTATATAAATACATTGTTTGTGTACCAACTCATAGTGATAACAAACCTTTTGAAAACAAACACGGGGAGAAAGAAAGGAGAAGCAAAAGAACAGCGGATTCTCATTTCATGACAAAGTTCATTCCATGCAAGTAAATGTAAAAAGGGATGTTTTAAATCTTTTCATTTTGTGCATTAATTATTTATAAATTAATTAATCATAAAATTAATTATAATAAATATTACTACATATATTGAAACAAAGAAGAATATCGTTTCCAAATATTATACTGTTTGGAGGAAATGAGCATATGCTTCCACGTAATTATATGCAGGTTTGGGGGAAAAACACGCGAATGCTTCCACGTAAGTATATGGATGTTTGGGATGAAGAACATACATGTTTCCACGTTAAAGGGTAAATGTTTGCCAGTAAACATGATACCGTTTAAATTTAAATACAAGTGAGTATGTAACTTGCAAACTTATGAATGTTTGAAGTGTGTTCCAAACATATACATAGTTCCTGTAGAATATGTTTGGTAGAACATGTTAGAGAGGCCGTCATTTTTCAGCGAATAGTAATAAATATTTATAACTAAGATGGGATGTTACTCATAGTCTGTAAGAACGCTAAATAAAGAGTTTTTCAACAAAGACGCTACAAAAGTAAATCGATAGGGACAGCAAACAACGACATATTTTTTCCCGCTCTTTTGACATTTCTCTTCAGTAAGGTTTGCCATTTCATCATGGAAAGATACACGAGCCAACGACGAGTCGAAATTATTAAAATTTACTACCGAAATTTGGAGTCAGTGGCCTCAACTTTAAGAGCGCTACGTCCAATTTATAGTCGTCATAATCATCCTACCAGATCATCAATTGAGCGTCTAGTGGAAAAATTTGAAACCACAGGCACAGTACAAAATGTGCCAGTGAGACAAAGAAGTACCCGTAGTGTCGAGAATATTGCTACCGCTGAGGTTTCAGTTCAAGAAAGCCCAAATGTGTCTCTCACACGTCGTTCTCAAGCGTTCGGCATCTCTGTGACGTCTATGTGGCGAATTTTGCGAAAAGATCTTGGCCTACATCCTTACAAGATCAAATTGACGCAAGAACTGAAGCCGCTTGACCACCATAAGCGTCGCATGTTCGTGAATTGGGCTGAGCAACAACTTCAAAACGATTCGTATTTTCATCGGAAAATCATCTTCAGCGATGAGGCTTATTTCAAGCTGAATGCCTTGGTCAATAAGCAAAATATGCGTTATTGATCAGACAGCAATCCACACGAAATCCATGAGTCATCATTGCATCCCGAAAAAATTACTGTTTGGTGCGGTTTATGGGCCGGCAGCGTCATTGGGCCGTACTTCTTCCGTGATTATCAAGACCGGCACATTACTCTGAATGCGAATCGCTACCGTTCAATGATAACCGAATACTTTTGGCCCCAATTGGATAATATGAACTTGGAGGTTATGTAGTTCCTACAGGACGGCGCCACAAGCCACACAGCGAATGCCACAATCAATTTATTGGAAACCAAGTTTGGTGAACGTGTTATCTCACGAAATGGCCCAGTCGATTGGCCGCCTCGGTCGTGCGATTTGACGCCGTTAGATTATTTCCTGTGGGGCTACGTCAAGTCTATGGTCTATGCCAACAAGCCAGCGACGACTGATGAACTTCGCACGAATATCGAACGTGAAATTGCAGCAGTATCGGCCGATTTATGCTTGAAAACCGTCGAAAATTGGGTTCAGCGTCTGGACTTCTAACTTCGTTGTTAGCTCGAATAAAGAATTTCATTGGTATCTAAAACCGGTTTTGTTTTATTTAAAAAAAAAACTTTTGTAGCGCTCTTATTGAAAAACCCGTTATAAATGAAATGAAATAATTGAAATGTACGGTAGTCATTTTATAAAATTATATGAGGTAGGTCACACAGGGAGAATATTAGTTGGAAATCAACTCAGGCATTGGAAATTCCATTCCATCCATGACAAAGTCTATATTTTGATTAGAATTCATAAGTATCATACATCAGAAGTATGTTACGAAGTTATTGATAAATTTAAAATAGATCTTACCAAATGGAAGTTGTTACTATAGATATTCAGTTGTATTAAAAAATTTGAGCATTTCTAAAATCTCATTAATCTGAAATGGAAGATACAACTCTTAAAAAGTACAATGTTAGAATTCGTGTTCAAATATTATTCACTGTAATCGTAATATAGTTTCTGTTACAAAAACACTTGTTACAAAATTATGTATTCGATTTATCATAAGACGCTTTGCTGTAAAAGAGAAATTATATGTGAATGCTACACGAGGATCTTTCAGAAAAACTATTTTTTTAAACAGAAATCATTGGCCGTACCAAAAACCGCACTTCGACAACATGTGGATTTCCAAGCCCCAAATGCGACAATTTTGTTTGTTAATGTAGTCGCCGCGATGAAGTTTAGGTTCATTGAAAGAGATGACTTTTCGGTAAAAATAGTTATCTTCAGCCAAGCGGTCTTCAGCCCATTCACGAGGCTTCAGTTTTGGAATAAATGGACTTTCTATCGAAGTCGTTATACAGAATTCAGCGTATTCAATAAGAACCGGATTGACGAACCCGATTACCATATTCATCCACAAACTGTATTGATGGCGCTCTATTTATGTCGAATTCATTTCCTAGATTTCTCAAAAGTTTGAGAGCCACTGTAGGCTTTTGCTCTGTCTGTGGGTTCGCTTGGTATCAAGAGGCTTAATAAGATTTTTGATCTTTGATAAGATCTTTAGTCAATATGTTAAAATCTTCAACAAATCTAATATTGATGATATGTCATTTCTTTATTGACTCGATATATATAATTATTTTGAAAGTTTGGATTCAAGATTACATTTTAAAGCGCTTCCAAAATTCGTATTACAATACGAAGCGGATGCAATAATTCGACCCATTGTCATTCATAGCCAGAATACTAAGCACAAACATACATGCTGAGAAAAAAACGACCACTGCAACATTGCGCAGAACACTTAGTAAAGGGTGTGCCAGTAAGAATGCAGTTTTTATTTTAAAATAATAACACATATTTTTGAGATAGTTCTGATTCCTTATTGTATTGTAAAGAAGACATGCTCCGATTAAGTATGGAATAAAATGTCGTGCAAAGGCCCCCCATGAATGCCGCTCACAAGCACAGCATTTTCGGCCTCATCTTCAAAAAGTAAGGCCCAATCTCGCCGCCTGACAAAAATCCGCACTCGTTGTGGGTGTTTTGTTTCGGATTGCATGAGGATTTTTTGAGTCCTAAATTCGACAATTTTGTATATTCACGAAACCATTCAGATGGAAATGTGCTTTATCGGAGAAGATGACTTTTTTTTTGAAAGTTGGCTTTGACAATGACAATTTACTGAGTATTGATTCGTGAAAGTTGTTGTTGATGAGAACGATGGGAACGACCATGCCGAATTAATGTCTTCGGGTTTTCAGAGACACTCTTGCTTACAGCAGAAATGTTTTCAAGAGATCGACCGGTAACGTTGACCCACAGGATTATTGCTGGCCATAACCGACCAAGTTCTTAAAATTGTTTGACCACTCTTCGAATGGTTGACACATTATCTAGCACTTGACTATCTATCATAATCATAACTCATAACTCTCCAAATCATAACTCATAACTATCATAACTATCCAAATTTTTGTAATAAGTTTTCACAATTATAACACGTTGTTCTTTCGTAAAGCGATCCATTTTTAATAATCGGAATAAACAAATGTGACAGCTGCCAAATTTCGGAGTTGCCACTTGCTCAAAAAAAAAATACACTATATTTAAAAAATGCAATCTTGCTAAAACACCCTTTATATGTTTCGAACATCCATATACTTACTGCAAGCATTGTTTTCATGAATTAAAGATCTGCGGCTCTTGTTTTGTTTGCTTGATGTCTGTCACTATTTTTTCAGCAGTTTTTAATGAACAAATGTTCATTTGGATCATGGAAACATAAATTATAATATACTAATCAGTATGTATCCAAAATGTAATATTAAATAGTAAACACAATGTGTTTTCACACAAGTATACTATATTTGTTACAAGCTACAATCACATTACATTTGCAGCCAAACAACAGAAAGGATTGATTTTTCAGCGCATAGATACGCTAAATTTTTCCGTATCGGATCGTCAGAGGCCGTGTAATAACCCGGAAATTGATGATTTTTTCCCGTGCAATTCCCATGATTTTTCACTTCGCTACTTGCTTGCAGATCGTAGATTTTCATGTTGTAATGCCTTAATGATAAGCACCGACCAGCTTAGCAACAATTGCCTATAGACTTTCGCACATTATGAGTAAGATGTCCTAATTTTCGATAACTAAAAGGCTTATTCCACGACAAGGGGCACGTGCATTTGTATAGCCATTTTTTCCAAGTAGCTCATATAACGCTAAGCCTTCAAACGTCAAGCATGAATTCACCAAATCAAACCCTGCCAAGAAGCTGATAGATGTATCTTGTTGGGCCGCACCTTTGCTTTTAATAAGCCAGAAATTTTCTATTCTGTTCGTATTCATTTGATAGTTCTGGGAGGAACAATTTAGAGAAATGGTTTCTTCACACCTGAAACAAAATTTCCCTATGTTCCATACAGTATGCGAACCACGCACCATGGCGTGTGGTTTGGCTTTGACATTTCTGATAGAATGTTAGTATGTTCTTCTGCATATGCGAACTGTACCCATTGTTTGTAACTCTCACATTGAGAAAATTCTCGCATGGAACATGTGAACTGAAACAGAAACATGGTGAATTAGCACAAACATCCGTTTCTCACATTTAAGTGTTTCTGTAACTTTATTTTATGAGAACTTTCAGTAATCTATCAATTTATCTCGCCTCACTGGAATTTACTCCCAAATCAAAGCATTGTGAGAATGACAAAATGTATTCAACCAAAATTGAATATTGAGAAAAGTTGTTAAGTTTTCCGTTTTTTCATAACACAGAAGGTAATAGCTGTGTTCGAGTACTTGAAAATTTCTGTTCATTTTTACTGGATCGTGTTCATTTACTCCAAATGTCGAGTAAATGAGAGCCAGAGAGCGATAATTATGGCAGTTCGATGTTAGAGAACTTGCAAATGTTAGAGATGTTAGAGAACTTGCAACAAAAATCAATGCAAGATAAAATTTGAAATCAGCTGTTCTTTATAAACACAGAAAAGTGCAAAATAAATTAACAACGGCCGAAAAAAGTACAAACGCATTTTTAATATTTTAGTTCAAATATCGCTGAAATTTAAAAAGAAAATAGAAACCTATAATACTAGAAACCAAATTCTAGTACACCGACAAAGCCAAAATGTATGTAGCAAAGGATAAAACTACATCAACGGTTTTCTTGCAAATTTTTACTGGAAGTCAATCTCGTACTTTTAGTGGAAATTTTCATAAAGGGATGAAAATCGTTCTTTCTCTCAAAAGTAGATTCTAGCAAAATTTTACTTGGAAAGTAAATGAACAATGCTAATATCGTCGCATAATATTAACTTCATGTGTACAAAGTGAAGTTTATTTGGCTTCGCGAAAATAAAGATTTACCCATACTTGGGTGCAAATGCTATTTTAGGAGTTATGGGCTTCCGAAATCCAGATATACGAGGGGTCACTATAAACTATTAATATCCGTGGAAAGGGACTTGTCTGGAAACATTTTCGTATAATATAATACAAAATATATCACAGTTCGGCTTAAGGTCAATAGAAAAGATAACCGGTCAAATATACACAAATATATTAAAAAACAAAATTAAATGAAAATTGTCGATATCTAGCATAGTGATCGACATATCGCCTGTTGAAATTTTCAAAGGTTATCGATATTTTTTTTTACATTTTTCGCAAAACATATGTTACGCGTTTAAAATTAAACAACATACTTCGATAGGTCAGTTATCAAACAAAAGAATATGATTTTAAAAAATCACGCGATTTTTATAGAATAGCACAAAAAATAAGAGAGAGCTTTATATCACAAAAATATTATGCCGAAGACATGTTGGACCTACCCCAGAGAATAAAACCCAAAGGCCAGCAACGCGGAAAACTTTATAAAACAAAAATACTATTCTGAAGCCGGTGTTAAACCTACCCCAGAGGAGATTTTTTCGTTTATTTCATGATCACATTTCTAAGAAATTGTGATGTTTTGGAATAACATCAAATTTTCATATATGTATATTTTGCTGAAGCTTTTTCATGCCTAAATACTCGATAGTGTCGCCGACACTAAGCGAGGTTACCTCCGTCGAAAGAAATTTAATGTGGTCTGACCATGGATCGAACCCACGTTCTCATGCACAAGAGCCGCGCAAACTACCATTGCACCACCGACGGCCAGAAAAAAATAATTTCAGGAAAAAATTATTTCTTTGCGCAAAATGTAAAAATATATTCGAAAACTTTTAGAAATTTCAACAGCCAATATTTCGATAACTAACGGAGTTATACAAAAATGCTGCAGCACAAGTCCCTTTACACGTGTTTTAATACATAGTAACCCTCGTGTATCCGAAATTTGGAAGCCCATAACTCCAAAAATATGATTTATCTCAAATATATTTAGTATATTGTGCTTAACATCATGTGTTCTACCCCCACAAAGACAAGGAAAAAAATTAAATCAGTTGTTCTAACGCTTCCACCCGTACTAGTTACATCTTGGCTCAATGCTTTGTTTGTTTATTTTGATTTTTGACATCTGACTGGAATAGATTCCAATATCAAACGAAATCATTGGTGCGGTTTCTCGCTTTGAGTTACAGAGACAGTTTTTACTCACATGGCGAGAAACGGTGGAATTATTTGTTTCACACTTTCTCGATGTGACAAGTTTTCATATAAGTTGCAGAACATGGGTACAGGTCTACGGAAAGGTACCTATGGTCAGAAATCTACTTTTCGAGAAAACAGCAGTTACGGATTACGAGTCGCGATCGCGCGTTGAGGTCGTGTTTCCGCTTCCGCTTCCAGCTCATGTTTTTTATTATTTCCCTTAGCTCTCTACCTATTTCCAAAAATAGTTTCGCAGTTTAAAAGTTGCCCTACAATTGCGCGAAAATATCTTTCAAAATTCAAGGGTAATTTGAAGCAAAATAAATAAACTTAGGCCTCTGCGGTTTGTTTTATTGAAAAGATCGTTAAATTTTCTACAAAATTGGTTCAAAAAACAAAAGTCAAATTTTTCCGACCATGGGTACCTTTCTGTCCTTTCTTAATTGTGGAAGTAGTGGTGCAATGGTTAATCTGCGCGGCTCTTGTTCACAAGAATGTGGGTTCAATCACTGCTCTGACAACCTTCTACATATATATCTTTCGACAGCGGCCTCCTCTCTTAGTAATGGCGACACTATCGAGTTCTTAGCCATTAAAATCCTTCATATTTTCGGCAAAAATTCCTTTTCTCCTTACACCGTTTCATCGCAATTCGAGTTGCAACTGACAACACGATTCTTTATTTAACCATGGTATGTCTTTGGTGGATTTTTATAGGTAATTGGGGTCTTAGTAGTATGTGGATACATAAGGGAAGATGAGTTGCCTTTGCGCTGCAGTATTGAACTATAAACTGCGTCAGCTTGTCGTAATAGGCTGTTGCTCGTTCTAGTAAATGCGACGTTCATCATACATTATCCTTTGTTTCCCCACAGTTGCTACCACTACACACAATCTGTAAGACGCCAAAAATCTGTTAGTTAAATTACGTGGTGGTAAGAATTCCCCGGGTCCTGCGAATAATACAAGCAAGCTCCTTTTTCAAATTGTGAAACATTATTTTACAATTGTCGCTATTCATTTAAATACGCTCTCTTTCCAATAATTAATGTGCCACAAACAACTGTAGCATAAAGGACATTCATTAAATTTACACTGCCATAATATCCATCACCTGAGCTGTAGAACCTGCCATACTCCTAGAAAGGAGAGTGTCAGAAAACCTGTGCAAACAAATAAAATTCTGCGGTTAAAAGAGGCGACAAGGCATGAAAACCAGTGAAAATTTCTTTATTTTGTATGAGTTGGAAAACATAAAGGATAAAGTTTAATTGGAAAACTATTTAAGTTTGTTTCTTCTTGTTGTTCGTCGTTCCGTTTTAATTCATTTCAAATCTAGAGAAAAAGGGAGAAAAGTACAGTGAAAGACGGAAATTCATTCATACAAGCTAACTAATACATATAAATGCACACCCAGTAAAATGATTTTAATTCGTGTAGTTGTGTGTATGTGTGTGATTGCCCAGAAAAATCCTATTAATTTTGTGTCTGTGCTGTTTATTTGTATGAGTATTACCTGTTCTATAATGGCTGCTTTTCCAGAGAAATTATCTCTCCATGGTGCTGGAAGACAAACAAAATTTACAAAAACTTTTTGTGCCATAATATGACTTGGAAACGCTCAAAGAAATGTGTTCTATTGCTGAAAGTTTTCGTTCCTGCACTTACATTATGTCAATGAAATTTTTAATTAAAATATTTTATCTGCAATTGTAGTCCAGTTTCCGTTTTTACGTTTTGTATTCTTTAATCATAAATATTACCCAACAACTATTCTAAATAAAAGTTGTCCCATTGGACAGACTGGGAGAGCTTCACACCGTGAGTAAACAGTGCATACCCAATTTGCCATATGAATCAGTTTCGACTGGGAGACGGGCTCGCTTCTTCCTACATTTTGTGCCAAGGGGAAATCAGTTACTGAAACATAGCGGATCTGTTTGCATATGAAACTCCTCTCGAAAAGCGAATAATTTTTTCTACTTTTTCGGACGTTTTTATTTTAGTTTTTGTTTCAGTTGGTGCATTTTAGCAACTCAGATACACTCCGAACTAAAAATTACATGAGGTGTCAGGGGATACACGGTTGGAACGAAGTTCCTTTCGCTATATAAAATATTATGTACTAGTTAGTTCCAACACGCCTAAGGCGCCCGTGGAAAAATACGATAATTTAAATGGATCTTTAAGAAAATATACTTTTTGTAAAATGATTAACTTCTTTTAAGAAAATTCTTTATTTTTATAGAATGTATTTTTTTATAAAAAGGATATTTTTAGGTCGTTTTTGTAAGAATATGTATTATATTTTCCCAAAAACGTTCTTTCTTAAAGAGAGGTACTTCTTTTATTAAAAGTTACTCTTTTTTCGGAAAACGTACTACTTTTAAGAAGATGTACTTTCTGAATTCTGAATTTTTTTACAACGCATTTTTTTTAACAACAAGTGCTTTTCAAAAAAGTGTACTCTTTTAAGAAAAAGTTACTTGCTTAAGAAAATGTAATAATTTTCTGAAAGGCTTCTTATCTCAAGAAAAGAAATGTATTATTTTTTCTTTTTACGAAATGAATTTTTGTAAGACAGGTTTTTTCTTTAGAGAAGGTATTTTTTTGATGAAACGGTTATTTTTTAAGAAATATGAATTTTTTTAGAATTGGTCCTTTTTCAAGAATAGGTACAGTTTTAAGAGTAGGCACACTTACCTCGAGAAAAGTTATTTTGTTTCAAAAAAAAGTACTCTGTAAAGAAAAGGTAGTTTTTAAGAAAATACAATTTGTTGTAGGAAAATTTACTTTTTTAAGAAAAGGTACTTTCTTTAAAAAAAATAATTTTTTAAGAAAACTTACTTTTTCTAAGAAAATTTACTTTTTTCAGAGACGGTACTTCTTTAAAGGTATTTTTTAAGAAAAGGCACTTTGTTTAAGAATATGAATAAGTATTTTTTTTTTGAGAAAAGTACCTTTTTTAAAAAAAGGCATTTATTAAGAAAATTATCCTTTTTTAAACTTCTTTCACTTTGGCTTTTCTAAATTTACTTTTTATTGGGTTCAAAACTACAATATATACGAAATATTGGTTGCAGGCGACTCCTAGAAAACTTCCTCTTAAATAGGGAATTTCCCACCATATATTAGTCTAGACCAGACATGTGCAAACTGACACAAAGGCATTTAAAATCAGTTTTACGAATTTTGCGACTGTGTTAAGTTGAACGGAGCAAGCAGAACAAAAGCAGAGAAAACAAAAGTAGTACACTGAGTAAAAAATTAAAATTAAAAAAATTAAAAATTAAAACTAAATCTTAAAAAAAAATCAAATATCAACATCTCCAATGATTATTTCCATTTATGATTTTTGCCATTTACAAACATAAAAATTTCTTTATATTCGTCCATGGCAATTAAAATTTATTTTTTAAGTGTGGTGTGAATGCAGAACAGCAACTGACTTTGAATCGGTAACAAGCAGCAAGCTTTCGGACATGTTGGTGTGAAAAAACGATCAAGCTACTATCGGTGTGAAAACACGATGACTCAAAAGAGTACTAGCTGCACATCTATGGTCTAGACGCAAACCAAAGCAAAAGTACCCAATATAGTTGATAATACTGGGTTGTAGCATAATAGTGTTAAAATAAACTTATATAATTTGTTTTCATTTAGCACCCATCCCGCAAAGTGCGATAAAGAACTTCGAACCAAAACGGCCCCAGTAACATATTAAAGGAAACATGTATGAGTTTGCAAGCATTGCTATTATGAATTACCGATTGCTGTTTTTTGGTTTATTTGTTATTTGTCACGTTTTTGTTTTCAGCAGCTTTCACCAAACTAAGCTACATTTGTGTCACAAAAATATATACTATAGCCTATTAATCCTTGTGTCTCAAATACGTAATATTGAATAGCAAACACACTGTGTTTGCACACAAGTATACTATATTTGCGACAAGCTACAAACACGATATGTTTGCCTCCAAGCAACAACAAAAAAATACAGATTTGTCAGCGTGTATGAATCTGATACATTACATATCGTCACATAAAATGCAAAATGACGTAACAATAAAATTGAAAAATTTTCTTTCTGATTGATTACGATATGTTTGACTAAAATACACGATTTGGCAAAGTTGTAAACACCTAAGTTCAAAATCAACGATTTTATTAAAAAGATAAAATAGATGAAGTTTTTGATAAATACACGTTTTTTCGTTGAATTATAATTTTATATAAAATTTCGATGCCCCTATACTTACAATTGACTACACTACATATTCCCACAAACTTTTAGACATCTACCGCCCAAAATGGTAATTTTATTCACAAAATTCCGATTCTATATCTAACTATTTTTTGCCTCTCCTGTAAAGTGATGAAAATGTTGTTACGTCTTTTTGCATTTTAGGTGACGATATATTAGGAGGGTCTGGTTTTCTGGCGAGATTGTTGCAATTTTAAATCTACTTCCCCAGACTCGCATTGTAGGAATTCGTAATGATTTCGAAACCGATCCGACAAATCTTAATTTCAGTGATTCGGTTTATGTTTTTGCGGCCTCGTATGAGGATCGAAACGGATCCACATCCGTTGTTGTGTACATTGGGCACTCACTTTCCTTGGGACTTACAGTTTTAGCCGACTTGGAACGGGTGTTTAGAAGGTTTTTCATGACTTCCTACTCGATGGTACGAGAAGCGCGGTGACCAACGCTGAAGGAAATGTGAGGTGGTCAGAGCAGGAATTGAATCTATATTCTCATTGTACCACTGATGGCCTTAATCTACCCATATATATTTGGGGAAAATCGCTTAAGTGTACTCGTAAGAAGTTTGAATACGACCACATCTGATCGACATTTGACACTGATTTGTTTTTAATTGCATTTTCTTTGTGAGTGTAAGGAAATGCATTTTGCTTAGTAAAAGTTCGAGTTGAATTGTATTCTTCTAACAAAGTTTTCTTTCCAATGAGTATATTTATTTCTACCGCAATTTTTCGCTGCATTGTATTCATTATGGATAGAGTTATAACAGTCAAATGAATTTTTAATTAAACTTCATATTAATTTTATATAAATTAAGTAAATTAATGATTAAATTAATATAAAAATTTTGGAATACGATACGTTAGCCAGGTAAATAGTTGGACGAGGCTAGCATTTACATCGTACACGCTGATCTGCCTTTCATTATTGTTTGGATGCAAATACAACGTAAATGTAGTATATTTCTGTCCAAACACACTGTGTTTGCCATTCAATATAACATGTTGTGGACACGATGATTAATAGGTTTTAATATATGTTTTTGTGACCCAAAGAGGCTTTGTTTGTTGAATACTGGTGGTGAAAACAAAAACGTAACAAGCAACAAAGAAACAGAAACGCCGCATTCAATTCAGAATGCAATGCCTGCAAACATATACGTTATTCCTGAAATACGTTACTGGGGCATTTTTTATTAGCGGGTATTGTTCCAATTCTTGCTTAAAAACTGTGTACAAATGCCTGAGTTGTTAGTGGTACTTCTGACCTGAACTGACTCAATACTGTCTTAATTGGCATACATGAAGTCGACAGGTCGTTTTTTCCTTTTTGATAAACTTTTCGCTCGCTATTCTACATTAATCCTTCTGTAAGTTGAAATTTGTTTGGTTGGTTGGTTGAAAAGGCTGCAAGATAGCACGCTGTCTACCACACTTAGGCTAAAGAAGCCCATTGCGATACCTGCAGTTTCCTCTATAGCAACTACTGACTAGTCGACTAGCCAATTTGCCCTTTCAATGACTTTTTTCCATAAGACCTACAGGAATATCCTGTAGGGCTACGGTGCTAACTAAATTTGTTCCGAATATCCTACTTCTCAGTCCTGCCAGAGCAGGGCAATCCAAGAGAAAGTGTTTCGCCGTTTCCTCGTCCTCTTCCATGCAGCATCTACAGAGAGTGGAATTTCTGTGTCCCAGTCGTAGGTCATGTTTTCATACAAGACAATGAAAGAGTTATTATCATTGTGGATAACCTGCCTCTCGGCAAGTTAAGTAGTTGCCTAGTCCTCTTCTTGTCCACCTGTGGTCTCTACTTGTCCTTCAACATAATATCGGCCTACTGCCTGATCTTCAAAAGGCAGGTAGAGATTGGCATACTATCACCTTATTTTGCCGGAAGAACCTGTGCCGTAGTACCCAGTCTAGCTAATGCATCCGCTACGCAATTGCCTGGAATGTCGCTGTGTCCCGGTACCCAGATGAGCCTGATGTCGAAATACTCTGTCATCACCCCAAGTGATGAGTGGCATTCTTTCACCGTCAGGGACGTAGCAAACATGGCTTCCAGGGATTTTATAGCAGCCTGACTGTCTGTGTAGATACATATTCTCCGGAGGGTTGTGACACTACTTTTCAGTAGTTCAGCAACCTCCAGTATGGCGGTAATTTCCGCCAGAAATACACTACAGTGATCAGGCAGCTTGAAGGAGATATTTACATTTAGGTCCGGTGAATGGATACCATAGCCTACTTGCTCGTCCAACTTTGATCCATCCGTCAAAATCTGATACTACTGGTGTCCCCTTCCAGTGACTTTTCCAAGGTATTCCTGTTCGGAATAGAAGACCTTAGATTTGTCGCCGGTAGAAGGCAGGGGATACAGTAGTCCGTTTTTACAGGAATAGAGTTGATCCGGTGGAGTAATTCAGTGTGTGCGGAATGCCCCGATATCATGACGCCACAATCTCTGATTCTCACCAGAGATGTATCGGCTGCCGACTCGGCCATGATATCAGGAGTACAGATGTTCAGGATAGCACTAAGTGCAGCACCTGACGTCGTGCCCATTACCCCACTTCAGTGCTGATCTTTGAATTTTCATCAAGGAATTCACAATATATTTCTTTTGGACGGACCTCCACCAAACTACGATGCCATAGAGAAGTACTGGTCTGACTATTGCCGCATAAATCCACACGGTGATCTTAGGAGACAGTCCCCAGCGCTTTCCTATCGCCCCTTTACAGCAGTAAAGAGCAACAGACGTCTTTTCCACCCTCTCCTCCACATTCAGTTTCCAAGGCAGTTTTCTGTCGAGAATTATTTCCAGGTAATTGACCTTTTTATTCAACTGTAATAGCACCCCATTAAGTGACTGCAGTTCAAATGCGGGTATTTCATATTTCCGAGAGAATAAGATAAGCTCGGTTTTAAGTGGGTTATGCGATATTCCGTTGCTAGCGGTCCAGTTCGAAATCAGACTAAGTAGGCTGGTTGTATGAATGATAGGTTTGGTTTCTACCCGTACAGATGATAGCAATATCATCGGCATAGGCAAAGACCTGGCATTTGGCTCTGTCCAATTCAAGAAGCAGTTCATTGACAGAAGTTAACCATAATAGTGGAACAGAAGTCCCCCTGCGGTGTCCTCCTGTTAACGTTCCTAGCAATTGTAACACCACCCTATTCAGCTTTGACGGATCTATCCGCCAGAAGCTTAACAGTTAGGCGTGTCACTAAGCTGTCGACTCCTAAATTATGTAACGATATGAGAATCGCCGAAGTTTGAATGTTATTGAAGGCTCCCTCGATGTCCAGGAAGGTCGCCAGAGCGAAGACCATATTCTCAAGAGAGTTTTCTATTATGCTGACTATAGAGTGGAAAGCCGTCGCAGTTGACCTGCCCTTGGTATAGGCTTGCTGAGAACTCGATAATAGATTCTGTGGAAGATTATTTCGAACATGATGAAATTTGTGTCGGTGTGTGAAATTTGTTTGCTCTCACACTTTCTCCAATGTCGTTTTATCTCGCAGATTTTGCCAATGTCGTACCGTGACACACAGCTTATCAAACAATCGATCTTTTGCACATTAAGTTGGGTAAGCATTTTATTAGCCCCCTTGGCGATGTCTATTGATCGCCTCAGAGCTGCGATTTGACCCCTTTGTGGGGTGCCTTTAACGAAGAATTCTATGTGAGTAATCGAGACCGTCGGTGGTGCAATGGTAGTGTGCGCGGCTCTTATGCATGAGGACGTGGGTCGATTCCTACTCCGACCACCTTAAATTGCTTTCGAAGGCAGTCACCTCGCTTAGTGACGGCGACACTATCGAGTATTTAGCCATGAAAAAGCTTCTCAAAATACCGTTCGGAACCGGTGTAAAACTGTTGGTCCCAATCACTGAGTGTAAAAACTAGAAAGCCCACATCTCACTGATTGTGAGAAGCTCTCCGTAATCTATTCATGGGATGTAACGGGAAACCATTTATTTATTTATTTAATCGAGAAACGATCCATGCCCTTAAGTCTAATATCGTCCGAGTCGTACATGAGATAAAACTAGAAACCGGCAACAAAGTCTTAGAAAATTCGACTAACTGCATGAGCTACTGTGCAGGAAAAAGTTCAATCATGTAATTGAAGCCCTTGGTTTAGGAAGGTGTTAACTCACTTTTTTTCAAAAACAATATTCCTTCTTCTTTTTACGATTCCATGGTATCTGATTTTATTTTAGATAAAAAAAGTCAACATCTGATATTTAAATTATTAAAATTAAATTTAAAAAACTTTGTTTTTTAATTTTTATTTAAATCAGATACCATGGAAACATTAAGAGAAGGAAAATATTGATTTTGAAAAAAGTGAGTTAACACCTTCTTCCATCAAGGGCTTCAATTAGATTTATTCTGAATACTTGAGTCAATTGATTGACTGCCATCTAGCCATCGATAATGAACTTCCTTAAAAAATTAGGCTTGATATCGATAATGAACTTAAACTTAATGTGCTTAAAACTTAAACCAGAGAAAGAAGATGTATGAATTTTATGTCTAATAGCCAGCTTCAATAAATGCACATCCTACCCCCGTGTTCCCTTAGTGGCAACCACTATTAATGATTTTCTTCCGTTACCAAATTACTCGTCAAAGGCAAATCTTCTGAAATTCTTTTGATTTTAACACTTGTATTTTTTATTTTTGTATAAATGTTTTAATAAACTCTTTACTTTAATTTCCTGTTAAAATTATCATTAAGAATTTTTAAAAACAGCGAAATAAATTTCTCACTCGCATTTCCAAAATAAAATCAATAAATTTGAGTAACAATATTTATGATATTTCGAGATGAAATTTATAATTCTGCTATGAATTTTTAAATTCTTTCCACTTCATATGCTGTATGTACCTACATATATAAACAAATTTGGAATTGTTTACAGAATCATAGTCAATATGTTTACATTAAAATGTACTATAATAATTTATATTATGTTGCGTGCAGTATCCACTTTAGTAGACAACTTCGTGAAACATATAAATGAAGTTTGATTGCTTTATGACGCCCTTCATTTTAATCTAGACATATGTATATTTAGAGAAATCGAATGGTATTTGTAGGCAAGAGTATAAGCTGTCTACATAAATCGGCCCGACCCTTGAATGTTGAATGAGGAATCCGATTTTTTTTTGTAAAATTATTATTATTTTATAAAGATTTTAATCAATAAATTTTCTGGCAATTTTTAGAAAGTAGCGAATATTGAAAAATTGATTTGAAATCCTTTGGCCAAAATATAAAAGTTATAAAATGCGGAAATGCTATAAATGCGGAAACGGCAAAAATTAATTCTTTTTTAAATGGGATGATTTTTTTTTATTTATTCGGCCTTTTTATTTGTACTTTTTATATCATTATTCAAGCTCAAGACAATCTATATCTCTATAAAATAAATAGAGATATAGTCTTTTATAAAAAGAAGATGTTTTGCAAATGCATCTTCTGGGTTCCTGGCAAACCGTATAGCTTTTTCAGATCTAGCCGCAGATCTTCATCAGTGGTTGTTTGGAATGCTGCTATTGAAAATTTCATCAAACTGAACGCAAACAAAAACTCATTTGAATTGAGAATTTTCCACTATGCAAGTGTTCGCAAAATATCGTAAGCAAAACACACAATGAAAATTTCCAATTTATCAATTTTTAAATTTAACAAATTGTTGATGCCAAGTGGATGTTACTACCTCACGCCATATGAATTAATGAGTTTTTTCTGATTGATGAGCTACTCCGCAAATGATACTAATTCACATTGCAATATATTTAAAATTTTTGATTTTTGGGATAAGTTCGCTTCTGAAAATATAAAAAAATTTAATAGTTTGTACATATGTAGCAAGACCTACAAAACTGTTGCAACTGTTTAGGGATCCAAACAAACTACTAACGTTAAAAGTCATAACGAAATGGTAGATACATGTATATTCCTTTCCAACTTCGCCGATACATGTACTTAACCGTAACCTTTTCACGGATTTCGAAGGGTATTTTTCATGGCTAACTTCTCGGTAGTGTCGTCATCACTAAGCCAGCTGAGCCTCATCGAAAGCAATGTAAGGTCGTTAGAGCAGGGATTCAACCCACGTTCGCATGTACAAAAGCAGCGCTTACTAACCATTGCCCCAACGACGGCCACGCTTGGAGGATAAACTACTATTCTGTTGCAGCAAAGCCGCTGTTAAACCCAGTCCAGAGGAATGGCCATGCAGAAAGCTTTGCAACACAAAACCACAATTCTAAAGCCGCGAAGGCGATAGTGAACCCTTTCAAGAGGCGGAAATACCTAAACCCTTAGTTGTTGTTGTACAATTTAATATTTCTAAGAAACTGTCTTCTTCATTGCTGCTGTCCTTCATTGACCTTTCTTCATTGCTGCATGTGCTTTTCTGGTTTGTAAAGTGAAAATTACAAATGTTATCTGTGTGCTGACAACATCGCTTCTGAAAATACAAAAACAAAATAACAGTTTGTATATGTGTTGCAAGGCTACAAAATTGTTGCAACTTTTAGGGGTTCATATTCATAACGCAAAGATACATGTAGGTTATCCATAACCTGATCAACCATACCGCTTATAGCGAAATTGTCCCGCTTTTCGATGTTTCATCCCCCCTTGAACTTCAATCCCCCTTTTTACAGAGAAGTCACGGACTAGTACTGTAAAATTTAGGTTGGGAGTTTTTTTTTTGTTCTTTAAAATTTTCAACAGTCACAAACAGGAATTAAAATCACATTGACAGACGATCATTTCGAAATTTGTGAACTGCATCATCAGCGGCTGAGTTGTAGGCTACTGACACCTGCCCAAATGTGTCACTAACTGAAATAATTAGATAGGGGTTTTTCAAAAATGTCGGTTTTCGGTGTCTTCGAATATTCCGATTTTGGCAAAACCGGGTTTCGGTTAAACCGAGGTGTAGAAACCGGTTAATAACCAGTTTCGGGTTTTATGACAAAATTGGCAACTATGCGTTTTATTAATATCGTTTATTTTTAATTCGTCCATTTGAATTTTGATATTGACTATCGAGTACATAACCCATAGACGAATTTAATGTAGACACACCAATTCGCTCAATAATTTACTCGTTATAGGTACGATGGAAATTACACAGTGGAGGGTGGAAAATATGGGTTCAATAATACCAGATGGTGGCAATAGTATACAGCGATCCACAAAGGAATAACAACCGAATTTCGTGTTTTTGTGGCAAACTAGTGGTGTTAAATACAATACAAATGAATACCAACGTTAAAAGTCAACAAAAAAGTGCAAAATACATTTAAATTTTTCAGTTCTACACCAAAACGACAGGAAATAGTTAAGTGAACATATTTTGTAACTCCACCTGGTGTATGTAAACATTTCCACAGACCTACCGAGAGAGTGTGAAATGAAACGTCAGATGAGAGAATAAGTTCTTCTATAGTATGTGTTATTCTATGACATAACCATGAAATTGATTGACATGATACCGTTTAGAACCGGTGTAAACTGCAGGTCCCAATCAAAGTGTGTGAGCCTATTCCTTCATGAGATGTCGTGGAAAACGAAATTTGAAATTTAATTTCGCTTTAAAAAAAATACTAACAGACATTTTTTTCAAAATTATGATTTTATTGGTTATCTATTCAATTTGTTTCGCGTTTTAAGGCCTCAACGGACTGGGGATTGTTTGCGTAACACTTATATTTTACTGCGCTCCCGAGATAATAGTGTTACGGGTTTAAATCGCCAATGGACTTCCAGGTTTCGGCTGATTATGCGGTTTGAGAACACAGTGCGTACACAGTCGCCCTGTTTTCAATTTTTGGGAACCAAAAATCGTTGAGCATGGCACGTTAACGCTCGTCATTGACGGTTATGGCGGCTCCTTGCTCATTTTCCAAAGAAATTGGGCCTATGATGCCGCCTGGCCAAAAACCGTGGATGCATCGGATTCTTCTCGACGGCGTCTGGATATTCCGAACCCCAAATGCGACAATTTTGTTTGATAACGTAATCCCTGAGCTTCATTTGGAAACATGATTATTCCGTAAAACGCTCAAAATTTGGCGAAAAGAAGTGCGAGAAATGTTCAGTTCTATGAACGGTGGCGAGTTGATGTTGACGGTTGTTCAAACACACTTTCAGCTAAAGCGGCAATAATTTCCACTGAACGCACGGGACGAGCATGTACACGAGTAGTTTTGTTGATGTGTTGACGGCACTCTATTTAAGTCGAATTTATTTCGTAGATTGCTGGCAGTTTGAGTTGAAGACTCAGAACTTTGTTAGACATTTTTTAATATTTCCCAATATATTTTAGATCGTAAAGCGACCCATTTTGAAAATGTTTAGCCTTTAACAAATAATCTGTCACTTCATAGAGTTGAAATGGGTCTTCTGCTTCGAAATACCGAGAGGTTCAAGTTCAAAATTATACTTGTCCCACCTCTTCTCATACACATTCGACGTTTGGACGTTTTGTACTTCTTTTTTGAGTGTGAATACTATTGTTTATGCATTACAGCTATCATTCCACCTGTGGTGCCATTAGATCCAGAGCTTAGATTTAAATCGGAGTTGGCAGATATGACTCCTAATGCCGTTGGACAACCAATTTCAGCAATTATCGGCGAAATAATTCGTTGACAAAGTCTTTGGTGTCTGTCTGATGGGGCCAGTAATCATAATGAGCTATGAAAAACAAATAATTAAAAAAAATTAAGTTACAGTGTTTTATTTATAAATGCACTAAAAACTAGAAAATAATTTTTCTCTTAGCCTCAATAAGTATATTCTTCTTCGTGATGGGGTTGTACAATGGGCCGCCTACTTAGCACTTTAACAACAATGGTCTAGATACTTTCAATAAAGAGCCTAATTAAAATTAATTAGTTAATTAATTTTCTAGCGATCTCTCAAATAAAACGCTTGCATTTAAATTAAAAATGGTGACAGTTAATTTTGACACTTAATTTTACATTTAATTTTGTCACCATTTTTAATTTAGATGTGTAACTCTGCGGTGTTATATCAGTTGTGTAAAAACCGAAAAAACCGGTTAATCAACATGAAATAACCGGTGAAACCGGTTCTTCGAAAATAGAAATTTTTAGAAAACCGACATACGGTTAACCGACCGGAATTCGGTTAACCGGTTTCGGTTTTGAATACACTAATCATATACACCGAGCTGCTTGGTAGCATGTGTTTTTAGCTTATCAGCTAGTTAGCCCAAAGTTTATTCATAATGCATCTGCCAGCCCCGACGTTTAAAAGCAGCTATACATTTATATGATGCCGTATTGCAATTTTGAATATGCTACAATAAAAACATAATTAAATGATGTACAATTACATCCCATGAAGGGATTGGAGGGAGGTTCTCTCAACCAGTGGGCAGGCCGCTTTCTAGATTTATCTTCACTGATGGGGACCTACAGTTTTTCGCCGGTTTCGAAGAGTATTTTAAGGAGCTTTTCATGGCAAACTGTTCTATAGTGTCGCCGTCGCTAAGCGGGGTGACCGTCGTCGAAAGAAATGTAAGGTGGTTAGAGCAGGGATCGAACCTCCGTTCGCATGTACAAGAGCCGCATTTACTAACCATTGCCACACTTGAAGTATGATTAACTATTCCGTGGCAGCAAAGCCCTAGAAAGCTTTGCAACACAAAAACTATTTGACATAGCACAAAATAAAATTTATGGGTAAATATCGGATATAAATATCAAACAAGTGGCGAGATTTCGGCGGAAAACAGACAAAAATTGGAAAAAATTATATTGTTTTTTAAATGTTGGACTATTGTTCACAAACGCTGTAGCATGCAACATTCTTGGCAATTTTACCGAAGAAGGTTTATCTAAAAATTCAATCATGCTCAAAAAAAGACTGATCAAAAAAAATTCGACATGTTCCATAAAACATCCTAGGACCTGAAATAGGGTAAACCCGCTGATACCGCTCATGTACCTTTTTTCGATTTGCACAGTGTAATTAGATTTTGGGTTACTAAGTACCAGAATTTTAGCATTTTCAATACGTTCTATTTTTTTTTTTTTTTTTGATTTCATTTCAGTTTCTTTGAATTTACATGTTGTCGTGTTCATTTCTCGACAAACTCATTTTGGGGTGTTAATTTTGGGTCTTACCATCAGTTAGAGTTCGTGTTTCATCAATTACGTGATGGGAAAAAATTTTGTCATTTCTGTTGTAAAGTTTGAATTTTTTCGTTGAATTTTGTTTGATTTGTCATTGATCCCCTCCCTCCATTTTACGCAGGAGAAGAAATTTTGTATTATGATTATTGTTGTTGCCTGGCTTTTGTTAAGACTGGCGGGAATTTATTTCGCAGATTTACGTTTAATGAATTTTTTATTACCTGTCTTATTGTTTAGATTTATTTATTTGAAAAATTTGTGACATTATTACATTTAATTTGTTAATTTATTTTTAATTGTCAATAATGTCATCTAAGATGTGGCGTCGTTGAATCTCTGTCCGTCCATGCGTTTGTTCGTCCATCAGTATTTTTGTCGCACGTATTGTACATTGTTAAGTGTTATTAATGTTTGATATACAATCTTGTATGATAGTGTAAATAAGCATAGCGCATTTCAAATGTAATTTAAAGTGAGAAATTGTGGTCATTCCTAGTCGTAACTACTTCTACATAACTCAATGCGTGCCTTGGTTATGTTCACACGCTTTACAAATTTGACTGTACAAGCGGCTGATGAAATTTATAAGATTATCGGATTCGAATGTCAGATAAATACGCAGAGATATTTTTCTTGATTCATTACAGAATATCAAAGTAGTTCCAAAGTTTTAAAAGGTTTTGTGAAGTCATTTGGTTTGAAATGACATATAAAATATATCAGATATGATTCCCGTAGTGTAACAAAAACTTTTCCAGTCCCATGGTACTGGTTGGACCGGTTTTCAATAAAACTTTACGAAACCATGCTAAAGTGGTACCGAACTTCACTTTTGACTGTTGACGCCCGGGAAATATATGTGTTTTACACGTTTTCGTAGTTAGCGGGTGGCAAGACGGGCAGTTGATAATATCAGCCAAATGGCGGCCGCCAGAGTTGATACATATTTCGGGGCATTGTAAGTCATCGACATCTATTTTTACTAAATATTCTCTAAATCCAATTCATAAGTTTGCAGTAGGTGAAACTCGTTTAACTTAAATAAGAGTCTATTATAATATTCTGATTATATTTACGCCTCCGTGCACAGTGCCCCAAACTGTATTATCCTATCAAAAGTGAAGATATTTTAACCAACTGTCGGCATATGTCAGGTTTGTTTTGATATTTGTGAGGTAAGCAGATTCAGAACATATAAGCCATGGAACGCTGACTGCAACATATTTGTGGCTTTTTGTTTACGGGGTTGTTCACAGATTGGCCGGACCTTCTAAGCCAACTGATGAAACACTAAAGTGTTTAGTTGCTCGTCTCGAAAGGAATGGAACAGCATGTGACAGAAGAGGTGTGTGTTAACGCCCATTCCGACGAGAATATCACAACTGTGGCTGAAGATGTCGCGGATGTATCTTCAACGTCATGTACAAGAGCCGCACTTACCAATCACTGCACCACCGACGCCTACGCTTAGAGCATGAACAAATATTCGGCGCCCGCAAAGCCGCAGTTAAACCCACTACAGAGGAGTCAATCCCTAATCCAAGTCACGCAGAAAGCTTTGTAATACAACAAAGAATACCAACACCGCGAAGACGGCGTTGATCCCTTCGCAGAAGCGAAAATCCCTAAGGTCCAACATTTCACTCTATTCGTCATTACACGTTAGTCCAGGGGTTCCCAATATTTTTCAGCCAGCTTACAAGTTTAGTATTTTGTCACGGCGCCCAATTTGGAATAGATATAGTAACTATGTATATATTATAGTCGAAAGAAATAGGTATCTACAATAATTGAAGTTAGGAAATTAGGCACAAAAATTAAAACAACCACAATATGAAATTGAGTTTTTTTATATTTCTTAGAATTCAGAATTGGAACAGAGAACAACAAGAAAGACTTAATAAAAAAAATAAAATACGATAGATACCCAGTCAAATCAATGTGAAGGGTGAGCTGGATGATTTCTGCACAGATTTTTAAAGCGGGGATAAAGACTTGAGACTGCTACTCTCATTTCTTGTTCCACACTGATCTTTGAGCGGTATTTGTTCTTGATTACAGCTACAGCTGAAATCCAGCTTGAACTTTATAAAGCTTTCGAAGTAAAATTTGGATATTAATTTTGAATCGATAACCAAAACTGAAACACATGATATAACACATTTCCACGTGAAAGCCATCGTGAATTGCAGTAATACGCAGAGCGAAAGCGTACGCAGCACACACTTTGGAAACTCCTGCGTTAGGCTGTGTGTTATGCAGGCAGTACATCAGCTACTGATTGTATACGGTCAATCGCATCTAAACTACGCTTATACTCTTCTAAACCTTCGATAGAACTTAATGAGGAGCGACGAGACCCGTTTTCGTCTGAACGGATAAGTAGCCAAAAAAAATTAACTTCTGGGGCACTGAAGATCCACGTATATTTCACGAAGAACCGTTATATCCACTCAAGGTCACTGCATTAAGCACCATTTACGCAGGAGGTGTCATCGGCCCTTATTTTGTCGAGAACGCCTTGGGTAACACGGGTACTGTGACTAGGGAGTGACACAGAATCATGATCAAATAGTTTTTATTGCCGCAAATTGATTAATTGGATCAGTAGGTCAGGGGGACATGTGGAGGTCTGTGCATCTGCACACACACTGCTAGCACAACCGTGGGAATTTTGAAGGATGCGTTTCTGAGTCGCCTAATGACTTCTTTCTCGCGATTATGGCAATTGACGCAATAATCGCCCGATTAGACCGCTTTAAAGTTCTTTCTTTGGGGGTTTTTGATGTGACGGGTCTATATGAACACGCTATAGTAGACGCTCCGAGACAATCTTCGAGAGGAGTGGAAGATCGCTCGTAACGATCAAAATTCCGAAAAAGAGAGCTGAAATGGTCATTAATAATTGTGGCGCCCAGTTGGCCGATGTATCTTCAACAAGCAAAGACATAGCAAAAAGACATCGGGTGAGTGTTTGGGGCCAACATTTTTATATGTTAGTGACTGTGGGTAAAAGTAATGTACCCAGTTCATTTTGAATTTGACTACACAATTACTATACAGCTGTAGTGAAATAATACCTAATATCAGTTTGCATTCATAATGAACCCCCAGCGAAAAGTTCAGTTTCTACTGACTGTGATGGACATAATTGATTTCGCATTTGACACATCCATATGTCTCTCGTCTCAGGATTCCATATATGTTTTGCCTGTAATGAAATAAGATTGGAAGCCTTCTGTTCGCAATCATGTACCTATGAGTATTTCCTCCACCTTGTGGATCCCTGACAATGGTAGAATATTTTGTTGTAAAAGCTGAAGTCAAGGCTTTACGATGAGCAAGTAGCCTGATTGAAAATGCGACCACTGATGCATCTCAGGTTAAGTAGGTGACTGAAGGTTACTGATGCGCATCAAGCTATTAGGTATATTCGGCTGAGCCCAACATGTGGGCAACGGCGTATACAAACCAAACGAAAAAAAACAAGGTTCGACATATTCCATCCTGGTCAGCGTCTGATCCACAATAGGCGGCAGGAATCAAATATCAAACCCTGGTGGACTGGATTTGCCTACCGCCACCGTTCATAATGGCAGTGAATATAAAAGAACAAAAAAGGAAACACAAACAATCCCAATTTGTCGACGACCCACGCAGACGTTGTAGGGACCACGATTTATGGATATGGATACGGATATGAATATGTAAGAACTCAAATTCGGTGCAAGTATCCAATTGGCAGATGTCTTCGAAAGTTATAAGGCTGGCATTACCGCTATCCAGGAAATGCAATGGACAGGACATAGCTGCACAAGGAGTGATAATTTCGCGGTGTAAAACCCGTTTTTCACTCAGGTTTTTAAAACCGGTTTCTAAAACTGGTTATTCTAACCAACTGTCATATCCTACTTTATAGAATCGGTTTGAGTACGATACTTATATTCTTAAATAATCTTTTGCAATTGTTTGATTCAGCGGTTGTTAAATACGGTTTCAAATACTGGAATTAAAAACCGGTTTCAATAATCAAATCCAGGTTTATTAAAACGGAACGGTTATCAAACCGTTTTATATAAACCGAGTTTTAATTGCGGGTGTTAAAACCGGTATTAAACTCGGTTTTTTAAACCCGGGTTTTTAACACGGTTTTTAAACCCGGGTTTGTAACCAACTGTCCCATCAGATTTAATAGAATCGGTTTGAGCACATAGCTTATGTTTCTAACTTATAATTTGAAATTTTTATAATCTGGTAACCTTTTAAGGCCATCTTGGCGATAATTTGCCGCACGATAACACCATGAAACCGTTGCATGAATATATCGGGTTATAGCTTATTGGAAGCGTATAGACTTCTGCTAGAAGGTATTGTAATCCAATTAAATAGCTTTTTCATTTAGATACAATTTTTGTAAAAAAAACTAAAAAACCCGAATTTTAATTTTTGTTAAAAATTGCAAATTTTTTAAAATTTTGAATTTGAACCCATAGAGTGGTCGGATTTTACTCAAACTTTATCCAGTTTATATTCAGGTTAAACTAAATCAATGTGCAAATTTTTTTTCAAATGCAGCGAGGAGTGAAGGTTTTTTAGTGCATACGATTTTTCAACCAAAATGCCAAAATCCGAAAACTTTGACTAAAGTTTGACTAGTTGGCCGATTCGACTCAAATTTTCACCAAGTCAGTTTTAGACCATAAGGAACAAGAATCCGCCTGGGGTTTATTAAAATTCGAAAACATATTTTCCTCCAAACATTTCATTGCCACCCTAATGTACATGTTTGCTAGCACTCGTTTCATGAATTCAAGATCGGTTTCCTTATTGTCTCTTTGTTTTCTGCCTCGTTTTTATTTGTATCGGGTTTCAAAAAAAAAAGCCATATTTGGGTCTCAAAAACGTGAATTTTATGATATTAATCATTGTGTCTCAAAGATGTTATATTGAATAGCAAACACAATGTGTTTGAGCAGGAGTATAGTATATTTGCGACAAGCTGTAAATTCGTTATATTTTCATCCAAAAAAAAAAACTGCCTACACAATATGTGATCGACTTCCATCTCTCCAACATCATCATATAGCAGCGCCCCCTCAAGAAACGCTTACAAGTCATTAGGGGCATGCCAACACACTCCAATTTCGGTGAAAAGACTTATTTATAGTAGTCAGTCATAATATTTTTGTTTTAATATAATAAATTTTTTTTTTAAATTAAAATATCAAGTAACATATTTTATAACTCCTAGAATATGTTAAAAAAGTTTAAAAGGGAACTCAGATTTAAAAATACTGTTTTTACAACTCATATCTAAAGGTATGTGTTTTAAATACTGTACTTTTTTTTCATCTAAATATTTTGTATATTTATCCATATCTAAAAACCGATGGCGAAACTATTAAACCATCGATATGATGCATGCCTCCTTGTTAGATGCGGCCTCGTTATGTATCACCTCCCATTCCTGTGTCCCACAGTCATCAGCAACGTTCTTCAATTTATATTTTAGCATCATAATGCGCATACGCAACAAAAAGATGACATTTTACAATTTAAACGATGTCGTTTATGCAGAATTACACGCTATTATAAATTTTGTTAAATTTTTTTTGCATTCTAAGGCAGTTCCTTTCATACACATCTACACCCAACGACGCAATATCCAGGGAAATAATGAAAATTAAGGGGTGGCACATTTTCTAATGGCTTCATGCACATTCATTGATCCCAACGTAGTCGTGCCTAGAATGTCATGCGCGCGCTATGAAAAGGAACAAATCTTACTTACAGGATAATTCAACTTTGCATAAATCCTTCGTCACTCATGCCAAAACAGAAAGAGGCAAACTGGATAAACGGAGGAGACAATTACTTGCAAGAAAGAACAATAAAATTTAACAAATATATAATCTAATGTATATAATTTAAATGACGACAATAATACGGAACGAAAGCAGGAGCAATGCAAGAGAATGAATGAATCTGATTAATATTCTTATCATATGCTTTTGACATTTTTATATATAATTGTTCTTTTGTTCCTTCAACCTTCAGCCGAAGCCACATTTATCCTATTCGGGTTTGTGCAGTGTGTAACTGAACAAATTGTCTCTCACTTTTTGTGTTTTGTCGTGGAAAGAGAGAATTTGGAACATTTTTCATTCTCTGTTTGAGCTGCATAATTTGAATTTAATAACAATTTTAAAATCAAATTAATTGGTCGCGTTAATACAGCACAGTCAGTAATGCAAAACGTAAGGCCTACAGCTAATAGGGAGTCTACGAGGGCAGACCTTAAAAGAGGAGAATAACATTTATAGTTGGAAAGGACTAAACGACTGTAGGAAAGGACTCAACGACTGCTGGAAAGGACTAAACGACAAAAGGAATAAACGACGTGCTACATTACGCAATTTCGTGACAATGAATATATATTATAAAGGGTCCGCCAAATAACTTTTTTTTTTAAAAAACTACTGAATATTTTCTCAAAGTTCTGTTTTTATTTGAAAGTACAATCCTTCCGGTTAATAATGGAAAATAATTTCATTCATTTCAATTTCACGATCGGTCCAATTTTTAAGCACATTATCGATTGTGTGCAGCTGTATTTCACCAATGGCTTCACGAATATTGTCCTTTAAAGCGTCAATTGTCTCTGGCTTGTCGGCGTAACACTTATCTTTGAGGGCACCCCACAAATAATAGTCCAACGGTGTCAAATCGCAGCTCCGAGGTGGCCAAACGACATCAGTTCTGCGGCTGATAATGCGATAAATGCAATTTTCGCACACATTCTGCAACATTACCATGATTTTCAAAGTAATGTCGCAATATTTCCCAGCGTTGTTCAAGCGTATACACAATCCTATTCGTTTAGCGGAAGGATAAAACTAATTATCAGACAGGAGCTAAGTGTTACCAGTCACGAAATAAGCACTAGTTGAAAAAAAAAGTTAGATGGTGGACCCGTTACTAGCAAATAGCCGCTGCTTCGTACGCGACTATACAGTAATATATATAAAAATATCTAGTACAATTTTATCACATTAAGTCCTCATCTTCAAACAATAAACTCAAAAAACTAAAAATTACAGAATTTACTATCAAGATGTCTTCACACTGAACAGTTACTCGATGATAAAGTGTCATATTTCGAAATCAAAAAATCGTTCTTTAGTCGACATTAGTTTCATACATCTACTTAGACATGTTTGGTCAATATATTTTATTCACTCGTCTTTTCGATGCATATCAAAATAGCTTCTTAGTTGATGTCTTCTTCATACAGTCAAAATTAAAATTATTTTTCCATGTTAACGTTTTTAAATTTTAAATATATTTTAGCTTTTGTAATTTTTTTTATTCTATTCTCCAAATTTCATGATGCTGGTTTCACCGCTTTGGTGCGAATTTTGATTTATGTGATTTTATCCCGCGTCGCAAATTTATCGCCCCGACTTAAATTTGCCAATAACTTGCCATGGATAAAGTCTATGTCATAAGTGGGATATTTTTTCCCAAATTAGTGATTCTGGTTTTACACGTTTGGGTTTGAGCAGAACGATAAATGTGATTCAATGTCAGGCGGCGATTTTATCATCCCTAATTAATTTCTCAGACTCCAATTCGAATATTGAGAAATATCTTCTGTACTGAGGTTTAACCACTACTGGACAGACGGTAGTTGTTTCTTCAGAACTATTAATAAACTTCCAACTCTAAAAAAAATTATTTTGGGTTAATCTACTAAAATGACGATAACTCTTGTATTTCTGTATGGATTTCTTTGGTATGTATCTTAAATTGTGAAGAGCAGTTCAGTGTATTATTATATAGGAAAATAAAAAAAAAATAGGTATTTGTGGTCACAACGGTAACAACGGAAATTTTTTATGATAAAATAAAAATGAAAAATGTATGATTTTCTCCAAAAAAAATGCAAAATTTGAATGTTAAATTCAATAAGTTCTCAACCAAGCATTGTGATTTGAAATATTTTCACTTATTTCAAAGATATTTTTATGGATATTTTTTTAAGATAAATTCAATTAAAATGAACATACCATTTTGAAAAACAAGAAATTTTAAAAAAAAAAACTGTACCATTCAAACATTTTTGTTGTTTTATTTTTTATTAAGGCTGCTAAACTACGTCAAAAAATTGGGTTGGTATTTCTGGTTGATCAACCTTTTTTCAATTTGTTGCATAGTGTAATCGGCGTTCAAACAATTGTTTCTTTGCTAATATCTAATCCATAAAGGGAACATATATCCCGAATGTCATACATCTTGCTTCTTGGTGGGACATCGGTTAAACCTATCTACTGCCATGCTCCGATTCCTACTGCGCCCAATTCGAGTGTAAAAAATCTTTTATAGTTATATCTATATAGCCTACGAGCTTTGAACTGTAACCCAAAAACTGGGGCCTAATAAATTTACTTGTATATAAACAATAATGGCATTATAATACAATGCCCGAAAGGGAAAGATGAGAGGTTTATTAAGTAATTCATGATTGAAAAGAGACTATGAAAAATTTGTTAATCAACCAAACCGCAAACTGGGTTCTGAAAAGGCGGTTATTTCAAAACTTTCCGCTTTTCTCGAAAAAATGGCTTCCATTTTCTTCACGAAATCATTTTTTTTTAATAACCGGTTTTCGGTAAAGTAGAAGGTATCAATTTAATGCCACTCAACCATTTCATCCGCCCCTAATCCAATTTAGGAAACACCATTTGTAGCTACTCTATAATTGGAGCGTCCACACCAAATGTCACGATTCGAGGGCCACTCGTTTGGGCAGAATGCTTATTAGTCTGATTTAGTGCCACGCCCATTTATTCCACCCGCAATTTAGGTGTTCAAACATCCCTTATTAGCTGAAGTCTGCTTCATTAGGTAACACCCAAATAAAACTTAACAGGGTACTAATTGGTTTTAGTTATTGACACGCCCTCTTCTACCGCCCCTAGCTGAAATTTCGAAAAATTACAAACTTCTAACTTTCTCCAATTCACGCATTTGGTCATAACGGAAATTACTCTGATTTAGTCCCACGCGCATTTCTACCGCCCCTAATTGAAAATTAAAAACAATGTCAATTTATAATTTTTTGTGTTCTAATAGGAACATCCACACCAAATATCATGTCTCTGGGAAGACTCTGTTGGTCAAAACCGTAAATTCTCTGATTTAGTACCACGCTCATTTCTAAGGCGCCTGTTGAAAAATACGATAATTTACATGGATCTTTAAGAAAAGATATTTTTTGTAAAATGATAAACTTTCGTAAAGTGAAATTTTTTTTATAAAATGTATTTAAAAAAAAAACAAAAAAAAATATACTTTTAGGTCCTTTTTGTGAGAATATGTATTACATTTTCCCCAAAGTTCCTTTTTTAAAGAAAGGTACTTCTTTTATTAAAAGCTAATGTTTTTTAAGTAAATGTACTATTTTTAAGGAGTACTTTTTGTAAAAAAAGCAATAAGAGTTTGACTTTTTTTTCACATAAAAGTACTCTTTAACGAAAAGGTAATTTTTAAGAAAAGGCAATTTGTTTCAAGAAAATTTACTTTTTTAACAAAAGGTACTTATTTTAAAAAAAAATATTTTTTTTAAGAAAAGGTACTTTTTGTAAGAAAATTTACTTTCTTTAATCAAATGTACTTCTTTAAGATAAGGTATTTTTCTTAAGAATATGTACTTTGTATATTTTTTTTGAGAAAATTTACCTTTTTTAAGAAAGGTACTTATTTAAGAAGATATTTTTTTTAAACTTCTTTCACTTTGGCTTTTCTAAATTTACATTTTATTGGGTTCAAAACTACAATATATACTAAACTTGTTGTACCCCACAAACTTTGTATGGCGTTCAAAGTTTTTGTAATGCCAAAGGTTGAACAAAAATAAAATGGGCCAATGAACCTGTAGTTGACTGGAATGGTATCAAGAAGAATGTAAACTAACAATTTGTGAGTAGTATTTGTTTAGATTTCGATCGTGTGCTGATTTGCCTAAAAGCTTCTCATTATACTACACAGAAAAAAAAAGACGAATGTAAAATTTTAACAAAAATTTTTGCCTGTAAAGTCGGTTTTACGGGCGAAGATTTTACGTGACAACGTCTTTTTCTCGGTAGAATATTTATTGATATGAATATAATTAAATTGCACAATAGGAGTGCAATGAACTCACTTGCCCAATGAGTGTTAGAACTCACGGGCGATGTTTTAACATTTATTGAAACTTATGGTTTAGGAAAATAGAAGTAATTTCAACACCATCTAGGTACCTGTGCGATTTCTATGAACACATTATCAAATGTGACATTATAAACAATAAACATATCCTTTATTATAAAATATAAACATTTCTTTTATTATAAAAAATAAACATTTCTTTTATTAAAAACAAAAGAAAATAATTTACTAACCAAAAAGTATTTCAATTCATCATATTCGCATATCGTTTTTAAAGCCGACCGCAGCTCTCTGTTTCGTTTTGGCTACCTAATTCATATGAAAATTTCTACACACAAACATACACTACACATATCATAAAGCCAAAAAACAAAAAACAAAAAAAAACAAAAAATAATACCTTATCCAATGCAGACTGATCTAAATCAATATTCATACACACGCACATATATACGCACATACATACTTGCTCAGTCGTCATATATATGATGTGCCAAAAAACAAAAACACTCACACCACCGACCAACAGCCACTAGAAGCCAGCAAAGCAAATCGTTTCTGGCACACAAGTAAACACATTGCGTTTACTTGTGTTCGGTGACTCATCGTAACGTTACCGGGCGTTACACTTTTTCATAAGTGACTCCCAGCCGCAACCTAATTTAAGACGTTGTCACGTCAAAAAATTGGTACGTGAAAAATCTCAGCACTCAATTACATTTTTCATTATAACTATACTGACAAATTACTCAAATATTGAAATGAAAAACGATAAATGGTACCAACAAAAAAATTCATAAGAAATACGAACAACCGCATAACTTCAGTTGGAGATATGTTTGTACAGGCAGTCGGTGGTATAACGGGCTAGACGCTGCCCGAAAAGACGCTGTATCACAAACATCGAAACGATCTTCCAATGGATGTGAGTTCGAGTCCAACCGCGGCTGTTTAATTTTTTTTTATATTTTTTAATAAACAAAATTTCTAAAAATACTTCGGATCGAAGACAAAACGAAAACTGAGATACTATTTAGTTTGTTAATATGTCAAATTCTTCATCGACTAAAAACGAAAATATTTTTGTAGATGGGTGAAATTTTGCATCGATTGAAAAATAATATTTTTGATGTGTTAACATCTATACGCGCGCCTCTAGGGCAGTAAACTATCAGTTTAATACATACGCAAGTGTTAGGTTTGTAAGAGTAAATCAACGTTTGTTTGTTCGTTGCTTGGCAGTCGGTATTGAAAGTGATTATTGGGCGATTTTCATATAATTTTCCCACGCGATTTTCTCCGGAAATTCATAGCCGATTTTATTAATTTTTGGATTAAAAAGCTAGTGCGGGTTTCGACGAAGAGTTTAGGCCAAAAATTAAGGCGATCCGATATCGGCGAGCCGAGATTTAAGTGTTTTAATTTGGAGTATTAATTTGGAGTAACATTAAAAAAGTGTTTTATGTTGATCTTCGGTTTTGTCTTATGCATAGCAAAGAGAATAGTGACGTGGTTATACGTACATATATAAAAATGAGATAACAAGACAGCAACGTATGTAGCTTATGTACAAACATAACAATGTATGTATGTACATTTGTCTGTTGCTTTGCATTCTCTTTGTTTTTTGTGGGTTTAATATAAAAAAATAAAAAGTATTAAGCAAGAAAATAATGAAATCATTAGCACTTCTGTTTAATTTTTTTCATTTTGTTTTATTATAGTGAAAGGTAAGTCCAATAAAATGTGGGTGCGGAGCACTCTCAGAGCAAAGAGAGTAATGACGTATTATACGTTTATAAAAATGAGATAGCAAGAGAGAGAGCAACGACAATTTTGTGAACTTGTGTCGCGTATGTACGAATATAACAATGTATGTATGTATATACAAGTGTCTGTTGCTCTGCATTCTTTGACTTTTGGGGGAATAAAACAAAAAGTATTGAGCAAGAAAATAATGACACATGTGCTTGCACTGGGTCTTTAAATAATTTTAAGTATTAATTTTATTTAACTCTTTTATTTTCCAATGTCTTTTATTTTCCAATGTAACATTTACGAATGTGTTCATAGAAATCGAACAGGTACCGTGTAGCAAAAAGGTGTTAATACATCGCCCGTGAGTTCGAACACTCATTGGATTTTTTTTCTAATAAACAACCTACAAATATGGTAGCTGATATGTGATTTTTTCTATCACAGGATTTTCAATTAATATTTTGTTTGAATTTTCGATTTTTTTAAATGAATTTCTGTGTATAATAGCTATACCCGTTGCGCTTCGCTACCCCTGAATTGTAATTTTAATGGAACACAATTTTGTTATTTTTTTCTATTTATTCCTCTAGATCGATTTCCATTTCAATATATGATTAATTTGTCAATGAAAAATGTAATTGAGTGCTGAGATTTTGCACGTACAAATTTTTTTGTTAAAATTTTACAGTCGTCTTTTTTTTCTGTGTATAAGTGTGAAGGTTTACCCACACGTGAACATGCAATATATAATGTCCGTGGGAAAAACACTGATTTGTAAAATTTAAGCCACAGACTTGAAGCGACTGCCCTTCCGCTTTATTAGTGGTCATCGGACATGGCAACCGAATCGGAAACTGCAATCCTTTGAAATCGATGGGCATGTCTGTAGGTAGCATGGGAATGCGTGGAATCATTTCATCGGTTCCTTTGTAATTTCCAGTGGTTATAGTAGCCTCTATAAGATTATTCTGCTCTAGAATGCATTGCAACTGATCTCAATAATATTCATATTCATTCGTACCTTTCTTAGCTTCATACTCTGAACTTTTTAATAGCCTTGACCTTTTTTTATTAGTTTTCACCAAAAAGTGATTTGCATCACATCAGTAGTATAAGTACCGAACCTCACATTCCTTCACTGTATCAGACCATTGGCCTGTATCAGATACATTGGTATTTCAATGTACATATCTCCAAAGATATATGGCCGATTAGATTCAAATATTTGTTTTTAAAGAAAAAAGCATTGAACTTTAAACAACTGATTTAAAACGAATCGGCCATATATTTTTAGTGATACAATCAAATATATTCTCAAGTACCTGGTGTACGGACAATTGTTTGATATAGTATATGTAATAATATTGACGTATGTGGGCGACGCCTCGGTCCATTTTGGCAACTTGCTTCCAAATAGCCTATTCGTATCGGTAGGCCAACTGTAACATACTGTGAAATTTTCAAGACGATCAAACTATTATTATAACTGCTATAACAGTTTCTTTTTAAAGGGGCGTGGCACATCCCACTTTCATCCTGGCTGTAATTCATACTGTACCAACAATATATATACCAAATCTCATCTTATTATCTCTTATAGTTCATAAGATACAGTCATTTTAAATTTCAAGTTGTATGGGCGGTGCCACGCTCCTTTATCCAAGCACTTCCAAGTATAGCCAAGGACTATCAGCAGGTCATCAGTACCTCATTGTAAAATTTTCATAATAATCGATCGGTCTATTAGATAAGCTGCCAGAGCATTTTTTGAAAAGGAGGGCGACCGCCCACTTTCACCGAGGCTGTAATTCGAACAACTTATATACTAAATCTCATCTTCTTACCTCTGATAGTTCACGAGATATAGCCATTTTAAATTTAAAATTGTATTGACGGTACCACGCCCCTTTATCCAATAACTACCAAGTATAGCCAATGAATATCAGCAGGTTATCAGTACCACATTGTATCGGTATATCATAACAATCGGTATATTAGAAAAGACGTCAGAGCGATTTTTGAACATCCACTTCATATATCAAAAACTCAAGTACCCGATTTTCACCACCAACCACACAGCTAAATTCTGTTAAAATTTCAAAAAGTTCGGTTCAACCGTTTTCGTGTCTACACGGTACTAAAACATGCAAACAAATTTACCACAAACACGAACCCTTTTTTATATATATAGACAGATAGATAGACAGAAATTGGTTACAGGCGCTCCATCTAGAAAACTTCCCAATAAACATGAAATTTGCCACCATCTGTTAGTCTAGACACAAACCAGAGCAAAAGAACCCAATATAGTTGATAATACTGGGTTGTAGCATAATAGTGTTAAAAGTTGTTTAATTTTTTTCATTTAGCCCCCATCCAGCAATTTAGAGTTTTTTAAAACATTTAAAAAGAATTGTGTACTAGCAGATGCTTATTTTTCTTAGAGTGTCAAAGTTCCCACCGATGTGTTAAAAATAAAATCTACACAACATGGACGATGCCCGGAAAATGATTCGCTTACCCAAGTTCATATTTTCTATCAGTTTCCAGTTCATCAAATCAAAATTTTGAAAACCTCATCAGACAAAAACAACATTTGCAAGTACCAACATTTACCATAGTTTCTTAAGGTGTTGATGATTTTCTTTATGTTCATATTGAAAAAAGCAACTGGAGGATGTTCCCTCTTTGTCCGGACATAGTTTCTTGCCGAGCTGTAGTAATTCACAATTTAACTAATAAAAATATTTTGAAAAACCCAGGGAAATCGAATGGAAAAACATGCATACAGGGCAATTAAGACTAATCCCCGCATTGTATGTAGGGTTTATTAATTTACATCTCTTTTCCGCGATTCAATTGCACGTGACATGACGATGTTGATGATGGGATGCAAATTGTCTGTTTGGTGGTTCGCTGCAGACAGACTTTTTTTCGTTGGCGTAACTAATTTATGCAAATATTGGAGTAATTCTTCTATTTCTCAATTTTATCTGTATTTGAATACTGCAAATGTCTAATACGACTAGTAACGGGGTGTGAGGTTTAGTATTGCTGTTCTTAGGGAGAGTTTTTCATTTTCGTTACACTTTAATCGAATTCGTTATGCAATATTTATTATTGTTGTAAAATTTGTTTTATTATAAAATTGTTAAGCGTTCATCTGAATATATTTCACTAAGTACGAGGATTGAATGTTTGCTTTGCCTTGGAAAATATTAAAATTTTGAACGTCTGTTGGTGTGTGCGTGCCTGAAAGTGAAAGTGAATTGAATTATGTTGTATATTCATTGTAACATTTTAAATGGAATTGAATTGAAAATTTCATGCTTGTGCTAAGATTAATGTTTATTTGCGTACTAAAAAGGATTTTTAAATTAATTTGTAATTCATTTATAATTTGCTGTGTCTTTCGTGTGTTCTATATGAGTCTTGTCTTGGCCATGAATTATTGGCTAATAGAAGTTGTATGGGTAATTACGAAATTTGCCATTTAAATAATCGTTGATATATGTGAGAATTATGCATATGAATGTCAGTTGCCTTTTGTGAGATTATCTACGGCTAGAAGGGGATAACAAGGGTGCGTTTGTTTACGTAGTGTACAGAAAATTTTGATATCTTAATTGGCACTATGGGAAGGAAGTTTTAAAGAACATACAATCAAGCATCGAAATGTTTTATAGTTTTCAACAGCAGAAATAAAGTTTTTTTTTACTATTGTGATTTTATTTCGACAAGAGTTTTAAGACGTAGGCGTATTAGAGAAATCGTTGTAAACACTCCGGTTCACTTACTTAAAGGCACTAAAAATTCCATATTCAGCAGCCTGTATTTTTGCAATTTGTAACCGATTGCTGAATTTTAAAAGCTAGACATCTTGAGATGTCAAAAAAAAAAACATGACAATAGTGAGTTCTTAACCAAAGAACTTTTTTTGAGCAATTTATAAAAAAGACAAAAGTTTTCTATTTTTTGTGGTTCACTTGAATAATGAAAAACAGTTTTAATGAAAAACAGTTTTTCTTGTTTTTAATTTTTTTTACTTTACTTATGAACTATTAGTAATGGGTACAACCTCCTTTGTTTTTAATAACTTCAAATATAGGGGTTTCATTGTGAGATAAAGAGAATTTATATAATCCAACGAAATTTGATTTCAAGCATCCTTAATGGCCTGAATTAGTGACTGCTTGTCCTCAAATTGTCTACCTCTTTCATAGAACTTACGAGATAACCAACGCCAGACATTTTCGATAATGTTTAGATCCGGCGAATAGAGTGGCCAGTCAAGATTATTAAAATTTTGGCTTGCAATGAACTCCTTTACTACTCCGGCGTTGTGTATAGGGGCATTATCAAATAGTTCACTGAACTTCGGAAAAGCCGATTCCAATAACGTTTTATAGCTTGCACCAGTCATTTTTCCACTTTGAAATTCAAGATCGATGGTGCCATAGTACGTAATAGCACCCCAAACCATAACGCCGCCCTCTCGGCTGTGATGTCGGTGCAAAAAATGTTTTTCTTTGCGCAGATCATGGAAATAATAGTTGTAGCCATCAGGCCCATCCAAATTAAGCTTCTTATCATCCGTAACTACAAAGGTTATCCAATCATATACATGACCTCTTGGCTGCACATCCCACACCATGTAGTCTCTTGTGAATTGAAGCCGCTTTTCCTTACGAGGAGCACTAAGTGGCGGCTTTTTTGTAATTTCAGGTAATTACTCTGCGAACTGATGACTTTCTCGCTTCCACTCCAGCTTGAGCTCTTATTTGTGACAAGGATAAGGCACAATTAAAACCAATTCTCATTATTTGTCTTTTCTCATACGTAGATAAAGACAATGAAATCCTTCCTTTTTTCCATACCCCTCGGGTTCCTTGATGTAACTGTCGACAACTGTTGGGCTCCGTCCAATTTTTTTGGCTAATGCACGGTTAGAATATCCGTCAGAACGGTAAACATCGATTTTATTTTTTAAATCTTTTTCCGATAGATTTAAAATTTTTTGTTTTGCCATTTTGACTCGTAAAATGATTAAGATGTAATAAATTGTCATCTCTTACTTTAAAAATAATAAAAAAATAATAAAGTGACTTTATAGCACTGTTTTGGACTTTTTATATAAATTGCTCAAAAAAAGATCTTAATTTAAGAAACCACTATTGTCGTGACTTTTTGTATATCTCAAGATGTGTAGCTTCCATTTCCATTTTAAAATTATGCAATCGGTTACGAATTGCAAAAGATACATGCTGCTGAATATGGAATTTTTAGTGCTTTTAAATACGTGTATGTAAACATCTGAGAATGATTTGCAGATCAACATTTTGACAGATCTGTTACATTTCTCTACTTTGCGATTTGCATTATGCATAAAAAAAAACAAAATCAATGAAAGCGGCAATAAAATCTTTTATTTTTTCACTTTGTTCAAATTTTGTATCCTTGTTCACAATTTTCTCTTTTGGAACGAACTTCCTTAAATGAAGATCCTAAATGAAAAAAATTAAACAACTTTATTTTAACACTATTATCAACTATATTATCAACTAGTTATATAGGGTACTTTTGCTTTGGTTTGTGTCTAGACTAACATTTGTTGGGAAATTTCTTCTTTAATGGAAAGTTTTCTAGGTGGAGCCTCTAACCAATATTTAGTATATCGTTCATTCCATGTCAAACCGAAGACATTTTTTACATAACTCTTTCTGATTTCTTTGAAACTTGGCAAAATAACGTGTCTTTAAAAAGTAGATGATGTGTAGTGGGCGAAAAAAAATAGAATTTTTTTTTTTGCAAGTTATGACCAATTAAAAATTGTTTAAATCAAGGAAAAAGTGACGAGGTGGGAATATTTAAAATGATGTAGTATGAAAACGCGATGGCAGATTTTAATGAATGTAGGCTTATTTAAAAGGTAAGAACCCGTACATTTTGGTGGTGTATTTAGATTTTAAGGAGTTTTCACAAAATACATAATTTTTTTTTGATTTTAATTTTCTTTTGTGTTTTTCGTCATGTTCCCCACAACGCTCCAAACCAAAAACAAAATAAGAACATTGACACATCGATTCTATACAACCCATGTTAATTTAAAAGTGGACAAATTATGGGTTGTATTTTTAAAAAATTATTTACTAAATAGCAAAAGCCAGAAACACTACTTTTTGAACGAAATTCTATGCACAGAAGCATCAGTTGCCCTCCCGATATCGTACACACACACACACACACACTCACCCACACACACTTAAATTATTATGTTACCCTTTACCTAATGCATAAAGTAATAAAACAAAATAAATAATGCAGTAACAACAATATTTTAGGAATATGTATGTACTTTTATTGGTTTCAAACAAACAAAAAATTATTGTTCGAAAATAGTTTTAGCGATTGAATCCGTACTGTATGAAGTAATTTTGACTTTAATTTCTTTGTTTTCTTGTGGAATGAATGAATGATAACCTAATGTACCACGAATAGTTTTAGCCTTACTAAAACGATTTTCAAGTTTAATACTATTTTCTTTATATTGCTCTGTAGTAAAGAATTCGGTGTTTACATTTTTTATGTTTTTTTTAACCCAGGAGAAGAAAATATGAGGAGTATTAATTGGGTAATTAATATTTGTCAGACTAGCCCGTGCGGCTAATCTTTTAATAGTTCCGCCTAGGCCGTCACACGGTCCTTTTCCGTGAGAAGTTGCGAAAAAATGCCATTCCGCTTTCACACCAAAATCATTTTCATGAAAGACCAGATTTATGAAGTTTTTCTTATTTTTGTACTGACCACTTGCACCATCTGAGAAATAAAAAATTTTTTCCAATGTACCCAAGGTGGTCTTTAAAAACGAGATAAGCCCATTCTGAAACAAGTTAACAGCTACGGTGTCATGCTTTAGACATTCAGATATTGCGACGTAATTAGTACATTTTTCTTCTCCGTTGTCGATATAATAAATTGCCATTGGGTGAATTGTGACTTGGTCATTATTCCAATGAGCTCCTTGGATTGAATCTTGTAGAACAAATGCATAGTTTTCAGAAAAATCGCAAATAACTACACATTCTCCACGATTTAATTCCTTTTTCTTTTTAATTAAAAACAGATTCTCTTGTTTCGCAATATAGGAATGTGTCAGTAAGCGACGCAACTTCTCCGAGAGTTAGTCGAAGAAATCGTTCGTGCTTGATTCCAAAGTCTCAAGAGTACATCTATCAGTAGTGACCCATTGTTTATATGAAATTGAATCTATCATTTTTTCTTCGTAAATAAGTTTAAATTGTTCAATTATGTGGTCGCAACCAGGACATAACTCACATCGCTGAAGATAACAATCATGTGTTGGGGGGTTACAAACTATGTATGCGAGGCAGTCATTATAAGATGAAATTTTCAAGTTGTCTGAAGTTAGTCTTACAAGAGATGATCCGTCAATCATTAGTTTGACGTTTTGGTGTATAGAGCACACACACACTGAATGAGTTCCTGCGGCTCCCGGTAGAATGCAATATTTCGGCCGCAACTGAGCGAACTTCGAGAATTGAACTTTAGCCTCAGGGTATTTTTCTTTGAAGAATACATGGGCTTCCTTTAAGTTGCACAGTACCAATCTTTTTTGAACTGATTCTTTTTCAAGGCCGCTTCTGATTTTAATGCAGTCATTTTTTCCAGGCATAACTCTAGTTATTTCCGGGGATTCATAAAATTTTATTACTTCGTTTACAACTTCTTGAGCTAAAGTTTTCCCCGGCTTTGGGTTGGGAGAAGCAAGAATGCCTTTTTCTTTTACAATATTCTTTACTACAGAAATCATGTGTCTTGTTGCACCACTGAAATTACTCTGAATTTGGCTGTAAGACCAGTCTGCGAATAATGACAAAATTTTCATTTTCAACTGTCTGTCATTGGTATTTTTATACGCATTTTTTAATTTTGGCACGATATCATCACCCTGATTTTTAGTTTCCAATAGTTCTTCCTCATCTTCCTCACTTTCTTCAAATATTTGCTTTTTGATGACGCTAAGTACTTTTTTTTTTTTGAGGCAGCATATTTTTTTTGCACTATTTTTCGTTTACGGATAGGTGTATCACCAAGCAGCAACAATGCTTCACTCAACTTTGAAATTTTTAAAGATCTATTTGATGAAACACTGCTTCCCGATGACCCGCGTTATTTTCCTCTGGGATTGGGGATAAATTTGTCATTGAGTCACTTTCACAATCATATTTTGGTAATTCACTCATTCGTAAACGGCAAGAGTTGCAAATTCTCATTCTTCCACTTAAAGTCTGTATCCAACGTAAACATGCTTTGCTATTTTTAATGGGTTCCAACAGGCATCGTAACGCGGCCTCATGTTGGACAACAATAATATTTATAGTATTTACTTCGGTTTTCACAAATAAATTGAGAGTTTGCTTCTGAATCTGGGATTACCAACGTATACTCAAGTAAAACGCGAGTTTTAAACATATATTATTAAGAATACACAATTTTTAAAGTTTTTGTAATTTCTTGGCGTCCAATGAAATAACGAAATAGTAGACAAAAGTCTGAGTGTAAAAAATAGTTCACTATATCCAGACACGACTGCAGTTGAAATATTTACAACTAGCGAGAGTGAGAGGTTAAAAAAACGTAAACAATGTGAATGCCAAATAAAACATACCAAATAAAACATAACATACATGTGGGTGTGTGCGTGTGTGTGTGTGTGTACGATATCGGGAGGGCAACTGATGCTTCTGTGCATAGAATTTCGTTCAAAAAGTAGTGTTTCTGGCTTTTGCTATTTAGTAAATAATTTTTTAAAAATACAACCCATAATTTGTCCACTTTTAAATTAACATGGGTTGTATAGAATCGATGTGTCAATGTTCTTATTTTGACGAAAAACACAAAAGAAAATTAAAATCAAAAAAAAATTATGTATTTTGTGAAAACTCCTTCAAATCTAAATACACCACCAAAATGTACGGGTTCTTACCTTTTAAATAAGCCTACATTCATTAAAATCTGCCATCGCGTTTGCATACTACATCATTTTAAATATTCCCACCTCGTCACTTTTTCCTTGATTTAAACAATTTTTAATTGGTCATAACTTGCAAAAAAAAAATTATATAATTTTTTAAAAAAACGCTTATAAAATATTTTTAACAGACGACTATGTCTGAGCAATATCAAAAACATGTGACTGGTCAACTCATTTTTTTACGAAAATCGTTCGGTTTGACATGGAATGAACGATATGTGACTTGCTCCACGAAAATGGACCTCTGCGCCGAAAAGAAGTTATTGAGAAACCCGTGTTTAAAAAAAAACGCTTCGTTTTTCCGTGTTTTGCGCATGGTTATGCAACTCTTCCTTCAACCTGATCATCTATGTTCACTATGCAGCGTTGCCTCTATGAAAAATAAAAATATTTTGATATTTACTTTTTTTTGAACATTTTTTAAATTTCAAATATTATATATGTATATTATCAGTTTATATCACATTTTTCAATTTTTTCATTAATTATGTTCATCTTTACAGGTGATTTGTAAAAAAACTAAAAGACATAGAAACTTGCGGTTTGCGGCATTTAAAAGAGCGTTTTTTTCCTATAAGAATCTCTCAAAAAGTAAAAAAAAAAATTTCGGCGCAGAGGTCCCTTTTCGTGGAGCAGGCCACATAAGTACATTGTAGATTTGAACCCAATAAAAAGAAAATTTGATAAAGCAGAGTGATAGAAGTTTAATAAAGAAGATTTTCTTAAATAAGACCCTTTTTTAAAAAAAGTAAATATTCTCTAAAAACATACCTATTCATAATCTTAATAAGGTACCTTTTCTTAAAAAATGCCTTACCTTAAAGAAGTACCTTGGCTTAAAAAAAGAAAATTTTCTTATAATAAGTACCTTTTCTTAAAAAAGTAAATTTTCTTACAACAAACTGCCTTTTCTTAAAAAACTACCTTTTCTTTAAAGAGTACATTTTTTGTTAAACAAAATAACTTTTCTTGAGATAAGTAGCTACTCTTAAAAATGTACCCATTATTGAAAAAAGACCAATTCTAAAAAAATCCCATTTCCTAAAAACCCATTTCTTCCAAAAATACCATCTCTTAAAACAAATACACAAAAATTCCTTTTCTTAAATGTACCTTTTCTTAAAAATAAAATAATACCTTTCTTTTATTTTCTTGAGATAAGTAGCCTTTCTGAAAATAAGTGAATTTTCTTATAAAAATAACCCTTTCCTAAAAAGAGTATCACTTCTTTAAAAAGTACCTGTTCTTAAAAAAGTACTTCTTTGTAAAAAAAAAAATTTTAATTCTTATGGCTTTTTCTTACAGAAAGTACTTCTTCCTAAAAATTGTACCTTTTCCTAAAAGTCGTGCCTTTCTTTAAAAAACGACCTTGTCGGGAAAATATAATACATATTCTTACAAAAAGGACCTAAAAATATCAATTTTTTTAATTAAAAGAAATAAATTCTATAAAACAAAATTCTTCTTAAGAAATAGTTCATCAATTTACAAAAAGCATCTTTTCTTGAAGATCCATTTAAATTATCATTTTTTCAAAGGGCGCGTTACGCGTTTTGGAACTAACTAGTACATAATATTTCTAACTAGTACATAAATTTCGGTTTTGGTCAGCACTTAGTCAAACGCTAAATCTGTAAATCTATAATCTGAAAAGAAAAAACCTTTCCACGACCTTTTTAGTACCCCCATGAGAATATTGGCTAAGAGGCGACATATCGTTAAAACACAACAGAGTCTTATTAAATTTGCTGCTACACATAAGTTTACCAAGACCGTTCGGGCGCCTGAAGGCGGTTTTCAACATAATTAAAATAAACGTTTTCATCTCTTACAACTTCCTCAGAGTTAGATCAAATGTGTTAAATGAAATGAAGGTTTGACTTTGCATGTGGTGTTTATTGTTCACTTTATAAAACCACCGATTCCTTTCTCATATTTTTAATATTAGGAAAGATGTAGGAAGAAATGCAGAAATACGTTAAAGTTACTGCCACCTCAATTTTCAAATTTTATTCTAGAATTTCTCTACCGAAAAATACAACACTGCCAATTTTAAATTAACAAATAAACAATGCTCTGTGAGATTCTTTAGCATTTTTGCAAAATTTAATTAATAATTTTTTTGTCCAATATTATGGATTCCTGAACTATCGTAAAATGACCCGGATTACTAAAGGTTTGCGGTTTTGATGAAAATATCCGGAAATGAATTTTATACTTATAAATATACCCCTATATGAAGGAAGACAATATAAAATATTCAATTTTGTTTCTGAACGAATCAGCTTTGATCACTTTTATCCAAATACAAAAAATGTAAAGGATTAAATATATTTGAGCTCGAAAAACATAGAATAAAAGTGATAGTCAAGTGGCTGCGGGGAAAAAAGGTAGATTTCTATATACCATTATATATTATATATATAAATACTCTAGCAAAATTTTGAAAATATAAGTATTATTTTGTTAACTCTCGTCATGATACGTCGTTTGCTCCATGTTGCCTTAAAAATTAAAAAAATTGTGCTTTAACATTAGATGTAATATTGTTATAATAAATATGGAAGTATTTAGCTCACTGTAATAATTGTTTTTGTATTGTCATTAATAGAGCGACGACAAAAAGGACGGAATGGTATAGAGAACTTATTGCACCCGTTTTCGCTCTCATGTAGAGGGTCTGAGTAAAAGAGCATAAACGAGTCTTGTTCTATTTACAGAATAATTCAATATAATTGAACCATTTCGAGAATGTTATTACAATAAACAATACAAAAAACATAAATGTTTTAAAAGGCATCACTGTTTCACATACAAATTATGAATGGTACAGGTTATGACAAAAAGAGAGTTATACGTTTTGAATTATTCGTCAGCTATCACCAGTGTTTTTGAGTCATACAATTCGTTCCATGAGTTCTCTATACTATTCAATACTCTTTGGCGACGACGCTGCTTGCTGCTACATTAATACCATCATACTTATTCTCAGGCAGAGCCTATTGTTGTACAACAACCACGTATGTGATGCTAACGATGTGCGTTGTTTGCAAGTGTTCACCTTGATAGATTGTCCTACCCGTGACTATAGATGTTAACAGAACAAAAAGTTTGCAGTTCCCGTAATCAGTTCTTCAATACGGATCTTTTGAGACCCTCTTCAAAATATTTATTTTTTTCAGTTCATTCTAATGTGTCTTCCTGCAATAAGAGAAAAAGTAACTTTATTTTATTTCAGCAATGTAAAAGCTTCGTAAAAAATTTACGTATTCTTCGAAATTGGGTTCCATCCGTTATGCTAATCAAATAGGCAGATTTAAACACTGAATTGAAAGAAATTAATTAAGCGTGCCAAGCCCAATAGAATTTTTTTGTGGCACTTTTCCAGAACGAAGATGTTTAAATTCGACAAAAGCAACAATTTTAAGCTAGCTCATATGAAACGGTCCACTGTGGGGCGATTTAATCATAAAATACCTTATCAAAGTGTTCCAAGATGGAGCTGGAAAAGGAAAGGTATTAATTAGTCCCTGACGAAAAAGTTTGTAAAAAATATTCTTCGGTATTTGCCTGTTTGTACAATAGATTCAAAAAGAAGTAAGATCCTACGTATTGCCTCCTACTCACACAAAATACAGAAGAGGAGCATGAGAAATATTCGAACCTCTCGTCCACCTTTTCGTAACCACAGATTTTGCAGTAGTAATGAGTAGTCGCTATAGCTACTAGCGTATATAGATATATCCTGTCATGGATTGGATAGGCACTGCTGATCCATAGTGAAAGTATCCAAAAAATCCTTCTTATTTTAGTACAAATTACAATTTTTAATACGAAATATTGTAGGGTTTGAGTGAAACCCAAATTGTATCTTTCACATTATCACAGAATTTAAAATAATGGATGATTTATTAATATTTGCGTTTTGAAAATTGAAGAAACCACAGAAAATGTATACAAGTCAATGATATATTTATTGGGATCGATAAATCAATGCCTGCCATATACCTTTTTAGAGTATTTCATGCAAATGTTGCCCATGGCTACGCTGCACGTGGTCCATTCTAAAAGTCCAATTTTGTTACATTTTTTACAGCCTTTCGGTCGGTATCTCAACAACGGCGCCAGTAATCTTATATTCCACGGTAGCAATCGTAGTTGGCTTGTCCCTATAGACAAGAGACTTCACGTGCCCCACAAAAATAGTCTCGTGGAGAAAATGGCACGAACGAGGCGACCAATTGGCAATACCACGTCGTCTGATATATTGCTCAACAAACTCACCTCTTAATTGGTTCATGGTGTCACGTGCAAGTCCAATTCATGTAGTTTGGATAAGAGAATGTCCGCGATCATCGAACGGTACCTTGCGCATTGATCGTATTGTTACGGCCATCATCGTGCTTGAAGAAGTACGGTCCAATTATGCTGCCGGCCCATAAAAGGCACAAAACAATGAATTTTTCAGGGTACATTGGCAGCTCTTGAATAGCATCTGCCTGTTCTTAGGACCAAATTCAACAATTCTATTTATTGGGATACCCATTAAGCCAAACATGAGCCCCGCCTCAGCACGCTGAAAAATCTCTCGTTTTTCGTTGCTTGGATGCAAATATAAGATGTGTTTGGAGATTGTCGCAAACATAATATACTTGTGCCCAAACGCATTGTGTTTGCTATTCAATATTACACAATGATTAATATGTTACAACATATATATTTGCGACCCAAATATATTTGTGTTTGTAACATAAATACAGCCGTGTTTGTTGCAGTGGTTATGCTCTCCCAAGAGCAAGAGAATAAAAGAGGGCAACGAGTGTGTATGGCTTGTAAGTGTGTATCTGTAATTTTGCATTATTCTCTCAGTGAGTGATTCATAAATATTACTGAATTGGCGTGTTAATTGCAGTTAAAGTCAGTATTTCTTATTAATTTCATGTATTCAGTCGTAAATGGTTAATCGGACAGAGGATATCAAAAGCGCTTGATAAGTGAAAAAAGAATAAACAAACGCTCGGGCGGGTAAATGGTTTGTGACGTTGGTTTGGTTTTTGTGTATGTGTTTTGCATATATTTATGTTTGGTACCAAAGCGAGCAACGATTTTGAGGAAAGAAACTGGATAGGATAAGAACGTTAAATCCTTTTTCTGCCCGAGCCTCTACTGAAAAAATCGAAATGGCGGCGCATTTGTGAAATATAATAAAAAATAGCAGACAGTTGTCCGAGGCCTTCGGCCACGGACTGTCCCTGCAGGCTGTGTCAGAGACACGGCCATTAAGTTTAACGTAGAATACGCCATCCGATAAGACAGAAAACATATATAACAATAAATGATAAATAACATAAGCAAATGAATTTATTTATTTGATAGTTACTTTTGATAATATACATAAGCTTATGGTAGGAAAAATAGGATAAATATGTTTTTAAATTAAAAGAGTAAGGATAAATGATAAATAACAGACGCAAATCAATTTGATTTATATTTTTTATAATTATATATCCATGTTAAATTCAGATTCACATTTAACAATTTGGTTCACTTAAATACATATGTAAATATACGAAATTTCAATATTTCATCAATCAAAACAACAGCCGAAGGTTTGTGTCCACACTGAAACAGCAGCATAGTTTGTGTTCACGCTACAAACTCAAACACTCAACCAAACACCACACATATATTTGAGTGTATGTGTTTAAACAATTTTCATTTGAGAAATTTAAATATTAGGAAGATATCAACCAATATGAAATGTATATCAAACGAAAGATAACATCTTCATTTACCTACAAAAAATTTTTTAAAAAAAGTTATCTCCCCGTTTCCTCATAATCAATGAAATAAAGATTACACCAATAACAATCTGACATGACTCCCTATACCGTAAGGTAAGACGTATTCTACGCCAAAAAAAAACACAAGTAATTAATACACGCGTGTCTTTCATGAACTAGATTTGTATATATGTAAGTATATTGTTTGTATTCCAACGCATAGTGATAGCCTAGGCATAGTTGAAATCTTCTGAAAACAAAAACGTGAGAGACAACAAAGAAAGTAGAAGCAAAATAGCAGCAGATTCTCATTTCATAAAAAAAGTATTGCATTCAGCAAGTAAATGTAAAAGGGGTAATTTCAAATATTTAAACTTTTCCTATTAATTGTTTATTTTAATTATTATATATAAAGAAAGAAAAAATAATTTGCTTCTAAATATTATTATGTTTGGGAGAAAATATGCATATGTTTCCACGTAAGTATATGGAGGTTTGGGGGAAGTACGCGAATGCTTCCACGTAAGTATATGGATGTCTGGGATGAAACACGCATATGTTTCCACGTAAAAACATACATATTTATCAGTAAACATCCTCATTACTGAAAATACACCTGAGGTTGGAACTGGCCACCATATAAATGTTTGAAGTGGGTTCCAAACATATACATGGTTCCTGCAGAATATGTTTGGGAGAATATTTTACAGAGGCTGTTTTTTTCCAGCGTGTGAAGACTATAAAATGGACGTATCTTGGTAACACACATTTTTACAGCTCCCGAATTTTGCTAATAAAACGTTATTCTTTTGTGAGTCTATTCATGATGAAATGGAAAGGCAAACTGAACATTTTTGACTTTGACACATGACATGAACAACGCGTCAAATGACAAAAACCTATCTCTGAAAAACAAAATAGCAAAAAAATCACCCGTTAGCTCGTCGGCTTAGCAAACTGGATAAGCTATTCAAGGCTATGTTAGGTTACAATCGTGGTTCTAACGACGCGTTCTAAATCAAATCAGGAGTGATTATGGCTGTACCGAACAAATAAAAGACGTTAATAACATAATAACTGCAAAACCTTTATGTATTCTTCTCAATTTGCGATTCAGCGGACTACCTTTATCCCAGAAAGTGCCAGGTATAGCTAGAGACATGTCCAACCTAGCAATTGTCACATACACGATTCGAACAAATCAACCAAAATATTCTCACACTTCACATGGTGTTGTCAGTAAGAAGCGCCTCATACCTACATATATTTGCCTAAGGCTTGCGGCTTTGGACGCAAATTCACACAATTACCCAATGGCATTCATCAAATAAACTTCAAACATTACACACTCATAGTTGACTTCAATTTACATATACATGTATGTATCTGACATTCTCAAATGCGTAAATTTGTGTACAAAATGTAACTTATGTGTCACATTTTGTAGGGTCTTAGTTGCTTTTGACATATTCAACAATAATAATTGTCATGATAGAGTTGTTGTCGGTGTCAGTCATTTCTTCATTCATTCACTCGACGCAATCAGAAAGCATATTCAGTTGGTGACTGTCTTACACGCCGCCGTCATTTAAATTGAGCTGGCTGAAGTGCTGCAGTTGTTGATTAACCAAACAATTTCAAATGCGAGTAGTGACAATATTTGAAAATTCTGCTTGTACTGCAAGTCACACGGTTGTGACTTATGAGCCGCCAAAATCGCAAGACATCGACAACCTGAAGAAGTCAATAAAACATAACTTCACTAAAGATGTCACCACACGTTCGCACACGAACACTGAATCCGTGTGTACTAAATGGTGGCCGCAGTTGCAGTCGGAATCGAAGTCGCAGTCTTAAGAGTATGAAGTATGTCTGATTTGCGTGTGGACATGATTGTCCTAAACAAGTAAATATTTAAATATTGGTAATGAATTTAATAACATTGAATGATAATGAAATGCATAAAATCACATTTTTCTCATACATTAAGTTAACATTTAATTGTCGACACTGTGAGGAGTCGTCTTTAGGCGGTGTTCTTTTATTTCTTCCATGGATCAAACCAGTGTTATATGTTTAAGAAAGAGTTTGTTACAACAGTGGTCAACTCGAGTTTGAAAGAGCATAAAGGCCAACTCTGGAAACAAATTTTAGGAATTTATTACTAAATATGATGCTTTTGCCAAAAGTCATTACTTAATTCAGGCTGTTTCAAAAATAATATCTGCAGAAAATCTGATATTTTTGCGAGAAACCAAAATGAATATTTTTGGTTTCGTTTTTAAATCCAAGTTAATTTTTTATGTGTTAATATCTATAGGCACGGGTAGGACAATCTAGCACATGCAAACAACATACAGCGTTAGGATCACATACGTGGTTGTTGTACAAGAATAGTCTCTGCCTGCAAATAAGTATGAAGGTATTGATGTAGCGTCAGCGAACAAACTCGCAAGCCGTCGTCGCTAATGAGTATTGAATATTATAGAGAACTCTTGGAACGAATTGTATGACCCAAAAGCACTGGCGACATCTGGCGAATGATTCAAAACGTATTACCCTCTTTTTGTCATAACTTGGTCCACTCATAATTTTGATGTGAAACATTGATGCCTTTTTAAATATTTATGCTTTTTGTATTGTTGTCGAAATAGTGTATTTATATTGAAATATTCTCTAAAGAGAATAATACTCGTTTATGCTCTTTTACTCAGACTCTCTCCATGAGAGCGGAAAAATAGTGCAATAAGTTCTCTATACAATTCAATACTTTTTGTCGTCGCTCTGTTTATGACAAAACACAAGCAAGTATTTCAGTGAGCTAAATATTGCTTTTTATTCAATTGTATGCCAGCATTCAAACAAACAGGTCGTCGTCGCTCTGTTTATCACAAAACAAAAACAATTATGTCAGTGAGCTAAATATTGCTTTACGTATTTTAAAAATATTACAGTTAGTGTTAAAGCAGATGTAAGGAAAAAGAAAGGGCAATAGAAAAATACCATTCAGCACAGAAAAAAAACGATTTCAAACCATAATAAAACAATTTCAAACTAAATTTTATGTATAATGGAAGTAAGTACATTTCGTACAATTGACTGCATTCTGGGCATCATATAAACCTTGATCAATACTTATGCTGAAAAGATCTTGAAATTTTTTTTTTTCCAATGTAACGTTTACTGTGTTCATAGAAATCGAACAGGTACCGTGTAACAAAAACGTGTTAACACATCGCCCGTGAGTTCGAACTTTCCTTGTTTTTTTTTTTTTTTTTGATCTACAGACTATGAAGATAGAAAGGCTGAAACCTCCTAAAAATATGTTTCTGCTAAAGTTATTTTCTTGAACCTCAACAAAATTAATTAAATGTCATAAAAGAATAATACAATATTATTTAAAATTGATCTTTAAATTTTACAATTAAAAAATAGGTTACACAAAACAACACAAGTCTAAAAAAAACTTGGAAAGGTATTTTAGAAGCCTAAACACCCTGAAAACAACGATCTCTGTAAAATTTTCTCTCAAACACACTCTGCAGGAACCATGTATATATTTGGGACACACTACAAAAATTTATATATTTTCCACTCCTAAACTCACTTATATTTATATGCAACCATTTGCATGTTTACATGCAAAGATGCATTTATTTTACGTGGAACCGTAAGCGTGTTTCATTCCAAACATCTTTGTGGTTTTGTCGAAGCATTGTTTCCATTCTTTCCAAGCGAACTAAATGCCTGAAACTAACACGCAATACACAAGTCCGCATAAGAAACACTCAATCCATTTACACAATTCATTACAGACTACAAATATTTATATATTTGCAAATCTAAAACTCACTTATATCTAAATGTAACCATTTGAATGTTTTCTTGCAAAGATGCATTTATTTTACGTGGAACCACATTCGTGTTTCGTTCCAAACATTCATGTATTTATGTCGAAGCATTCGTGCGTTTCTTTCCAAACGAACAATTGACGACTGAATATGTTACACAATTTCTCTTTGAAGCTTGTTGGCAAATATAAAACCAGCTCGTCACAAAGAATATAGTAATATAAGATAATGTGACCCTTTCGGTTACTTATATTATCCCCGTCCAATATAGTAATTGTATTCTAGTTTTCAAATGCAGAAGTTCGCTTTAATGTAAAGGGTTTTTCAAACGACAGCAAACGACGCCTTATTTTTTCCCGCTCTTTTGACATTTCTCTTCAGTAAGGTTTGCTATTTCATCATGGAAAGATATTCGAGCCAACAACGAGTCGAAATTATTAAAATTTACTACCGAAATTTGGAGTCAGTGGCCTCAACTTTAAGAGCGCTACTTTCAATTTCCGAATTCTGAATTTCATTTCTGGCTGAATGGCTTCGTCAATAAGCAAAATATGCGTTATTGGTCAGACAGCAATCCACACGTAATCCATGGGTCATCATTGCATCCCGAAAAAATTACGGTTTGGTGCGGTTTATGGGCCGGCGTCATCATTGGGCCGTACCTCTTCCGTAATGATCAAGACCGGCACATAACTGTGAATGCGAATCGCTACCATTCAATGATAACCGAATATTTTTGGCCCCAATTGGATAATATGGACTTGGAGGACATGTGGTTCCAACAGGACGGCGCCACAAGCCACACAGCGAATGCCACAATCAATTTATTGGAAACCAAGTTTGGTGAACGTGTTATCTCACGAAATGGCCCAGTCGATTGGCCGCCTCGGTCGTGCGATTTGACGCCGTTAGATTATTTCCTGTGGGGCTGCGTCAAGTCTATGGTCTATGCCAACAAGCCAGCGACGATTGATGAACTTCGTACGAATATCGAAAGTGAAATTGCAGTAGTATCGGCCGATTTATGCTTGAAAACCGTCGAAAATTGGGTTCAGCGTCTGGACTTCTGCAAGCGTGCCCGTGGTAGCCATGCAAAAGAAATCGAGTTCCATACATAATGGCATCGAACGTACTTTCACAGGAATAAAGAATTTCATTGGTATCTAAAACAGGTTTTGTTTTATTTAAAAAAAACTTTTGTAGCGCTCTTACTGAAAAACCCGATAGCATATCTAAAGCGTCGGTTCTAATCATCATATCTATTTTTAACAATTTCAATTATTTGTGTGTTTAATCACTGTCATTTCTTTCAAAGCTTTCCAGCACTCATTATGACGCCTCTGCAAACGCAATTTAATTACCAATAATGCATTTGAAAAACACACACAACCAACAAACTGAAGAAAAACTTAATGAAGAATTTATTAAGCGTTTCTTATACGTCACAAGTGTTGTAATGTATTCAATCAAACATTTATTTTATTGGGGTCTGTAGTCGCTTGTTTTATTACATGGCGCCAGTTATTTATTGCTGTTCAATAAATGTTTTGTTTAAATAACAAATCGAGTACGTCGTCGTTAGATAATTTATTTAATTACCGTGAAAGAATTTCCAAACTAAACATAGCCAATCAACAGATATTTGATGTGACGATGTGACCAAAGGAATAGAGCCCACCAAGTGATGAGAAATTGTGAATTCAAAAAAAAAAAAACAAGGAAAAATACCGAACAGACACCGCAGGTGCTGAATCTACTCTAGAGGGAGAAATGAAGCTTCTGCTTTGATAATGTTATTATATAGCGGAAAAACTTTACCGTATTATATCTCGAAAATGTCTTTAACAAAAACTGTTTTTTTGTACATCCAAAAGGGTGATAGTTGAAACTTCTCCCAAGCAGTTACCTGTACCAAATCTAATTTGTAGACTCACTGACCCTTGGTCAACAATCTTGCACCTAATGCGAACGGTTATGCATATATATTAAATTATTAACCGATGTGACTGCGGCTAAAGTATATGAAATGTGTTGAGAGCGGGAATTGCACCCACATACTCATACGCAAGAATCACGCACACATTATAATGGCTACAAGCTCTTGGCTCGAAATTTTAGGTAGTACTTTGTGTTCGGGGTTTTGAAAGATAATCTAAGGTCATGTTAGGTTATCAGTGCATATATATCGATATGTGGAGAGAGAAATGGAGTAAAACTTTCTTAGATTTGAATGAAATCGTACGATCAGTTTTGGACAATTCAATCACATCTATCAGAAATCTGACCAATGAAATACCAAAGAAAAAATAAAAGTGTAAACAAATAGTAGGTTATTGAAAATAGCAACGAATTAAAAGTTATTATTTTTCGTTTTCTTTGTTTTTACTCGATTAATTCCAAATGCATACACTTTTGAGACAAATCAAAAAGATTCAGAAATCTGTTTTCTGTCATAATTATTTCTGCAAATCGTTCTCTTAATTTTACACTATTCTATTCACTCTCCGCAATTGATAATTTTCACATATACAATTATTTTCCGTAAAGTCTAACATGCTCTTTGAATAGGAAAGGACTTCCTTGACATTCAGCGACTATCATAAAGAATCTTAAAGAATTCATCCATCGTGCATATGGTTGTCGGATCGTTTAAGGATGTACCAGAGATATATAGAAGAGGAGTCAGGCATTTAGGATATTGCTTGTGGAGATATCCACTTGATACGAAGAATTTGATACTGGGTGTTAAACTGGACCACTGTGGTGTTATTCATGTTTTTAAGACCTGTAGTTTCTACAATTTTGAGCCGATTTTTAATGTCTTTTCCACGACATGACGAAATCTTCCAAAAGACAAAATAAAATATGCTAAAGTCTCGCTTACCAGTTAAACGATAATGGCGATCAAAAATAAAATATTCCAATTTGTTGTCTGTTTTTTACTTCTTTGTTAATAAATCGTCTAATTTTATTCCAATCATAATTTTTAAAACACTGCCCTACTGACAACACTTCTAAAAAAAACTATCAGGAAAACATTTTTGAACTATCTCAAACTACTTGTAAGTGACAAATTCTCAAAGCAAACGACATTTTTTAACCTGAGCATTTAACCTGATGAGCATTTTCGAAATGATTTGCAACGAGTTCTGCTTTTTCTGCATTATCGGTTATTTCCCTAATGTTAACTGTCAAGGTGTTAATAAAATTAATTTTTCCCTTAATACGCTTCGCAATCTTAAAAAAGTTCTTACCTCCAACATGTAACTTAGATAAAAAAAAGTAGACCATTGCGAATTAATTGAATTCTCCGTATGGCATGATATGAGTATATTAAGCTCCCTAATTAAGGCATGATACGTAGTTCTTAAGTCAGAATCTGAACTACGTTGGAATTGTCGGTTATACATATTTCTAGTGGAAATTAAAAGTTTACAGAGATCTGTAATTTTGTAACCTTTGGTTTTGTGTGGAATTTAAGGTATGGCTTGCGAAGATGCATCTACAAGTAATCTAGTAAATTCCCGAATAGATTTCTCAACATTCTGAAGCGTCAACTTGTCCTTTAGAATTTCGGAAGAATTAAGGCTTGAATTCAATAGGCGTTCATACATTTTCCAATTCGCGTTCTGATAATCTGGAAGGAACTTTATGTGTTCCAGAACATGTTCATTTATGCAGAAGGTAAATGATCTGAATATAATTTACATGAGTGAGTTTCCATATCTGTAACTGGTATACAAGAGTTGGTGAGCATAAGGTCTATTGTCGATGGTATTCTACGTGTAATATTCTGGGGGATTCTTGTGGAAATATGTGTAAAATATATATAATAGTTATTATTGTTCTGGTGGTTGTATAAAGTTCTTCCAGCAGTATCGGATGATGCACAATTCCAACTGGTATGATGGACATTGAAGTCACCAAGGATGAACAAGTCGTCCCTCAAGCAAGTTAACAATTCGAGATCACCAATAAAGTCGCTTGTGTATCGAGGGCAGTAAGCTGCTATAAGTACCACGTTTCTATTATGGAACTCCACAGAAACGCATATAATTTCAAATTTTTTTATTTATGTTTTATCGACGATCTTATGGCAATAGCTACGCCACCGTCGTGGGAGGGTCTATCATTTCTGTACACATTGTAGCCAGGTAAGAAAAACTTATGATTTGACTTAAGAAAAGTTTCATTCCGAAGTACAATATCAATCAAGTATTTTTTCGTGAAATGGTGAAGTTGTATGGCTGCGGAACGATTTGTAATAACCTGATAATTCCTGCGCATTACCTGAAGATGATTGTTTGGGTGATTATATGGCATATTTGAGCATAGACATTATAACATTGAGCTTCTCCCTTTTTGTCGTACATTTACGAAGATCAGATATTGCTTCTGTGAATATATTAAAAAGTTCATCTATACTATATAAATCACCGCCGATGTTACGGTGACGGCTCGATGTTTTCAAAACTTCGGCATAGCTGCTTTTTGCTAGGCTGTTATTTTTAATGTTTGCTGATCTAGTAAATTGAGGAAAGTCAGAAGGGGTTAAGAATACTGAATATTACGCCTGGGAAGACTTCTCGATTTGTTGTGAATATTTTCTCGAATTGTTAAATAATCTCTGCGACTAGGGCACCTCGGATAATCTGCTCTATGGCTAGTATTTTTTAAGTTCTTTTTTGCACAATTAAAACATCTATACGCTGTAGAACCTTCTTGTGATGTCTTAATCACTTGACAGCTAGATAGATCATGGCCACCGCCACATGCAATACACACATTTTTACGGAAACGATTTCTTGCACCGTGTCCATACATGGCACATTACGTACATTGGGTTGGGCCTTTGTTTCCTTTTTGTGGTTTTCTCCAGTGTTCAATGACACTACATAGGCGCCTTATTTCCAGAATTTTAGATTTTTGCTGTTCTCGGTTCGATCAAATTCCAGCATATACAATGCATCGCCAACCAAAGTACGAGCAGTTTTAATCTCCTTGATGGTAATTGCATCAATATTGTACGAAGTTTTTAGTTCCATATGTATTTGTTTAGGGTCTGTTTGGGGAAGTCCATAGAGAACTTATTTGAAGAGTCTGGTGTCTTTACTTTCGTGCGAATAGAATTTAAATTGTGAATCTATAAGTTTTTTCTTTGCAAGGTCAACATGAGCAGCTGAAGGTGATATAATTTTTGTACTAATGGAAATTCGTTTAAATTGGTATGGCGTTCCAATTAGTTTGTAGACTGTTTGAAAACTGTGGACAGCATCTACGACAATCGGAGGAATCACAACTTTGTACTCCTGCACTTGTTCTTCATCATCTTCACTCTAATTGTCATTGTCATCAAAATTTTGCAAAATTTTAAATCTGTTTTCGCTTGTTCTATGTTTTTCTTTTGGGACTCTGCCCCACATCATCTTTATTTTTAATGAGCTCATAAAACTATGAACAGTAGTTGTTGTTTTTAATAACAAAACACTCGAGTCAGTGGTTGCTTACACAAGTTTCTATTTAGTTGTTGTTTTTTATTGTTCACTTGCAATAAATGAACCGTTTTGTTTGGTAAAACAATACTTCACTGAGGAGAAAAAAAAACACACGTCTGTTAACGATCAGTAACAACATGAGACTGTAAATGCTTGAGTTGACGCTGAGTACATCTACCAGAAAAAGGTTTTAGAAGAAACATGATTTCGTACTAAATGTGTCGATCTGTATGGGAGGTACCAGAAGGGGTGTCGTAACCTAACCTTGGTCAAATAAATAGATATATATATCCTATGGATGAGGGTATAAAGACAAAAATGACAATTTTTGCATAATGGTTTCGCAAAGGGCACAAGTTTTGAGGACAGTTGGCATAATTTTTTAGTAGGTTTCTGGCAACACTGTCCGTGCTTATTCGTGGCTAGAACTCTCTCACAATCGAATTTTTATGTGCGTCTGTGAACGGTAATAATTTAGATGGACCTGTCTACGGCTTGCGGCTTTTGGATATACAAGATTCACTTCAAATATTGCACATTAATAGGCATTTTTTTTATATCAATTAATCTTAAAAGTTAGAAATTAATGTTCAAATTGGTTAGGTCTAGTTTATTAAATCGGTAATTTCTAATCAGTTGTTGTTGATGAAGCGAAGCTGATAGAACTAAGTGTAAAATTATGCTTGGCTATAAGTCAAAGATTTGCTTATGTCATACACATTATGAAATTCCAACAACCTAGCCATCAATTTACTAACAGAAAAAATTGTTCGATCGAAACACAACGGTCTATTATACTTCGAAGGCAGGAAGTTAAGCCAAAACGTGTCACTGAATTCTAACAAGATCAAATAACCTCTTTATGTATTTGATTATTGGCTCTATCTTAAAGGCTAACGTACCTACATAAATTTTTACCACACCTAAACATTTGTGTACTCGTGCCTCTCTCGTTGCTAGAAGTAATAAAAAATTGTATGAACATTACATTTCGCTTACAAAGCATAAAACTGTATGTGACAACTCATAAAATTAAATGGCCAAACATACAGAAACATCCAACATCAAAACATTATTTTACATACACCAACAGTCGACTCATGGACACCAATATATGTAATGGCCAAGCACATAAAGGTAACGCATATTGAATGGGTATAGTCACGATGAGAATGATGCATAACTTTGAGTTTATGAAGGAAGAAATGAACAACAAATTCCCAAGCAAAATCGACAGACAGGATATTCTGTCTCGAAAGAAAGTTTGATGTCAGGAGACATAAAGAAATAAATTACATGACGAAGAATATTGATAAGGTGACAATCAGACCTCTACTCACACACACGCACAGAAACATCAAGCCAAAGGAACCTCTCACACATAGTTACTATCCCAGACACAGTTCGAACACAATGATGGAGACGATACATATTCTCATGATGCAAAAGACATACATCGTCAGTGACATCTCGATATTATCATACATCGATACGAGTGGAGTACTCATATCATAGTTGTACTCGTACTCGTCGCAACTCACAGCACAAATTACATCTTCGGAATAATCAACATGGCTTAGATAGATAGCCAACAAAATACCTTTTTTACCGCTTCTGCAGATTTGTTGTTTGTTACCGTATTACCTCATTTTTTGTGTGTGTTTCTTCTTGGCCTCATATCAGAAGACGTCATGCTAACGATTGAAGTGAGTGGACGGATGCGAGAATATTTCATGTTTTGTGTGCTCGAGACAAATGGCAATGCACAGTGGTTTGTAAATGTCTTAAAGTATGGAACTTAAAAAGGGTAATCTATATGTATTTATGGGTAACTAGCTGGACCCGGCAACTACGTTTTGCCTTCAAAGTTATTGTAATGCCAAAGGGTGAACAAAATTTGTTGATCCATTACGTTTCAAACTATAGTTATGGCTGCTATATCAGTGTCTTTCAAAGGGGGCGTAGCACCGACCTCTTCCACCCTGGCTGTATAGCCTATGTCACCCGTTAGATGATTCTGAATATCGTCTGTAAATTTCATCAAAATCAGTCCTGCAGTTTTCGATTCCATTCGTAACATACACACATACATACATATTATCCGATGTTGTTCGGATGTTGTTTGGCTCCCTTTTTTTTTAAATGAAAAACTTCGATTCTGTTTTTTGATTATGTTTATTTGAACCTTTAGAATTTTATTGGTTAAGTTGAGAAGATGATATCGGTTAAATGGCCACCGTCACAATTGATTACAATACGGGCTCGTTTTAAGGCATTTTTCATCACTTCGGCGAGAACTTCGGGCGACAGATTCTCGCACTCGTGTCAAATGTTGTCCTTGAGGGCATCCAGGGTCTCGGCCTTGTTCACGTAAACACGGGACTTCAAAAAACCCCACAAAAAAAAGTCTGGAACGGTTAAATAGGGCAATGTTGCGGGCCAGTGCAAATCGCCAAAACGACAGATTAGGCGACCCGGCAACACCGCCTTCAGAACATCGGTTGTGGCTCCCGCAATGTGTGCCATTGCTCCGTCCTGTTGGAACCACATGTCGTCCAGTCCTAATTCGTCGAATTGTGGCAGAAATTGAGGATGGCTTGGGCGTTGGTTACATGCGTTTGGCGGTCGACAGGCAGCAGCTGATGCACGGACTGGACTTTGTATGGGAGCATGCCCAGGTCTTTGACCAACATTCGCCATAGGGACGACCGGCTGATGGCTAATTGTGAGGCACGACATCTGGTCGAAGTTTCCGGCGACAGCTCGACATCCTCGGCAACAGCGGCGATATTCTCGGCAGAACGGGCGCTCCGGGTCCGGCCATTCCTGGCAACGTCTCGTGTGGTCCCGTACTCTTCAAGGTTAGTAGCCAAACGGCGCAGTGTTTGCGCAGTCGGTGTCGGACGGCCGGGCAATCGGCGACGGTATTCGCGCTGCGCCAACTCCACAGACGAATTGTTACGCAAGAAAATAGACACGATTATTCCGCGTTTTTGAAGAGTGCATCGCTCCATGGTGTGTTTACTTGTATTCTACATCTGTCTAGTCCACAAATGTCAAGACAGATTTGACATTGGCGGCCATTTGCAAAAATAAGGGCATCTTCCTATAGGGTGGTCACTTTTGAAATACCCTGTATATAGATATACTTGAGCTAGTAAGATATTTATTGGATGGCATAAAGGGCTTTGTAAGAATGTGCTATAATTAACAGGAGGGAATGGAAGCAGTGATAACTTATACTGTAACCAAAACATAATTCAATTGAAGCCAATCAACATCTTAGCAAATATTAGTATATAAGGCAATAAAAGTATTACAGCAATCATAATAAGACATAGTGAATGGATTATAACCAAATCATATTGAAAGTCGTTTATATCCATTGCAAATTGCTTGTGTGTTTAAAACTACTCCCTAATTTGGAACTTCGAAATTTAGAATCGGGGTGATTTTTAAAAGGCGTTTGCATATTAGGCATTAACAAGGACGCTGCATTACCATTAAGGTACAAGTTTAAAAACTATTAGTCAAACTGTCAAAACATTGAAGGGCGTTGGCACATTCGGTTGCTGCAACCGTTATTATAGAAAATTTAGTTTATGCAAACAAACTAAAGTTGTCACATCCGAAACAATTATGATGCGAGGTGGCTTCAACCGTATGCCAGCTGTTTAGAGTAAATTCTGTTGTGACAAGCGCAATTCGGTGCTACAGCTGAATTTACGGTTACTATAATCTCTTTCCAAACATATAGTTCTCTGAGTGTATCTTCAGCTATTGTGGATTCCCAGATTTATCGTCAGCTATGCGTAACATTTTTGAATCCACTACCAAAGTCATCGTTAAGTCAACTATTTTTCAAAAATAACTCTTCCATATGAAAAATATACACGGCCGATTTCACCATGTGCAGTTATCCTGCAGTTACACCTAACGAACTGTTTTAGCTGTCACTTTATATGGAATTTATAATTTTTAACTGTCAGTTAGCTGTAACTTTGTTTGGTGAAATTGGGCGAAAGAGCCTTAATGCTGTCATTTAGAAAATTTGAGGGTAATGTGAAACACCCGTGGAATTCAATACTGATACACCTTTCTTAAATCTACAACAATCCTCTTTTCTGCTGAATCTCATTTCTCGAATTTGATATGTGTTTGGCGTAGTTCAATATTGTTTATAAGCGAATATAACAAGAAGCTAACCGGAGGGTATTGTAGAATAGGGTTCCAAAATATTTCCGCCTTGAGACAATCCATATTACACGAACAACAATTAAGTCAAACCAACGCTAATACACACACTCCGGATCACTTATTTAAAGGCACTAAAAATTCCATATTCAGCAGCCTGTATCATTTGCAATTTGTAACCGATTGCAGAATTTTAAAGTGGAAACGGAAGCTAGACATCTTGAAATATAAAAAAATCATGACCATAGTGGTTTCTTAACTAAAGAACTTTTTTTGAGCAATTTTCAAAAAAGTCAAAAAATGTGCTATTTTTTGGGTTCACTTGAATAAAGGCACTTTAACTAATTTTAATGACAAACAGTTTTTCTTGTATTTTTAATTTATTTTACTTCATTGAAGACCTATTGGTAATGGGCACAACTCCCTTTGTTTTTAATAACTTCAAATATAGGGGTTTTCATTGAGAGATAAAGAGAATTTATGTAAAAAAATAAAATAAATGGTTTCCCATTACATCCCATGAAGGGACTGGGGAGATGTAACGGGAAACCATTTATTTATGTAGTCCACCGAAATTTGATTCAAAGCATCCTTAATGGCCGGAATTAGTGACTGTTTGTCATCAAATTGTCTACCTCCTTCACAGAACTTACGAGGTAACTAACCCCAGACATTTTCGATAATGTTTAGATCTGGCGAATAGGGTGGCCAGTCAAGCATATTAACATTTTGGCTTGCAATGAACTCCTGTTGCAATATCCAAGATATGGTACCAAATAGTTCACTGAACTTCGGAAAAGCCGATTCCAATAACGTTTTATAGCTTGCACCAGTCATTTCTGCACTTTGGAATTCAAGATCGATGGTGCCATCGGACATAATTGCCCACACCATAACACCGCCCTCTCGGCTGTGATGTCGGTTCACAAAACGCTTTTCTTTGCACAGATCATGGAAATAATAGTTGTAGCCATCAGGCCCATCCAAATTAAACTTCCTCATCCGTAAATACATCGGTTCTCTAGTCATTTACATGACACCTTGGCTGCATATCCCATACCATGTAGTTTCTTGCGAATTGAAGCCGCTTTTCCTTACGAGGAGCATTAAGTGGAGGATTTTTTGTAATTTCAGGTATTTACGATACTCACAGCTCTTAATTACTCTGCGTACTGAAGACTTGCTCGCTTCCACTCCAGCTTGAGCTCTTATTCTTGACAAGGATAATGCTGAATTACAAGCAATTCAGATGATTTTTCTTTTCTCATACGTAGATAAAAACAATGAAACCCATCATTTAAAATTTTTTCCATACCCCTCGGGGGCCTTGATGTAATTGTCGACAACTGTTGGGCTCCCTCCAAATTCTTTAGCTATTGCGCGGTTAGAATATCCTTCAGAACGGTAAACATAGATTTTAGTTTTTTTCGATAGATTTAAATTTTTTTGTTTTGCCATTTTGACTTGTAAAATGATTAAAATATAATAAATTGTAATTTTAATAGACAAACAAAATCATCGCGTACCTTATTCAAGTGAACCAAAAAAAAATAGCACATTTTTTGGACATTTTTTATAAATTGCTCAAAAAAAGTTCATTAGTTAAGAAACCAATACTGTCATGATTTTTTTTATATCTCAAGATGTCTAGTTTCCATTTCCATTTTAAAATTCTTCCATCGGTTACAAATTGCAAAAGATACAGGCGGCTGAATATGTAATTTTTAGTGTCTTTAAATAAGTGAACCGGAGTGTATTATTAAATTTAATAAAATCAACATAATTTTTTACTGAAACACTTAGTAAAATAATTCTCAACGTTATTGAACCGAAAGAGATCGGTAAAAAGAAACGTACACAGTAAAACATGACTATAATTATTGCAACGAATATATCCTCCCTTATAAATAAATCGAATATTAATATTAAACTTTCCCAAATTATTAAATATTCCAACGAAAAACCATGCATTTTTCACTTAGAAAAATGTATCAGACCTTGAAAGGTTGTAGTACGAACACCTTATACATTAAAATTCAAAATGTCTTTACGCATTTTAACCCATTAACGACTGACTGTTTTTTAATGTTTGTCTGTCGCACACGAGACTGTGGCCTTTGGGTATTTTTCTACCCACACAGGCATTACCGTGTACTACAATTCCCTGCGAATGTATTAAATAAGAATTATATTTGGACGTAAATACAAGGTGTTTCAAAAGAAGTCATCCCATGTTGTTTGGCTCTCATTTTTTTTTTCTAAATGAAAAACTTCGATTCTGTTTTCTGAATATGTTATTATTTGAACCTTTAGAATTTTATTGGTTAAGTTGGGAAGATGATATTGGTTAAATTGGCGCCGTCACAATTGATTACCATATGGGCTCGTTTTGTGGCATTTTTGTTCATAAAATACACGAGGAGCCATTACATCCGCTCAAAGTGACTGCATGGTGCGCTGTTCACGCTCGAGGAGTCGTCGGGCCGTTTTTTTCGAAAACGCCGCTGGTTAAACGACAACAGTGGACGGTGTACGCTATAGAGCCATGTTAACCGAGTTTTTTCTGCCGCAATTCGACGAATTAGGACTGGAGGAATCGAAGTTTTTCATTTAGGAAAAAAAATGAGAGCCAAACAACATCGGATGACTTCTTTTGAAACACTTTGTAAATTCGAACTATGAGACTATATTGGTTCTATTTATGTAACAAAATAAAAAATAATTATATTTTTTTTAATAAAATTGTTTTTTTATTTAAATGTAATAAATTAATGGTTTTTGAATGAATCGTATCACTTGAATAAAAAATTTTTTTAACATTGATCAAGTAGGTCATGATTATGGATTGTAATGTATGAGAATTATCGAAACAATAAAAATTGAACAGATTTGTTTTAAATTTCAAAAATATGGGACACGCAACAGCTCCTAGCACCTCCGAAAAAGAACAGCTTTTACTTTTGAAATCCAACTATTTGAATAAAATCGAGATATATGGAAAAAATTGCAGACTTGCCTCCAATTCGGCGGCACAAATTCGCAACGAAAGTGGAGTTAACGGAAGTGTTTGTGCAAAACATACCATTTTAAAGTCATGTCCATTCATTTCTCGTCGGAAATTGCAAAAAAAAACAAAAGCAGCCACTTAATGCGAAACGTAAAACTCAACGCCTCCAATTTGCTAAGGATACAATAACTTGGCTAGACAAGTGGTCGAATGTGATGGTTTCCGCCGAGGATAAAATTTAATATCGATGGAGCAGATGGATGCAATTTTTATTCCTAGAATTTAAGAAAAGAACAAACATTTTTGAAAGATTTAGTTTTTAAAGCCGAAAACATTAATGGAGCATGGTACAAGAGGATATTAAAGCCGCTTTTGCTCAATTTAAAAATTCTTTTGGACCCATAGTATGGACTTAACGACAAGATAATGCTCCAGTTCATATTCCCATAGTCACCCGATTTAAATATAATGGCAAATGTCTGACGGTAAGTTATACAAAGATGAAGAAAGGTGAAGCAACGAAGATGGGCAGCAACATGAAACAAACGAGCCATTCAAAGACGCGATTAAAGATGCATGGGACCCCTTTGTTGAAGTATTAACATCTATGGGCACAAGTAGGGCAATCTATCAAAGTGAACACATGCAAGCAACACATAGCGTTAGCATCACATACGTGGTTGTTGTACATCGATAGTCTCTGCCTGAAAATAACTGTGATGGTATTGGTGTAGCGGCAGCGAACAAACAAGCAGGTCGTCGTCGCCAAAGAGTATTGAATAGTATAGAGAATATTATATGACTCAAAAGCACTGGCGACATCTGGCGAATGATTCAAAAAATAATTACTCCCATTTTGTCATAATTTTGATGCCTTTTGAAACATTTATGCTTTTTGTATTTCTTTTTGTTGTAATAACATTGTCGAATTGGTGCATTTATATTGAAATATTCTATAAAGAGAATAAGGGCGAGTTTCACACTCGTCCATCGACGCACTCAATTGATATTCCTAAGACTGACTACATTTTTTGCACCAATAGGATCTAGAAAATTAGGGACAACACTCCACACGCAAAGAAAAAAAATGTTTATTGCTCGGTTGCCGCAACAATACTTTGATTGATTTGTATTAATTTATTAATCACAACAGTTCATGTAGTTCTTCCAAATAAACTCATATATCGCAAATGTGTATCATGTTGTTGCAAACGCGTTCTCGTTTGCATCAAACACGTACAAAATTACAGTTGCCGCAAATTTAAAAAACGTTTGCGATAACTGAAATTAGCCATTTTTCTAATGAGAACACAGATTACGAACAACGTAAATTTCTCTTATTCCCTCATACACACTCACGCATGCACATAAAAGTGATCACGCACTCTAATGCTTCTACCTTGCCAATATATCTTGGATGGACAATTGACGCGTTGTAGTTTGCTGCGCTTTTAGTTGCTATTTTAATGCAAGACGAGACAGACGTGTAAGTAGACAGTGAAAAAATAGACAAAAATGGCAACTTTTTTAAAACAAACTTTATGGGTAAACCAAAATCATAACAGTTAGAATTTAAAACAAAAAAAAGAGGTCATGGAAGCCATAGATAAAAGTTTTAATTACAACTCGGTTGCTGTAACCGAAAGAACAGTTGTTGGAACCGTTTTTCGTTTCTCCCAAACGTTTTTTCAACTCTCATTTTTCATAACTCGTTTACTGCAATCGTTTTTCAGTTCTCGTAAACGAAACAACAGTTGGCGGAACCGTTTTTCGTTTCTCGCAAACGTTTGTTTTCAGCTTATATTTTTCATAATTCGTTTGTTGCAAACATTTTTCGGTTCTCCCAAACGAAATGACATGTAGGGATTAACAGAAGTTCGTTTCTCCCAACTACAGTTCCCAAACGAACTTCAGTAATCTGAGATTTCATTTGGGAGTAACGAGTTTTTTCTTTGCGTGCAGGATCTTTGCGAAAAATCTTCTGTATGGTCGTTGGATACCGACCAAAATATTATGATCGAAGGCGAATTGGTCTAATTGGATCTTCAGCCACACTCCTAAGCACCACAAATATGTTCCTTTGTACGCTCCGGGGTATTCTGGTTTGAGCTTTGAAGAAATTTATTTTATGATTAATATTCATTAAAATGTGTAGCTCTAGTACCCTTAAACCACTGTACCATCCCAGTCGTCGCCATCATCTTCGATGACGACGTCGTTGTGTCATCATCACTTTGGCAGTTTGGATATGACCAAATTACCTTAGATTTTTGTGTTGTTGCAATTGTTGTAGTACATGATTGCATGTTGAAATATTTCATATGGTTCACAATGAATGTACTTACATTAGGCCAACAACGACCAACTGCAACCAATACAACCAAGTGTATTGACTTCAAATGCTAGGTAGTTATGTTTGCTGCTCCGACAGAGTGACATGACCGGCATAAGGGTTATTGTTGGGATTAGAGCGGTGTACGTTCTTATACAATGTACAGACCAGACAGGTCCAGGTTGAAAAGTGAAATTATTTAAAATTCTTTAGGGGAATTATTCTCCATGATAAGAAAGGGTACTACATTTGATAAGATGTCCGGAGAAATGTCACATGTTTGACTGGCGTTTCATATTAAATTAGTCTGGCCTGACTATGTGCAGAAGAACACTTGCTGTATTTCGAGTAGATGATGGCAATGGCGATATGAGAATATCTACACCTTCTACAAATTTCTATTAGAAATATAGAAATCTGTTGCTGAGTCGACTTTGTTTTGTCGTCGAACATATGTTTTGTCGTTGAGCCTACGATATGATTTCGAGCGATTTGTGGCAACTTGAACGGCTTGAAATCACAGCTTATAATTGTAATTGATCTTCCGTATTGTGGTATGAATAACGTAACGCAATATCTGTGTTATTATAATGCCTATGTTATTCGTCATACAAATTGGTTGGTGTACGCAAGGACGATAATGGCATTTGTTAGGCGATGGTTAAACAGGAGCGAATATGTGTATCAGGGACTGTACAGTAACATGGCCAACGCTGAATCATGTATTCTAGAACAGGGTGTAACACAATATGCATTTACAAGGAATGGTAAAATTGTACAGCATCACCCTTTATTTCACAAAGCGTTAGAAAATATGAAACCGAAGTATTTCATAGAAAATAGTCAGATGCATTCTATATTTCTCCTTCACTAAATGTCGGTTGCACTACAATAAACACGTTGTATGACCGAAACATGTACGTCAGTTTTCTAACCATACTGCAATGAAAACTTTCGTTCATCTGACGATTTATTCGTTGATGTCACTTTGCTGAGAGTTCGTCATTGCGTTGTTACTGCCTCCCAACTTTCATGTTATGGTGACCAATGCATAAATTAGATCCCAGCGCACTCGTTTCTTCGTACATTTTGTCCGAAATATCAATTTATTCAGATTCGATTTAATTTTGTTTTTTTCAGTTTTGTGTTTTACCAACTCAGATATGAATCTGCGACATTAGATTTTCTATACAAAAATGTCTTCCGTCAAAGAAGTGGAGGGACCATGGGTTAGGTATCCCTTGACCGAAATACGAGCTCAGCTCCCCCACGAGATTTTTGCAATTTCAAATTTGCTTCGCCAAACACGCATTCGCTTTTTCATGTCTTTATCCGCCAAATCACAATTTCACTGATTTTTTTCTTTATGTTTCTATGGGCTCGTAACGGGATCCGGCAAATCGCAATTTCACTGATTCGCTTTTCATGTTTTTACGGACTCGTAATGGGTTCAAAACGGATCCGCCAAATCTCAATTTCAGTGATTCATGCGTCGATTTTTTTATAGACTCGTACTGGGTTTGAAGCTGATTTTTCGTATGTATACACAGGGACCCGCGAAGGTTTCGGAACGGGTTCGACATCTCACTTTTCGCTTTCTTATGCTTTTACGAATACTTTACGGATCCGCATTCGTGTTTGTGCACATTGGCCCATAGTACAAAATATCGTGGTAGATGTTGTAGTAATTATGAACAATTTCGCATTTCGTTTCAGTCAAATTCAACGAAAATGTATACCAACAACAAAGGTAAACAACAAAGTTCAAAAACAAAATATATATGAATTTGACAGTTGGCAGTTGACAAGTGCCGCGGCAAGAGAACAATCAAGTCAGCTTTTCCTATAACACATCCTGAAGTATGTACTTCAACAATGAAGCTACGCCACTACTGATAAATCTTGTGTTAGAGATATGTTTATCTTGTATTTTGTTCGAAATTTTATTCATTCATTAACGCAGCGAATGTAACATTGGTTTTCTTCGTGAGAAGCACATACTATTTTTTTTGCAACTTTATGCATGAGAACTAGGGTAACCAAAACCCCCGCCAATTCAAGAAACCGTGTTTTTAAATAAATTTATTCTTCGATATTTCGCTGTGTTTATCTTCCTGACGATGTCGAACATTTTAATTTAGAATATAATACGAAAGGCCGGATAAATCATAATTTTATTTTTAGTTCTATGTATAGTTAACCTTTCAAATTATATGTGTTCAGATTTGTTTCGGCTTGAGGTCATATGTGAAAAAGACAACAATGTATAGGATTGTCTTTTCGTCACGATTTTATTAGTTAATTCCAATACTTCGACAAACTTCGTTGGCCATTTTCACAAAATGCTTCGAAACTTTTCCGGAGGCTTATGTCAACTGATTTTGATTTTTCTCTTAAATTTTTGAATAGTGTGCCTATACACTTGTGCACATCGGTCTTCCTTTTCTCCGTTAGAACGTCAATTATGTGTAACATTTCTTGAAACAGACGTCGAGAGTAATTTTCCTCTTCAGCAAGAATTTCCACTTCGTCAAAGTTAGGTTTATTTCCTATTAAAGTACAGTGGGTTTTTTGTTCCAAGGGCTTATAGTGCGCTTGCAACTGTTTTGCCCCCTTTGCTCCCTTTGCTTTGTTCATCCGTCGCAGAAACTGGGATTGTTAGTCGACAACGTGGAATATTTAATAATATTCTTAGAATAAAAGCGGGGCAAATTTCCACAGCGTTTGATATCCGGTGAGTGGGCCTTAGGTAAATTTGGGAAAATTTGGTGTTCTCTGAAAAATTGACTCCAGTGCTGAAGATCATGTCAGTACACGCAAAGAAAAAAAAACGATTATTGCTGGGTTGCCGCAACAATACTTTGATTGATTTGAATTAATTTATTAATCGCAACCGTTCATGAAGTTCTCCCAAACCCAAAACGAGTTATCGTTTGCATCAAACGCGTTCAAAATTATATTTGCGATAACTGAAATTAGTCAGTTTTCTAATGAGAGCACAGATTACGAAGAACGTAAATTTCTCTCATTCTGTCGACTGTATACACAGTCTTATCCACTCGTTTGGCATACACACTCACGCATACGTATAAAAGTGATCACACACTCTAATGCTTCTACCTTGTCGATATATCTTGAAAAGGACAATTGATTCGTTGTAGTTTGCTGCGCTTTTAGTTGTTATTCGAATGCAAGGCGAGACAGACGTGTAAGTAGACAGTGAAAAAATATACAAAAATTCCGACTTTTTTAAAACAAACTTTATGGATAAAACCAAAATCATAAAAGTTGGAAATTTTAACAAAAAAGAGCTTATGGAAGCCATAAATAAAAGTTTTAATTACAACGGGGTTGCTGTAACCGAAAGAACAGCTGGTGGAACCCTTTTGCGTTCCTCGCAAACGTTTTTCGGCTTATATTTTTCATAACTCGTTTGCTGCAAACATTTTTCGGTTCTCCCATGTATGGATTACCAGCAGTTCGTGTCTCACATCTACAGGCTCCAAACGAACTTCAGTTACCTGGGATTTCGTTTGAAAGGACAGATGAGTTCAATCATCTCTTCAACATCTCAATGGTGAATAGCTGCAGTAAACACGAATAATACCATAGGCACCAAATGCCAAATAAAAAACAAATGGTTTCCCTTTACATCCCATGAAGGAATTGGGGAGAGCTGCTAACAAACAGTGAGCTGTGCGCTTTCTAGATTTTTATACTCACTGATTGGGATCTACTGTTTTACACCGGTTCCGAACGGTATTTTGGGAAGCTTTTTCATGGCTGAATAATCGATAGTGTCGCCGTCACTATGCGAGGTAACCGCCGCCGAAAGAAATTTAAGGTGGTTAGAGTATTGATCGAACCCAGGATCTCATGTACAAGAGGCGCACACAATAATGATTGCACCAACGACGGCCACAAATACAGCAAATGCCACCTACTGCTCGTATATCCGGATGATATCGACATCATTGGGCGAACGCTACGCGAAGCTCCTGTAGTATTTTCATGAATCGACAAAGAATCAGCGAATGTAGGTTTGGCAGGGGCCTTCCAACTTCCAACTACGAGGTAGTGATTTCGTAATCAATAATGGATAGTAAAGACGTCATATGAACCACGAGCAGTACGACTGGCACTACGACATTGTCATAGTTAATTTATTCAATATTACATGTTGGAGACACAATGATCAATAGTTTATAATATATGTTTTTGTGGCCCAAATGTGGCATTGTTTGCTGAAAACAAAAACGTGTCAGTCATCACCGAAACAAAAAAACCGCGGATCTCCAATTCATGACAACAATGCTTGCAAACATATAAATGATTCTTGCAATGTTCTCGCTCAACATAATAATCCAAAAATGATAATACAACTAATTCGGTAGACATCAGATTTTCATTGTCCACATCGAAGTGAGCATTACAACCATGTTTCTCACTTCTGAGAAGGTGTTTTAAACATCTTCCAAAATGCTAAAAAGCTCCAAAACTACTCAATCAAAAAAGAAAATAATTTTCAAAACATTGTACAACTGATTTTAAATAAATAAATAGTTTCCCATTACATCCCGTGAAGGGATAGGTGAGTGCTCCCCGCAATAAGTGAGCTGTGCGCTTTATTATTTTACACTCACTGACTGTAACCTCAGTTTTACACCGGTTCCGAACGGTATATTAAGAAGCTTTTTCATTGCTAAGTACTCGATAGCGTCGTCGTCACTAAGCGAGGTGACCGTCGTCTAAAGAAATGTAAGGTGGTTGAGCAGTGATCGAACCCGCATTAACCATTGCACCACCGACGGCAACGCAACTGATTTTAACTACCAAAAATTCCTGTAGAATTTAGATTCTGTTATTAAACTGGTGCTTCTTTTTATAATTCAGCTGCAATTTCTAAACAAATCCTAAACCTTCTACCTATTGTCTAGAAGACAAGATTAATAATATCTCACATATTTGTGGAAAGGAATCTAATAAAATTATATACCACATACAATTCCATCATTATTTATTGTCAGTGGTTGTTAGAACTATTTCGCTCCCCACTTTAAAAGAAAGATACCACGTAAAGTACTATCTGTCACCCAAACAATAGGTACAAATTTACCATCTGGGCAAATATTTAGCCACACAAGCACATCCACTCAAAATCACATTCATTCATTCCCTCATTCACCGAATCCATGTGACATCTCTGCATTCATATTTTATAAATGGATTTAAATCTGCCATAAACCGCTCCATGACACATAATAACACAATTTATTATAAATATTGAAGAACATTTATACACTTGTCCTTTGTCAACCCTGTCTGGTCCTTTCTACATTCTCTTGCATTTTTCCCATTATCTTCAAGTGTTTTAGCAAATTTGTTTAATATATTTTTTTTGTTTACTGTATGTTACGTTTCGTGTACTTTCCACCAGCAGTGTCCTTTTTTTCAAGAATAATGCACTTGATTTCATTTGCCTCTAAAGTCCTCTTAATAACTTTGAAGTGTTAACGCACAATGACTGGGTGAAAATAAATTGAACTTGTTGACAGAATGGAATTTAAAGTTTGCTCTGAATATTTTCGCAGATTTGAAGTTTTCTACCACCAACTAATCGACCAACCAATCGTCCATCCCCCTCGAGCTGAGAAATGGGATTAGTTGAATGGGTTTATTGTTTGAGAGTGTTTAAGGACACTCTGGGCAACTCAATGACAGGACAGATAATAAATAATCTAAATATCAAAATATGTCATAAAGAGTGTTTTCAATTCCGCCCAACAAAAGAATACATTTATATCGGCTGGTAACAATTAACAAGTTTTTGGTGCCGGCTTAGCATTGGGTAAGGGATGAAAAGAACAGGTTTAAAGTATTATTATTTGTTAGACTTTAAGGCATTTTTGGCACTTTCTTTAAGGGGAATAGGTCGATGGTTTCCACATGAACATTATGAGGTTAAATCCAACGCAAACTGTCTGAGCCACAAACGTTGTTGAGGAGATCAAATATTCAGACATTATAAATTCGCCGAGTGCAATAGAGCATACATGAACAGCAGCATATTCTGACATACTAGAGAAAATATATCCCGCAAAGTGAGATGAAAACAAAGCAATTTACAAGTTATAATTTTATTGTAAATTATATACTACAATTTTAAATTATGTCCAGTTTTAACACGGTTTTCCTTCCCCTGTGTAATTTGCTTTTCAAGAGTTGAATCTTTTTTATATTAAGGTATCGATATATTGAACCCTGGACAAACTGTTCTGCGCATCTTTTGTAGAGTTTGAGTTTTACATGAATTTTTGACTTTTCTTTAACTGGGCACTACTCCCATTTATTTTGTTCATATTAAATTCATGTTTACTGGCTTTATGAAAAGGATTTACACTGGATTAAAATCAGAAATTATGAATCACCGTACACACACTTTATAAAGTGAATACAATTTCAATTTTCCAAAACTCAAATTAATATGTGCCTGACTGTAGCTTTCTGAAATGCCAATGGATGGGGGAAACACACTTTGGAAGTTAAAGCTTTTTAAATACTAAACAAACCGATATTATCTTAATATCTGAAACTCATTTCATGACCACGAACCACTTTAGTATTTCTAACTATTCATTTTATAAAGTCGTGCACCCTGATAGCACAACTCATGGTGGATCGCCTATTCTCAGATAATGTTAAACATAAAACAAACCATCACTTTAGCGCCAAAGAAACTCAGGCCACGAACGTAGTTATTGAAGACATCCTCTATATATAGTGGCCCGAGAAACACCACACGCTGAATTTTGTTTGTTGTTCGGTCGCTTGTATTTGTTTGTTATTTAGAAGGTCCTCGATTTCAAGGTCCTGCCTTATGTGATTGTTTGTTACAAACCACGGAGCGTTGGTGATTTGTCTAAGAGTTTTTGATAAGTATCTCTCGATTATGTCGATATTGGAATAACTCGCTGTACCCCAAATTTGGATCCCATATGTCCATACAGGTTTTAATACTGCTTTATATAGACGCATTTTATTGTTGAGATTGAGTTGAGATCTAGATCCTAGGAGCCAAAACATTCTTTGGGTTTTAATTTTTAGTTGTTGAATTTTTGATTTAATATGCGGTTTCCAATTGAGGCGTCTATCCAATGTCAATCCAAGGTATTTCACAATTTCTACTTTTGGGATTGGTTCGATATTGATGTTAACTAGCGGAGAATCTCCTCGCCGAAGAGTAAAGGTCATACGCTGATATTTTTCAGAGTTAACCTTTATATTCCATTTTAATAGCCACTTTTGAAGTAAATTTAACTCACTTTGAATTAGTGTTGATGCTTCCCTCGGGCAAGTGCTAGTTGCAAGAATTCCCGTATCATCCGCATAAGTAGCAATTGTTATATTTGATGTGGTTGGCATGTCATGCATGTAAATGGTATATAAGATTGGGCCAAGCACACTACCCTGTGGAATGCCCGCTTTTATTTCATATATATCAGACATGGTATCTTTAGTATTTACATAAAAGAATCTGTCGCGAAGGTAATTTTGACAAAACAGGAAGTATGGTGCATACAAAACATTGCAAACTTAATATGTTTGGACACAAGTATACTATATTTACGACAAGCTACAAACACGATATGCATCTAATGCCATGTTTCAAATTTGTTTCAACCCGTCCTCACCGAACAATTTTAATTTCGTTTGACATATCGTTGTTTAAGCGTAGTACTCAGCTGAAACTAAATTTTAGGTTTGCATATAAAATATATGTAAGTAACCACTTGCTTTTTTACATAGACTTCATATGGAATCCTGAAATTCAAGTTTACCTGAATACTGGGATTAAAAAGTGGAATCAATACACAGGGTGTCTAGTAATTTCTTTTTTATGCTCATTTCAATACAAAATTCATTGAAATGAGCTAATTTAAAATTTCGATTTTGTATGGAAAATGTTACCTAATTTCAGCGAAATTACAAAAATTGCTCGTAATTCTGTTGGAGAAGAAATTAGTAAAATTAGTGAAAACTATCTACAAAGACTTAGCGACCATGTAAATCCGTTGGCAATAGCACTCCTTGATGACAGTACCGAGACAAGAAGATTAAAACGAGTGCACGTGTTAGACTTGCCATTTATAAGCTAGTAATAAGATAAGATAATTAACTTGTAAATTTTGCCATGTAAATATGTAGTTTTAGTGATATATTATTTCATATTTCTTATAAACACACTTGTGGACTTAAATGTATCGTAGTTCATTGGATCTACAATACTTTTGTTATTTAGTATTAAATTATTAAATTTGCTTATTGTCTGAGGATAGATTTAAAATAAAGAATATTACTAAAAAAATTAAAAAAAAATGGAATACCACCATTAATAGGTTATAATATATGTATTTCTGACCCAACTATGGCCTTGTTTGTTGAAAACTACTGAAAACAAAATCGTAATAGGCAATAAAGTAACACAAAGCCGCAGATTTGATATTCATGGAAATAATGCTAGCAAACATATACATGGTTCCTGCAATATATTGCTGGGCCCATTATATTTCAGCGTGCATAAAGAAACAACGGTATGACCCGTTTTTATTATCTCTAGGCCATAAATTCTTAGCATGTGGCGAGTACAATGTGAAACATTCTGCATGGTGTTCTCGTCTTATAACTCCAATGGGACGGCAACTACTGTTGTCAATTAACCATCTCTCTCTTTCCTGATGATCACCTCACCAAATTCTAACACATATTGCCCAAGAGCTATTAACAAAACACCCGCTCTCATTGATTTCTGTGTATCGAAAAACATGTCTCCCGATTCTTATAAGTGCTGCACACTATCTGATTTGTCTTCAGATCACTAATCAGTCTTACTGACAGTAAATTCTACATCAAATCTCATGTAATTTCGATGTTAGCTTCATACTAGAAGATCAAGTAGAAGAGTCAAATACTATAAACAACTCGTCAGTGCATCAGTAAATATGAATGTTCGTCTCAAAACAAAGTGTAAAATATTTTTAACTTTTATGAAACCGAGGTATGCAGTCAATTAATTTTTTTCTAAGCCGTTCAGAGTTGTGGCCACAAGTAGACATATTGTGATTAACGAGACTTGGTACAATATGTGTGCGAAGTTTCAGACATGAATCTTCATTTGCAACGTAATGGCGAATGCTACAAGTTTAAAAATCTAAAAAAAAAAACGTTTGAAACTATCAAGGAATTTTTTGAAGTTTCTGAAATGTTTGCGAAACGGTTTATTTTTCTGCATACAATTAAAGGAAAGATATTATAAGCACTCCTCAGTGGTGAATTCGCCCATATGAGTTATTGCGCTATTTCCATTGCGTACTGTACTAAATGATGTTAAACTTTTGAAACCGAATTTAAGGGGTTTTCGTTTTTTGGATAGGGCGCGAACGCCCTTCTAGTTATATAAAATGTAAATACCCGGAATTGTCACTACGAATCTTTTGATGCATATGTTGTTGATGTCTATAGCTTTAACAGTGTCGATGTAGCACGGACGCAAAGTAAAAAAAAAAGCGTGAATTTTCTAACAAAACATTTTCTAACAATGCAGTTTTTTCGCATTCTGCGTCATTTAAGCCAAATCCCGCTTCAAAAGGTCAACAGCAACCGAAGATATGGCAACCCCGTTTTTGATGTTTAGTACCCGCAATTGCATGTAATGTTACATCCAAGCCGTTGAATTAAATTGGATGAAATATACAACAATCAATAGGGGTTTTAATAGCGCATCGATAATCGGAGGCGCGTTAAAAAATGTAGACCGACGTCCATTTTATATTAATTTTTTGATTTTTAGTACCCTACATTGGAATGAACGTGTTTGTGTGTGAAAAAAGGAATCAGAACTTTTTCAATCGGTTATTATCTTGAATTCTTCTGTAGTCAGTTGCTGCTAATGTATACTATTTAAATTTAATTTTTAATTTTTAACAACTATATGATTTTTTTTATTATGCTCTACAAACACATTTTTTTTTCAGTGTATATTTTTTAAATTATACATGCACCAATAATATTGACATATGTGACCTGCTCCACGAAAAGGAACCTCTGGGACCTCATACTTTTTCAGTGATTCTTATAGCAAAAAACCGCTCTTTCAAATGCCGCAAACCCCAAGTTTCTATGTCTTTTAGTTTTTTTACAAATCACCTGTAAAGATGAACATAATTAATGAAATATATGAAAAAATGAACGAAGCGCTTTTTTTAAACGCGTTTTTTTCAATAACTTCTTTTCGGCGCAGTGGTCCCTTTTCGTGGAGCAAGTCACATATATGGAAAGCCTTTTGTAAGCGTAACAATTAGATATGTCAATTTGTTCATTTAAACAAATAATGAATTTTAATTTTTTTTATAAAATTTCGCTAAAAGTTCCGTAATCATATTTAATAGAATCGGGTAGATCACATAGCTTATGTTTCTAACTTATAATCTGAAATTTTTTAAACTACCCTTATATTTCCTCGAGATAGCCTACATCGTGTTATATGTAGCTTATTGGAAGCGTATAGACTTCTGCTAGAAGGTACTGGATTCCAAGTTAAATATTTTTTTCATTTAGAGACAATTTTTGGAAAAAACCGAAAAAAATTGTTAAAAATTGCAAATTTTTTCAAATTAAAAATTGGAACCCTTAAAGTGGTCGGATTTTACTCAAACTGTATCTAATTTATACTCAGGTTAAAGTAAATCAATGTGCAAATTTATTTTCAAATGCACCGAGGAGTGAAGATTTTCTAGTGTATACGAATTTTCACCCAAAGTGCCAAAATCCGACAACTTTGACTAAAATGCGGCACGGCTTCGAGTTATCCGATTCGGCTCAAATTTACACCAAGTCAGTTTTAGACAATAGGGAATAAGAATCCGCCTGGGGTTTATTAAAAATTCAAAGTTGTTTTTTCATTGCCACCCTAATGGGTATAAAGGGGTGCGAACACGGTATTTGGTATACACAATCAAAATAGTTTTTTTTAATTGATTTTGTGCAATAGAAAATTAAAAATTTTTATATAAAACATTTTGACATTAAAAGTAAACAAAGGCATTTTTCTAAAAATATTCCAAATTATGAACAACATGTTTCGCATTAGATGCAAAACAAACACAACCCCATACAATCGAGTGCAACTTTAGCTTTAATCTTTTTTTGCCCCTTCTAACCCACAGACACTAATTTTAACAAGTAATGACAATCATTCAAACCGTATTTTCTGTTTTTTTGAAGTTTATTAATTGTTGTTCCCTTTTCAATTATACAAAACTAATGTTATTTGAAATTTTTAAATTTGTCCGCAATTTTATCCACCCACATACAGTATTAGTAACACATTACCAATCATTCCAAACCATTTTATTCCCATTTTGAAATTTTACGCCTTTTTGACCTTTCTATCATTTTATATACTATTACACATATCGTCGACTTATTAGAGTTTTGTCGCAAAACGCCAATTGCTTAAAACGGAGATACCAATATTCACAAATATACCGCTATTACCAACTAGCAAGTTTTAGGGATATACAAACAAATTAGAGTAACCATCACAGTAATGGTAAGATATATCGAAAATCTGACAACCGAAATCAACACACAAAAACCTGTAGATACAATACCAACTCGAAAAAAACATAAATGGCGTATATGTACGACAAAATTATAATCAACCGACGATATACTATTTTCAACACATTTTAACCGATTTTCCCGTAGTTTTACAGTTTACCCTTTAACAACAATATTGTTCCCCCATATTCATGTTTTATTACCCTTTTTACGCGCGAACACAATTTTTACTATATTAACATTATTCATGTAATTTTTAATGCTTTTAAGGTTTACCCATACACGACTCTTTATTTCGTTCTACCATTTCAAAGCCACTACAATATTTTTAATATATTTCAAATCATTTGTAAATATTTTTGTAGTTATTTGAAGTTGTATCCTTCATACCAATTTTTCCTCCTTTTTACCCATATACACTATTTTTTACACATTCGGTATGATTCCACACGATTTTTCATACATTTTGAAGTCTAACTCTTTTTCGCCAATCACATTTTTAACCACCGACACTAAATTAATATATCCCCAATCATTGTGCGAACCAAAGTTTGGTTTGCCTTTTGTAGCCATATTTAAATTTAGATTCCAAATATTAGTCGAACTCTAGATCCAATCACTCCAAACTAACGTTCACATTATTTTTAATTTTTCTCCACATATAGTATTTACTTTAAACAGGTACATTCCCCATCGTTCCAACCGATTTTATCCAGTTTTTATAATCCTGTCGATTCTGATAGACGTTGATTATTTTCTATATCTTCCACAACATTTCAATCAATCAACAACAACTGTCTGAATTGTCTCTTATGTCTCTTAAATGCGACAAAATTCCACTCGAGAGTTAAAAAATGCAGCTCCTCTTCGCTATAAGACTCTCACTCTCCGTATAATAAAATTTTAACTCCGAGGTGAATTTTTATTTTTGGAACGAATTTCCTAATCGCACGTTGCGGGCTGGCGACTGAATGAAAACACCCAGTATTATCAATTATATTGGGCACTTCTGCTTTGGTTTGTGTCCAGACTAATATAAGTTGGGAAATTTCTTGTTTAATGGGAAGTTTTCTACGTGGACCCTGTAACCAATATTTAGTATACATAAGATTTGTACATAGTTTTCAACCCGATAAAACTAAATTTAGAAAAGCCAATCTGATAGATGTTTAAAAAAGGATAATTTTCTTAAATAAGTGCCTTTACTTAAAACAAGTAAATTTTCTCCAAAAATATACATATTCATATTCCTCAACAAAGTAACTTTTGTTAAAAAAATACTTTATCTTAAAGAAGTAACTTTGCTCAACAAAAGTACATTTTCTTACAAAAATTACCTTTTCCTAGAAAAAGGAATTTTATTTTAAATAAGGAACTTTTCTTAAAAAGGTACATTTCCTTACAGCAAATTGCCTTTTCTTAATAAACTAAATTTTCTTTAAAGAGTACTTTTTTATGAAACAAAATAACTTTTCTTGAGATAAGTACCTACTCTTAAAAATTCACATATTCTTGAAAAAGGACCAACTCTAAAAAAGATTCCCACTTCTTAAAAAAATATATTCTTCAAAAAAATACCTTCTCTTAAAAAATATATTTCCGTACAAAAGTTCCTTTTCTAAAAATTACCTTTTCTTAAAAATAAAAAATACCTTTTCTATTATTTTCTTGAGATAAGTAGCCTTACGGAAAAAAGTAAAATTTGTGAAAAAAATTACCTTTTCCTGAAAAGAGTACCACTTCTGTAGGAAGTACCTGTTCTGAAAAAAAAGTACTTCTTGGTAAAAAAAATTCATAGTCATCGATTTTTCTTACTTCATCTTAAAAATAGTACATTTTCTTCCTTTTCGCGAAAATATAGTAGGTACATGTTCTTACAAAAGGACCTAAAAATATACTTTTTTAACAACAATACATTCTAATTGGAATCAAAATTGTTCTTAAAAAAAGTTTATCATTTTACAAAAAGTATCTTCCGCTCGCCGGGGAGCGATTCGAATAAACAAAAATTTTTAAAACTAAATTCGCTCGAGATTCACATTTTTTTAAACCCGGAATGGAAGTTTTTAGTGGCCGTCGGTGTTGCAATGGTAGTATGCGTGGCTCTTGTGCATGAGGACGTGGATTCGATCCCTACTCTGACCATCGGCGACACTATCGAGTATTTAGCCACGAAAAAGCTTCTCAAAAACCGTTCGGAACCGCTGTAAAACTGTAGGTCCCAATCAGTGAGTCTAAAAGTAGAACGTATACATTTATTTATTTTTTAATGGGAGTTTTATATTGATGAGGAGCAGAAATTTTTTTGCCCGCGAGCGGAATTTTTACTTACGAGTATTCCATTTTTCAGTAAACCGGGGAGTAAGCAATAACAACTTTTAGCGCTTTCGTAAGATATAAACCCAGTTTAATATTTAATCTATTATTTAAACATGACATCAAAAGTACATGGGATGAGGGTATGCTTAACACAGCTCACTTGTCTGAACTGATTTTAATTAATGTTTACTATTTTTTTTTCTTGACGAGAACTTCAAAATTTGTAATAGCATTCAAAACAATACTTTTAATATCCTCAAACAGAAGATGAACAGATAACGAATAAGAAGAAGAAAATACAACCCAACTCTCTTAATGAGTTTTGTTTCCCTGTGTCGTTGTTGGTGTTTTGGACTGCACTGTCTTCCATTCATTCATTTGAATATTGAAGTGTTAATAGTTTTCTACTATACCAAGTAAAAACTCATTCCATTCAGGCAAATTATATTCGAAAGGTTTTTCATCCATCGTTTCTGTGATTTACAAGGTACTTAACGTTGTTGCCACGTCTATATCTAATGCCACTTTTTACCAACACTCATTAAAAAAGTAAGACGACGGCGCACAGAAGTAAGATGAGGTAAAAGCAGATGAATACAACAAGGGAAATAATAAAATAAAATTCTATAGTTTTCAATTAAAAAATACTTAATTATTTGGTTTTGATTATTATCAAATTAATTACAAAACTAAGAACTTATTTAAATGAAAATAGTACTAACGTGTTTTTTACAAAAGGGTAGAAAATCAGACATGGCCAACGACATTTTGAGAATTTATTGACTCCCATATAATGTTGGGATTTATGAACTCTTTCTCTTTAGTTATTTATGACTCACAAGACATACATGTATACAACCCAATGTTGATTTGATTGATAAAAAAAAAAGTTTCAAATTTTATCTGGTTTCTTCAATTTCTGAGAAAACTCAATTCGAAAAAATGCTTTATTGCCTTTTGGTCAAATAATCAAAATATTCGAATGTCTCTAAGAAGAAGTTCATAAATTAATTTTTATTTTAATTTTATATTGTTTGGTCTCTTCCACCTAACTCCGATAGCTAAATGGAAACGAACTACTTATGTTACATTTCAAGATAGTTCTGAAGAATTTAAACAAAATTTAATACTTGTGTGAATATAAACTTTTTGATTACTTTGTCTTTCTAAATGACTCGTAATAAACGACAGGCAAGGATGTTAAGGTTGTCATACCGAATTCAACGTATCGAATTCAAATTTTTGTAAAGGATGTATTTTTAACAACCTTTTTTTCGAATTCGCAACATCTTTTCCAATGGAAGACACCATCACAGCTTACAACTTATATCTGATTGGTGTGGCTGTTAAAGACTTACGACAAATTATTTAATTTCCAATGCTGCTGTTTTGTGTGGAATTGTTAATACAACACCTTCGTTCGGCAACGGTTATTGTTCGCATAGTGACGGCAACACTATCGAGTAATTATCCATGAAATAGCTTCTCACAATACCGTTTGAAACAGGTGTAAAACTGTAGGTCCCAATGAATGACTGAAAACTGGAAAGCACTCAACTCAGTGATTCCGAACAGTATTTTGAGAAGCTTATACATGGCTAAATACTCGATTGTGACGCTGTCGCTACGCGGACAATAATCGTCGCAAAACCGTTGGCCACAAGAAAATAACGATTCCTAATTGGACAGTAAAATGAACGAAGGTGTTGTATTAACAATTCCACACAAAACAGTAACATTGGAAATTAAAATTCACTAACGGAATTCTTTATTTTGGCGTAAGTCTTTAACACACAAACCGATCAAATATAAGGTGACCACCGCCGAAAGAAATTTAAGGTGATCAAAGCAGGGAATGAACTCAGGATCAGGAGGCGCGCTTATTAACCACTGCACCATCGACGGTGTTGGAGTATGAATCCTGAAATAGGGGGACAATGACAGATAAAGGTTGGAACTCCCAGTTAGGATCAGAGTTCACATTAGCTCACGAAAATTTTAGCCAGTCGGCACAATAATGTAATTTTTACCTGTGTTGGTAGATGCCTCTAAAAAACCCGGAATGATAAACTTTGACTTTCTTGCATTATTTGCGACCAATTCGAAACCTGGTCGGGAGACCAATCCGCCCAGTCCCCAGGTATTATTCCCATCCTAATCGGGTCACATGATGGTTATCGTTCGGCTCCTGAATGACGCCTTTTATAATAGAATGAGGGATATTCTTCACCATAGTTGAAGTTACACCTATTTACCCTGGAAGTGTTTCGAATTTTCCACAATCACTTTAGTCGTATATAATCCATTCGAGCCAGTTCATCTGCTCTATATTTCTCCAAGAAGCACCGATGTCATAAAACCCAACTGATCACAAGGCTTGTTTGAAGAATTGTTTATCTCCGCCCCTCACTCGAGTACCGTAAACGATCTACCATTTTGTATTCATATTGCATTGATAGCTGCTTGGCTATCTGTTAAAATCTTCACATTTGTTGCACTTTGCACATTTTATGATGGCCTTAACCTCTTCCTAAAATACAATGTTGCGGTCAGGAAGACGAAAGTACCGTACGGAAGCTCTTCGCTTACGAGTCCAATTCCCATTCTTCCACCAGCCATAGATCCATCAGTACAGCTGTAGATTCCTCGCTGGCCGTTGACTCTCGCCGTGGGAAGATGTATAACATGTTAACGCAACCATTTTCTCTGGAATGTGTCGTACTTTATTTGTCCCTCAATAGGGCTTAATGAAAATAGTATCTACATTGCCCTGGTCAATGTGCTGATAAGCATACCACTGATACCCGGATAGCACTAGCGTTGAATCTTTTCCAGATTTTCTATGAAGCACTTCTTCTCTATAGAAATATTCCGCAACTAGACCATTTCCACTCTGCCCTCTAAGTGGTATTTCCACAGTAATTTCCGAGCCAGAACTGCTCCCGATTAATTGTCCCTGTTGAATACTTTTATAGATTACCCAAGGAAGTTTGGTTCGACATAAACAGCTATCTTTGGTTTCCTTGTAAATAAACATAATTGCGTTTTATACTTATATACCTTGCAGTCCGCTAGAGTCCGCCCAGTTGTATGGTATTTCAAGTGGTCTTAAGCTAGGTATAATCGGATGATTTTCCCAACGAAGTATAGCTAACCAAAATAAACAAATAAATCCTCTAAAAGTAAAGCACGTAAATTGTTTAACAACGAAATATTTTTTTCTAAAATTTGCATAAAATCAATCTCAAATATCAAAAAGACTGAACTAAAAATAACTACATGTTATAAAACGTGTAGTTCTCCATTTCGACATAAAACCGGAAACACTACATGTGTTCGTATTGAGGAAACTTCTGTTTTGGGCTAAATACCAAAACATCATACAGGAGCAACGGAAAGGAATTATGTAAAATAAGAAATAAATTAATAAAATCGCAGTCATTTGAACAACAATTTATAAAATATTTATAACGATCTAGACTCGAAGTATGTGTACAAATACTTAAATCAGAAATACGTATTTTACACAATCTCATATTTCTCATACTGCCAATCAGTTATGTGATTGCCATAATCATATGCTTCTGACTACAAGTTAATCGATCAACAGTGGGCGGTTAAATCATTTTTAACCTTTGACTGAAAAACAAAATCCGATGTTGAAGCACTAAGAAATGAAGAATGAATTACTGAAAAAGCTGAAAAAGCTGACATTAATGTCGTTTCTTCATCTTAAAAATAGTACATTTTCTTCCTTTTCGCGAAAATATAGTAGGTACATGTTCTTACAAAAGGACCTAAAAATATACTTTTTTAACAACAATACATTCTAATTGGAATCAAAATTGTTCTTAAAAAAAGTTTATCATTTTACAAAAAGTATCTTTCGCTCGCCGGGGAGCGATTCGAATAAACAAAAATTTTTAAAACTAAATTCGCTCGAGATTCACATTTTTTTAAACCCGGAATGGAAGTTTTTAGTGGCCGTCGGTGTTGCAATGGTTTAATAATAAAATATTTATATTTATAAAATATTTATAACGATCTAGACTCGAAGTATGTGTACAAATACTTAAATCAGAAATACGTATTTTACACAATCTCATATTTCTCATACTGCCAATCAGTTATGTGATTGCCATAATCATATGCTTCTGACTACAAGTTAATCGATCAACAGTGGGCGGTTAAATCATTTTTAACCTTTGACTGAAAAACAAAATCCGATGTTGAAGCACTAAGAAATGAAGAATGAATTACTGAAAAAGCTGAAAAAGCTGACATTAATGTCGTTTGGTTCAATATGTATGAGGCTATACGAAAACGTGCACCGATGTGCTCCATTGTCAATTACAATCATCCTTGGCCTATGAAATGATTACGTACCACATGTCATTAAAATCAGTTACAATTTGTATCTTCAGATTTGTACCGTGATACCACAACGGTTCTCATTGGAGTAAGTGATTCAATACCGACAGTCACTGCCTGCCAAACATAAACTGAATTAGTCCTTGGATCTCCAAAAAATGTTTAACCATATTTCTGTGAATTTGGTTAACATTTATGGTACGTGTTAGTCAATACGCGAACCGAGAACCGAGGTCTAAGAAAAGAGTATAACCTAAATGTTGTTCCAAACTTGAAATATTTGTAACATTTTGGATCTTCTACTGTCAAGCTCGATTTGTACACTCACAGAAAAATTCGGTTGAGCCAGCCGAATTAGCCGTAACCGAATTAAGAGGTTGCCTCAACCGAATTAGAGGTTGTCACAACCTCCCTAGTGGTTGACACAACCTCATTAGAGGTTGACACAACCTCATTAGAGGTTGACACTACCTCATTAGAGGTTGGCAAAACCTCATTAGAGGTTGGCACAGCCAAATTAGAGGTTGTTACAACCGAATTTAGGTGGTGTCACCAATGAATTATTAAACTTTTTTTTACAACCTCATTAGCGGTTGACACAACCTCATTTGAGTTTACCGCAACCCCATTAGAAAGAATGCCACTCATCACTTAGGGTGATGGCAGAGTATTTTGACATCAGGCCCATCTGGGTACCGAGACACAGCGACATTCCAGGCAATTGCGTAGCGGATGCGTTAGCTAGACAGGGCACTACGGCACAGGTTCTTGCGGCAAAAGAAGGTGTTAGCATGCCAATCTCTACCTGCCGTTTGCAGATCAGGCAGTGGGCCGATAATATGTTCAAGGACAAGTGGAGACTTACTTCAACTTGCAAACAAGCCAGGGTCCTCTGCCAACAGGTGGACAGGAAGAGGACTAGACAACTACTTAACTTGCCGAGAGGCAGGTTATTCACAGTGATAGGAACACTTATGGGACATTGTCTTGTAGGAAAACACGCCCTAAGATTGTGACATAGAAACTCCACTCTCTGTAGATGCTGCATGGAAAAGGACGAGGAAATGATGAAACACCTTCTCTTGGATTGCCCTGCTCTGGCAGGACTAAGACGTAGGATATTCGGAACACATTTAGTTAGAACCGTAGCCTTTCAGAATATTCCTGTAGGTCTTATAGACAAATTCATTGAAAGGGCAAATTGGCTAGAGGACTAGTCAATAGTTGCTATAGAGGAAACTGCAGGTATCACAATGGGCTTTTTTAGCCTACGTGTGCTAAACAGCTTGCTGTCTTGCAGCCTTTTCAACCAACCAACCAACCTCATTGGAGGTTGACAGAACCTCATTAGAATTTGGCACGACCTCATTAGAGGTTGTCACAGCCGAATTTGAGGCTGTTACAATAGAATTTAGGTAGTGTCACAAATGAATTATTAAAGTTCTTTTTAATATAGGGTTTTTCAACAGAGACGCTACAAAAGTAAATCGATAGGGACAGCAAACGAGGCCATATTTTTTCCCGCTCTTTTGACATTTCTCTTCAGTAAGGTTTGCCATTTCATCATGGAAAGATATAAGAGCCAACAACGAGTCGAAATTATTTAAATTTACTACCGAAATTTGGAGTCAGTGGCCTCAACTTTAAGAGCGCTGTTCATCGGAAAATCATGTTCCGCGATGAGGCCCATTTCTGACTGAATGGCTTTGTCAATAAGCAAAATATGCATTATTGGTCAGACAGCAATCGACACGTAATCCATGAGTCATCATTGCATCCCGAAAAAATTACGGTTTGGTGCGGTTTATGGGCCGGCGGCGTCATTGGGCCGTACTTCTTCGTACGAATATCGAACGTGAAATTGCAGCAGTATCGTCCGATTTATGCTTGAAAGCCGTCGAAAATTGGGTTCAGCGTCTGGTCTTCTGCAAGCGTGCCCGTGGTGGCCATGCAAAAGAAATCGAGTTCCGTACATAATGGCATCGAACGTACTTTCACAGGAATAAAGAATTTCAGTGGTATCTAAAACCGGTTTTGTTTTATTTAAAAAAAGTTTTGTAGCGCACTTATTGAAAAACCCGTTATTAAATGATGATTTATTTTCCTTTATTCTTATAAAAAAATTAAAAAGCGAGAAAATAAAGTCATAAAAATAGGGTAATAAGTTTGTTATACATGCACCTTCCGACCTTTTGTCAAATCTCGGCCATCATGGGACACCGCACTAATCGATTCGGTTATTGCGACCGAATTGGTATCAAATTCGATAGTTATAACTGAATTGATGACAAATTCGGTTATTACAACCGAATTACTTCCACATTCGGTTGCTCCAACCGAATTTGGTACCAATTTCGATTCTTGCGTCCGAATTAATTTTAAATTCAGTTGTTCCCACCGAAATTTTAGAAAATTTAGTTAACTGAACGAATATAATTCAAGATTCAGTTGTCACAACCAAATCAATTATGAAACGAGGTCGCTTGAACCGAGTTTCGGTTATGGGAACTAAATTCGGTCGTAACAACCTCAATTCGGTTGTGGCAACCTCAATTCGGTGGCAACAATCGAATTTACAAACAATTAGTTATCTGGGTATAAATTTGTTTGCGTGCTATATCTAAATGTGAACCCATATGGCCACTTGTATGGGTGCGTGTATCAGTTAATTTGCTTGTTGTAAATTTTTTCGCAATTACTAGATACAATTGCCTTGAAGAATCTTAGGAACAAGCTTGAGAGGCATATTGCTATGGGGACGTGTTCCTCAATAGCCCATTTTCAGCAAGTTTCGCCTCCTGTCAAATCAAATCTATTTCTGAAATTGAATCGGATTTGTAAGAAATACTTCGACTACAAGAATAAATGGACAAGGAGAAGCACATAGCTAAATAGATTCAGATAATCGGTTGTTGCAAACGAATTGGTAACATATTTGGTTGTTGCAATCGAAATTGATGGAAATTTAGTTGATAGAACGGATATAATTGGAAATTCAGTTGTGAAGACCGAATCAATGATGAAATGAGGTTGATTCAATTGAATGCAAGTTGTGGTAACCTTATTCGAGAAAACCTCAATTCGGTTGTGACAACCGGAATTCAGTGTCAACAACCGAATTTACGTTTGCTACATCCTCTTTTCGAACAAATAGATCTGTGCGTGTATGCAGACTAAAATTTAATGTGAATTCAAATTATTCGAGAAAACCTCAATTCGGTTGTGACAACCGGAATTCAGTGTCAACAACCGAATTTACGTTTGCTATATCCTCTTTTCGAACAAATAGATCTGTGCGTGTATGCAGACTAAAATTTAATGTGAATTCAAAAATGCCATGTATGAAAATACCTAATAAAATGAAGGTATCCTGTATAATGTATTAGGAATATTAATGTTATCCTTCAGCAAACTAATTACACATTATTAATAATCCTGTGTACTCAAATTTCATTTACTGCCACAGCATAAATTAGCCGGAAAAAATTAATGCCAAGAACAAGAAATTCAATTAATAACTCACCTTAAATTACATTCTCCCCATCCCTAGGACTTGAGTTTAACCCAGTTCCCTTGCCCTCCCCCCCCCCCCACAAATACGAACAATCATCAAGCTCCACTATATCATAAATGACTGGAAATCTTTAAATAGCTCATAATGATACAGACGACGACTTAGATAATGACGCAGAGTCATACACAAAAACTGAACTCTATTACGATTTCAAGGAAGCAGAAAAGGCGTAAAGGTGGAATATAGTATAAGATTAACGGAGCACAAAAACTGAACTAATGAAAAACAACACCGATAATGCTAAAATGCCAAGGAAAAAAATATGTATAAACCAATTTTCGTAATTGCCATTAGGCTTTTAGACGCATTTCATTCATACTTGTGTGTATGTACTCGACCCGCTTGTGCCGGAGAGAGAGCTACTTAAGCTAATTGAGTTGGATGCTCATTAAGACGGTTGGTGCAAAAGGCGCAAAGGAAACTCAAGGAAGAAGTATAGTAATATTAAAGATACTTCAGCAACACGGAAACGCAATATAAGAATTAGCCTTAAAGGTGTAAAATAATTTCACTCACATGTTTGTTGGCGCGCAACGTCGAGGAATGTATTATCCTTTGCGGGGATAAAGGATGTGTGTGTATGAGTTTGTTACGGAAATATGAAACGTCTGTGTATGTATTGGAATGAATGTATTTAATATGAAACATTGGCCTAAACACCAGCAAAAGCATAAATGATTTATGATAATCTCGAGCTAACAATTTCAATGGAAAAATAAAACGAAGAAACCCTAATATTCAATAGCATTTTATAGCCATATATTCATTTGCTCATATATGTATTGCCACGTATATGAAGGATACAAATCACAACATAAATCCATTTAAGCACTTTCGTCTTGATAGCATAACCACCAGCATCAACCTCTTACGTATGGGGAGTCCTTTTCTGAGGGCAAATGGAAAAATTATGGAAAAACCACACATATACGGTATATTGGTTTCATAGATACATATGTCACACATACCCAGAAATAAGCCAATTTTTCAATTTGTTAGGCATCAGGAAATATCTGAAAGGATATAAAAAGCCATATGAAAAGTGTACATTCATATTTTTGCAGGGATTATGTCCTTTGTATTCTTTGATGTCATATCAAGAGATTTACGAATACTGATAGTATAAAGTTCAAATATTGATCTTTTGTTCAACGTTTTGCCTTTCAGTAATGTAGATAAAGAGAAAACAGTAAAGGTTCCGGTATGAGTTTGGCATTTTTGGAGAGCTACGAAGTGGGGTGTTGTAAAAACCCATGACTTCTTTTTTTTCTGGCTCCCTTTCAAATATATAAGAGTTGCAATCATTATTATAAGATACTCTGCCGTATTATTCCTTAAAGTAATGTAATCTATACAGACTTCGATCTGTTACTATGTAATTTACCCATTTGTTAACATATGTTTGACGAAATTCTCGTTTTGAATGCAGCACTATTTTAAGTAATATTTGAACAAGTTAGTGCATTTTTCGACTAAACAATAAATAAAATATACAAAAATTGTATGTCTCCACAAAGTCTCTTTTCGTCTCTTTTGTCGTCCGTTATTTCTTCGTCTTTATTTATATTCGTTCCATGAAGTCAGATATGTCGAGGTCCTTAGAATAAAACTTGAATGGGGAGCTTTAGCCTGCACTTTTGTCTTTCACACTGAAGTAAAAACGCTTCATTGGAAGCAGAAAAATCAATTATAAGCGTGTTTACATTGGAAGTTTCTTACATCCGACGAATTTGTCGTTGCTACATCACAACTTGTCAGAATATATTTGACTAAAACAAAGCAAATTTTTGTTATTGCAACGAATATATCAGTACCTCGGAGGTAAACTACACTATGTCGTTTCCATTAACTTTTCAGTAGAGCAGTTTTAATGTTGTCGGACATTGATGCAAAGCGCCAATTTATTATTGCGTCCGTTAAGACAGAAGAACCGAATGTTCATCGCTCAAATGCAAAAAAACAAAAAACAAAAACCCTAGTTTACAGGATTTTTGTCAATGACCACTGCTCTACTGAAAAGTTAACGAAAACGACATAGTGTAGTTTACCTCCGAGGTACTGATATATATTAGACATTTTGGAAAGTGAAATTCAACCTGTAATACAATTAGTAAATATTTGGTTCGTCTCATACCTTTTCAAATACTTTCTTAATTTTTTGTAGGCTGTTGTCTAACATTTAAGAATGGAACGAATTTATGCGACGAATGTTGACGAAATGAACGCGTTGCTGCAACGAATATGTTGATAGAGAAATGATTTCTGTAATTTAATATGCAACGCTGTGTTTTCTGTACTAAAAGCACATTCACTATTTTCTAGGTATGTGCAAACACATGCACAGAAAATAGAAAAAAATAACCAACCAATAAAAATTTGAATCAATAAATTTTATATTTTCATCGAAATGGAAAAGTATGAATGTTTTATATAAGTAAAATAAGTGGAAAGAAATTCCTTCAGAAATGATTCCTTCATTGGGCAGGCCAAGCAGCTAAAGTGAGTAGGCGAAACGAATGAGCAGCCTGATTGATAATGCGATCCCTGATACGACTTAGGATTATTAGGTGACACTGTCACTGAAGCTCTTAGAAGTAGTGGACATACTCTTCTATCCTTTGAAGGCGGATGAGCCAAAACCGCTGGCCAACGGCGGATCAAAATTGAAGAAACCAAAATCCAGTTTCGACACACTCCATTCTGGTCAGCGTCTAATTCATAATGGGCGGCTGAAACATAAACATCCTGGCAGTAGACAAAATGCAAAGCACAGTGGGCTCGGTTTGCCTCCCGGCACCGTGATATGGGCAATGAAAATACACTGCAAATATAATAAACGAAGAAAACTTCTAACTGTTGACGACCCCCGCATATTTTATAAGGACCACGATTTAAAGATATGCACCTGGAATGAGCGAACACTATACAGGATGGGCGCCACTTTCCAACTCGCCGATGTCATCGAAAAATATAGAGCTGACATCACAGCTATCCAGGAAATGCGACAGACTCGGTATGGCTGCACCAGAAAGAAAAACTGCTATATTTATATTTGGCAAGAGACTGCAACATCTAGTTTCAAGGTTCAACCCAATGAGTTAACGCATAGCCACAATTCGCATCAAAGCGGAATATATCAACATCTCGATAATTTGTGTGCATGCACCGGCAGAGGATAAAGACGATGAGGTCAAAGAATCATTTCATGAGCTACTGGAGGACGGTGAAACGGGGAAAAGGGCGAAAAACGTTATGAAGCCGAACACGGGAAAAAAATAGATATTGGCAAACAGCAAATACCGGAGATATCAATGTCCTATCACTAAAAGCTCACTCTCGTGCTAAGGCAGAATACCCTGAAGAGCCAGATGCGCAGTGGAAGCACATCTCCCATTCGTTGGAAACCGCCGCAAGGACTGAACTTGACTATCAAAAACCGACGAAGGATAAGCCATGGAAGGACGAAGAATATCGAAGTGCAACTCATGACAAATTTGCTGCACGTATCGGAAAGAAACAGTCAGTTACAACGCGTGCTACGAATGTGCGGTACAAGAGCAAGAGAATGGAGGAAAACCAATTATTTACGAGCAAAAAAATGTCAGTGGGAGCAGAGGGATAGAGTAATGAATGCCGAAAATGTGTCCACAGGGTAAGCACATCGAATAACAGGCCGAATAAAGGGCTGCCTTCCTGCAAGAATGGAATGAGATCTGGTGACTGCTAAGGAGTGTGTGCTTAAAATGTGGAGAGACCACTTGTCAGCACTACTCCACTCAGAATCTTCCACTGAAGATCAGGAGGTATTCGTAATGATTGTGGAAGACAGTGTAGTATGTACCCCCAATCCAACCAAGGTGAGATTAGAACGGCAATCTCCCGGCTTAAGAATAATAAAGCCGCCGATGTGGATGGGCTACCCACTGAACTTTTTAAAGCAGGCGGCAAAGGACTGCTAGCCCACATACGTCATCTTGTATACAGAGTCCGCGTGATTTAATGTGATTCTCGACGTGAAGTCCTTAACCACAGGTGAGCACCGCCCCACCAAGAACATGTTTGATACGACTGTTAGCGCCGCCCGTGAGATATCCGTGCTACCCCGCATAGAGGGGCAGCCAAGAGATCAGGAATAGGAAGCCTTACACCATTGGTATACACGATTACGTGGGAGAACAAACGCCCCGTATTCGCATATCCGCCAGCGCGACTTCTTTCTTCCGTCCACGAGCTACCAATTGAGTAAACTCTCTGTACATGAGCTACTCCTCCTTGGTAAGAGTGAGGTACTATCCAAACCTCTTCCGTGATAAGGGCCACGGATCCCATATTTCGAGGATATGCATCTGCCTAGCATACTTCGTTACAAGTAACTGATATACAAGGCAACTACATAGCCTCTACCAGCGATTTTGGTGGCAACCACAGCCAGCACGATCTCCCACAAGGGGGCCAACACCACCCATGCTACCAGATAGGCATACTCTCTGGTCCGAGTTTCGCAGTGAAGCTGCTCCCAGTTTTTACTTTGTACTAAGTAGGGGACTGGTCACCCCCGGCGACAAAAGCATCAATCGCAAAATCAACACCAACAACAACATCACGTGACATTGCCATTTAAATGCTAAAATTGCAATTTAAACGGTCTAATAACTACAGTCAGACGGCTGCAGCTTTCTCACCGTGGGAGCAAGGCTGTTTCCACCTCTTCCGGTCAATAACAGCGACCGGCAGCCAATCTTCAAGCTTCGCCCGATGATGCCCCCGTGGGTCAACAACAACAAGACACAAACTGAAAGGGCACGAGTTCGAGACCTTCCACGTGTCAATCCCAAACAGCACACGGTACCAGAAACAGGCCTCTGGTCAGACCTCGCGGCTAATCCACTTCCAAATTCGACTCCGACGAAGTCCGGGACTGGCAATCCCTGTGTTCGCAGGGTTCAGCAGTACCGACAACGAGATCCTAAACGGCTGAATAACTAGCTTGAAAAAGCCAGGATCACGAAAAACGTTTAACCACTACAAAAGGGAGACACCGATAGAGACCAGTGAAACCCACAACAACAACTAAACCGTCCTAGCGCGCCGACTCGCGAAAACACGAGAGGCAAACCGCGTTGCCACACACAACGCATCCGGAGACAGAAGCATACTACTCACACACCACTCACCACCGGATCTGGTGACACCCATGCCGACTAAAGCCCTAAAAGCCCTGTAAAGGGGACACTCGCACAAAACATGGAGCCAATCTTCGATTGGCGCTTCGCAATCACACGACTCCCGATCCGCAAGTCTCATTCTGTGCAAGAATGCATTTAACGACCCGTGACCTGTCAGTATGAAACCAAGGCTTAGATTGAAACTAAACTCAGGGTTCTTCCCGACGAATTCTACATCCGGTATAAATCTATACGTTACTCGACCGTTGGTACTGGAATTCCAACGGCCCTGCCACTCAGATGTGACTAACGCATCTAACCGAGCTCATCTTGTATACAGTATTTGGTTGGAGGAATCTCTTCCTGATGATTGGAATATCAGTGTATTATGCCCAGTATTAAAAAGGGTGATGCGTGTGTCTGCGCCAACTATCGCTGCATCAGTCTTTTATCCATAGCGTATAAGGTGTTGTCGAGCATAGTATGTGAGAGAGTATAGCCAATTATTGAAAACCTGATTGGACCTTGTCAGGGTGGTTTTAGACCAGGCAAGACCACGACTGACCAAATAATCACGCCAAATCCTGGAAAAGACCCACGAAAATCAAATCGATACACACCCATACGGGAAAAACAGTACGAAGCTGTGACTGAAATCGGGATTCCGGCAAAACTGATCCGCCTCTGTAGAATGACGCTGACCAACACCAAATCAGCAGCGAAAGTGGGGAAAGACCTCACTGAACCATTCTGTACCGAGCGCGGACTGTGACAAGGCGACACACTTTCGTGCAGTCTCTTCAACATCTTAATGGAGATAAAAATGAGAAAAGCTGCAGTAAATAGTAATTATACCATCAACATGAAAATTCACATGTTGCTGGCGTATGCTGACGACATAGACATCATTGGGTGAAATTTGCGGGAGATTGCTGCAGTATTTTCAAGAGTCAAAAAAAATCAGCGAAGGTGGGTCTTGTTGTTAATGAGAGCAAGACAAAATTTATGGTGTCAACGACTAGCGAAACCTCTCGACTTGATGCGCACTTGAACGCCGACAACCGATTTTATTTTGAAGTGGTAGATGAATTTGTCTACCGTGAACAAGGACAACAACGTCAGCCTGGAGATAAATAGGAGAATTATGCTTGCAAATATATGATATAACAAAGCCCTCTCTCGACAGGCAAAAGTGTAGCTATACCAGAGTCTCATTTTACCTATCTTGACATACTTGGGTCATATCACAAGCGGAAGAAATATTCCTGAGAGTATTCGAGAGAAAAATTCTCCGTAAAATATGTGATCCTGTTAAAGAAAACCGCAAGTACCGACGTCGCTGGAACCAAGAGCTATATAATTTATATTCTGACGAGGACATAGCTAGGCGAATCAAATTAGGCCAATTGCGTTAGCTATGCCATATTATGAGAATGAAATAAGATAAGCCAGCGCGAAAGGTTTTAGATAACGTATCCAATGGAAGCAGGGAAAGAGGACGACCAAGATTGTGATGGAAAGACCAGGCCGAAGAAGCCCTCCGTAACCTTGGTATTACCAACTGGCGAGAAAAGGCGAAGGATAGAATCAGTTTTAGAAATATATTAAAATTTGTTTAATTTGTTTGTTTAATTAGTATGTGTGCGACATTTGACCTCATGGGGTTGTAAAGTAGTCAATAAAAGTAAAAGTATGGTCCTTAGGATGCGGATGAACCAACAATAATGGTCAATGGAGGATAAACAAAAAATCCATGTCCAACGAGACCTAAGCCCTGATCAGCGTGTGATCCAGTATAAAATGTAAAACAGCGGTGGGCTGCTCTTGTCAACCGCTACTGTTTACAGTGATTATGAAAATGTGAAAACACAATCTAAAACCTCCGATCAAGTTTATTAGAACAACGATTTACGGATAGGCAGCTGGAATATGAGAACACAAACCAGACGGTATCTGTATCCAACTGGAAGCTGAGTTTTAAAGCTGATAATACTCTATCCATTAAGATTTTACTAAACCAGACTCAGAGTAAGTTGGGCATCAAACTGCTGCAATTACCAGAGAAAGAGCCAGGCTACTCAAATAAACTCACTCAATTACTACCGCTGACCTCACCCCACCGAATGTTTACTAAGCCCAATGGAAATACACTTCCGACTGTATAAAAACTTCAGCAAAACGTCGACCTTGGTTACGAAACCTCACCTCACGACAAACCATCACACGATGAAGAGTATCGCAGGAAATCTAATGAAATGAACGCTGCACGAATGACAATTCTGCTGACAGTTGCAACGCGAGCTGCGACAGACGGGGTATAAGGTAAAATGTCGAGTGGTAAACCGTTCATTCAAGCGGAACGATGACAGTTGAGAAAGCGTAAGAATGAAAAAAATTTAACTTACAGAATGAGGGAGGAATCGCCTTTAGTTCGGCTGCACTGAAGACAGAGAAAGACAGAGAAAATTGTACGACACTACGTTCGAGCTTGGTGTGCATGAAAACCTCATACGCTTTTGCAGAGCATCACTGACGGACACGAAATTCTCAGAAAAATTTGGAAAAGGTCTTACCGAACAATCTGACAATAGGCGAGGCCTCCGGCAAGGCGACACCCTATCGTGCGATCTCTTACACCTTTTAATGGAGGTCATAATGATAAAGGCTTCAGCTTACACATAGAAACCATCAGCAGCAGAAGCCTTGCTTTAAAATCTACCTCTTATATATCAGAAGCTAATATTTTCTGCTTCCTTTGGGAAACTCGAATCAAACACAAAAATCTGTGCTAATAAAATACTTTAGAAACAGAATTATTTCCGGTAGCCAACCAATTCAAAATGTCAATAGGCATCCGAAAACAACCCAGAGTGGTCAAGGGCCTTACAAAATGAGAATAACATGTTTCTCCAACCTGATCGAGCTTCAGATTTTCTCCTCCAGTTAAACGCATGAGTACGTGGGTTCGATACCTGCTCAGACCACCTAACACATATTTCGACGGCGGTCACCTCGCTTAGTGACGGCGACACTATCGAGTATTTAGCCATGAAAAAGCTTCTCAAAAATACAATTCGGAACCGGTGTAAAGCTGTAGGTCCTAATCAGTGAGTATAAAAGTAGAACGCACACAGCACACTGGTTGTGAGGAGTTCTCCCCAATCACTTCGTGGGTGGTAGGGGATACCATTTTTTCCTCTTTCCAGCAAAGTCATCGTCGTCCTATTTTTCGATGTCACTCGAGTACGTCTTCGAATACCTTTCGCACTGGTTCATTCTGATCCCTTCTAGTTAATAAGGAGAAGACAAAGTTAATGGTTTCAACGCGCAGAAGTTTCTCTCGCCTGCTCCATTTCAAGGTCTAAAGGGCCCTTTTCGTCCTTTGTTCAAAAAGTACCAGCAATTAACACTAAAATGACCAGCTACGGATTCAGAAAGTTCCAAGAATTTATTCCTCATTAAATTTCATTATGGGTCGTCATAGACAAAAATTCTCTATGTTTATTAACAGACGTCCTTTTTGTCTTTTTTGTCCTTTTTGAAACAAGGTCAAGAAAACGGCACCAAAATTGAATGTCCAAATGTTCTGCCAATTTATTGTGGAATAGATTTTACTAGAAGATTTCGCAGAGGAGAGTCGTTTGTCTTGCATTTGCATATGTCCTTTCAGTGTAGTTAAACAGCGGTCTAAATTGTTGGGGTTTGGCTATACGCACCTAGTGTGATCATTTGGCGCAGGAATAGTCCACCCCCAAAGCAAACACCTAACTTTTGGTGCATAGTGTAATCGTAAAATAGATATATAACACATTATATAAAACATTTTCCTGGCGACGATAAATCTGCACCCTAGCTGGCTTTCGATGAAGATATTCAGTAAGCCGACGTAAAATTTCACTAGTCTGACAAAACTGCGCCTTTCACCGCGGACAATATTACTTTTCCTATAAGAATATGATTTGTTTGAGGTCTTTGTCAACGAAGTAGGATTAGCAGAAAACAAAAATTACCAAAATTTAAATCCCTGATTCGATGGCAATATTAAGACTAAAATAACACATCTCAACTCTTTCTGTCGATTAAAATTATCGAGCTCATCCTAAACTTTTGAAGATGACACTATCGACGATCCACTATAACATACAACTTCTGATGACATCTGCAAGTTCAAGTATCAGACTGCAAATCATATTTTATTACCAATTGACAGTAGATATACACATAGAGACGAGATTCGTTATCACAACTATATTTACAGCCAACTAAAATTTGGCGGTTCCTTGGACTATCGCATTATTTAGTTGTGATTACCAATAATTGTGTTCAGAATCACCAAATGTTGTGCATATCAATTGATTTGTAATTCAGGTTTGGTTGCAAAAACAGAAATATTTAGTTGACGCCACAGTAACAAGAAATAAATGTGATCTGTCAATCGATTTTTAGTTCTAGCAACCAAATTATCCTGTAGTGGTGAATATTCTTTTAGTTGGATGAACGAAAATGTAAAAACGAATTCGGTTGTACCAAATAATATACTGATATGATCAACTAAAGTAATTATGCTCAACTTGAATTTGATGGCTGTCACAACCATTAACATTAACAATTAAACCATTAACATAACAATTAAACCATTAACCATTAACAATTAAAGCCAATAATTTGTTATTAAACTCGTATATTTTATACATAAAAAAAATATAAACAAAATTATTACTTTTATAACCAGGATTCGTAGTTCGTGCCCATCGAAAATATGAAAAAATTTCTATATCTCGAAAACGGAGCGTCCAATCGAAAAAATAACAAATTTTTACGGGTTTCTAAGGTTTCTCACAAAGTGTTCCCATTCACATGAAATATTTTTTTTCAAAAAATCGCCAAAATAAGAAAATCGCTAAAATAAAAAAATGGCTATAACTCGGAAACTCGCAAATATAATAAATTTTTAACCTCCATAGGAAGCTGTCTTTATCATGGCATTACTTTTTTTTAAACCAATCGCTAACACTAAATTTTTTAGAATAAAAAATCCCTAAACAGCCGTTATGTATATATTTCGCAAACGGAGCGTTCAATCGAAATATAAAAATTTTTTTGACTTTCTATGGGTATTTCATGAAGTAGTCCAATTCGTATGAACTTTTTTTTTCTAAAAAGCGCCAAAATATGTATATAGGGTCCGCCAAATAACCTTTTTTTTTTGAAAATGCTATAAAAAAAAAACTACTGAATATTTTCTCAAATTTCTTTTTTTATTTGAAAGTACAATCCTTCCGGTTAATAATGGAAAATAATTTCATTCCAATGGCTGTCTCGGCTGGCCATGCAGTAGCCTACATGATCGGTCCAATTTTTAAGCACATTATCGATTGTGTGCAGCTGTATTTCACCAATGGCTTCACGAATATTGTACTTTAAAGCGTCAATTGTCTCTGGCTTGTCGGCGTAACACTTATCTTTGAGGGCACCCCACAAATAATAGTCCAACGGTGTCAAATCGCAGCTCCGAGATGGCTAAACGACATCAGCTCTGCGGCTGATATTGCGATCTTCAAAAACAGGGCGCAAAACATCGAGTGTAGCTTCGGTTGTGTGGCACATAGCGCCGTCCTGTTGAAAACAAATGTTGCCAATATCCTCCTCTTCAATTTTTGTGAACAAAAATTAGTTCAACATGGCCCGATACTTACGCCATTGACTGTAACGGCCACTCCTTGCTCATTTTTGAAGAAAAATGGCCCAATTATGCCTCTGGATCAAAATCCGCACCAAACAGTGACTCGGTTTGGGTGCATCGGCTTTTCAATGTATGCATGCGGGTTTTCTGTGCCCCAAATATGACAATTTTGCTTGTTTACATACCCGCCAAGATCAAAATGAGCTTCATCTGAAAAGATGATTTTTCTGGCAAAATCGGCATCTTCTGTAAGTCGATCACAGGCCCATTTTTCCCATATTTCCCAGCGTTGTTCAAGCGTATACACAACCATATTCGTTCAGCGGAAGGATTAAACTAATTATCTGGCCGACCCTTTACATACTTATGTCCGAGTTATAGCCATTTTTTATTTCAGCGTTTTTCATATTTTCATGATTTTTCGAACAAAATATCTTCCATACGATGGACCACTTTATGAAAAATCTTTAGAAACTCGTAAAAAATTGTTTTGTTTTCGATTGGGATACTGGCATAGGAGCGATTTAGCGAATTTTGATTCCAGAAATTTCAGTTTTAGTGATTTTTTAAAAATAATTAAGGATGCTTGGAATCAATATGCCATATTGAAGACATCCATAGATGACAGACTCCTGTGGAGGTGAAAAAAATGTATTTTTGCGATTGGACGCACCGTTTCCGAGATATAGGCATTTTGTTTTATTTTAGCGAATTTCTTATTTTGGCGATATTTTGAAAAAAAAAATATATCATTCGAATTTGTGAGAATCCGTTAGTAACCCGTAAAAAAATTGTTATTTTTTCGATTGAACGCTTCGTTTTCCAGATACAGACAGTTTTTCTAAATTTTTCATATGTATGTTTAAGTTAATTTGTGTCATCCACAATAATAGTTCCTCCAGCCAAATGTCCACAATTGTTTGCATGTGTTTGAGAAGGCGTCAATAATGGCGTCAGATTCAACAATTGTTTAAAAGTCTCACTTCACCTCAATTTATGATAATATGTATTCTTCGCTGGCTGATATCTATACACTTTATTGTTTTTTCACAACTTTGTTTATCACTTTCTGTTTAAAATATTAGTTTTTCTGTAAAGTCCTCGTTTAGCATTCTAATATACGCAGTTTCTCTTTAACAACAAAGCATCTTGTGAAAAATCGAATATATACTCGTAACTTTGCAACAAGTGTTTTTGTAAGAGAAACTAAATTATGATTACAGTAACTAAAATTTGAACACGAATTCTAATATTGTACTTTTTATTAGTTGTATTTTCCATTTCAGATGAATGAGGTTTTTGAAATACTCAAATTCGTTAATACAACTAAAACTCGGTAGTAAAAATTTGTATTTAGTAAGACCTATTTTTAATCTATCAATAACATGGACAAATAATTCTGATGTTTGACAATTACGAATTCTGATCAAAATATAGAGTTTATCATGAAATTTCCAATGCCTGAATTGATATCCAACTAATCTTTTCCCTGTGTGTAATAATCTAGATTGGGAAGTATGGAAAGGATCAGTTTAGAATTCCTTTAAACAATAACTTCGTCTAGAAACAAGTGCTGGTAGTTGTTATGTTTATTGAGTACCGTCAACAAATACAACAAAATAAGGTATCATCACTTTAATCTAAAGGTTCTATAATTAAAAACATAATATAATCATTCATATAAAACACACAGCAAATGAAGTAAACCTACATTCAACAAGTGATTGTATCTACAGACAAATTGTTTCTTGAGAAAAACATTATCATTGAACTAAACAAAATAGAAGAAGAAAAAAGTGTAATAAAAATTAAAAATATGTCAAGGCCTCATCATTGTTTGTAAACCCACATAAACATTTGTCATAAAAAGGATAACCTACGACGGCATCATGAGCATCGTCATCTTAATGGATAGACGATGATTTCAACCACGACTGGGCTCCACAAACACACACTATAATCAATTACAAATTTATAGCACTTTCTACGAGTTGACCAATCTCTTAGGCAACTTTTTATGACTCTTTAGACGCCATCAACTATAGAGTACAATGTTGATTTTACTTTTTAATAAACCTCTATTACTTTTATAACGAAAAATTAAAAAAAAAACAAATCAGTGATGATAACACCAGAAATGGGGTTTTATAAACTGTTAATAGATTCTTGGAAATTTTGATTAATTTACTCTGCGGTGCATTTGGGTTCGTTTCCTGATATGATTACTGCTGGTGGTGGTGGTGTCGGTGTCGCTAGTGCAGGTGGCATTTAACTGGTATTGAGGGTAATAAAGTCAAATTCTTTTAATGGTGTCATATGGAGTTGAAAAGTGGGAGTGTACAATGGAACGGTATTTCCATAAATCAGACAGAGATTTAAAATATTATGTGGCAAGTGAATTTCTCCCCTCGTGGTGTTGAGATGTTGTTGAAATCATAAAAAATCACCGCATAAATGGCTCAGCAGGGTGTAGACCTTAAATAGCCCAGCAAACTATTACACAATATGACAACAAAATATTGTCTCAAGTTGATGCACCGCAACAGAAAGAATCTCCCTTAAATGTGTTTAAAGTTATGAAGACAGGGTGAGTTAGTGGTGTGATTGAAATTATACAGAAATTGGAATTGAACGAAATTTAATATTTTCATATGCCTTGTATGGTGTTACTGACGGATTTTTTATTTGCTTGTATTTGTTGAGATATAGTACAAACTTTCTAGACCTAGTCGGAAAAACTTCGCTTTGAACACTAAAAATAATGTTAGTGATGAGATAAAAATGCATAGTGAAACTTGGCGCATATTCACAAAGATCCAGTGATAAATACAACACCTTGATCTATTTGGTTTTCTTATAATAATTATCTATTACATAGGAACATTCATACTGACATATTTTGTCAGTAGAGATTTTATGGCATATCAAACTTTCATTATATTTGTGTTCAGAATTGCTTGATATTTCATCATGGCAAGACTTATGCCTGTACAGCGTCTACATACTTTTCAGCTAGATATCGAAAATCAGCGTTGTGCGGGAAAGGTGTTTCGTGCATTAGGATCAACTTACGGTCCACAATATTAGCCGAACGCACAATTTGCTATACCATTGAGCAATTTTAATCCCAATTTTTGTTAACGCCACCAAAAGGCCAATATCCAGCACATAGTGAAGAAAATATAGCGGGGCTATCTGAGATTTTCCACGACGATAATGATGAACCGGTTCGGCACCGTCCTAACCAACTTTGCATATTGCATGCACTAACCTGGCATATTTGACGCCAGGAACTTGGGTTACAACATCCAGCATGTGCAAGAATAGAAGCCGGCCAACCTTCCAAACCGTCACCGTTCCATCAGTGCTGCATTTGAATAGCTTGAAGACGAGTTACTGTTTTTGATACATATGTTGTTCAGCGATGACGAATAGTTCTAGCATAATGGTAAGCAAAAGAACTTCCATTACATCCACAAAAAATGGTTTGGTATGCTTTATGGGCTAATGGAATCATCGGACCATATTTCTTTAAAAATGCGGCAGGCCAGACCATTACAGGAATATCGTCCGTTATAACGCCGTGGTCACGGACTATTTGCCTGCTGAAGTTGTAGCCGACAACATTTGGTTCCAACGATATGACGTTACCTGCAACACAGTTCTTAAAATCATGGTATTATCGCGAGAAAAATTCGGTGAACAGTTGTTTTTAGATCACGTGATATAACACCTCAAGACTTCAACCCTAGAGGCTACGAAAAATCCAATGTCTACACGGCTAAGAAAACCAAGATTGACGAGTTAAGTAGAAAAAAAAAACGTAATTTACGGACAAACCTAAAGACGGTTATTTGGTGTCGGTTAGCCGATTAACCTATTTTTACTCCACTTAAGTGAAATATCGTTACAAAAATTTAAAAACTAAACATATGACTTTCAAATATTAATAAATTTTATAAAATTAAGTAACCGATGACTATTTAACTTAACATGTTTTTTTGAAATTAGAACTGATTTTATAATTTTAAAATAATTCAATAATTTAAACTAGTACCTACATTAATTTTGTACTCTTTATAAGATTTTCATACATGAATATTTTTATCAAATTCCAACATGATATTGAAATTTAAACGAGTTTAATTTTACTGTCAATTAAACTTATCCATTTTATATTACATACGCATTACAAATTGGAATATGAATACGAACGAATAAAAATATTCTAGCCAAACCAATCTAATCCAATAGAATTCCATTCCATTCAATCCAATTGAACTCAATTCCTTTCAATTCAATTCAATTCAATTCAATTCAACTCAATTCAATTCAATTCAATTCAATTCAATTCAATTCAATTCAATTCAGTTCAGTTCAATGCAATTCAATTCGATTCGATTCAATTCAGTTTAATTCCTTGCGATTCAATTCCATTCAGTTCAGTTCAATTCAATTCAATACAATTCCATTCAATTCAATGCAGTTCAATTCAATTAAGTTTACTACAATTCAATTCAATCCAATTAAATTCTATTCAATTCAATTCAATTAATTTCTGTTCGATTCAATTTAATTCAATTCAATTCCATTCAATTCAATGCAATTCAATTCAATTCAATTCAATTCACTTCAATTCAATTAAATGCAATTCTATTCAATTCAATAGAAATCAATTCAATTCAATAGAAATCAATTCAATTCAATAGAATACTTAGTCTAATTCAGTTAAATTATTTTTATCTGCACAGGAAAACTATTAACTGATGTGTTTTTTAACGAAAAATATAGTATTAGTCTTGATTAAAATATTTTTGTGAAAAAAATTTCCTGAAAAATAAAGATTCTTTTTACGGGCAAAGGAGACAAAAAAAAAAAAGACTGTTAAAAAAATTACAGCAGACAGTTGTCCGAGGCCTTCGGCTACGGACTGTCCCTGCAGGCTGTGTCAGAGACACGGCCATTAAGTTTAACGTAGAATACGCCATCCGATAATACAGAAAACATATATAACAATAAATTCATTTGCTTATATTATTTATCATTTATTGTTATATATGTTTTCTGTCTTATCGGATGGCGTATTCTACGATAAACTAAATGTCCGTGTCTCTGACACAGTCTGCAGGGACAGTCCGTGGCCGAAGGCCTCGGACAACTGTCTGCTGTAATTTTTATATTTACCAACGGCATTTGATTCAAGTCCGTTTAAAAAAAAAAATATTATGTTAAATTTTTTTAAACTTAATTTAATTTATGTGTTTTAATTAATATTTTTATTGAAATAAGTTCTGCGAATGTTGAGAGGGCCGCCCTAATATTAAAAAAGGTTTACCTTATCGAGTCTTCGCATTAGCATTCGAGCGTTGTGTGAAAGCTTTACGCTTTACAATTCAAAATTAATGTTACAACAGCTTTATTGAAGCTTTCGCAAAAAAGCTTTATTACGTTAGCTAACTGTTTGTTTCACTTTTTACTAGATACATGTTGCCAAGCAACATTAGCTTGCTGTTCGTTTCACTTTTTACTAGATACATGTTCCTAAGCAATGTTGAGCAACCAAAAACACTCAACCAAACACCACACATATGTTTGAGTGTATGTGTTTAAACAATTTTCATTTGAGAAATTAAAATACTAGAAATATATCAACCAATATGAAATGTATATCAAACGAAAGATAACATCTTCATTTACCTACAAAAAAATTTTTAAAAAAATGCATCTAGCCGTTTCCTCAAATTCAATGAAATAAAGATTACAACAATAAAAACCTGACATGACTCCTCATACCGTAAGGTAAGACGTATTCTACGTCAAAAAATTCTTATTTCGTGTTAATTTTTCTACAAAAATGTAAACCTATTATTTTCCATTCAAATCGAAAAACCGAAAAGAAACCGTCAATAAACCAAAAAATGTGCCGGTTTCGCCATTCTCTGAAACCGAATGCCAGTGTTCGAAAAGTTATTTTTGGTATACACCGGAAAGCTGTTATTCGAAAATATCTGTTTTTTCAACACCTTAGTGTTCGTCCATGATAGGCTTGTTATGGCAAGCATTAGAATTATAATCAAAATATATCAAAAGATCAAATTATGTGAAAATAATGAATACGTGATAAATGTAATTAATTGTTTTATATGTGAGGTTGCTATTTATATTTTGGGTCCTGGCAATACCAGTGTTGCCAGATGCAAACTGGAACTTCCATTGGAAAGTTTGAAATTTGTTTAGCTTAAACATACGAGTACATACACCGTTTTCATTTACGAGCACTATTTGTTGAATTTACAGTGTGTCAATCAACTTGTTTCGACTTTTGGTGATGACGCATCAAAAAGCCACTGTAAATCGCTGGCACTGGTCGGCGTTCAGTCCACGATGAATTTCGTGGAGGTCGTCCAACTTCGGTCGTTTTGCCGGAAACCATCGATGCTGTGAGCGAACTGATAAAGCAATACCGACGTGTGACATACCGTGAGATTGGGTCATCCCTGGGCATTAGTACGATGAGCATTAATAAGATATTGCATGTTCATTTGGCCGTGAAAAAGATTTGTTCTCATTTGATCCCACATAATTTGACGAATGCCCAAAAAAAGGTTCGTGTCGATTGGATCGAAAAAATGTTGGAAAAATAAAAACGCGGTAACTAAAATGCAGTGAACATGGTCTCAGGTGACGAGTCATGGATCTATGAATATGAGCCTGAAACGAGCTAAATCCAGTAAAAGTTGTTCGTGGAAGAAAAACATCGAAGCAAATGATGAGTATACCACCATCTGTTTGCCAATAGTGTTCCAAGAAATAAGAAAAAACAACAAGAGAATTCGGATCAGTTTTCATCACGACAATGAGACCTCTCACACATCAGCTGAAACAAAGGGCTATATGAGCACTCAACATGTCGAATTGGTGAGTCATCCGCCATACAGCCTTGATTTGGCACCCAATGACTTCTTCTTAGTGTATGGTCAACGTTTGTCGACGCCCGAAGCAGCTGTTGGAGCTTTTGCAATTATAAATGATTGTTTTTTCATTGCTGGACCCGAAAAATAAATATCCACCCTCGTATATATTCATTCCTTCCATCCTTGAAAGAAGCAAACACAACATGGTCAAAATTATTGATATCGGTGCACTGTTAAAAGTGAGCAAAATTTGCAATAAGACAATTTGTCAAACTCTATATATTCTCAACCTTATGATTTGCTACTTATATTATTTCTACTCAATTGCGTACAATTTTTATATATTCTATCACTTTCCAGACTAACACCCTTTTCCCGTTATTACAAAACTCATTTGGAATAAATACAGGAGTTGGTTTCAAATTTTAACATTAAGATTTCTCTTTATGATTTTCAATTATATTTTTATATGTGTATGCGAACCTATCCTTGGCGTGTTACATTCGCTTGGACTCTTCACTGTTATTTACAAGGATATCAAATATACATATATGTGGAAAATGTTTGCACATATGTCGTATCTCATCATATTATTTGTCATCATACCGTATCAGACTTAAACAAAAAAAAAGAATCATCCTTTTATGTGTATCCTGTTCTTTGTCGCATCCTTGCAAACAATTTGCCATAAGCTTTCAAAAATTTTATTATTTGTCGACCTCTTTCAAGAGGGGTTCATCCTTTCTACATTTGCTATGACATTGCTGGTTGTCTGTTGAATCCGTGTTTCCAGCTACAACCAAGTTGGCCTTTTCCGAAGGCCTATCACCACCACCAGGGTGAATCGTTCGCCGTTCACCACCGGAGTGGTAAAGTAAAGTACAATTCAATTAATTGTGACAAATAATTTATGAATGTATCAAAAGATGTGAGCGCGTTTGCGGACATTCATGTGTATATGTATGTTAACGTGATAGTATGAGAATGTTGTATGGAACTCATTCTAAGCTAAATGTCATATCCTTTAATTCTTCGTCAACCATGAACAGTGAGATAAAAAGGTATGGACATACTCGTATATATTTAAGATCAAAAAAGGCTTCGGAATCGGCGAAGAATTGTAGGTTCCAATCAGTGAGTGTAAAAATTGAAGCCCGTGCTCTCAAATGAAGAAAGCTCACCACTGACTGATTGTGATGTAATCCTTGAATTCGTTTCATGTGTATTGTAGTTTTTAGTCGTAACTAACGTTGGATGTTGACAAATATTTTTTAATTATACGACAATACGACTGCGACTACTTTTCTACTCCTCTGTATTCTCCCTCACTAGTTTGCCTCAAATTTTTTTGCTTTCCATTCGTTCTGAAATTTCCTCACACATATTCGCCTTGTATCCGTAAACGAAAATGCCATCCATGGTAGCATTTAAGGAAGTTGAATCCCATCAACAAGGAGGTGATAGAGATAAATGAAAGATATGACAAGCATTTCCAATTTGATGGTGATGTGTTGTTATTGTTGTTGCTTGTTTTTTTCACGTTTATCAATTTCATACATTTATGGGGTTGTTGTGTGATGGCAGCACTGGCAACATCGTCCTTAATCATCCATTTCAATTTTGGCATATAGTGTCAATGTTCGGTGTGGCAAGAAACCCCTTTTACTAGTACTTCGTCTGATCTAAGCTCATTTGATGATTTGTCACTTGAAAGAGGCGCAGTGATAAACAAAAAGTGAATGCACTGGATTTGTAGTATTCTAACGTTATTTTTTTTTTTTTTTGGAATATTGAGATTTTCGTGTTTGTACTCGTTTGGCACCCTCTCGTACCAAATGTCAGGTTTTAGTTTTTTTTACAACATTAAAGGGAAACATGCCATCTTTTGCGATGATGTGGAAAATAAGTAAAGTGTGTCTGGAGCAGGAGTTTATTGATATATTCCTAAATTAAGTGACAATCCGTTGCAAATCCAACTGGTTGTATCCTGTTTTATATACCTCCGAAATTGTGGGTGATAATGTACCTGTGAACTGGGTTTCTTAGCATGCAATGTATTTGGGACAAAAAGCTCTCTTTGGATGGTTATTGTGCGTATACAGTACTGTGTAGTGGTATTGTTCCAATCAACCACATTCTAAATCGATTCAGCTTTAGAGCCCGTCTGTGCATACATATATTAATGTGAGAAAACAATACATGGGATTTTTCAATTACCACTTGAGTATAATTTGGATTACTTAATCGAATAGAAGTGTAAAACGTATCCACATTATTCGAAACTGCAAGTTCTTATTGGTTTTATGGAAGGCAACGAAAATATGTACATGTTCTTGACGACGGATGTCAATAGGACTGAAATTTAAAAATGCTTTTCATATTGGTTTGTGATTTTGACAATATTGATACGTCATTCTGATAGCTCCAATGTATAGTTTTTTGACCAAAACGTCAACCTACATATACCAAAGTAATGGTCTAACAAGGCAAATCCACGACTGACCAAATATTTACTCCAAATCCTGGAAAAGACCCACGAAAAGCAAAGCGATATACATATATAAAAATTTTGTCGATTGCAAAGCTGCTTTCGATAGCCAGATGCGGGGAAAATTATACGAAGCTTTGTCTGAACTCCCTAATCCCTTCATGGAATGGAACGGGAAACCATTTTTTTTTTATGTCTGAACTTGGCATTCCAACAAAACTGATCCGCCTCTGTAGATTGACGCTGACCAACACCAAATCAGCAGTGAAGGTGGGGAAGCGAGGACTGAGACAAGCCGACACACTTTCAAGCAATCTCTTCAACAGCTTAATGGAGATAGTACTGACAAAGGCTGTAGTAAATACGAACAAGGCCATCAACACGAAAAGCCATACGCTGCTGGAGTATGCTGACGACATACACATCATTGGGCGAAATTTGCGACAGGTTACTGAAGTATTTTGAAGAATCGAAAAAGAATCAGCGAAGGTGGGTCTTGCTGTTAAAGATGGGACGACCAAACTGATAGTGTCAACGACTAGACCAAACTCTCGACTTAGTCCGCACTTGAACATCGACAACCGATTTAACTTTGAACTGGTTGATGAATTTATATACCTTGGATCCGCCGTGAACAAGGACTACAACGGAGATAAATAGGAGAATTGTGCTTGCAACTAGAAGCCACATATGTTGGGCTCAGCAAGCAGTTTAAGAACAAATCCCTCTCTCGGCAGACAAAAGTCTAGCTACACCAGACTCTCATTTTACCTGTCCTCACATATGGCTCGGAAACTTGGGCTATACCGCAAGCGGATGCAAAACACCTGGGAGTATTCTAGAGAAACATTCTCCATAAAATATATTAAAGAAAAAAGGCGAGTATAGACGTCGTTGGAACCAAGGGCTATATAATATATATCGCTCATTTGCCGGAATGTTGTATTAACTCAAAATTCTTCATTTTTGGACTAAGTACTATAAAATATTCTCCTGACCGAGTTCTTTCAGATGGATTAATTCCTATATCTAAATCTGTGTTAAATTCGTTAGGAGAGCATTTGGAAGTTAGCATTTTGTGTACATTCATATACAAAATAAAACTTTCAAAGTCGATTTACTCGAAACTATGTTTTTTGAGTTAATACAACATTCCGGCAAATAAGCGATATTATCACGTGGACATAGCTAGACGAATCAAATTAGGCCATGTTATAAGAATGGACAAAGATGAGCCAGGACGAAACGTTTTTGATAACCTACCCGATGGAAGCAGGAAAGGAGGACGACCAAGACTCCGATGGAAAGGCCAGGCCGAAGAATCCCTCCGTATCCTTAGTGTCATCACCTGGCGAGAAAAGGCGAAGGATACAACCAGTTGGAGAAATATTGCAAAGTTTGTCTATTTGTTTGTGTAATTAATATGTCTAAGACATCTGACGTCATGAGGTTGTAAAATAAACAATAAAAGCAACGTAAGTAATGATCTAACATACACATACAAATCTGAAAAAATTAATTTTTTTCTTCTTTCGATACAAACATAACATGTGTTTAGAGCTTGTCGCAAATATAGTATACTTATGCCCAAACATATTGTGTTTGCTATGCAATATTATATGTTTGAGATAACAGAATTTTATTACAATATATGCTTCGGTGGTGCAACAGTTAGAGTGCGCGGCTCTTTTGTTAGAGATACCTGCCCTGACTACCTTACACTTCTTTCCACGACGGCCACCTTGCAAATAATAAGCCATGAAATAGCTTCTCGAAAAACCATTCGGAACCCGTTTAAAATTGTAGGTCCCAATGAGTGAGTGATAACTGGAGAGCGCACAGCTCAGTAATTGTTAGAAGCTCTCCCCTATCCCTTCGTGGGATATAATGGGAATATATTTATTTTATATGTGTTTCTGATCCAAATACACCTATGTTTGTGATACAACTACAGCTGTGTTTGGTGCATTGTTTACTTAATTTTTTTGGTCGCTATGCTCTGTCGAGAGCAAAATGACAACTGTGGGACATAAAAAGATTGCTCCCCGCCGAAGTTAATGTTATTGCAAGTTCATTACTGTATTTTTGCATTATTATTTAAGAGTGTGATTTATAAATATTTCTGAATACTAGTGTAAATTAATTGAATGTGTCTTTTGTTGACTAATTTGTTGCATTTTAGTTTCATGCGTTCAGCCATCAGACGTTCGTTTAGGAGGGAATACACAAATGATTCGAGGTAAGTATATGGATGTTTAGGATGAAACACGCATATTGGGTCCACGTTGAAGTATGCATTTTGCAAGCAAACATGCTAATGTTTGCATTCATATATAAGTGAGTTTAGCAAATTTGTGAATACTTGGAGTGTTTCCCAAATATACACTTGGTTCCTCCAGAATGTGTTTGAAGGAATATGTTAAAGACGCCGCTTTTTAACGTGTATAAAGTTTACTGCATTTAAAGCTTCACTTCTCTTCCATTTGAATTGTAATTTTTCTTTGCACTACCTACATTATTATTTAAAGGGAGCTGTTATTTTCACGAACTAAACGAAGTGTCTTTTAAAGAGAAACTTATTACATTATTTTTTGGTCCATATTTTTTGAACATGAATTCTTTACCAACCAAAAAATAAATGTTGTCCATTTTTCCCGTGATCCATCACAGCTACTCCACAGAAAAGTAATATCCGTTATTTCCCCAAATTTGTCAGTATCCTTGATTGCAATTGAAAACTCATTCGCCAACTGCATTGGTGCACTTTTGATGCATGTGAAAGCATTTCATAGCGGATATGTACAAATTGATGTCATAAATTGTCGACACTTTGTAAATGAAGTCCAATTTTGATATACAAAAATTGAACAAAAAAAAAACTGTTAGATACATGAAAAAGGTCAAATAAAAATGTCAGTGATGATTTGGTTAAGCCAAAATGGTAATCGCTTAATAACGAATGTTAAGTTCCACAATAACAACGTTTTGATCAAATAGATATAACTAGAGTATATGTTTTACCCCAAATTGCTTATATTGCATACACACTTCAAACATTCATATGTTTGCAAGTCCCAAACTCACTTGTATTTAAATCAAAACCGTAGCATGTTTACTGGAAAACATGTATGCTTTTACGTGAAATCATATGCGTTCTTCATCCCAAACATCCATGTGACGGGTTTTTCAATAAGAGCGCTACAAAAGATTTTTTTTAAATGACACAAAACCGGTTTTATATACCAATGAAATTCTTTATTCCTGTGAAAGTACGTTCGATGCCATTATGTATGGAACTCGATTTCTTTTGCATGGCCACCACGGGCACGCTTGCAGAAGTCCAGACGCTGAACCCAATTTTCGATGGTTTTCAAGCATAAATCGGCCGATACGGCTGCAATTTCTCGTTCGATATTCGTACGAAGTTCATCAATCGTCGCTGGCTTGTTGGCATAGACCATAGAGTTGACGTAGCCCCACAGGAAATAATCTAATGGCGTCAAATCGCACGACCGTGGCGGCTGGGTCATTTCGTTAGATAACACGTTCACCAAACTTGGTTTCCAATAAATTGATTGTGGCATTCGCTGTGTGGCTTGTGGCGCCGTCTTGTTGGAACCACATGTCCTCCAAGTCCATATTATCCAATTGGGGCCAAAAATATTCGGTTATCATTGAACGGTAGCGATTCGCATTCACAGTAATGTGCCGGTCTTGATCATCACGGAAGAAGTACAGCCCAATGACGCCGCCGGCCCATAAACCGCACCAAACCGTAATTTTTTCGGGATGCAATGATGACTCATGGATTACGTGTGGATTGCTGCCTGACCAATAACGCATATTTTGCTTATTGACGAAGACATTCAGCCAGAAAGATGAAGACATTCGCTGAAGATGATTTTCCGATGAAAATTCGAATCATTTTCAAGTTGTTGCTCAGCCCAATTCACGAACATACGACGCTTATGGTGGTCAAGCGGCTTCAATTCAGTTCAATTTGATCTTGTAAGGATGTAGGCCAAAATCTTTTCGCAAAATTAGCCACAACGACGTCACAGAGATGCCCAACGCTTTAGAACGACGTGTGAGAGACACGTTTGGGCATTCTTCAACTGAAGCCTCAGCGGCAGCAATATTCTCGGCACTACGGGCACTTCTTTGTCTCACTGGCACGGGAACATTTTGTACTGTGCGTGTGGATTCAAATGTTTCCACTAGACGCTCAATTGTTGATCTGGTACAACTATTATGACGACCATAAATTGGACGTAGCGCTCTTAAAGTTGAGGCCACTGACTCCAAATTTCGGTAGTAAATGCTAATAATTTCGACTCGTTGTTGCCTCGTATATCTTTCCATGATGAAATGGCAAACCTTAGTGAAGAGAAATGTCAAAAGAGCGGGATAAAATATGGCGTCCTTTGTTGTCCCTATCGATTTACTTTTGTAGCGTAACTGTTGAAAACCCCGTTACTTACATGGAAGCATTCGCGTGGTTCCCCCCAAACCAAAATGTTCTTACGTGGAAACGTATGCTTATTTCCTCCCAAACATAAAAATATGTAGAAACGAGTTATTGTTTGATTTCAATATATATGTATTATTTATTATAATTAATTTTATTAATATAAATCCACATTTATAAGTAATTAATACACACAAATAAAAGATTTAAAACGGCCCTTGTACATTTACTTGAATTGAATGCGTTGTTTTTTCCATGAAAAGAGAATCTGTTGCTATTTTGCTTCTCCTTTATTTGCTGTATCTCATTTTTTTTTGTTTTCAGAAGGTTTCAGCTGTGCGTTGGTACGCAAACAAGATATTTATATATATTTATATACAAATATACAAGTTCATGAAATCCAAGCGTGGATTAATTACTTGTGGTTTTTTAAACAATCGTTTCTCACTTTGGTAGCAACATCCATATATACGAAACACATACCCAAAAACCAAAGTAACATCAAAAACCATTTAACTTTCCGAGCTTTCAGTTATCCTTTTTTTACTGATCCAGCGCGTTTGATATTCTCTGTTCGCTGAACCATTGACGACTTAATACATGAAACAAAAACGCAAAACATCAGTCAAAATAAGGAACACTTCATCTGTTATTTACACGCGCATGCAGGAATATTTATGACTCACTGACTGAGAGAATAATGCAAAAATACGGAAAACACTTTCAAGATAGACTCTCTCATTATCCCTCTTTTATTCTCTTGCGCTCGAGAGAAGCCATTCCCCAGGGCAATAATAATGGGTTACCCACGAAAATGCGAACCCTTAATAAATTACAAATTTATTATTTTTATATTTTATCTCCAACAAATATTTAGTTGTAATTTTCAGGAAAATCGTTTTGGAGTCCGACTTTGTGAAAGCACTTTGTGATTGTCAAAAATATATTTATTATTTCCAAAACTGCAAACTTTATGAAAATAAATTTTATTTACTATAAAAAGAAGAAAAAAAAATGTTTCTCGTTACAAGAGATTGGGGAGAGCTTCTCATAACCAGCGAGCTGTGCGGTTTCTACATTTACACTCACTGATTGGGACCTACAATTTAACACCGGTTCCGGATGGTGTTTTGAGAAACTTTCTCACGGCTTAGTACTCGATAGTGTAGTCAGCACTAAGCGAGGTGACAGTCGGCGAAAGAAATGTAGGGTGGTTAGAGCAGAGATCGAACACACCGCACAAACTAACCATGACACCACTGACGGCCATTAAAAATTTAAATTTATATCTTTCTGAAAATTATATGCATTGATTGTTTCAAGTCATAAGTTTAATTGATTTTTGGCATAACTAGCCAGGCAGGTATGATTATAATTCGCCAACGGCCTTATTGTTTATGACAATGATCGTCTGAATGATACTCTTATATCGATAATGACAGTTCGTCTACAATTTAAAATACATGCGTTCATAAAACTTAAGTACCGATAACAAGATAATGAATTCGATACCGTTTCTAAGACAATTAGCCCCCAGTCTAGTTTTGCCAAACCAAAACGGCAGTAGAGCAAGCACCTTTAATTATTGAACCATTTTTTTTAAATTTCTATTTCTGTATAGTAATACCCTGTACCGTTCTTAAATACTAACTTCAAATGTGTATATATACTTCGTCCTCAAAAACCATATCCTCGTTATTATTATAGATTCTAATTTATTTTAACCTGTAAGTCTTTCCCACACACTGTAAACGAAAACTTTTGCTGCCCTTCTTCTAATCATTATCTGGCAAACCATAAATTTAAGCAAAAATGCTAAGTCAAAAACAACGAACAGAAACTTTAGTTTTAGTTATATTTATTTTTTTCTTTCGCTTTTGTTTCTTTGAGCTTCGTTTCCTTCGACAAACTTTTGTTTAAGTTATACTCAGTTCCATTTGGCCAACACACCAATGTAAAAAAGAAAAACGAATCAACAAAATTTTCCAAACAAAAGAAAATGGTGGCAAAAAGAAACAAAATCTTTGAAAAGTTAACACCCACAAACCTTCAAAATTCCAACAACAATAAAAAAATATGTATTAAAAATATATTCTCGATATTATAAGTTTTTGTTGCCGTTCCATGTACTACTTATATAATAAAAACCAACCAAACTAAGAATTTCGTACATACTCGACTCATATACTTTGGGGTTACTTACCTCTATACCTGAGCACATCCTTGTTTAAGTTAAGACGGAAGGGAATAGAAGTGGAAATGTAAAAGTTATATTTTTCTATAGAACTCATTTTGCAAGCGACGGGTGCGAGTATGAGCCGGGTGTTAAGGTTAAAGTAAAAATTGAAAGAAGCATTGCAGCATTTGATTTATTATCATCAAAAACTCAAGTGAATAAACATATGCTCCACATATTCAGAGCTGTACAATCGGGACTTTTGAGGAAGTTATTTGAAAATTATGCACTTTGATTAGGAGAGTTAGGAATACCAAATATCAGTTGTATCTGTAATAAAAATAAATTTCCGATTAGTATCTAATAAAAACTAAAACGTACGGAATTTTCTTACTAACTTACTTACTTATGTGGCCTGAAACAACTCAGAGGGATCAAGGATCTTACAAAATGTGGAAAACATATTTCACCAACCGGATCAATCTTCAGCTTTTCTCATCCAGTTGGTAACACCAAGTACTCATAGGCAATATTATAGCTAGTCTTTTCAACAAAGTCTTTATCGTCCATATTTTGGATGAACTTCGAGTACGTCATCGAATACTTGTCGCACTGGTTGATTGACATCCATTCCACTTACATGGCCTAGCCAGCGTAAACGCAGTCTTTTGTTATGGGTAAAACAAAATCGATGGCGGGATACGGATTATAAAGCTCGTGGTTCATCTGCCGTTTATACTCGCCGTTCTCTATTAAAGGAACAAATATTTTTCGGAGAATTTTTCCCTCGAAGACTCCGAGTGATGTTTCATCAGCATGCGAAATGCGATATGAATCTGCGCCATAAAGCAACCTGTCTTGTAGTTCGCCCTTCGTTTCTCGAGAGAGGGTCCTATCACTGAAGAGCTTTCTTAGCCCGAAATATTACCTCGTTGCAAGCATAATTCTCCGTTTGATCTCTAGCCTCACATTATTGCTTCTGTTCACTGCAGATCAGAAGTAAATAAATTCGTCGCTTACTTCGAAGTTATATTGGTTATCAACACTAACCCTTTCCTCTAATCGGGTGGATGATCTGCTAGTCAGAACCATTAATTTTTTCTTGTCCTCGTTTGCTGCCAATCCCATTTGTGCTTATTCTTTCTCAATTCTCGAAAAACCTGCAGTAACTTCTTGCATATTTTTTCCAACGGTACCCAACTCGTCTGCATACGAGAGCAGCATGTGGCTTTTGGTGCTGATAGTTGTGACTGCAGCTTTTCTAACGATGATCACTAATAATAGGTTGAAGATACCGCATGATAAGGTTATCGCCTTGCCTGAGGCGTCACTTCATACCAAATGGTTGGGTTTTTTCCACGTGTCGTAATGGGATACACGCTGAAAAATATCGTGCCCAGCACCATATTGCAGGAACCATGTACATGTTTGCAAGGATTGTTTTCGTCAATAGTGGATATGTTGCTTTATGTTTCCTTATTGTCTGTTACGTCTTTTTTCAGCAGTTAACAACAAATAAAGCCATATTACATACATATTCATTACATAAATATACTATAACCTTTTAATTATTGTGTCCCAAACATGTTATATTGAGTAGTAAACACAATGTGTTTAGACACAAGTATTGTATATTTGCGACAAGTTGCAAACACGTTATATTTGCATCCAAACTACAAAATAGGACACATATTTCAGCGTGTAGTTGACTCTCCAGGCCGAAAGTCACACTAAAAAGGTTCGATTATTTCTGGAGCAAACGTATTTAGTCGATAGCACATTACGCTCGAGAGGACCTTGAATACGATGGATAAAATGATAATTCCACTAAAGCTGATATATATATTTTTGAGTGTCCTTTTTGGAAAACGGAACAGAGTATTATAAAACTCCAATCGGATTTTGAATACGAGCTGATTTATGCACCATTTCAACTCATAGCCGACAGCCGTACACAGCTCAGCCGGCAGTCCGTCAGCACCAGCGGCTTTGTTGTTCTTAATCCGGGAAATTGCAGTTCCAACTTCGCTTTGCATGAGGAGGCAGTCGACGCCATTGTCCTGTACGTGCTCAACACCCTCATCTATATTGTAGTCTTCTGGAACATGTAAAGCAGAGAAGTGATCAATTCATATTCCCACCATACTCGTTACATCTGTGAAAAGATTCCCGTCTCTATAAAAGTGGGCTCTGATCCATTTCCTTTTGTTTGGGTTTATACTTTTCGGTAGAATTTATGGGCCTCATTCGTTCTTCTGTAAGAATCAACTCGCGCTTTCTCCACAACGTTTTTTCTTCTGAAATAAACGGGTATTCCACTCTGCTCTTCACCATACACTAATCCGTCGCGGCTCACTTTTCAACTGACTAAAGCATTGTCATACGTGTAGCGCTCTTTTCATCACTTGCTATGCGACGCTCTTTATCGCAACATGGTTTGTCTTTCACAACCAAGTACGGTCTCTGCAGCAGTTTTCATAGAGTGAGAAATGTATTTTCACAGCGGTTAAGGAACATAAGGACCTGCGCCAGCATCTGACAGAGCTTATCTGCATAGGCCGTGGCTATCTCTGGTAATTGCAGCTTTCCGTTGTCCAGCTTTCTAACTGTCTGGTTTCGTAAGACTTTTGCTCTGCTTAACCTTGTGCGCGCACCTTTTCTCCAAACAGGTAGTAATTCTCGAATCACGCGTGCATCCAGTACTCTAGTATAGTGCTTTTGATCAATTACCAGGTGATCAATCTGTTTTTTTCGTCTGCTGATCAGGGGATACCCAAGTCGCCTTAAGGATGACTTCTTGTTGGAATCTCGTACTACTGAAAACCATGTTAACTGCCGCCAGAAAATCTAACAATCTCATTCCGATATTGGAAGTGATGGCGTGGAGAAATTTTCTCTTGTCAACTTTAGCGTTAAAATCATCCAGATCTATCTGAACAGCGGTCGTATGTTACCTCTAGGCGCTTATAGAATATATTAAGGGTGTCGTTGTATTTTTCTCCATCGGCGCATGTACACAGATTAGCGACATGTTAAATTATTTCGCATTTATGCGGATGGTGGCTTTACCTTCACTGATGGGGTCGAACCTTGACACCACATGTCGCAGTGGTTCCAAATCCTTAGCCAAATACATGCTTTTTTGGAACGAAGTCCCTTATCGCATGTTGCGGGATGGGGGCTAAATGCAAAAATTAAACAACTTTTTTTAACGCTATTATATAACCCAGTATTATCAACTGTATTGGGTACTTTTGCTTTGGTTTGTGTCTAGACTAACATATGTTGGGAAATTGATTGTTTAATGGGAAGTTTTCTAGGTGGAGCCTGTAACCAATACTTAGTATATATTGTAGTTTTGAAACCAATAAAAAGTAAATTTAAAAAAGCCAAAGTGAAAGAAGTTTAAAACAAGAAAATTGTCTTAAATAAGTGCCTTTTCTTAAAAAAAGTAAATTTTCTCAAAAAAACAAAATCACCTATTCATAAGCTTAAACAAAATACCTTTTCTTAAAAAAAATACCTTATCTTAATATACCTTTTTCTTACAAAAAGTACCTTTACTCAAAAAACTACCTTTTCTTTAAAGAGTACATTTATTGTGAAGTACCTACTCTTAAAAACGTACCTATTCTTGAAAACAGGACCAATTGTAAAAAAATACCCATTTATTAAAAAAACCTTTTCTTCAAAAAAATACCTTCTCTTAAAAAAAATACAGTTTCTTACAAAAATTCCTTACTTCAAAGTACCTTTTCTTAAAAATAAAATATAACCTTTGATTTTTTTTCTTGAGATAAGTAGGTTTTCTGAAAATAAGTACCTTTTCTTAACAGAATAACCTTTTCCTAAAAAGAGTACCACTTGTTTACAAAGTAACTGTTCTTAAATATGTACATCTTTGTAAAAAAAATTCATACTCATGGCTTTTTCTTATAGAAATTACTTCTTTTTTAAAATATTACCTTTTCTTTTGAAGAAGTATTTGTCTTCAAAACATTACCTTTTCGGGAAAATATAATACATATTCGTACAAAAAGGAACTAAAAATATACTTTAAAAAATACATTCTATAAAAAAGGTTTATCATGTTACAAAAAATATCTTTTCTTAACGATCCATTTAAATTATCGTATTTTCAACGGACGCCTTAGGCGTTTTGACACTAAGTGGTACATAATATATAGCGAAAGGAACTTCATTCCAACCAGGTGTTTCCTGGCACCTCATGTAATTTTATCATGGCAGCTGTAGTATATGTCACAGTTCTTCTTCCTTGTACATCCAGGATCAAACCATCGTCTTTCCTGGATACCAGTAACGTCAGTCCCGATGGCATCATTTGGATAGTGACAGCGGATCTGTATAGTATTCTAACATTCAAGTGCATTTCCGTAATATGCACTCCCTTATAGCGTTTGCAGGTTTTATGTTTCTCATTCTCATATTGGGCACTGACCGCCAAAACACATTTTCGTCTTTTGCTTTGTAATGAAAATCGAAAATATATAACTATATGCACCATCCACTAGCTCGATATATCCGCTAGTTCGAACAGCTTCAGTGACAGGGTCACCTATTTAACCTGTGGCGGCATCTGTGATCTGTCTGATCATTCGTTTCGCCTTCTTACTTTAGCTTGCTAACGGAGAGTTCCGATAGCCATTGCCCGGGACATAGTTCGAGGCAGTAGTGAGCTGCTTAGAGTGCCCTATGAATTAATAATTTTTGATCACTCTCAATTGAGTGGCAATCAGAAACTTTCCACCTCCACGGTCAGTCTCATGTTCTCTAATTTTTTTTTGCCGAGACAATAGAAATATTGTGGTTTTTGCAAAAAAAGAACAACTTGTATGGCTTTCATTAATTTCGTGGCACTAGAAATTGGGTTAGAAAAACAAAGTTTTAAAAACTAAAACCATGTGCAAAGGGAAGTTTTTCACATTAATTTTGGATTTGTCAATTTAAATTTGTTTTCTGAATAAAGGGTTTGTTTTTTTGATAATGCTATAAAACAAAACTACTGAATATTTTCACAAATTTCTTTTTTTATTTGAAAGTACAATCCTTCCGGTTAATAATGGAAAATAATTTCATTCAAATGGCTGCCTCGGGTGGCCATGCAGTAGCCTACACGATCGCTCCAATTTTTAAGCACATTATCGATTGTGTGCAGCTGCATTTCACCAATGGCTTCACGAATATTGTCCTTGAAGTTTGAGAAAATTTTCAGTAGTTTTTTTATAGCATTTTCAAAAAAAAAAAAGTTATATATGGCGGACCCGTTACAAATTTTGCACATCGATTTCTATTATAAAACTTTTTCTCAATTTAAATTAAAAATGGCTTTGGTTCTGTCGATGTATCCGTCCGAAAGCAAGACATCCAATCACAGCACATTACCGAAACTAGACGGGACCCAAAGTAGAACACTGTTTATGAACGATGAAATCATAGAGAAACATGCGACTTCAACATATGAATAACAATTTAAAATTATTCTAATTGGTTTCTTCCTTTACCATAAGCTCTCACAAATGGTCAGCCCTGATGTGCTCCTTTCTATCCTTAATTTTTTTTAAATGTATGAATGTATATGGCTACCTCCTCCACCATGGTCCCTTTGCCTAGGAAAAATAAACGTAGAAATGAAAATCAGCACTGCACAAAAAATTGCCAGAAATTGTATGAGTACGAAGTGAAAACTTTGAATGGTAATGTTTTTTATGCCATAGATACTTCAAATGCTGAAAAATAAATGAGAAAGAATGAATTGAAAGAAAGAAAGAATACAACAAAATAAAAGCAAATACAATGAATGAAGTTAAAACTTAAATTCCATAAATTAAAATACCGTGCGAAACGAAATAAAACTTTTTGGCTGTACATACGCTCCTACTCTCTACCTCTCTCTTGCTTTCTTATTCTCAACATGGAAATAAATCACAGATCTTTTTACATAAATTTATGTTTGCCATTTGCTATTAGTTTGAGCGTTTTTGTACATACACACAAATGTATAAGTATTTCAACACTCTATGCATATATGGTACAGTCTATAAAGTTAACTGTTCAGTTTGAATGTGGCTTAACATAAGATGCACGCTTTCCAGCTAAAATCGTAAAACTGAACTGCGAAAGCTAACACATGGTCATCACTAGTCCGTATATTGAGTCTGAAGTTATAACCTTTCGAAAACCCCTTCCGATATAAAAATCGTTGGTATTTTGTCTTAAAAACATCTTTTTGGTGAGGGTACAATGTTAAAACTGTGCTGGAGGGTTGCGGTTTATATTCCTGGCCTATTAATGTTAAAATATTGATGATCGAAGTTCTCTTTGATTGTTTTCCAAAATATTCTCCATTTTGCTTGCGTTTGAACCAATTAGGGTTTGGATCCGGGTATTTCCCGCTCGGAAATTATCTGGAATTCGTTAAATTTCTTCGGAATTCCCGGGAATTATTATAGTAATATAAATGTTCACAACGCCGATTACAAAAATCGTGCCCTCTCATTCATATAATATAATATTATTTCTATGTTCGTACATTAGATTTCGGTTCCAGCAATAAAAAAAAATAATCATTTATCATTGGAAACGGTTTTATGCATACGCTCAAATTTTCGAAGATGTCTGCCTACCTTCCATTTCAATTTTAAAATTCTGCAATCGGTTACATATTCCAAAAGATACAGGCTGCTGAATATGGAATTTTTAGTGCCTTTCTTATATTTTCTTAAAGATCAATTTATATTATCGTATTTTTTAACGGGAGCCTTAGGCATGTTGGAACTAACTATTTACTACATAATAAGGCTGTTTTTTTATTCCATTAAGCTATCGCCACTTACGGCTTTCCACACACTTAATAATACTTAATAATACGTAATGTGGCAACATTTGCTGTAATGGGTGAAAGAAAATGCGATACGGCAACACGTTTGTACCAAGTGCCAACAAATACATGGTAGCAGCAAATGTTGTTGTAGTTGTAAACAGCAACAACAGACATTTTAATTTCGTTCATTTGTTTCAGTTGTCAAACTCTACACAAATATATAACAAAAATGCAAGAATACAAAAAAGTATGAAAACAAAATTCATCTGATTTTAACAAGTGAAATGAAAAACGACATTGAAAAAATGTAATCACATGTTTAAACGACTATACCTTATAGATAATTATACCATGATAAATACGTATAACATTTACCGCTCGTTGTTGTGAACAATTTAATTCCAATTTTATTTTCAATCGGAAATAAAAATCTATCTTTCAAATTTAGAGATATAAAAGTATACGTAGTCTTCCATTAAATAAAATAATTTAAATGAACTGACCATGTGTAAGCCATTTTGCAAAATTCTGCTTTTGAGTCTCACCTTGATAACATTTTCATTCGCAAAAAATGATAACAAAATATATCGAAGATAAATTTTTGTTGCCATTTCGTGAAATTTAACATGTGGCAACATTGTCATTGCTCAAGTCGGTATTTAAGTGGGAAATTGAAATGCCACTTAATATCGCTTAGGTCTATGACTATTACGACTAAAATGTTGTAAACATCTTTCTCTTAACCAGACATGGGAAAAATCAATTAGATGACAGATGTAATTTAGTCGCCTCTTCAGCTAAGAGAGGTAGGTAGGTGCTACATGACAGAAACAGTAATGTGGCATATTTATTAAAAATATGACAATATTAATATAAATTTCAATTAAAATTATCAATACAAATATCCACACAGACATCGTTGATATGACTCGTAAATGTTATTACATTAAAATCGTTTGATTTGCATAACATAGTTTAACAATCCCTCCTTATCACGTTTAATTTCAGAGTGAAATGGATTTCATTACTATCAACTTAAATTTCAGCAGTGTTGCGTAAAGTCTTGTAATGTCCTTAAATGTATAGTGGCATATAACTATAACGTGTTTTTCAATAAGAGTGCTACAAAAGATTTTTTTAAATAAAACAGAACCGATTTTGATACCAATGAAATTCTTTATTCCTGTGAAAGGACGTTCGATGCCATTATTTATGGAACTCGATTTCTTTTGCATGGCCACCACGGGCACGCTTGCAGAAGTCCAGACGCTGAACCCAATTTTCGACGGTTTTCAAGCATAAATCGGCCGATACTGCTGCAATTTCACGTTTGGTATTCGTACGAAGTTCATCAGTCGTCACTGGCTTGTTGGCATAGACCATAGACTTGACGTAGCCCCACAGGAAATAATCTAACGGCGTCAAATCGCACGACCGAGGCGGCCAATCGACTGGGCCATTTCGTGAGATAACACGTTCACCAAACTTGGTTTCCAATAAATTGATTGTGGCATTCGCTATGTGGCTTGTGGCGCCGTCCTTTTAGAACCACATGTCCTCCAAGTCCATATTATCCAATTGGGGCCAAAAATATTCGGTTATCATTGAATGGTAGCGATTCGCATTCACAGTTATGTGCCGGTCTTGATCATTATGGAAGAGGTACGGCCCAATGATGACGCCGGCCCATAAACCGCACCAAACCGTAATTTTTTCGGGATGCAATGATGACTCATGGATTACGTGTGGATTGCTGTCTGACCAATAACGCATATTTTGCTTATTGACGAAGCCATTCAGCCAGAAATGAGCCTCATCGCTGAAGATGATTTCCGATGATTTTCCGCTCTTAAAGTTGATGCCACTGACTCCAAATTTCGGTAGTAAATTTTAATAATTTCGACTCGTTGTTGGCTCGTATATCTTTCCAAGATTAAATGGCAAACCTTACTGAAGAGAAATGTCAAAAGAGCGGGAAAAAATATGGCGTCGTTTGCTGTTCCTATCGATTTACTTTTGTAGCGTCTCTGTTGAAAAACCCTTTACTAATATTCAAATATGAGATAAATGTCCTACGTTTCGCTAAGGAAAAAACATTGTAAGTCATATTACTCATGGAAATTCGAATGCAGTGATTAAAATGGGCACTAAGAACCCCTTTACGACCACCTGATCACTTGAATCCACTTAAGTGACTTTACTGTTATTTATTAAAGACCCTCATAATTTTATCCATAATCCATCTTAAAAAACCCCAACAGGGCAGGGTCATAAACATTTCGAGGCAGCCGAAAATAAATCTTTTACGTTATACATAAATTCTGATACTTCTTTTACTTTCTGCACAAAATGTATTTCCGTATATCCTCAATTTCATATTGTTTCCAATGCCGCCATTCCTTTACTTCATAGCAAACTATGAACTTATAATGAGGTAAAATGAGGGTGGAGGTCTGCGGAAAAACAAAATATCTACCTCATTGAAAACAGGAAGGGAAGCGCAAAAACATTTTGAAAACTTTTCGATTTCAAAGCACTGATATAAAACTTAATTCACACACACGCACTTGAGCACTTGAGGAAAGGAACATTCGCAGCACGTAGATTGTAAATGGAAACGCATTTCCTAGATGAAAATAGTAAGGAAAAATATGAAAACCATTATTTTGCACACAGAGAAAATTCTCATATTCTCAGTCTCTTAACACCTACAGCATATGATGGTCATACACTTCCATTGATACCAACAACTACACTGCCTCATATACTACGCTTAGCAAAAACTTTAAGGCCCGAGTTTGCAGTGCAAGCACGGCTTAGCTTTATCGACTAACCAATTTTATTATTATTCTATATGAATTCCATAAAATAACTTAAGTGTAACTAAATAAAATTCAATTTTCACCTTGACTTAAATAAAGGTTTTGGAAACCGACCCTTCGAATCATAAGTACTTGAGAGTTTTATTTTCCTACTTTCTTTTCTCATATCCTATATATAGTTTTTACACTTTGTAAGGATACATCCGTGTACATGTGTTCGTGTATGTTTTATAGTGAATGCGTGTATAGTAATGGTTTTAGTAACTAAAGTGCAAGATGCTGTGAAGCATGAAGCTCATTGGAACTCTTTAGTGTTCCCATAATACAAATGAGTTACAATATGATGGTGCACGAGTATGTGTTCGATGTGCTATTGTATGTGTGGGCAAATAAGTTTTTAGTGTAAGGGTTAGTCTGGGGAAAAACTAATGTTAAAATATATTTCTTCTTTGCAATTTTGTGTCACTTTCCAGAAAATACCTGTTGGAATTTCCATTTTCAGTAATGGCTGCAATGTTATGGTAGGAAAATTGTATCATTCCAGAATAATTTCATAACCTAATGGTCATTTCAAAGCGAATCCTGCTACCCAAACTGGTGTAGGTATTTATCAACTTATTCCTTGCCGTCGGTAGTGTAATGGTGGTGCAATGAGAAGGTGTGTTCGATTCCTGCCCTGATCACTTTACAATATTTTCGACGGCGGTCACCTCGCTTAGTGACGCCAACACTATCGAATATTGAGCCAGGAAAGAGTTTCTCACAAAATAGTTCGGAACCGGCGTAATACTGTAGGTCCCAATCAGTGCGCACAGCACACTGGTTGTGAGAAACTCTCTCCAATCCGTCCATGGGATGTAATGGGAAACGATTTCCCCCCTTCCAAGATAGCATTGTTATATTTTTACATCCGTTTTGCTGAAACCACATATCGTCCAGTTTAGACCACAAGAACTCTGTTGTTATGATCGTGTAACAAATGCCGTTCACAGTCACTACAATTTCGGCCTGATCTTCAAAAAGTAAAGCCCAATCACGCCGCCTGACCAAAATCCGCACCTGACAGTTGCTCGTTGTGGGTGCATTTGTTTCTCATGCATTACTTACTTATCCGGTCTCGGACAACCCCGGGGGGTCAGGGACCTTTCAAAACGAAGAGAACATATTTCGCCAACCAGTTCGATCTTTTGCTTTATTTCTCCAGTTGGCAATACCAAGTGTACGCAGGGATTCGTCAACCTGATCCCTCCAGCGGAGTCTTGGTCCTCCTATTTTTCGTCTTCCTTCGGGTTCGGTTTCGAAAACCCTTCGTGCTGGTTCGTCTTCATCCATTCTACTGACATGGCCTAGCCAGCGCAATCGAGTTATTTTGATCCGCTTATTTACGTCAATGTCAGGATAAAGCTATTACAGCTAGTGATTCATGCGTCGCCGATACTCACCGCTGTGCACTATAGGGCCACAAATTTTTCGAAGTATTTTTCTCTCGAAGACTCCAACAGATGTTTCGTGTGTTTGCGATAAGACCCAGGATTCTGCGCCATAAAGCATGACAGGTTGAATGAGAATCTGGTACAGCTCGACTTTTGTTACACGAGAGAGGGCTCTATCTCTAAAGTGCTTGCTTAGCCCAAAATAACATATATTCGCAACCACAATTCTCCGCTTGATCTCAAGGCTGACGTTGTTGGTTTTGTTTACGGCAGATCCGAGGTATATAAACTCGTCCACTCCCTCGAAGTTATAACGGTTATCAACATTCAAGCTTTGGTGTAATCGCGTGGAGGCCCTGTTCGTTGAAACCATTAATTTTGTACTGTCCTCATTTACCGTCAGACCCACTCTTGCTGACTCCTTCTCAATTCTCGAGAAAACCGCAGTAACTTCTCCAATTGTGCGCCCAATGATATCTATATCATCAGCATACACGAGCAGCATGTGACCTTTACTGCTGATGGTTCTATTCATGTTGACTGCAGCATTTCTCATAATGCATTTCTCGATAGGGTGTTGCCTTGCCTGAGGTCTCGCTTAGTTTCGAAATGTTCGGTAAGATCCTTACCAACATTCACTGCGGATTTGGTGTTCGTCAAGGTCATCCTGCATAGGCGTATGAGTTTTGCAGGAATACCAAGCTCAGACATTGCTTCATAGAGTTTCTCCCGTATCGGACTATCGAAGACCGCCTTATAATCGATAAATAGATGATAGGTGTCGATTTGTTTTTCGAGTGTCTTCTCCAGAATTTAGCGTAGCGCGAAAATCTGGTCAGTTGTCGATTTTCCAGACCTAAAGCCCACTGGTATGATCCAATCAGGTCAGCGATAATTGGTTTTAGTCTTTCGCACAATATACTTGATAGAACAGTATATGCTATGGATAAAAGGCTTATTCGATGGCAGTTGGCACAGATACCCGGGTCACCTTTTTTAAATACACTGAGACTCCAATCGCCGGGCATGCATTCATCTAACCAAATTTTGCTAATGAGCTGATGCATGCACCTTATCAGCTCATCGCCGCCAGCCTTCAACAGCTCCGCCGGGAATCCATCGACTCCTGCTGCTTTGTTGTTCTTAAGCTAGGCAACCAGTACCAGTAGCGCGGAGAAATGATCTCTCCATATTCACAACATGCTCTGCACATCTGCGACGAGATTTCCGTCCTTGTCTTTACAGAAGGGGGGCCTGAACCATGTCCATTGGTTATGTTTTTGACATCTCATGTATTGCATGAGGATTTTCTGAACTCCAAATTCGATAGTTTTGTGTATTCACGAAGCCAGTCAGATGGAAATACGCTTCATCGGAGAAGATGGTTTTTTTTTTGAAAAATTGGAATTGAGTTCATATTGTTTCATTAGCCATTGAACGAATAGCCAGAACATTCCATGGTTTGAGCTCCTGATTAGACTTAATTTTGTACGCATGAAGGTGGATTTCTTTTGTCAAAATTCGCGACGTAGTGCTTCGTGAAATTCTAAGTCGGTGAGAACTATGCCGAATTGATGTTTTCAGGTTTTCGGCGACACTCTCGTTTACAGCAGCAATGTTTTCAAGAGGCCGGCCCACGTAGATGCACAGGGGATTTACTATCCATATCTGACATAGTTTCTTGAAATTTGTTGGTCACTCTTTGAATGGTTGACACATTAGGTGCACTTTCTCGACTGAAAATTCTTCGAAGCTTGCGAACGCTCTCAGCATAACTTTCCAAATTGTTTTCATAAGGTGCTTCATTTTTCATAATCGGAATAAACAAATGTGACAGCTGCCAAATTTGAGAGTTGCCACTTGCTCAAGAAAAAAATTACACTAAATTTAAAAAGTGCAACGTTACTGAGACACACTATAATATATCTAGGGTGCCGTGGAAGACAAGTGTTACGCAGACAATTCTGAGTCCACAGAGATCTTAATCGAAAATGAGGTGAACAATTGGGTAGATCGTTCGAGGTATTGTATGAGGTTATATACAGTGTGTCATCGCCTTTTGTTTAGAGTTTTGATTGCATGGTCTAATATTTTGGGTCTAATTCTCCAATTAAACTTAAATTTGATTTGCATTGCACTTTTTTCCAATTGGGTACACTGCCTTTAACATCCATTACCTTTATACTTTTGAGTTTTTAGTTTTACAAAATTGTATTTTTCCATTTTCTCTGTGTTTTTTGTTTTCAATGCATTACAACTTAGTCTAATTTTTTCCAGAGTTCTCTATTTTCTACGAGGAAAACTTTTGACCTTCATAACTCGTACTGCTGCATACAAGTGGATCACACAGCAGTAGTTTAGAAGGTGGATGGGTAGATGGGCGCGTCCGTCCATTAGTTGCGTAAATGTTACTTGGCGCATAGTGGAATTACTGCTGTATTGACGTAATATGTGTAATATAAAGTGCAGGCAATGAAGTTAAATGATATAATTTTGTAATGCATCAAAGGATTATAAAACAAGTTCGAATAAACTTCAATTAGGGTTTATGAAATAAATCCCAATGCATCACCCCAATGGCAGGAAATAATGTCCGGATAGAACAAACTGATATATATAAACGCTTGAACTGTGAGATACCACAGATGATGATAATGGGGTAAGATATGTGCGTGACGTTATTCGTCGAAAAATGAATCATATTCATCGCAAAAGAAACCAACATTTCAAACTAAAGAGATGTTCTAATAGCCTTGTCAGGTTAGTGGAATGTAATGTTAATATTTGCGTGGTGGAATTTTACTACTTCGTTGTTAACTCTATAACATAAGTCTTGTTAAAAACTACATGCATACAGATGCTGTACCAAGCTATGTCGGAGCTGGGTATTCCTCCTAAGCTGACACGACTGTCTTGCTTTATGACGCAGTATCCTGGGACATATCGCATGCTGATGAAACATCACAGTAAGCTTTGGAGAGAAAAATACTTCGGAAAGTATATGGTCCTATAATAGAAAATGGCGAGTACCGACGACGGATGAACCATGAGCTGTATAATATATTTCCCGTCGTCAACGTATTTGTGATGAATGGATCAGAATGAACCAGTGCGATAGTTATTCGAAGACGTACGCGAAAGACATCGGAAAATAGAACGACTAAGACTTCGTGGAAAGACCAGATGGAATATTAACATATAGATTAATATGTCATCCTCATTTCGCAAGCCCCTTGTTTGAGGCCACCTAATTATGTAAGTCAGATGATTCCAGATGGTGTTATGCATTTCTCTAAAACAAGGAAGTACAGAATGTTGTTTCTGAGGGAATCTTGATGAAATGTACTGCTATAAATAGGCCACGTATGTTGTTCTTCGAGTCCGTCTGATTTGTAGAGGAAAATATTCTTCATTAAATCGTGATCTATTAAAAGTGGAGATCGTTGGGTATTGAATATCGAATCGGATATCGAGTTTCATTATGGGAATTTTAAATAATCTTGCTTTAAAAAAAATATTTAATGCACACATCTGACTGATAGTGAGAAGATCTTCCCTATCCCTTTACAGTATATAATGGGAAACTAAATTAATTTATAAATTGCCAAATGTTTATATATTCGTGTATTAAAACTTTCCAACATACCTTTAATAGCGAGGATTACCAAAAGTTTGAAATTGAATACAGATTTCCAAATTTGAAATTATTAGAAAATCTTAAATTTATTGTACCGATCATATTGAACGCAGAAACTGTTTCAGTATTTAGTAACTTATCAAATATGTGTAGGTGAAGTATTGAAAGTAATCCCGGAATAGGATGTCAATGCGATGTGGCAAACTGGCAGTGAATATATGAAAACGCAAGAAGTAATATGAGATGTACGCGAATACTTTCCATATAGCTTCAAAATTCCTGGATTTAAATGTCGTAATAATTTTCAAAAATTACTTTCCACTTAGTTTAAACCAGCACCAGACAGCCCAATGTTAATCTAATGGTTGTGGAATTAAATTTAACATATAAAATAGTGAAAGTGCTTAAGGTGGAATTATTGTGAATTGCTAAAAGTTCTAGCGATGAAAATATTAGTCATACCCTTTTCGAGCGCTGTTCAATTTTTTTTTCAAAAACTATTCATACCTTTAGGAGATGTCGAGCTTTAAAATTGAGGTAGTTGTTAGCATGAACTTGCTTAAACTACCTAAGTTTAAATATTAATAACTTCCACTGTAGGCAATACAGGGTAGGCCAATTAAACCTACAAAATGTTTTTTGATAACAAAAAAAAACACAAACACAAATTAGTTGCTGTGAAATGATTTTTCGTTTATTTTGAACCGTGAATATTTCTTTTGATCACTTGTGGATATAATACCGCGAAAATGGTCGGCGTCAGTGCGAATGGCACAATGGGTTACTTTCTCCGGTCATTTCAGGGCTTCTAGGGTCCGTGGCTTGTTGATAAACAGTTTGATCTTGAAATAACCCCACAGGAGACGTCTGGAGCGGTTAAGTCGGGTTTTAATTTGTGAGAACATAATAGCCTCTCCAAACTAGGCCACAACTTAGATCTTCAATCAACTTGCCAACAAATCGCCATAGAAATTTAATACTTTGTGAGGTCAACGTCTTCGGAAGATGGTGCTATCTCATTTCGTTTCACCCAAAACCATTCGACAATTTGGCATCCATGAATAGAGGTCATTACTTACCTACTTATCCGGTCTCGAACAACTCCGCGGGGTCAGGGACCTTGCAAACCGAAGATGACATATTTTGCCCACCAGTTCGATCTTTTGCCTTATCTCTCCAGTTGGCAATTCTAAGTGTATGCAGGGATTCGTCAACCTGATCCCTCCAGCGGAGTCTTGGTCTTCCTATTTTTCGTCTTCCTTTGAGTTCGGTTTCGAAAACCGTTCGTCTTCATCCATTCTACTGACATGGCCTAGCCAGCGAAGTCGCGTTACTTTGATCCGCTTAACTATGTCAATGGCGGGATATAGCTCATACAGATCATGGTTCATCCGTCGCCTCCACTCGCCGTTGTGCACTATAGGGCTATAAATTGTTCGGTGTATTTTTCTCTCAAAGACTCCTACAGATGTATCGTCTGCTTGGGATAAGACCCAGGATTCTGCGCCATAAAGCAAGACGGGTTGAATGAGAGTCTGGTTAGAGAGAGTTTTATCTCTAAAGTGCTTACTTCGCCCAAAATAGCATCTATTAGCAAGCACAATTCTCCGCTTGATCTCAATGCTGACGTTGTTGTTTTTGTTTACGGTAGATCCGAGGTATATAAATTCGTCCACCACCTCGAAATTATAACGGTTATCAACGTCAACGCTTTGGTCTAATCGCGTGGAGGGCCTGCTCATTGCATCCATTAATTTTCTCTTGTCATCATTTACTGTCATCATTTACTGTTGCTGGCTCCTTCTGAATTCTCGAAAACACCGTAGTAACTTCTCTAATTGTGCGCCCAATGATATCTCTATCATCGGCATACGCGAGCAGCATGTGACTTTTGCTACTGATAGTTTTATTCTTGTCGACTTCAGCTTTTCTCATAATGATCTCCAATAAGGTGTTAAAGAGATCGCACGATAGGGTGTCGCCTTGCCTGGGGCGTCGGTAACATTCTTACCAACTTTCACTGCGGATTTGGTGTTCTTCGAGGACATCCCGCAAAGATGTATGAGTTTTACAGGAATAACAAGCTCAGACATTGCTTCGTAAAGTTTCTCCCGTATCGGGCTATCGAAGGCCGCCTCATAAATAAAGTTATATCAAACCAAAACACAAGACATATTTGTATCAGGTGGTAGCACAGAACAGCTAACATACATTTTTTGAAATCGTTGGCTCAATTGACTTTTAAATTCGTATTTATTTTATTTGTAAATTTTTATTTATTTATATTATTACAAAATGGCTGTTGTTGTTCACATGTCATCGCAATAACACCACCTGGTATTGATATTTCTTGACATAAATTTAAAAACAGAAGCAGTTAAAACTTTTAAAATTACTTCCTTTTTGCCACAAAAATTCCGGGACAACGATGTCATTTGCATTTTGTGGAAATTGTTCTGAAAAGTTGTTAGATGCAATATGTAAGATGTGCAAGTGTGAACGGATGTGTCGTTTTTCAACACCTTCCATGCGTTCTCTCAAAATTTACGCTATGTAGAAAGGCATACGTTTTATTCATAAGTTTCAGCAATTTTAAAATATTTATATTTTAAAACAGTGTTGTTAATTATAATTTTGGAAAAAAAACCTTCCAAATTATAACTCCATCACTATCCAAAATCTCAATTAATATGTATAAGTTCATTTACTTCTAGCAGATGTGCCAAATCTTCATAACAGTCCAATATTTAAAAAAAAATACACTCGTTATGGAGAAAATTTGTTATAGCGAAACCACGAAATATTTGTATTCAATACATTCTGTAATTTTTGGATTCATAAATTTCTTTCTCACTTCATAAATGGTAGTGGCAATCAAATCCGTGGAATCCCTGGTAGTGGCAATCAAATCCTTGGAATCCCTGAATATCTTCCAGGACTGCTGCAGACCTTTTAATGAGATAGATCAACAGTGCGATGATAACCTCATATGTTTATACCACACTGAAAAAATTTTAATTTGTTGTTGTTTGGAAGCAAATATAAAGTGTTTGTCGCAAATATAGTGCACTTGTGCCACAACTCATTATGTTTGCTATTCAATATTATATGTTGGACACAGAATGATTAGTAGGTTATAATATACGTTTTTGTCACCCAAATGTGGCTTTGTTTGTTAAAAACTGCTTAACACAAAAACATGAAAGACAACAAAGAAACAAAAAAGCAGCAGATCTTGAATTCATCAAAATAATGTTCCAAACTTTAGCGTGCAGGACACAGGGATATTCTGAGGAACTGCAGAGTGGACGATCTGACAACATTTTGGTCGACCTGACAACTTTCAAAGCCGTTGTAAAGGGTTAGCACACCCCTACCGCCATTGAGCTTATATTGGGTGTGCATATGTATGACAAATCTTACCGACATTGGATAGGAGGAGATCTATGAACCTGCTGCATCCACCTGGGTCCTACGTCTCAATGCTTGTCATACTACTTGGCTGGACACTCTTTTATTCGTACACAACCCGATGAATTTTGTAACAGCTGTAAAGACGAAGAAGGGGTAGCGCTCGATAATTGTGAGCCTATGCGGTTGTTCTTCTTTAGGGACCTTCAAGATTGTCTCATTTCAAGGTTTCACTTGGTTTTTTTTACATGCAATTTTGCCGATAAAAACCATTATAACAAAAAAAATCGGTATATATTAGACGCTCAGTATCTTTCAACGAAATTTGTTCAGGGACTTTTTAAGACGATTGGCTGACTGGCTGGTCAACACGATACCTGCCGTAAATCTTTATTGATCACAGCCACATTTTGTGAGTGACTATTATTTGTCCAAGATTTGTTTGGAATTGAAAATGGGCGATTTTGCCACACCTCTTCTGGTACCTCCCATACACTGAACGGAAAAGCATCGCCACAGGGATGAAAATGTTCATCACCCCAACAACTTTTGTCATCGAAAGTGAGCTAACGTAATGTTTCATTCCCGCTGTGAAAACGTGTTCATCAACTGCAAATTGTTCGTTACTGTGGTGAAAGTGTGATTGTTGCTGCAATGAATTTCCTTCACTATTGCAACGAATTTGTTTTGCTACTGTAATGAATTTGTTTCACTGTTGCAATGAATAAGTATCGTTCTTGCAAGGAACTTATTTCACTGCTGCAATGAATTTGTTCATTTATTATATGTTCAGTTACATATTTCGGGATAGTTTTTCTGCTATCGATGCGTCACTTTTTTGCTGTCGTGTTGCCCCTTGCATTCTGTTTATTTATCTATTTGATTTATATATTCGCAGGTTACACAAACAATCACAGCAACACTTAAGTTCTCACAATTTAGTTTTCACAATAGAAGATTAAGTATAACTAATTAGTCTGTTTTAACAAATTTATTTAAATTATTCCGGCGGAAAAATATGTCTACCACTTTCGGTTGTTGCAATGAATCTGATTTAAGGTGTGTACGTGACCCACCACTCACGCTCACCATTTTCTCTTGCTAGACTTTATTTTACGCTTGCTCATTTTTCGACTGCTTGTCTCTCTAAACCTTCATAAAAATTAGTTTCGTTACAATAACGAAATTGTTTCGTCAACTAACAATGTTGACAAACCTCAAAAATAAATAAATAGTAAATATAAACTATAAAAAGTAAGAGATAAACCAAATATCAGTAGTTTAAATCTCATGGCTTTACTTTATGTTTAATTTTCAACCCATTTTTCTGCAATATACAAATTAAATAAAATTGTTGCAGGAACGAAGAGTAAGTTGCTGCAGCAACGAAATGAAAAATTGTCAAAGAAGTCAAGTATGAAATTTTTCGTTGCAGCGACTACCAAATTGTCGGATATACGACACTTGTCCCTATAACAACGTAAAAACATTAACGAAAATGTTGCATACAAGCGACGAGGCGTTTTTTTTTCCAGTGTACAAATCGACACATTTAGTACGAAATCATGTTTCTTCTAAAGCCCTTTTCTGGTAGATATGATTAGCTAAAACATTGTCTCATAATCTGTAAATATATACTTAATTGGAGAAAATAGGCGAAGTCGCCACGCCCATTCTGGTACCTCCCATACAAAAGCTTGGTGGTCGTCAGAGTTGTCAATGAGAAAAGCCGCGTGATATACTTCCGATCTCAATGAAATTAGGTTATAGTCTTCGTGTCATCAAACGCCAACTACCAATTAAGACAAGGGTGATACCAACATTAGTTGTGCGGCAGTGCTGGTTCTTGGGCAAGGTAACTCCCGAAAAATCCTTCTTCTTTATGAAGTTTGGTACTAGACAAAAAATTTTGTCAAATTCACAAAGAGTTGGTCGGATGACCGGTTGATCGACACGATAACTCTCGTAGGCTACAAGCGATCTTAATGAAATTCGGTTCTCGGCAATGTTTTCCTAAAAATTAAAGTTTAACTAGTGTCCACGCCCATTTTCGTACCTCCCATACAAAAGTTGGGCGGCTTTCCGGCTGGCCGACTCGATATCTCCCGTATACCACAACCGATCTTAACAAAATTTGGTACTGATCAATATTTTGTGTAATACTGTGTAAACTCCGGGCAATAACTTCGCCATGCCCATTTTTGTACCTCCCATGTTGGCCGGACAATTGGCTGGTAGTCACGATAACTCCCCATATACACTTAGGATCGTACTTAAGTTGGATATCGAATAATATTTAGCGCAATACCACTCTGCTGTTGAATATTGACACATTTTCCATTATTCAATAGAACTCGATCGCAATGGATGACTTGTACTGGTTTTTAGTGCATTTTACTCCGTTTATACTTATTTATGATTGTAAGTATAAATTACATCGGCATTTATTTGTGGTCAGAGATACATTGATTTAAAACTTGGATGTCCTTGTTAATAAACTTTCCCTTAAAGGATAATTTATCGGAATTTCTGAGTTTGATGAAATTTCAAAAATGTTCCTGACATTTGAGGTTCACCTAGAAGCTGACAAATAGAAAATCAGCGATTCTCTATTACAAAGTGAGGTTTTACAAAGGATGAAGAATACTAGTTCACCATCTTCACCGGCCGCATTCCTACTGCAGTTACAAATCATACATTTCTATTTAGTAAATAAATGCTGTGATTTTTTATAATATGTGTTAAAACTAACTGTATTAATGTTTTAGTTGAATCTAATATACCCAAATCATATGAGACCGTCTGTCTATTCCTTTATAATTTACATTAACAAAAATCTAAGTTTCATACAACTTCAAAATTTTACATGTCTAACTCATTGACAACTCTGACAATGTAAATTGTTTTGGGGTGTTTTGAAATTGCACACGATTTTGTTAGCACAATTTACTGAAATCACAACTCAATTGAGTTAATGCAAAAGCAAATTTAGCGACAACAACATGGAGGTGTGTTGGCCACGTTTGAGTGTGATAGACACAACAAACAATTACGATACAAACACTGAAAACAATTTAATAAACAAAAATCATATACTTAAATTAAATTGATAATTGTTGAGACAGATAGATGGCTTCAAACTTCACAACGAACAAAACTACAAAAAATACAACCAAAACAACAAATCAAATTGTACAATTTCTACACAAGTAGTTGTGGTAAAATTTCAACGAATGTAAAAAAAATAACAACCAGAGAATATATGAAGAACTTTGATTAAAATGTACAGAGAGGAACCACAGGTGCAGCTTACAGTCAAAAACTCATTCGGCAACTCCAAACTCAAACAACTATCAGTCGAGGCATGAATGCAATTTCAAGACCCAAGTTTAGTTCCTTTTATCAACTCTACTATACCCACACTTAAAAAAAAAGTGTGAATAACAAATGAATTACAACATTTTTGCTTTTAAAGATATCATGGAACAAACAATTCGAGTCGTTGTTTAATTCTGTTTGAATTTCATTAAATTCAAATTTTCTGCGGCGTTTCTGAAAATATTTTAAAAAAAACTACTTGTTTTGGGGTGTTAGTACAGCGAGCAGTCGCAACAACGCGACTGTTAAACATTTATGAGTTTCGTTTAAGAAACATTTGATATCAGTTTGTCACCTTTAATTAAGTCATTCATTCGATTGCTAAACTATTTCTATGCGTGTTTACGACATTTATACATTCGTAAATCGCGTAAAATTATTTTATCAAAAATGTTCCCATCGCACTAAACTCAAATATCTTATGATCCTTTAGTGACGTGTTGTGCTATATGCATGTAATGCAAGTGGCGTTTGCAGAAGTCACCTATGAGATACCCTTCCAACACAGCTGAAGTCAACTACAAAATACACTTCACAAACTGGACACACACCAGCAAAAAATGCGAATATAATTTTCGAAAGTACAGAACTGACATGAGAAATGATATCATTTTTTATTATATTAAAAAACACGTCTGTCTCTACCCCTACATAAATACCCGACATTTGTAGACTACTAAGGATACTTTATAAAAAATTAAAACAAAATTTAGAGAATCAGTCACGAATTTTTGGACTCATCATATCTTTCGAATTGCCAGCACTAGTAAAGTATAATGTAATTTAGAGAATCACTCCCGAGTTTTAGGAATCATCATATCTTCCGAATTGCCAGTACTAGTACAGTCATAGTGTAGGGTATTCGAAAATTATAACTTAAGTTATGGTTTTAAGTCAATCGCCTGAGATAGCGTTATTTAAATGAGCTTCAATAAATAGTTTTCAAAACAGTGGTGAATGTTTGTGGCAGTGGAGTGGTGATGTATTTAATAATGTCAACTTAATTTATATGAGACCAAAACGAAATTTAAAATAAAACGAAAAATGACAACAAAACGAAATCGGCAAAGAAATGAGAAATAAAAAAGATTGAAACACACGCAAAAATACCTAAAATAAATTCAATCTTCATTCTTCAATAAACGAATGGTGCAGAGATTCCCACACCGGAATCAAGACGGACAGCGGTAATGTACCTATAAACAAATTTCATACAGAAAATCACCACAGCCCTACTCCTTTATGAATATATTTCTGATACATTTTTTGATAGAGAACGTACCGTGTGCATTAGGTACGGCGGCCCTTAGTGACTGTGACACTACCGCGTAATGAACCACGAAAATGCTTCACAGAAAACAGGTCGTAGCCGAAGTAAAACTGTAGGCCCCAATCAGTAGGTGTAAAACTCGAATACGCACAGTTCAGTGAATGTTGGAAGCTCATCCTGCCCCTTCGTGGGATAAAATGGGAGACATATATTTTATATATCCTTTTTATTTTATCGATCTTTAAAAGTTTAAGTTTTGCAATCATTATCCGATTCAAGATAATTTTTTATAGAAAAAGTTTGTGAAGAAGAAGTGAAATTGATTATTTCGGTAGATGGTTGGGAATATATAACCATCAACCGCCGACTCAACATCTTCATTGTTGGCAAATCTTTTACCACCGAGGCATTTTTTGAAGTTTATAAATAAAAAATAGTCCGAGGGAGCTAAATCTGGCGAAAACGGTGCGTGATGAAGCAATTCGAACTTTAATTCAGTAATTTTGGTCATCGCAATAGTGGATGTGTGAACTGGAGCATTGTCTTGATGAAACAACATATTCTTTTTCCCCAAATGACGCCTTTTTCCACAACCGTTTATGTAGTTCTCCCAGCTAGCTCACGCACCTTAAGCCGACGATTACACAATCCTTTTTTGTGGATTTTCTTTACCGTGTCTGCCGTGAACACCTCAATTGCTCGACCACTACGGTGTTCGTCTTGGCACCTCGTATGGACTCGTTTAAGCTCTGATACCCAATATTTTATAGTCGTAAACGAAAGAGTAGATTCCCCCGGAGTAGAATCTAGCTCGGCTTTAATACAACTTGCACTGATACCTATAAAAGAGAAATATTGAATTACATAACGGTAACAAATTTGTTCCATGTTTACACGCAAAGAAAAAAACCTTTATTGCTCGGTTGCCACAACAATACCTTGAATGATTTGTATTAATTTATTAATCGCAACCGTTCATGTAGTTCTCCCAAATAAACTCATATATCGCAAATGTGTATAATGTTGTTGCAAACGAGTTCTCGTTTGCATTAAACGTGTACAAAATTACATTTGCCTTAGTCGCAAGTTAAAAATTGTTTGCGGTAACTGAAATTAACCATTTTTCTAATGAGAGCACAGTTTACGAAGAACGTAAATTTCGCTCATTCTCTCGACTGTATACACAGTCTTATCCACTCGTTTGGCATACACACTCACGCATACACATTAAAGTGATCACACACTCTAATGCTTCTACCTTGTCGATATATCTTGGATGGGCAATTGAGGCGTTGTAATTTGCTGTGCTTTTAGTTGTTATTTGAATGCAAAGCGAGACAGGCGTGTAGGAATACAGTGAAAAATAGACAAAAATTCAAAGTTTTAATTACAACTCGGTTGCTTTAACCGAAAAAACATTTGGTGGAACGGTTTTGCGTTTCACACAAACGCTTTTTCAGCTTTAATTTTTCATAACTCGTTTACTGGAAACGTTTTTCAGTTCTCGCAAACGTTTGTTTAGTTAGGATCAACTAGAACCCGGTTGCTGCAACTGAGGGAACAGTTGGCGCAAAAAGATCTTTAACGGGATAATGATTGAAAACTTAGATATATACCAAATTCGTCGTACTTTAGTAAATCTTATAACTATAAACAAAGTTGAACTTAATGAGAATTGTGTCAAACATCACCAAAAAATAATCCATAAAATAGCACATCTATACAAAGCGGTGGTGCAATGGTAGTGTGCGCGGCTCTTGTGCATGAGAACGTGGGTTCGATCCCTGCTCTGACCACTTACAAATTTCTTTCGGTCACATCGCATAGTGACGGCGACACTATCGAGTATTTAGCCATGAAAAAGCTTCTCAAAATACCGTTCCGAACCGGTGTAAAATTGTAGGTTCCAATCAGTGAGTGTAAATCTAGAACGCGCACTGCTCACTGGTTTGTGAGAAGCTCTCCCTAATCCCTTCATGGAATGTAACGGGAAACCATTTATTTATTTTATTTATACAAAACCCTCTGTACAACTCATATATAATCCTGGTTCCGTCTGTTTAAATTTTTTCTAATTACTCATCCGTTCAGCTCAAAGGAAATTGCAAAACATAGTATTATTCAAATAATATGAACTTAATTTGGTATAAAGTTCCTAATTCGAAGTAAAAATGTACTTGAATTGAGTTCATATTATAAACTGTATTAATGTTAATTTTGAACTTTTGAATTTTCTGAGATGTCACTACAACTAAACCAACACAGTGGAGTCATATATTTGATGAGCTCTTACACCAATTGCCCACCGAATCGGACGAACAAGGAGAGCGATTCCAGCAGGTCACCATGCCAATACAAAAACGATACAATAGAAAAAGGCTGGATGCAGTGACTGCAGAAGTTTTTGGTGTAGTCATAAGATATCCTTATATGAAGATGAAGATGAAGGTTAGTCATAAGATATCCCTGGTGTAGTCATAAGATATCCCTATATGAAGATGAAGATGAAGGCACCGAAATAGCGGAGGACGCTAGATTTGAATGACACATCGAAGGAGATATGTCTTTGAATGTGATATCAAGCTCAGATAATAATGATGATGATTCAGATAATGGACCTGTACCACCAACTGAAGCTTCACAGGCTTCACCGAGAGCACCAACTTCAATGGATATTGATTCATTTACGTTTTATTTCCTTTTGCTACATTGCTCGAAGTTTCAATGTAAAATACGGAATCAAATTTGCAAGAGATGGATTGAAAATATAAGTTATGTGGTCAAACCGGCTGCGTTCCTCAAGCCCGGGTTTTTAAGCCGATTTGACCACATAACTTCTGTTTTCAATTCATATCTTGCAATTGTTTGACTTCGCGGTTGATAAACCCGGTTTAAAATTTTGGAATAAAAGACCGGTTCCAATAATCAAATCCGTATTTATTAACAGGTTTATACAAACTAGATTTTAATTGCGGGTGATAAACCCGAGTTTTTAAACGGGTTTCTAAAGCCGGTTGTTATAATCATGCCATATCCGATTTTATAGAATCGATTTTATAGTACCATATGTTTTTAGCTCATATTTTGCAATTTTTATGATTTGACACCCTTATAAGGCAATCTTGGCGATTTTTCCTCGAGATAGACTAATTTGTTCTACCTTATTCTAAGCGTATAGGCTTCTACTAGAAGACACTCGTATCCGAGTTGAATATTTTTTGTATTTAGATACAATTTTTGGGGAAAAAAACTGAACAACCGAAATTCAAATTTTTTCTAAAAATTTTAAATTTTTTCAAACTAAGGGTTTGAACCCCTACAGTGCTGGGACTTGACTCAAATTTGTACCACCTTATATTCAGGTGAAACAAAATCAATGTGCATTTTTTAATTCAAATGAACTTAAAGATGAAAATTTTCAGTGTATACAATTTATACCCAAAATCCCAAAAAGCCGAATTTTTGGCCACAAGTTATCCGATTGGGCTCAAATTTTCACCACGTGCACATATCATACGAATCCTTTTAGTATTTACCATAAATCCGATGTTGATTTTTCATTGGCACCCTAATGTATATATTTGTAACATTGTTTTCATGAATTTAAGATCTGCTGCTTTATTGATCCTTTTTTGTCTGTCACTTTTTTTTCAACAAACAATGTCACATTTCCAACGTTCCAATTCTCTAACGTAATATTAAGTAGCAACCACAATGTGTTTCGACACAAGTATACTCTATATGCGATAAGCTGCAAATATGTTATATTTGCATCAAAACAAAAAAAAAAAATTTTCAACATGTATGAAAGGAAATCTATGAGATTTACTTGAGATTAACCTTTCCATAAAGTCTATACACAGAGTATTATTTTTATTGTAATAACTTTACATCTTGGGAAACACTGTCATAAAGTTTGCTGTGGAATAGTACATTAGTGCTAAACCTAGTGAAATGGATGGTACCCAGCTAAAGTGTTGTTGGTTTTTAAGTAAGTGACCAACTTAGGACCAAGAAACCAATATCGTTTTTAAATATATCAATTTATAAACATCGCAACACACACGATGTAAAAACAAAGCAGAAAAGTGCGAACATTGCAGGCGACAGTCCGGCAGCTGGTCAGGCATTTGGACAAACAGATAGGCAGACACACGGGCAAATGGGGGGAAAAAATTAAAACGCGCAAACCAAAATTTCCAAAAACAGAAAAAAAATCAATTCAGACCTAAATGAAATAAAAATTAATGTTATAAACTTAATAAATATGCGTTGATTTGGTTTGATTATTTTATTTCGTCGCTGTTGCTGTTATTCACTCTCTGTCAGCGACGGAGCGTTTAAAAGGTGTTGTTGTTCTCATTGGTGACGATTGGAGTTGTTTAATATTTATGGGTGTTCGCTTAAAATGAAATGGATCATTTTTGATATGTGAACGGATTCACGTATATAAAAAAGTAAAAAAAATTTTTAATTTTATTTTAATTCAAATTGTATTTTGCTTCTCTTTTAAACAGAAATTTGCATCAACAACAATAGGTTCCTGCGCCTTCCGATGCCCCTCTGTGGGTTTTTAGTAATCCATAGGGTGAGATTTGAAACTGAATTTTTTGTCGATAATCATATCTTGATATTTTTTATTGTTCTTCAGGGAAATTCTAAGATCAAATAGAGTTAATGGCTGAATATACAGGTCCTTCTGTTTCCTGGTAAAGAGTTTGAGCTCGGGTTTTTCTGTACTTATTCCTATTCTATCGATCCCGGTAATACGTTGCTGAAAGTGCAGTTAATTTGACAAACGCTATAGGAGGAAACTCCCTCCGAAGGTTAGATACATATATCTCTGACTTCAGAAGAGCGTGTAAAAAGGTTTTCGTAGGTTTACCCTTGCTAGGACGTGCATAACTGTGAAGTGCATTGGGTTTGTATTAGGGTACCCCTTTAATCGGGTTTTTTGATTAACCGGTTAATCGTGAATCGTAAATTTCAAGCTGACAATTAACCGAACAAACTGCACTTAAATTATTCGATTAATCGATTATTCGAATAAAATAAAACAAAAAAAGAAAACAGTGTTCAAATATTGTACTAGGCGCATTTATTTATAACAAAACATAACGTAACAAAAGCAACTTCATTATAAAGTATAAAATGTATGTAGGTACAATTCACAAATCGTAGTTGTAGCAACATGAAAATTAGTGACTTTTGGTACCAAGTAAAAATTTAAAAAAATCTCAAAGTTTGGACCCAAAAGTGCCACGCTTTCCGGTACCTCCCATACAAAGTGTAGGATAGCTCTGAAACTATATCACACTATAACACCCTATTGAATTAATTAATGTTTACAAAAATTTAGTAAAACGTAATTTTCTGACTGGGTTCGAACCCTGCTCTGACCACCTTCAAAAAAATGGTTCTTTCGGCAGCGGTCACCTCGCATAGTGACGGCGACACTATCGAGTATATAGCCATGAAAAAGCTTCTGAAAATACCGTTCGGAATCGGAATAAAACTGTAGGTCCCAATCAGTGAGTGAAAACTGGAAAGCGCACAGCTCAGTGATTGTGAGAAGTTCTCCCCGGTCACTTTATGGGATGTAATGGGAAACCATTTATGTATTTATGTAATTTTCTGACTATTATCCTTATTGTATTTAGTTTGAGCAGAATCGGACCAGGTATTTTGATACCCCCCATACAAAGTGATCGGTGGGTTAATTTAAAGAACCAATTTTGAGACAATTTTTTTTATATATGTCTATGAGCCAAAGCACTGTGCGACGCCTTCGCTCAACACACTATCAAATCTGTTCGAAATGTGTGTAAAGTTATGAAATTTGTTCGGAAATCGGAAACACGTACTTATATTTTATTAATCGATTAATCGCTATGATTTGTTCGAGTTAATCGTTAATCGAAAAATGTAATTATTAAAATTTTCGGTTAATTTTACAGCACGATTAATCGATTGAGACTCAGCGAGACGGCTTGCGCAGTTTGGCAGTCTCAGATGGTTCCTCAATGCCATCGCATAAAATACGTCTTAAGACATCTAATAGAAAAGGCGAAAAGGGTACATATCCCAGTGACTGGCGACGAGGATGAAAAGTACTGATAGCTATGAGAAAGGTGAATGTCTCATTGAGCACTTACTCGGTACTAGTCTTCATAGATAACGGAAATAATAGAAATAGCGCGCCCATTGTCAACTTTGTTCATTAGGTGCTGTCATGTACTAGTGTCACTTTCACTGAAGTTTCCCATAATTCTCATTGACCTTTATTCAAAATTGTGGGAAATTTTTCGTAAAGTAATTTAAACAAGGGACATGTGACAAAATTTAAATGATTTTATATACTACCATTTGTTTCTTATATACAAATCAATTTCAAAGCCATGAGGCCGGTGTTGATATATCTATAAGAGAAAGCCCGTAACACCGCCCAAAGATGAACACGCCGGAACGCCTTTTTAATCTAGAAACTTCCCCGCGCAAAAACTGTATCAACTTCTGCGGTCGCAGATACCAAAACCGTTAGAGTGTCTGAGGACTCTCAAGAAGGAATGGTAGCTGAACCGGAGGAAGAACCAGTTTATTAGGACTTAGTTGGTGGTGTCATGGATTTGCAATTCGATTGCCATGAGATATTCGACTTTAAGTAACGTGTTGTATTCTTGTTTCCAAATGATATTTTTATTGAAAATAATTTTTTCTTTTGATATCAAATTTTAGAATTTTCATGACATATTTTTTGACTTTTGTTTTTGGGAACAAAAAATATCCCATTAATTGCTTTCAAAGACATCTAGAAAATTACCCATTACACTAAAATTTTCCCAACACTTGTGCTTCATCTATTAGTTTACTTTATCTATGCTTGTCTTGTCATAGGCCTTAGTGGTAGTGAGCTATCATTTGTTACTCGCACCGATCGTTAGAAGACACTGACTGGTCCCTCCTTTTGCGGAAATAAGCTGCGTACATGACATAGGCAATCTAGCCGACAGGGTCAATCATTCACCAAAATCTCTTGTCAAAGTATGCAGCCTAGGACAAAGCAGTAGCTTCCATTTTGGAATAGGTAAGCTGTTGGCGGTATACGAATGTGCTCAAACGGGCTAAAGGAAACTCATTGACGCTCGTATATAAATCAATTCCGAGGCATTGAGTCTAAGTAAACCATAGGTAAAGTAAAATAATAGATGAAGCACAAGGGTTGGGAAAATTTTAGTGTAATGGGTAATTTTCTAGATGTCGTTGAAAGCAATAAATGGGATATTTTTTGTTCCCAAAAAAAAATTCAAAAAATATGACATTAAAATTCTAAAATTTCATATCAAAAGAAAAAATTATTTTCAATAAAAATATAACTTCGAAACAAGAATACAACACGTTACTTAAAGTCGAATATCTCATGGCAATCGAATCGCAAAGCCATAACACCACCAACTAAGTCCTAATAAATTGGTCCTTCCTCCGGTTCAGCTACCATTCCTTGTTGAGAGTCCTCAGACACTCTAATGGTTTTGGCACCTGCGACCACAGAAGTTGATACAGTATTTTCGCGGGGAAGTTTTTAGATTAAAAAGGCGTTCCGGCATGTTCACCTGGGCGGTGTTATTGGTTTTCTCTTATAGATACACCAACACCGGCCTCATGGCTTTGAAATTGATTTTTATATAAGAAACAAATGCTATTATATAAAATCATTTAAAATTTGTCACATTTCCCTTGTTTAAATTACTTTGCGAAAAATTTCCCACATTTTTAAATAAACGTCAATGAGAATTAAGGGAAATTTCAGTGAAGAGACACTAGTACAGGACAGCACCTAGTGAACAAAGTTGACAATGGGCGCGCTATATCTACTATTAATTTTATCTATGAAGTAAACTGCTGGTGTCAGGCAACACTATGGAATACCTGAAAGACTATTCTGTTCACTCGACAACCTGCAGTGAATACCCATTTACCCGCCAACTTGCCGCTACAAATTAAGATGCTTCTCATAAGTCTGACGGTGACAGGGAAATTGTTACTCATTCGAGGAATGTGTTACCGACATTTCAAACTCTATGAGTCTCCCGGGCTTTAGAGGAACTTCAGGCTCTGGCCGACGTCCTAATTTCCTGACTGATAGAGTTATGCATCGTTTGTATAGATCTTAAAGACATACCTAAACGATGAAGCGACTAGAAGGTTGGGTTATATTCAAAAGCTTGTTATCATTGCTTATGAAGATTTTGGAATAGATGGGTATTTATAGACGACCAGTGATGTAAGATTGGTATCTGGTACTCAACATTAGTACTGCCAAAGGACAGATCTAAGAAGACAGTCCAGCATAAACAAGTGAGATTCATACAGAAGATATTGGCTACTGCGAAGTACGATGGTTGCGTTTTATCGACAATGAGGGTGCACTGGAAAATATGTTAGTTACGCTGAGTATGATAGTATTGGCGCTGTTGATCATAGGATGTATATCGAACTTAAAGGGCTGGAAAACCAGTCATTGGCAAATTGGGCACCTCGATCTCTACCAGGTAGATATTGTTACAGAGTTATACCTCGAGGTGAGGCTATGCCCCCACTTCCGCGGAACCTTGTGGCAAGTGGAATAATGGTCACTGTCGAATCGAGGAATAAAAGTTACTGCTATGCCAACGAAGTGACATATTAGGAAGAACCATTTATCCCAAGAGATATCCTCCGATATATTCTCTGGTTAACCAGTAGGTATAAACTCCCCACAAGGTAAACAATCACATTAAATGGAATTAAGCTTCCAGAATGTGCCAAATACCTGCTATTATTTTGAACAGCAAGCTTAATTTCAGATCCTACGTATGTAGTTGAAAAGGCAACCAATACGGTGATAGCCGAATCTAAACTACAATGGCGGGATAGATAATACTGAATGTAAAGGGTGTCTCAGTACGATTGCACTTTTTAAATTTTGTGTAATTTTGTTTTGTGCAAGTGGCAACTCTGAAATTTGGAAGCTGTCGGATATATTTATTCCGCTTATTAAAAATCGAGCGCTTTACGGAACAACAACACGTTATAATTGTGAAAACTTATTACAAAAATTTGGAAAGTTATGCTGAGACCGCTCGCAAACTTCGAAAAAAATTTTGTCGAGAAAGTGCACCTAATGTGTCAACCATTCGAAGAGTGGCCAAAAAAATTGCAGAAACTGGGTCGGTTATGGACAGTAATACTCCTGTGCGTCAACGTACTGGTCGGTCTCTTGAAAAGAAGCGTGTCGCCGAAATCCCGAACACATCAATTCGGCATCGTTCTCAACAACTTCAAATTTCACGAAGAACTAGGCAGCGAATTTTGACAAACGACCTCCACTTTCATGCGTACAAAATTCAGCTTACTGAGGAGCTCAAACCAACAGACCATGGAAGGCGCCGGCAATTCGTTCAATGTGTAATGGAGCAAAGTGAAGTCAATGAAAATTTTTTAAAAATAAAATCATTTTCTCCGATGAAGCGAATTACATAAAATTGTAATTGCTCAGAAAATCCTCATACAATCCATGAGAACGAAATGCACCCACAACTAGCAGACAGTTGGTGCGGATTTTTTTCTTACGGGTGCCTGACTGGGCCTTATTTTTTTTTGCAAATGAGGCCGAAATTGCAGTGACTGTGAGCGGCATTCGTTACAGGAACATGGTAACGGAGTTCTTGTACCACATCGCCCATGAAACAATCGATTTATTGCAGCAACGATTTCCAGAACAAATTATCTCAAGAAATTCTCATGTCAAATAGCCACCAACATCATGTGATTTAACGCCGTGCGAGTTCTGTGTTTGGGGTTTTGTGAAATCTGGGGGTTGTGCGAATACTCCAGATATAATTCCTGAGCCCAGATCCGAAACCCATAGCGTCATCGGTGAAATACAGCGACATCTCTATGAAAAGGTGATGGAAAATTTTATAAAAAGATAAATGGACTGTTATCAGAGCCGCGGGGCCGTTTGACGGATACTTAGTCGGAACATGTCTTCCTTACAGTCCAATAAAAATATCACACTTATCTTAAAAAGTACGTGGTTTTATTTTAAAATGAAAAAGTGCATCTTTACCGAGACACCCTATAGTTATCACTTGGTGGCAAGCGCTTGACTAGAGTTCAAGGGATGGGAACGATGTGCATCACTCATGCACTGATTGTAATATTACATTGGCTGCTGGTGGACATTATAACTCCCATCAGATTAAGGTAACTGTCCAAATGGGGTATAATCGGAGTAAGGAAAGGAACAGTGGTGGTAGGTGTCAAAACCATTGTTGCATATGTAGACGTGACAGCGAAATAAAAACTCGATCGTAAATATCATATTTTCAAATTGGCGGGAATTCCTGGAACTTGGAGTTCAAAGTGTAGGGGGATATGTTAATTCCTATAATGATGATTCAAAACTGAATTATCCCGTAGGATAGGGACTATAGAACTTTCAATGTGTCTTCCACGTAGACTACCCAACCATTGTTGCGTTTATCAGGCGCAAATGTTAACGATTAGGGTAGTGCTTGTTGAATGTGGGAAAGTGGTCCAACGGTATTGGGCGTTAGAATCTCTTCTGACAGACAGGCGACTCGATAGCTGGGCAGAAGTGCAGTCTATCACTTAGCGAGAAGGCTCTGCAGTACGATATTCACCAAATAGGATACCACGGCACAGGGATATTTCGGAACCCCCAGAACAGGTGAGCTGGCAAGACTAGGAACTACCATGCAGGTTCCACAGGAACTGAAGCCTGTTAGCGTGCCTGTAGTAAATTGTAAGCATATTCTGCGTCAACGCTCCTGTGTGATGGTGCACGAAAGATGGGCCAGTGCAGATAGGTCAGGACGGATTGTGAACGCATGATTCAAAACTGAATAATCACGTAAGATGGGGACTATTCTATAGAACTTTCAATGTCTCTTCCACGTAGACTACCCAACCATTGTTGCGTTTATCAGGCGAAAATGTTAACGATTAGGGTAGTGCTTGAATGACTGTGGGAAAATTGTTCAACAGTATTGGGGGTTAGAATCTCCTCTGACAGACAATCGACTCGATAGCTGGGCAGCATATCACTTAACGAGAAGGCTCTGCAGTACGATATTCACCACGGCAGAGGGAAATTTCGGAAATCCTAGAACGGGGGAGCTTGCAATACTAGGAACTATTATGCAGGTTCCATAGGATCTGGAGCATGCCTGTAGTAAATTGTAAGCATATTCTGCATTAACGCAATCTGTGTGATGGTGGACGAAAAATGGGCCAGGAGCAAAGGTTGTGATCGCATTAGGAAAATTGTGAATACATTAGACATGAGAAGATCTATTAACCATATGCCTCAATCTAGGCCCAAAGCCTGAATGCTTGTGTCGGTCTTGCCAGGACAGTAGTCAATGTATAGCATGTGGCGAGACTGAAGGTCGTGTAAACGACTTTTGCAGAAATTGTTACGCTGAGGAATAGAAAGAGTCTACTGAATATCTTCTATCCAACACTAGCAAGAGGGTTCCGCTATGGGAACCTTCTTGTTTCATTAAAGATAAATCTTCAGGTTTTGGATTACAAAGTACCTACGATGATACAAAAGCTACGAAACATTTTGAGCTAACGATTGATCACATTCATTAATAGCATAGTCTTTATTATATCCTGGTATTCTAAAACAATAATTCTTGCAACGCTAATTTCCATCGGATATTCAAGAATGTGCCCCAAAAACTAGTATCGAATCGTTAGAATCAAAATTGAAATTTCAAAAAACATTACCCGCTTAACCTTTAGTTTATAAAGACCAATGTTGTGTCCTAAACAAATCGACCATAACATAACATTCGCACTCTCATTGCTCATCATCATCATCACCCACCAAATAGTCAATCTAACAACGCCCTTTTTTTATTCAAATCTTTGAGACTTTGGAAACGACCACAGATTGATATTCTGGACTTTAAGGGCTCCCCTCCCCCATTATGTTGGCCCCCCACCAACCCACTTTCGCTGTCGCACAAAGGTAAACAGAAACAGAAACCGAGAGAAAAATACTAAAAAATCGTGACTAATTACAGAAATTAAAACGCTGTAATTTAATTATGTATCAAAGATTTGTTATCGCATGTGGTGGCGTCAGCAGTATTGTTCGATTCGCTTGTATCGCCGCAGCAGCCGTAGCATTTGCAAATAAAACCGAATTCACAGAGAAAAAAAGTACACGGCCAAAAGGAAAAACCTCTGGAAAATGTTGTGCGACTCCATCCACCTTCCTCCCCCACGGCACATAAAATGAAAAAGAATCGGAGACATTGAACGAAATAAATCAAAAAAAGTGCTACGCGAGGAATCAAATGAACCCGGGAAAAACAACCTTTTGCATACAGAAGATCAATAAACAAAAAGGAAGACAACAAATCCCCAAATGGAAGATAGGAAACATTCAGCATCCTCCCAATGAAGAGGGTGTAAGGAAGCGGCGGTCATTGCAAGGAAACGTAGACAAATAAACGAGGCACTATATGTATGTATAGATATATATTGTGAGAGAGAAACCACTCGTATACGGATAAAGGTACCTTCAACCAGGCAGACAGACAGTATGAAATCGTCATGATGAATTTGAGTTTTATTTTGCATCAACGAGATGGTGAGACAAAAATCACGTATTTTTTACCCATTATATTGGAGGGCTATGTATATGACGTAGTGTTTCCTAAACACCCTCTTCATTATTCATTAGCTGCGGACCAGTTGGCGTTCTCCTATGTAGTTAGTTGTGTATCAGTCTCGGTCTCAGTCGGCCAGTGGTTGTTGTCTACATTATTTGTACATAAATTATACTTTATATTTACAATTTGGCATTAGACCACATTCATTACCAATTCATATCAGTAGTTGGTTCACAGCGATGTTGTGATTATTGCCTGTGATGTCCAAACTAAAAGTAGCGTCATTTAAAACAAATTGAAAAGGATTTTACATATTTGGGTTGTTTCACAAATTCTATATTTAAATATAAATTAAACAATATAGAGAAGAATATTATATTTCTATGTATTTACGCAACGGATGTAATCTAAATTTCAAACTGACACACGGCTCAATAGGAAAGAACATCCAACGCTTCTCCCTTTTCGTAATAGGCTGTTTTGCTGGCTGGCTAAAAAAAATGCCTTCTAGAAGGCAGTTTATTTCTGACCCCGTAGAAGCCGTGCCTTTCGCGAACGCCTCATAGGACGACAAGATTTGAATATCTGCTAGGAAAGTTAAGCAGAAATAAAAACCACATATCCAAATTATTCCATAGCGATTACATTTTTACTCAGTGCCCTTGATAAATTAGCAATAAAATATATTAATGTAAAGGGTGTTATTTTTAATTTAAATTTAAATAATATAATAAGATTACATCATTTCATACTGCAAATTTACTATACTAGAAAGATAATTTTATGCCACTAGTGTTTGAATATAACTTGGGGCTTGTGCGTGTGGCGGATGAATCAGGAAGTCCAATTTTCGACCACTTTTTCAATCAATGGGTACCATATCTCAGCAATGGTTCGCACTATGTTGGTTTTCGAAGCGTCCAAATTTTCCGGTTTGTTGCCATGTATCAATGACTTCACGTAATTCCCCAAAGAAAATAGTTTAGAGGCGTTAAATCGCATGATCTCGGTGGTCATTTCACTAACCCACTTCGAAAAATAAAGCCTTCACCAAATGGTTTCTTCAATAAGTCGGTTGTTTATCCCGCTGTATGGCATATGGCGACATCGTCTTGGAAAACCTGTCTTCATTTCATTCAATTGGAGCATAAAGTAATCGGAAATCATGGCTCTGTAGTGCTCGCAGATATTGGTAACGTCAAAGCCGCTCTCATTCTGAAAGAACTAAGGATCAACGATTCCACCGGCCCATTCAGCAGACCAAACAGTGAGTTTTTGGTATGGCACAGTGTCTTGTAAAACTCTCGTTGATTCTCTCCCCTCCAACTGGGGCAATTTTGCTTATTACTACAGACATTGAACCAAAAACTATGTCGACCGTTAAATGGACGTAGCGCATTCCCGAACCGAACCATGATTTTCGAAACAAATTTGCACACTTTTCTAGTCTATGACGAAATGGCATACTAAACTGAGTACAACTGATAATAGCGTTGCCAGATCTGACCAACTTGTTTCACCATTATCGGAAAATGAAACGTCTAAAATGGAACACTAGATACAAAGCTTTTGTTTACTCTGCTGCCTACGAGTTAGTAGGCCAAATAGCTCGTTTAAAGAGGGGATGTGTGCATTTCTACACCCAGAGAACTAATTGTATGAAAAGAGGTTGTAGCAACCATAATTCTGTGGTAACAGCGGTTGTCACGACCGAATTTAGTCGTCACAATTGAAATTCGGTTAACGCAACCTCGTTTCATAATTGATTCGGTTGTGATAACTGAATCTTGAATTATATTCGTTTTGTCAGTCGAATTTTCTAAAATTTCGGTTGGAACAACCGAATTTGGAAATAACATAATTTATATCAATTCGGTTGCCACTACCGAATTTGGTATAAATTCTGTTGTAACTACCGAATTTGGTATCAATTCGGTCGCAATAACCGAATGGGCCAACCCTTAAGTCGGTTGCAACGACCGAATTCGGCTTCAATTCCGTAGCTGTAACTTAGCTGTAGGTACAACCGAATTTCATTTTCAATTCGGTTACCACAACATAATTCTACATATTGAAAACTTAACGTTCTAAAAAAAATAATTAAAAAAAAATTAAGTTACAGTGTTTTATTTATAAATGCACTAAAAACTAGAACATAATTTTTCTCTTAGCTTCAATAAGTATATTCTTCTTCATGATGGAGTTGTATAATGGTCCGCCTACTTAGCACTTCAACAACAATGGACTAGATACTTTCAATAAGGAGCGTAATTAAAATGAATTAGTTAATTAATTTTCTAGGGATCTCTCAAATAAAACGCTTGCATTTAAATTAAAAATGGTGACATTTAATTTTGACACTTAATTTGACATTTAATTTTGACATTTAACTATGCCATTTAATATTGACATTTAACTTTGACTTTAATTTTGACACCTAATTTGACACTTAATTTGACATTTAACTTTGACATTTAAATTTGACACTTTATGTCACATTTAATTTTGACACTTAATTTGACTCTTAATTTGACATTTAATTTTGACTTTAACTTTGACATTTAATTTTGACATTTTATTTAACATTTAATTTTGACATTTAACTTTGACATTTAACATTAACATTTAACTTTGACTTTAATTTTGACACTTAATTTGACACTTAATTTGACATTTAATTTTGACATTTAACTTTGACATTTAATTTTGACACTTTATGTGACATTTAATTTTGACACTTAATTTGACACTTAATTTGACATTTAATTTTGACATTTAACTTTGACATTTAATTTTGACACTTTATTTGACATTTAATTTTGACACTTAATTTGACACTAAATTTGACATTTAATTTTGACTTTAACTTTGACATTTAATTTTGGCACTTTATTTGACACTTAATTTTGACATTTAATTTTGGCACTTAATTTGACATTTAATTTTGACATTTAACTTTGACATTTAATTTTGACATTTAACTTTGACATTTAATTTTGACACTTAATTTGACACTTAATTTGACATTTAATTTTGACATTTAACTTTGACATTTAATTTTGACACTCTATTTGACATTTAATTCTGACACTTAATTTGACACTTAATTTGACATTTAATTTTGACTTTAACTTTGACATTTAAATTTTACACTTTATTTGACACTTAATTTTGACATTTAATTTTGACATTTAATTTTGACACTTAATTTGACATATAATTTTGACATTTAACTTTGACATTTAATTTTGACATTTAACTTTGACATTTAATTTTGACACTTAATTTGACACTTAATTTGACATTTAATTTTGACTTTAACTTTCACATCTAATTTTGACAATTTATTTGACATTTAACTTTGACACTTAATTTGACATTTAATTTTGTCACCATTTTTAATTTAATGCAAGCGTTTTATTTGAGAGATCCCTAGAAAATTAATTAACTAATTCATTTTAATTACGCTCTTTATTGAAAGTATCTAGACCATTGTTGTTGAAGTGCTAAGTAGGCGGACCATTGTACAACCCCATCATGAAGAAGAATATACTTATTGAGGCTAAGAGAAAAATTATTTTCTAGTTTTTAGTGCATTTATAAATAAAACACTGTAACTTAATTTTTTTTTAATTATTTTTTATTTTTAATTTTTTAGTTAATAAATTTTTAATGTTTTAATTTTTTTTTTTCATATTCATGTATTGTCTCCAAATCTGACAAGTGTGCAAAATTTTAGTTTGATTGGTCAACTGCAACTGTGTTAAAAATGACTTACTAGATATAAGCAATACAGTCTGAATTGAACAATATAGACTGACAGACAACAAAGCAAGTTAAATAAAGCACTGTAAAAACAAATATTATATTAAACTTAGCTAAAGAATGTTTAACTGTCACGGCGATTTACGATCTAGATTTCTTAATTAAAATTAGTATTATTATTAAGAAAGGTAGGTAAAAATATTGCAATTATGGTTTTTTGTATTAAATCGTCTTATTTTGCAGAGAATTTCCCAGCAGATATCAAAAGTTTTGCAGCTTTTCAAGGTCGGTCGTCTGCGATATGCTGCATTCATCTCTGTATGCAACGGTTTATGTCCTAAGTCAACAGATACAACACGCCATAATTTGTGCGGTGATCCATGATGGCTGGGACGACTTCAAGAAAGGTCGGCAGTGACATATAAAATAAATGTGTTACTCTAAAGATTACCTTACATAAATGACTTTATTTCCTTGCTTTCTAATGTGTTTTATAGGAATACTAAAAAGTAAATCATTAGTTAATAATGTAAAAAATTTCAAAATTTATTTGTGACACAATTTAAATTCGGATGTGACAATCTCTAGTGTGGTTGTGACAATCTCTAATGAGGTCGTGTTGCTCTTTTATGCAATGATTGGCCAAAAAGACTAAATTACCCTAGGCTTTCATATTTTGCACACCATTATATGTCATTAAATCTAGGCAAACGATATTTGGTGCATCGTTGAACGTCTCAAAACAAGAGTAAATCCAATGCTTGGTCAAAAATTGCTAAAAATTATCAGACATCTTATATAAAGCGGAATGTTAAAATTATCCACTGGAGTTAAATGATTTCAGGATATCCCTTATATCCTATAGATTCAATTACACATGTTCTTACTTTCCTTTTGTAGATGTGTCTTGAATTTAACATTTTTGGTTGTGTATTTGGTGCGATCTAATACGAAATTGCCCCAATCTCGAGTTCCGATCAAAGTGTGGAAATATGGTAGCATGTAAGCTAGATTTTGTCCGGGTGCACTTTTTTCCTACAAGATGCGGCCCCAGTTGTGGGTTTGCGGGCTGATTGTGTTTAATACCTTGATATACGCTTGAAGGGAGTTTTTGAATATATTGCCTCATGAGATGTGCTGTACGCAATTGAAATTTGGACTTGTGACATTTAAACTCATAATAGTTCCCATGTCTGCTATATCAAGTGTGACTAGAAATTTCAAGGGATCTATGAACACCAGATACGAAAGCGACCAAGGTTGGAGCAAAAATATCTTATTTAGTGAAGATTTGAACTTATTTTCTTTAAGAATTTTATGTTACATATCAAACTGACAACTCCTGATATCCTAGTAGCTCGATCCGAGCATATAGTATAGATCAGGGTTAAAGCAACAGCGACCGGACTGTGGTATTTCTGGTATATTTCGGTGAAGCGGACATTCGACACAAGTGCGAGAATCTGTCGCCCGAAGTTTTCGCCGAAGTAATGAAAAATGCCATAAAACGGTAAAAATGCCGCATGGTAGTCAATTGTGACGGCGCCCATTTAACCGATATCATCTTCTCAACTTAACCAAGAAAATTCTAATTCAAAATTCTAATTCTAATTCAATTGTGACGGCGCCCATTTAACCGATATCATCTTCTCAACTTAACCAAGAAAATTCTAAAGGTTCAAATAAACATAATAAAAAAACAGAATCGAAGTTTTTCATTTAGAAAAAAATGAGAGCCAAACAACATCGGATGACTTCTTTTGAAATACCTTGTATATGCCGCAGCTTTATTTCCTAAAGCAACTCAATATTTTCTTTACTAATTTGTCAAGGCAGTTAATTCAAGCATTTATTTGAAAAATATGCAATGACTTCACTTTCCTCCGTTACACATTCAACGAAATGCCGGCGCTTTCCATGGTCTGGTGGTTTGAGCTCCTGAGTAAGCTCAATTCTGTACGCATGAAGGCAGACGACGTCTTTTGCCAAAATTCAATGCGTAGTGCTTCGTGAAATTTTAAGTTGTTGAGAACGATGCCGAATTGATGTTTTTGGGTTTTCGATGACACTCTCGTTTACAACAGCATTGTTTTCAAGAGACCGACTGGTATGTTGACGTACAGGAGTCTTCCTGTCCATAACCGACCCAGTTTCGTCAAATTGATTGACCACTCTTCGAATGGTTGACATATTAGGTGCACTTTCTCGACTGAAAATAATCGGAATAAACATATGCGACAACTGCCAAATTTCAGAGTTGCCACTTCCACAAAAAAATTACACTACATTTAAAAATTGCAATTAATCTGAGACACTCTTTACAACAGAATCCACGCCTCAAAATTCGTTTGTCATTTGCCGAAATTCGAGGGTCGTCTAAACTTTAAAATAATCAAAAAAAAAATATTTTTTAAAAAAGATATTGTTCTTCGCATCTTTGAGGAAAACACATTGGTCGCCGTTCTAAATATGTTACAACGATGATGATGTGGCTCAATTTTAGTTTTGTATGGTATAATAATTTGAAACGGGAAATATTTTATGCGGATTGGATGCATTGTATATTTACAATCTCAAACAACATGTAGGTAAGGAAAACTGCGATTGAGGTATATTATTGTAAACTGTTCATCATTGGTAGCTATGTTAGCTCTCGTGCAGTCACCTGCCTATGTAAAACAGGAGTTTCACGTTGATAAAAATAGTGTTTTCTTGATACGGTTTCCCACGAGTTGTTCAAGGTGTTACTGACAGAATAACCACCTGGCTGATGAAGAAAGTCCTTCTTTTGAAAACAGTATGCGATCTATACTGACTTAATCTTGGTTTGTCATCCACGGATCTGTTGATAATACCTTGAAATTATAGATACCTTGAATATACTTATGTATTGTTAAATTTTACACGTATGTAGTATATACGCTTAGTTAAGCAAACTAGTTTAAATATTTTTGTACATATATGTTAATGAGTATTTGTACGCGTACTTCATATATGTATACGATTGTCTCTATAGATACTGATACGAATACTTATACTTATCTGTATTCGAAATACTAAACCTGATTAGTTAGTACAAAATCTTTACAGCAAATATTTTGTTCTCGTAATAACTTGTTACTCTGCATACTGGTACTCTCCGTTTCACTCACTTACGCGCATGCGCAGTGCCACAAAGTGAGCATATGACTTGATTTAAATTGAGATTTCCATATTTAGTTTAATTTCACATATCAAAATTGTAAATTACGGCGGGTATGTGTGTTGACCACATTTTTTAATGTACGAGTATCGCACTGGTATATATCTATGTACATACGTAAGTATTTACAAACCCATACATATGTACATACAAACAATTTAATATCTCTTGGCCTGATATTGTTGCAATGTTTAGCAGTTTTAAATAGTTTGTGTTGTCTTTGTTGTTGTTGCCAACAAGTGTCATAATTTGAAACATTTTAAAAGGAAATTTATGTTAACAACATTTTTGTTTCGTTGTTAAAGTTTTTTTTTTCTTCTTCTGCTCATTTTGTTGCATTTGTATGGAACGGCATTCATGACTCCGTACGGCTGTGTCGCTTTAATTTTAAATTTTTTTTAATTAGATTTATAGTTTTGTTGCATATACGATATTTATCCTAAAGTTGTTGTTGTGTATTTCAATAAATGTTGTAATAACTGTTTATATGCCATATACAAAATTTGTTTTTGCGATGACGTTAAATTTGTGTTTAAAATTAGAACGTAGTTGAAAAATTTAGATTTTTGAGAGGTGTTGCATGAAAATTTAACAAATCTATTGTGGCATATATAATTCGCTTGCGACTAAATGTTACATCGGGATTTGCAGGCATTTCAGAGATAAGGCCCACTCATGCCAAAATCCTCACAGTTTGTAAGAAAATTCTTTTTCCACATTCGAATTTTTAAGACTTTCTTACCAGATTTTAGTTTTTTTAATAAAAAAGAACTAATTCCGGGTGAACTTTTTTCTGTCTGCGTTCTTTTCCAGTAAAAAATATCCCGTAACTTATTTTAAGAAAGTAGAAAATATCGCAAAAAGTACATAGACGACATCTAGGGAAACTTCCACGAAGTTAGAACTTTATACTGACTGACACGCTGAAAAATCTGTCTTTTTTTGTTGTTTGGATGCAAAGTGTGTTTAGAGCTTGTCGCAAATATAATGCACTTGTGTCCAAACATATTGTATTTGCTATTCAATATTACATGTTTGAGACACAATGATTAATATATTAGAATATATGTGTTTGCGACCCACATATATTTATGTTTATGATACAAATACAGCTGTGTTTGTTGCACTGTCTATGCTCTCTCAAGAGCAAGAAAATAAAACAGGGACATCGAGAGTCTATCTTGTAAGCGTGTATCAGATTTTTTTCATTATTTTCTCAGTTAGTGAGTCATAAATATTCCGGAATAAATTTTGAGAAAAGAAACTGGAAAGGGCATGTGTGCCAGTATCATGCTGTTTACATTTAAACACAAGTGAGTTTGGGACTTGCAAACATATTAATGTTTGAAGTGTGTTCCAAACATATACAGGGTTCCTGCAGAATATGTTTGGGAGAATATGTTAGAGAGGCTGTTATTTTTAAGCGTGTATATGTAAACAGCTGATTTGCAATGTTATAATTTGAAGAGTTTGAACAAAACGTTACGAATCACCAAAACTATTTTGTTAAAAAAATAATAGTTACAGGTTTATTACTGAGGATTAAACAGTATTCTTTTCTCATAAAAAAATAAATTCCAACGATTAATTTGTTATATAAGTATTGTGTTATTTTTATTTCTAAATTTTGTTTGTTTACACAGACCTTATGTTTCAATACATATGATTGAACTTGAAAATTGTTATTGGCAAATATTTCTCCAGAAAACAGCTTGAAAGTTCTCTATCATGGACTTACCAAAATAATCTCTATCTTGCCCTCTCTTTACTGGCTTTTTGGTGTAAAGCCCCGTATTCAGTTCTAGTGAAATTTTTTGAAATTTTGTCATTTATCTCTAAACGGAAACGTTTCTTGCACAGAGTTACCACCAATCTCGTATTTACCTCAAACATAGTTCATGAAAAAAGCTTCTCAAAATACCGTTCAGAACCGGTGTAAAACTGTAGGTCCCAATGAGTGAGTGTAAAAAGTGGAAAGCGCACATCTCGCTGATTGTGAGAAGCTGTCCTCAATCCCTTCATGGGATGTTATGGGACACCATTTGTTTAATATTTCATGAATAATTTCTCTTCGCGCTCCATTGTATTTTTAACGCTAGTAGTGCTAGTCTTTTCGATAAAATAATCGATATGTCAAAATTCCGGTCCCAACCAATTTTTTAATTTTCGCAAAGAGCTGAATACCAAGTGGAAATCTGCACAAGACGTCTTGAATAGTCGTTCAAGACAGTTGCTTTTTTTCCAGACATATTGTATAACATAATTGTGCCAACCAAATACTTCGGCTTATTGTCGACAAAGCTTTCGTTTATGTGTGAATGCGTATGTATATAAATATATGAAAACACAAGTCGATGTGAGGCGAAGTAAAAGAAGCAGCATTGTCGTTTTGTGCTCTACAACTTTACACATATACACAAATACATATTTTGAGCACAATGAAGTATTTAGTTGCCGCAATTAAAGTACATGTCTTCAAAAAGCAAATATCTTGAATGACCATTCAAGACGTCTTGTGCAGATGTATAGTAGCAAGCAAATGAAAACAAAATGAAATTTTTGATATTTTTTATACACGTACTTTTTATGGGAAAATTCATAAAAACTCAATACACGGCTTAAACAGTCAACCTACAAATTTGTACAGATTGTTACAAATTTGCGGTACACAGACAGAACAATTGTGATATTCTCATTCAAAGTGAACGAAAACTATTATTTTACTTTTAAATAACAATAGTTATGAGTATTCAGTGGCAATTAATGTCGAATTGACTGGAACTAATGTTATAATATGCGTTATTCCCATAAAAATTAAGAGAACATCCAGTTGGAAATATCTTAAAGACATCGTCAGTTGCTAAGAAGTTGCATGTGAGGGTCCCTGCTGACTTGCCGATCCGCTCCCATACAAATAACCTCATGACACCTCCAGACATTTTCATACATTTGGTAAAAAGTCAGGTGGCATTTTCCACAGTTTGTCAATAGTGGTGATCACCTTATGACATGTAAGTAAACATGTCGCCATTAAGTCACTATTCTTTAGTGGGTCCGTTAGCCAAGACGTCTCCAATGGAGGTAACCTAGTATCATTTATAATATAAAATAGCTGAAATTAATATTGTTATAATAAGATAATTATACATATAATTCCCTGATTGTGTTCATATTCTTGTATTCATACCCAAACATTTTTGAAATTAAGTTTGAAAACTTATGACATAGAATTCATATATGGGTATTTCTCCCGAAATGTCAACCGTGACCAAAAAATAAAAGTGGTTAACATAATTTTTTTTTCGATATCATCGCAGACAAATGTTTTTATTTTTATATTTTAATGCGGTTACATTTGGTAGTGGTTGTCCTAAAGAGAAAACCTGCTCCAAAGTTAGAATATGAATTTTTCTAGTTCTTAGTAATATTTTATTCTTATTTCTCTTAAAATTTTTTAAAATACAGAGATATGTTATGATGGCAGATTCAATACTGAATATTGCTTACAACAACTAGTAATAGAAAAAAACCAAAGAGAGCGAACTTAGTTCGATTAACGGGAAAATTATAAATTTTTGTTCAAGGATTTTTGAGCATTACTTCTAAATGGTTGGATCAATGTTTCTGAAAAGTTAAACTCAAAGCACGTTTGATGCACAGATTTTTAAAATATTTTGCTTTATTTTTAAATGTCACAATTTATAATTTTTTTATTACTCAAATTGTGTAAAGTAACGTAACGGTGAGTTTAAATAATTTCAAATATAATAATATGGATATATAAAGCTAATTTGATTTTTACCTAGATGGGTAGAATATACGCAGAAATTAAAAGAAATTGCAAATAAGCATAGAAATTAAATAAAGAAGGACCCAATCAAGATGAATGAGTACCGACAGCAAGAAAGAGCAAGACAACAAAAATATAGAAAAAAGCTGATGGAATTGGTCAAATACGTCGATAGACTTATAAAAAAAACGGATATAGACATAAAAGAAAGCAGAAAATCAACAGAACAGTGTTTCTTATGCCTGTAGATAAACATTAGGAAAGGCAGTATCTAAGGGGAAGAAATCATCATTTAGAAAAGAAAGTAAACGTTATTGAAGAATTATACAAAACATATATGCAACCAAGAAATAAAGTAGAAATGTTGTCTGACAGGTCAATCAAATTTAAAAAAGAATTGAAAGAAATATGTTAGTTGTACATGCGTGATAAAATAAGCGTCCAAGCAGCTGGAAGGAAAGACACAGTCATCGTCGGTGGTCAAATCGTTGCGAAGCGTTTTATGCTCATGACTCAACACCGCCGTAACCGTGAAAGTAGCTCTTACTGCTTATTCTGAAAGTAGAAATATTTCATAATTTCCTATTTTTATTAACACTTAAAAATATATGAGTAATTTTCATATGTATATATGTATACTCTTGAGTTTAAATTAATATTGTTTTTTTAAATAATTTTTAATTTAAATAAAAAAGAGTTTTTTTCACTCGTAACATGTCTTAAATGCAAAATTGTTTTGATTTTTTCTTTCAATGGAAAAATATGTCACATAACGAAAGTAACGTAACGTATTCTATTACACCCTATAATTAAAGAACCCGACAGAAAATGTCAACGATATAAACATTATTACTAAGCAAAAAGAGTCCATTAGATTTAAAAATTAGTCGCATAAATCCACGACATTTCGCAGACTTTCCCATTTTTAACAATCAGGACGGAGCGCACTCCCATTTTCTGTAATGTAACGAAGTCCTTTTATTTGGCAAATATCTTTGTTGGTTACTGTCGAAAAAGTATAAATTTTGCATATAATATAAAGGTACTGGAATACTATTCAAAAATTAATACAAGAGGATTAAAATAATATTTTTTTTGTTTTTGTCGTTAAGCAAAGTTGTGCGACCGTAACGTACGTAAGCCTGGAAATACCCATATACAATTTTCAGTTTTCTGTTTTCTGAAGAACTTGAAATTCTATACCCTTTGACTTACTGTTGACAAAAAATAAGGACTTCGTCTATCGATATTCAGCATTGGCATTAGAAGGAGTCAGTCATGACTTAATGCTGACAAGTCAATAGGACGGTCTTCCATAGCTTACCAGCCCGTTCACAATTAATGTCATCTAAGGTGAAACAAGTGGCACGTCACAAACATGTCTTATGTAAAGTGCCACCACCTACTGGCATTGTCCTGCAATTCTACAGACAATATATTCAAGACAAATTTTCCATCTGTGATGATCTTAATTGAAATTGAATTGAAATTTTTTATACACCTGTGTATTATTAACAATTATCGGTCGAGTGGAAGAAAACTTAAAGCATAATAACGCATCTACACAGGATGATTGTGAACAATTTTTGTAATTTCAACGGAATTGAAAAAATTTCTCATACCAAAACGAAATTTTAAATTGCCTACTTTTCTGAATTTGGCAATGAAAAATTATCATGAAAATATATTAATAGACATCCTGTGTATCAATTCCACTCTCTAAATCTAGTATTCGAAATTTGACTTCCAGGTTTCCATATGTAGTGTATATAAAGAAGCATGTTATTATTTTAGGTAGACTTTGTATGGAAACCTGAAATTCAGTTTCAGCTAAGTACTACGCTTAATTAAACAACAATATGAGAAACGAAATTAAAATTTGTCGGTGTGAACGGGCACAAGCAAATGTTAAATTAATTAGTAGGTGGAGATATTATATAGCCTATAATTTCGGCTGTAAGTAAAAGGCAAATCTACCAATTTGTATAGACCCCATACAAAATTTGTCATATGAAATGTCATTTAAAACTGAAAGTTCAAGTGCTGCCAAAAGTTACAAATATTCTGCTTAAAGTAAATTAAAAAACTTTTAAATGTTTAAAAGATTATTCAAAGATTGAGTTTAAACTCACTCTAAAATGTTACCACCAAAATGTGATTGCATATTACATATTTCAATAGCAGAGTACCATATGCCACATTATTGTCTTATAACAATCTGAACTAAAATAGGCAGTGTTTCGGACATTTTATATGGGAGGTACCAGAATGGGGCTTTACAGAATAAATATCAGCACCTTAGTTGACGTTAACCATATAACGGGTGGGGGAGGTAACATTTGGAATTTGAACACCCCGTTATTTCGAAGGAGATGACCAAGTTGACTTTTATGACGTGACAGATTATTAGATAAAAGTTAGAAATTTACGAAATGTGTCGCTTTACGCTTGAAAAAAATTGAGAAATATAAAAAATTTCTTCCAATGTTCTGAGTTCAAAACATGAGCATTTTTATCGAAAAATCTGCTTTTCCGATGAAGCTTATTTTCACCTCGGGGGTCATGTTACCGCACACGTCGTCCATTGAGGTCTTACAACACGAAATCGACGATGTCGTTGACGAGATAGAGGAAAATGTACTAAAAAATTGCGCAGATTGTATGAGGTGCTGTAATGCAAGTCGTGGAAGACAATTGAATGATGTTGTGTTTCAGTCATAAAAAAACATGTCCATTTAAATATTTTTGGAGGGAAAATAAATAAAATTCCAATTAAGATATCTTTTTAAATCATATATTATTTTGACACTGATAGATTTTTTTCTGTTCGCAATATAGACTATCAGTCAGTATCATACCTCCGCAACCCACCGACGACATATATTTTTTTCGGACACGTCTGAGGATCGCAAAACCCGTTTGTCATTATCGAAAAGCAAATACATTCACAGAGTGACAGTTTAATGTAGATATTGAGATGGTAGCGTCATTGACCCATTTATTAAAAAATGCTGCTGCAATATTGTCTAGTGTTTCCAGCAGCGTTGCTATTGATATCGTCAATTAAAGTAGGTTATTTGTAAATTCTGATAATGATAATAGATAGTAATCTTTATTTACACGATATACTAAATGCACCACCCTATCGGAAGATGCAATGACTTGGACAAAGGAAGCGACTGTCACTTTGGGTTGATATTTCTGAAATATACATATACATAAAACGCTATACTCCTCAACATCGCGGATTTTCTCGAGATTATTTTTTTAATGTATTAATTCGTCAGTCATTTTGTCGCAATGTGAATTTCGGCGAAGATTACCCGGCCATCTTACGCCAACTGCTCAACAACTAGTCATTTGCTTTGAAGAGTCTGGAACAACACGTTACAGAACAGATTCCGGAAAAATACATTCTTCTCGCTCCAATGAGAATATCGGCGCTGAGACTAACGATCGACAATGAGTCATCAACAACTATCTGATGACATTAAACGCATCATGTCTTACACATTTTGATGAAAAACTAAAAGATGTTTCCTTCCAATGTGCAGGCAGTCCATCAGTAATTATCTGCAGACCGTAAATTGTGCCTAAGCTATGCTCACGCTCTCATGAACGACGAGGCCCATTATCGTCCGAACTGATAGGAAAACAAACAAATTTCATGCTTCCGAAGCACTGAGAATCCACGGATCATTCACGAAGATCCTTCTCATACACTCAAAGTAACATCATGGTGCGCTAGTTACGCCAGAGTTATCATAAACAAAAAGGTTCCCCATTACATCCCATGAAGGAATCGGGGAGAGCTTCTCACAACCAGTGAGCTGTGCGCTTTCTAGTTGTATACTCACTGATTGGGACCTACACTTTTACTCCGCTTCCGAACCGTATTTTTGAGAAGCATTTTCATGGCTAAATACTCGATAGTGTCGCCGACGCTATGCGAGGTGACCGCCGTCAAAAGAATTTTTTTTTAAGGTGGTCAGAGCAGGGATCGAACCCAAGCTCTCAAGTACAAGAGGCGCGCACACTACCCATGGCACCACCGACGGCCACCGTATCATTCAGGTATCATCGGGACTTATTTTTTCGAGAAAGCCGTTGGTAACGCGGTTAATATGACTGTTGAGTTTTTTAAAACCACCGACCGAGCTGGTGCTTGCAGTATCGAAAACGGTTTCCTACGAACGGAAATACGGCTCCAAATGAACCGAAAACCCGGTTCAAAAGAACCAAAGACGGTTCCAAAGGGACAGAAAGGCGATTCTAAAAGAACTGAAAAATGGTTTGAAAAGAACCGTAAAATGGTTCCACAATATCAGAGTCTCTGCTCCAAAGGAATCAAAAGTTCACAAGTCTATTAAAATAAAGTGAAAAGACCAGTATATTAAAATCGTTTCGTTCTACAGTTTTATCTATAGAACAGAATGTACAGTGTTCACAAGTTGTCATCATTATAAGTGAAATTTCAATGACCTTTGTCTTTCGTTATTGCAATATTGACTTGAAGCCCGACAGCATGATATTGGCGAAAAGTTTACTGGAAACTTTTAACAAACGATTTTTCAATATTAAGGAAAGTGTTATGGAGCTCCGAATGATGGTTAAATTTGTACCAAAATAGTACCAAATTTCATTTAGATCGGAAGTGTTGTAGGTATTGCGGAATATTTACCATAAATACAATCAATACTTAAGTTAACGGTAATACTATGTGTCGGAAAGGGTTCTGCAAAAAGGAGATTGTAATAAATTTGTAGATTTCTATGGGTGGGCCTGGTCTTAACACCGATTTGTAATTCCAAACAAGGTTTTTCCAAATAATAATTTCGATCACAATTTCATTGTGACCGGTAAAGCTATAACGCTATTATTATGTTGACCAAGCAGCAAGCTGAATAGATGGGCATGGATCAATCGCCTTAAAACGCCCTAAAACGAGTTTCGTTCAAAAGTATCTAGGGTCTAATATGATTCCATCAATGTGAAAAACTTTGGGGAATGGTACCAAAATGAGTATTTTTATCAAATTTTATATTCCTATAATGAGATGTTGTACTTAAGCCTCTTTGGCCAGCAATTAACTGTGAACTAAACTGCCGAAATACCCGATTCTTTTCGGAACTGGACTCGACAGAAGCGGTTCATCAAACATACCGAACAGCACATCACTATTGGTAAGTGATACAGAACCATGATCAACTGACTTTATTGCTGCAATTTAATGAATTAGGACTGGAGGACATGTGTTTCCAACAGAATGGTGCAACTGCACACACAGAATGGTGCAACTGCACGGACTCGCCTAATGTCTCGTTTTTACATATTGCAGACTTCTTTCTTTGGGGTTAAAACTGAAAATCTGTGTATTAATTTTGAAAAACTGTGTATTAACCAGTTGAAAATCTCCTATAGACATCACCAATGACAAAGAAGTGGCATGTCAGAGTCACAGCCGACTTTCCGACTCGCTCCCATATATAAAACGTCATGACACCTCCTGACATTTTCATACATTTGTTCAAAAGTCAGCAGGAATTTTCCATAGTTTGTCAACAGTGGTGATCACCTTATGACATGTACACAAGACGTCTTGAGTAACCATTCATCAGTAGGTCAGTTACTCAAGACGTCTTTAAATATGGTGTGTCGTTTCATCTTGTAGGTACTTATTTATATGTATATGTTCATATATATGTATGTATGTATTAAATAAAATCTGAAAGATAAGATGACAAAAAGTGAGTCATTAATACATAATTATAATGCTCTGAAAATTAGCATATTCTTCTAACAAATTTCAAATATTTTGATATAAATTCTGAAAACGTGGTATATATTTTATAACTACAAATAAATAAAAATATTTCAGTTTGAAATTTTTGAAAAATTTTAAAATCAACACACATGACTCGAAGTTGAAAAATGATGAAGACATCCTCAATCGACATTCAGCATTGGTCTTAATAAGAGTCTGCCATGACAAAGGGCTGACAAATCAATAGGGCGCTCTTCCATAGATTTTCAGCCCCTTCACAATTTATTCACCTAAGTCAAAACTACTGACATATCAAGAAGATGTCTTATATAAATTGTCATCAGTCCTAAGGAAATACTACTGACAATGTCTTTAAGACAAAATTTCCACCTGGGTAGTTGTTAGAAAATTATTCCATAGTAACAATTCGTTTTAATTGAAAATCGAAATATTATCACATTTCTAACGCGCTGCTGTGGGCAACACTAAACTGAAGTATTTTACATTACAACTCAAAACCAAAGCATTCGCAGTTAACAACTTGACTTATTTGTTGTAATTGCTATTGTACGTGTAGTTGTTGTTGTTCAATAAGCTGCTGCCGTTAGCTGCCACACAATAAATAAAGATTTATTGCTAATGGTGCGAAATAAATATTGATTTTTTGTTTTCTCTGCTGCTGTTGCTCTTGCCGAAGTTAATGCTGCTAGTACCAATGCCATTTCTGCTTTTGTTGTAATTTTCCTCATTACTATTTAATGCACAGATACAGGTGCGTTTGTGTCGTAGTTGTTCATATGTGTCAGTCAGAAAGACGGACAAATATTCATATTTTATAGTTTTACAAAAAAATACAATTATTTATTTGAAATATTTATCAATTTCACATTCATTCGCATGCCATTGTGTTAACACTGCGCGGCTATGTGCTTTTGCATATGAACATTAATTGTTTTATTAAACATTTTAATTAGCCTTCATTTCAATAAGCGTATATTTCAGCGATCCTGTTGAATGCGATTTCGATTTTGTAATAAACTAAATTTTATTAGAATTTTGTAATTTATGATTTGGGTGTAGTAATAGCAACAACCATATGTATTTTCATCAGATTAATATAACTACAAAGTATTATGGTTTTGATTAATTTTGTCTAACAGTGAGGCTCGTGTCGCTACAGTTTGTTCAATAAAATTACTAAATATTATTTACTTCCTTAAATACCAGACTCGATTTAAGATAGTGAAATAAAATACATTGTTTACTTTATTAAAACACTACGAAATTACTTAAAGATATGCGCTCATTCAAGCTTTTTCTTATTTTTGACAAACTACACTGAAAGAAAAATCATTATTACACCAGTGAAATAATTAGCCGAGCTCATAGAAGTTCATCGCCGCAACGATAATACTGTGGAACACAATAAATAATTACAAGATTCTGACAATGGATTCTGGTAGAGGGGTGAAAAAAAAGTTTTACGTGTATCGGCACTTTAAGTTTATATATGAGGGTAATTCAAGGGCGGTTAAAGTTTTCCCCCTCTTGTACATTCTCATGATGAATCGACATAGGAAACCATGTGATCCTTACATTTTAGGCATAGGACGTGTTCAGCAATTTTATGTAAAATTTTACAGCAAACATTTTTGTGGAACATTTTATCTCTCTAACTTTTCAATATATGGCTCTTTTATGTCCCTTTTGGGAAATGTACTACAAAATATTTCTCGTAAAATTATACTGTAAGTCCGTGAATGCACTAAAGCTCAAACCTCAACCTAAATGCCAGAAATAAGTCAAATCTGAAAATGTCTGCTATTCAATATTACATGTTTGAGACACAATGATTAATATGTTATATTATATGTGTTTGCGACTCAAATACGTCTGGGTTTGTGATGCAAATACAGTTCTATTTGTTGCACTGTTTTTGCTCTCTCGAGAGCAAGAAAATAAAAGAGGGACAACGAGAGAGTCTATCTTGTAAAGTTTGATGTGTATTTTTGCGTCATTCCCTCAGTCAGTGAGTTATAAATATTCCTGAATGTGCGTGCAAATTGCATATGAAGTCAGTGTCTTATTTTGGCTGATGCATTGCGTTCTAGTTTCATGTATTCTGTCATCAATGGTTCATCGGACAAAGGACAACAAAAGCGTTTGATCAGTGAAAAACGAATAACCGAAGGCTTGGACGGTTAACTAGTTTGTAATGTTGCTTTGGTTTTTGTGTATGTGTTTCGTATATATGTATGTTTGCTACCAAAGTGAGAAACTGTTTTGAGGAAACAAACTGGAAAGGGTAACAACGTGAAGCCCTTTGTCTGTCCGAGCCTCTATTGAGAAAATCGGATCAGCGGACCAATTGTGAAATAAGTACAATAAAAAAACACAAGTCATTAATCCACGATTGGCTTGCATAAACTAGATTTGTATATTGTTTGTATACCAACGCATAATGACAACCAACGCATAACTGAAACCTTCTGAAAACCAAAACGCGAGAGACAACAAGCAAAGCAGAAGCAAACGAACAGCAGATTCCCATTTCATAAAAAAAAAACAAATAATGCATTCAGTGCAAGTAATCGAAAAATAGGGCATTTTAAATCTTTTAATTGTTTGTATTAATTATTTATAAATGTGGATTTATATTGATAAAATTAAATATAATTAATAATACATCTATATTGAAATAAAAGAATAATTCCTTTCTAAATATTATTATGTTTGGGAGGAAATTGTATTAATTATTTATAAATGTGGGTTTATATTGAAAAAATAAATTATAATAAATAATACATATATACTGAACGCAAACGATAATTCCTTTCTAAATATCATTATATTTGGTAGGAAATACGCATATGTTTCCACGTAAGTATATGGAGATTTGGGGGATTCACGCGAATGCTTCCACGTAGGTATGTGGATGTTTAGGATGAGGAACGCATATGTTTACACGTAAAAGTATACATGTTTACCAGTAAACATGATACTGTTTACATTCAAATATAAGTGAGTTTGGGACTTGCAAACATATGAATGTTTGAAATGTGTTCCAAACATATACATGGTTCCTGCAGAATATGTTTGGGAGAATATGTTAGAGAGGCCGTTATTCTCCAGCGTGTAGTGACGATAAGTTGTATACTGTCTCTTATTGTCACGTGTCCTAAACCTAACCTAACCTATTTCTATCAAATTTAGTTCGTAGAATTCTTACAGTTTGATTCGAAGTCTCGGAACTTTGGAAGAAAGTTTATAATATTTCCCAATTTTCGGCAAGCGTAAAGCAGCCCATTTCGTAAGTTTCTAACCTTAAAGTAATAATATGTCACTTCATAAATGTCAAATTGGCTATCTGCTTCGAAATAAAAAAGGGGTCAAATTACAAATTTTTCATCAGAAAAACGTGCCACATGTCAAGCTCTCTGCAGAATTATTGCTTATATAACACATGTACAACCCATAGTTAGTACAAGGCACATTATCACATCTGTCCAAAAGGTACATTATCAGTACCATTTTATTTCGTTTCAACTTTAGGGAACAGCCACAGAACTGCAGACTGGCAATTATATCATCCCTACAGTTTAAATTTTAATACTCTGCCAAACAAAACAGTTTAAAGATCTTATAATTGTTTATAATAATATAATAATACCTTATAACCCCAGGTAAAAAAAGAATCTCGCAAAATGTATAAAATGATTCGAAAATTACCAAAACAGTTTTATAGACAATTTAAATGATCATACCACACACATTCACCCGAACTCCACCACGCATTCGACCAACGAATAATGGACTGGAGGAACAAAATTGAAGGAGATTTGAAATCTTTAGACATGAAACAGCAACAAATCAGAGTAGGAGTTGCAACTTTTGCCATTAGATTCTGTTTTGTTACCCTAAAGTTAGACAAGTGACAGAGCAGAGTTGATGTGGTGGAGTCAATCGAGTGATGGAGATGGTAGTACGATGATGACGATGAGGAGGATAATGACGGTGGTGGTGTAGCCAATGTGATGATGATAATCATTGCAGTAAGTATGAAATGGACAAAATGGTCATGGTGCAAGTTGAAGCAATAGCAGAAAAGCCCCCAAAAGGAACATTTGTAATGTCGAAGAGATTTGCAATTTGTTTGTGCGAAAACAAACTGACAAAAGCTTTTTATTACAGAGTATGGCGGAATTGCATATAACCTTACAATACGTATGGATGTGTATATGCATATGAGATAGTTATTTCGTGTTGGTGTGTTGGTGCTGATGATTTGTTTGTGAAATCTTTTGAATGTCAAGTCAGCGTAATTTTGAAATCATACTCTCCTCTACTAGCGAATACACTAAAACCGAAAAGACCTCGAACTGAGAACAAATCGCTAGAAAATTACACATTCATATAGTCATCCATACGAGTGAACATGAGGCAAATGAATGAATACGTTCCTAATAAAACTCCCCAGAATGCAATTTTAAACTGTTCAGTTCATCTCGAATGGAATAGAAACAGCAACAAAACATCACCGGGGAAAAGCTGAAGACTCAAATATAAAAGGCCAACGTAAACCCAAAGCAACATTAGTGATTTGTTGGTAACACAAATGGTGCTGTTCACGTTCATGTTGCTGCTGTTCCTGATGATGATGGGATAGAGGATGAAAACAATAATGAAAATAACGATTAAAATATGGAACAGTGGTTTAAAATGATCCGTATGCTAATTCCAAGCCACTATCGAAGACAAATTTAGAAATGTCTAAGACAACAGTGTTAGGCTATTAATTTGAACACGGCAAAGATTTCGGTTTAACAGAAGCATTCACGATTTGGGTCCATATTAGTACAGAGCAAAAAAATTATACGTTAGAAACTGAAATTGTAAACGATAACACAAAAAATTAAATTTAGCTTCAAAATTAACATATGTACATATATAGGCAAGAGTAGGGTAATCTATCAAAATGAAGACATGTAAACAACACACAGCGTTAGCATCACATACGTGGTTGTTGTACAACAATAGTCTCTACCTGAAAATAGGTATGATGGTATTAATGCACAGGCGATATCTGGCGAATGATTCACAACGTTTTACTCTCTTTTGTCATAATTTGGTCCACTCATAATTTTGATGTGAAACATTGATGCCTTTTGAAACATTTATGCTTTTTGTTCTGTTTTATGTAATAACATCGTCGAAATGGTGCAAAAGAGTGCAATAACTTCTCTATCTATTCAACACTTTTTGTCGTCGCTCTGTTTATGACAAGACAAAAACATTTATTTCAGTGAGCTAAATATTGCTTTATTTATTTTAACAATATTACGTCTAATGTTAAAGCAGATGTAAGAAAAAGAAAGTGTATTTGAAACTGTTCTTTTTTATTTTCCAATGTAACATTTACTAATATGTTCATAGAAATCGAACAGGTACCGTGTAACACAAAGGTGTTAAGACATCTCCCGTGAGTTCCAACTCTCATTGATTTTTTATTTGAAAGATAACACATGGCATTAACATTTCAAAATGATTGCGGGGATTTTGCTGTTCACGACGAAGTGCCTTCTGGACGTCCAATTTTGGGTCACTTTTTCAAGCATAACGAACTAGCATTGAATAATAACAAATACCACGTCAATTGTTGCTCTACAGGAAATAATCGAGAGGTGTCAAGTCGCTCGACCCTGGAGGTCAATTGACAGCTCCATTTCTCGAATTAAAATTTAGATTTCAATAAGCCGATGGTTCAGGTCGGCGTTAGGCACGAAGAGCCATCCTGTTGAAACCACATTTCGCCCAGTTCAATGTCATCCATATTTTCAAACAACAAATCGTTGATCATAGTGCGGTAACGATCCACATTGACCGTAACGCGAGCTCCGGTTTAAATTTTTAAAAAATAGGGTTCGAAAATGCCACTAGTGTATAAACCACACCAAATGGTGCATTTTTGTGAATGTAATGGTGTTGTCGGATCTATCGCGGATTGGTCTTTCCATATCCTACAATTTTGTTTATTAACAAACCCGTCAATCCAAAAATGAGCCTCACCGCAACACAATTTTTCGATAAAACATTATGTCAGTTTCCAACTGCTCTATAGCCCAATTTGCGAAAGAGCGACGCATATGATGGTCTTCTGGCTTTAATTCCTGCACCAGCTGGATCTTATTCGGGTGTAAGCCAAGATCTTTGCGCAAAATTTTCCACGTAGTGGACGAACAGAGCCCCAATTTCTGCGGCTGACGACGAACCGATAAATTTGGATCTTCTTTCACACTTTCGCTTACAGCGGCGATATTCTGTCCAGTACGCACATTCCTTCGACGTGTTAGTGTTATTGCTTCATTTAGAGAGTATGTGGTATGAAGTTGTTGGCTTGCTCAGATCAACGATTATGTTCGCCATAAAAATCACGAAGACGTCTATAGTTGCGCGAATCGATGACAGATTTTCAAAGTAAATTTGGATAATTTGGTGGCATTGTTCAAGCATAAATCTATTCATGATGATTTTCAGAGTATACTGATCATAAATGTCAAAAAATGAGCGCAGTATGGCAGTTTGCTCGTCAGTTCTATCTAAGCAAAAAAAAAACAGCCTATATAGATATGCTTTCATGTACTGTAATGCCGCTATATGGTTATATTTATTACCTCCCAGTCAAGTGGACGACATGGCGAAAGATATGCGATCAGCCGCTCCGAAACATGCTGTCGACTTTTTCCAGGACTAAATCCAAACAAAAAAAGGATGATATTAACAATTGACGTTACACTTTATTTGAATTACATCCCATATAGGAAGAATGAAGTTCTGCTCGCAATCAGCGATCTGTACCGCCTCCGAACGGATATGCATTTATAGGCTTTTCATTTTTTAATGCACTGAATCTATATAGCCTAGCCTAGAGACTGATGTTTGGTTATGTGTAGGACAATCGAAATCGGCGGCTACGCTAGATTATTGAGTGAAAATCGCAAATTAAATTTTTCCTTTCCGTATCTAAATTAGTTATACCCTAATCCCAACACATGCTTACTTAGGGAAGTATTACACAATTTTTAATCGCTGCAGAATGACGAAATTTTAGACAACAAACGAAATTTTAGACAACTTCGTTCAGGACGGTATTTGCGACAATCGAAATTTCTCATTTTATAAAAACAGAGAAGCACATCCGTCATTACAACGGGAGCTGCTGAGTATCCTGGTTCACTAAGAGTCAGACATTTTTACATTAAACTTTTATTAATTTATAGGTATAGGATTTTTTGAACCCTAGATTAAATTTTTGATTTGAAAACTAGTCTGAATGGGATTCATTATTATAATTTAACATAAGAATTTGTTCAGATTAAATTTCAGTTCTTCAATATTCCTTCAAATATAGTTAAATTCAGGCATAATCATTGCACAGCTGGCAGTATATTCACCGAGTTATTGGAGGTATTCCGTGAAGACAACCCACATTTTAACATTAGGGTTTTTCTTCTTTGTTTTTGTAGAAAGAATAGCTGAGTTCGTACGCCCTCATGTCTATATCTAGGAAACGTAGCGTCTAATCGGAAAAACAAGCAATTTTTTTGGGTGTCTAAGGGTTTTCCATCAAGTCTGGAATAATTTTTTAAAAATATCGCATAATAAGAAAATCGCTAAAATAAAAAGTGGTTATAACTCGGAATCGGTGAGTTCAATCGCAAAATAATAAATTTTTAAACTCCAGAAAAGAGTTTAAATAATGGCTGTCTTCAATATACCATCACTTTTTTTAAAAAAAATTCGATAAAACTAAAATTTTTTGAACAAAAAATTGTTACAACTTGTTAGCAATTTTTTGAAAAAAAAAGTGATGGAATATTGAAGACATCTATAGGTTAACGTCTAATATGGATGTATAACACTTAATATTTTTACAATTGGATGCACCGTTTCCAAGTTATAGCCACTTTTCAATTTTATCGATTTTCTTATTTCTTTCTTTCTTATAAAAAAAGAACATGAAAATTGGTTATTTTTCCTATTAGACGCTAAATTTTCAAGATATATAAATTTTTTCTAATATTTTAATATTTTCGATCAAAACTGGGGATGGGTTACCCTGGGTAACCCATTACCCATCGTCGTGGATAACTACCCATTATTTTCCCCATTACTCTGGGTGTAATGGGTAATCGTGATGGATAATTCCCCATTACCCACGGTCTCTACCCATTCCCCACTTCAATTATAATGGTTTACGCAGAGTAACCCAGGGTAACCTATTACCCACGAAATACGAACTCTGAAGAATAGAGAAACAATTGAAGAGAGATCACTTCCGAGTGTATGCGTGGACTTGTTTTACACATACTCGTATTCGCAACAGTTTCCTATACTTGTCGAAAACCTTAATTATAAAAATTTCGGGGTAACTGAAAGTTAGTTATGTTTTGCAGCAAACTACCTCCAAACGTTTCATTTTCATTATATGGTAATTTCACTTGTTTATTCGGCTCCATGAAATGTGGCCCCAGTGAAAAATTACCCCAAACCCAAAATGAAAAATGACCCCAATATTTTGTACTGCGTAAGTTTGGGCCTTTTACTTACGTGTTGTTGTAGGTAGTACAAAATATTGGGGCCATTTTTCATTTTGATTTTGGGGCAATTTTAAAAGTATAATTAAAAGTTTTATTCTAAACATATAATGCAATTTTAAAGTTAATGTTACTACTAGCTCGGTTCGATGAAACAGTTTTCTTCTCGTTACTTGTTGACAAGGATTACTGGGAAATTTAACGAGTACTCCGGAAGTTATTATATTAATTATTTTATTTGCGGTTAACGTTAGATCAGCCCACTGTGATCTTTCTAAAAGAAGTTTTTTTTTGTTGCTGTTACTTACATTTTTGTTGAATTTGTTGTCGAGTTTAAACTAATGTCTTATGATGAACCCGGGGCTTGCATCATTTCATTTGATGGTCTTTTCACATGCTTTATAATTTCACTATCAAATACAGCCCATCATTTTGGGCTGAATGTATATTTTCAATTCATAGTTGTTGTTCACAATTCTTTGCATATAACGTGGCTCATTAGGCATTTATATTGTCAGGGTCATCACAGTCATATGTACTTATATATAGCATCAATCCCACTCATCAGGATGATAATAATGATGACGATGATAATAATCATGATGACTATCAACATAGTATTGCATGACTTTAGGGAAATCATCTGTATGAATTGTTGTAAATCAAACGTTTATTTTTCTAGTTTACGGTAGATTGACGAAAGAATTGTGCATTACCTAATTTATTTAGGCGCCTACCTTCAGGAGACATTTTCCTTGTGAAGTTCTGCACTGATAAAATGATTGATCATCGGCACAAAAAAGGAAGTTTCATCAATAGTTCTACATTAAATTGATGTAAAATTTTATTTGTAATGAAAATGTTCCTTAAATTAACGGTCACGCTTTTATAGAATTTTGTCATCATCATTGAACTGAAGAATTTATTTACTTCATTTTGTTTATATTTTCTAAACTTATATTTTAAACCGTGATGATGATTGCATGCCTGGGAAAAGTGTAGGCTACGGCAGCGGACGGCTCGAATTCCGATCGGCTTCCATTCTGGATGCGTCGCTTATTGCACCCAAAATGTAGGGGTAGCACGGATATCTCACGGGCGGCGCTAACAGTCGTATCAAACATGTTCTTGGTGGGGCGGTGCTCACCTGTGGTTAAGGACTTCACGTCGAGAACCACATTAAATCACGCGGACTCTGCACCCAAAATGTATCTCTTCCGGTGGAAGCCGTAGAACAGCTGATTTCACTTTTTCATGTCGTTTTGGTCCGAACTGTTAAATTCAAATTTATTTACATTATTACGATTATTAAACGAAATTTTGTAACTTTTATTTAAACGAGGTGGGACAAAAACTATTCGTAGAGTAATAAAGCAAGAGTATGCAACGGCTGTTTTTCCATTAGATACCATTGTATTATAAGTATATGGGGTATTATATAACACGACACCACCTAGAGTACATACATATATCTTCTACAAAATAAAATCACAAATTAATGAAATTTCAATTATGTGCTTATTTTTGTATTGGGCATATTTTTCAACCTTTTCCGCCTTGCCTTTTCTGTATGAAATAGTAAATTTCTGCTACCAATTATCGGTATTAAAACCCTCCATCGGCTATATTTATGTGATGCCTATCCGTTTGTCAGTGTATGCCTGATTGTCTGTTCACTTTTTGTATTTCCTGTAATTTAAGTTTGGAATTTTTGATTATTTCAAATTGCTGTTATTTTAATGCATTTATTTTTCGCGAGTTGTGGCTAAACTTTATGCTGCAAGTCATGAAATTTTGGTTAAATCACAAGAGGGCGCAATGTCGAAAACAGCACGATGTAATTATCAATTTATACACCGATAGATTGAGGTATTACTTGTTCACTCAACGTTTTCGAAACTACGAAATTTTTTACAAATTTATAATTGGATAGTAAATTTTATAATGTTTTCAATCATTCATTCAGTGATTCATTCATTCGTTCATTTGATTTTTGTTTAAAATTTTTATATTATGATATTAATATAATTTAGTTGCTCATATATCTAACGTCCAGAAAGATCGAATTGAGACGCACCCACAGGCTCAGCCAGATCAGTGCTCTTCCAGATCTTCTAATGATGTTTGAGTTTCGTCATCCCAAATTTGTGATGCAGCCACATCAACACTCGATGCTTAGTATGAACAGCATTTTATTCCTGTGTAAATCCTGCATCAGCTCATATCCAAAATATAGTTAGGCAAATGCAAGTCAGGTGAAAGGGATCTCTGCATAGTTTGTCCTGCATTTGAAATATGTTACCTATGTGCATGTATCAAATATCGTGGAATAAGTTGTTTGTGCAAGCTAAAGCAATTGTTTCAGATCTGATCAGATCCTACCAGGTAAATTTACAAGCGAAATGGTATTTAAAATAAATATTTTGCCATTATACACGATGAAGGGGCAGGGGTGCACATTCTGGCTTTACACTTTTATATTGAGACCTAAAGATTTACGCTGGCACCTAAGTGTTTTTTTAGAAGCTTTTTAGGCTAATTACACGATAGTGTCATCGTTCGTAAACAAGATGATCGTTGTCGAAAGAAATGTACAAGAATCTCGCACACGAACCATAATATTTCATGCACAATCCCACGAGTAGCAAATCTACAACTTATTGACTATAAGCATATCTTCGACAGTCCAATACAAAGAAAACTGTTAAGCTGTTGACACATGATCCCGTAAAACCATTTTATACCAGGCCAGGCATCAGACGGTTTCTTCAACATCTTAATGCAGATGATAAAAGCCGCAGAAAATGTCAATACAATTATCAGCAGCAAAAGTCTGATTCTACTCGCGTGTGCCAAATGAGATAACTGCCATATTTTTCAATATCAATAAAGAATCAGCGGAAGTGAGCTTGGCAGTAATCGGGGAGAAACAAACACAAATAAATAAATAAATATTTTGCCATTACATCCCATGAACGAATTGGGAACTGACTACTTGTATACTCAATGATGGGGACCTATAATTTAACACCGGTTCCGAACGGGTTGTTTATCATGTTTAATTACTCGATTGTGGCGCCGTCACTAAAGGAGGTAAACGTCGTCGAAAGAAATGTGAGGTCGTCAGAGGAGGTATCCAACCAAAGTACTCATGTTCGGATGTATTTAATACCCACAACTGAAATTCAGTTGAAACCACCTCGGTGCATAATTGAATCGGTTGAAACAACTCATTTTCTATAATTTGGTTTATACCAACCAATACTTTTTAAATTTGGTATTAAACTTTAATATAGAAGGTTTAGAAATGAGGTACAATCTCCATATCTCAATCCCAATTGGGGGAACATACGAATTTATTTTGGACATTTGATGTAATGAATTTGTAACTATTTATTAGAATATACAAAATTAAATTAGCAATAAAACTCAAAAATATATTCTCACTATCTGCGCTCTGACTTCCTCTAAATTCGATTCGGATAACCAATAATTCGGTTGTAACAACCAATATTGTGACAACCTCGCATTTGATGTGACAACCTCTAATTGGGTTGTGACAAAAACCAAATTCGGTTGGAACGACCTGAATTCGGGTGTTGCAATCCCTAATTCGGTTAAACCGACCTCCAAATGTGGCTGTAACAATCTTTGGATTTTTTTTGTGGGCGTGTTTTCAACGAACACATATCTCTTATTGCAATTACATAATATGGTTGTTCAAAATACAACACGTCGGAATTTCAAGCGAGGGAATGTGAAACGTTCATGTGCTGGAAAAAGGTCTGGAGGTCGGTGAAATGGGGCATTTGAAGAAATTTTTATAGAAAAGTTTTTATTTAACAAAATTCTTCTAAAGTAACCACATCGATTGGAATTAAATATTGTTTTTATTGCTTTTAAAACAACTTTGCGATTGTTAGATATGGATCATGGGGTGTTTATATATTGACAGTTCTACAAAATTATGCGTTAATATACGTATTATATTAAAAAAAACATTAAAATTTTAATTGCAGAGGTGTACAGTATTCATATGGATTGTCCACTTTCGAATAATATATTAATCTTAAAATTTTCAACAACAGGAAGCAAATTATGGGCAAATTACAAAAATGTTTTTTTTTTTTGGAACGAAGTTCCTTATCGTGCTTTGCGGGATGGGGTTTTGTTTTAACACTATTATTTACAACGCACTATATACAACTATATTGTTTATTTTTGCTTTGGTTTGTGTCTAGACTCACATATGTTGGCAAATTTATTGTTTAATGGGAAGCTTACTAGGTGGAGCCTGTAACCGATATTTAGTATATATTGTAGTTTTGAACCCAATAAAAAGTAAATTTAGAAAAGACAAAGTTAAAGAAGTTTAAAACAGAAAACTTTCTTAAATAAATAAATTTGCTCAAAAAAATACTTGAGGTAAAAAAATACCTTATTTTATAGAACTACATAACTTAGCTTAAAAAAAGGTAAATTTTCTTACAAAAAGTACCTTTTCTCAACAAAAGTATTTATATTTTTTAAATAAGTACCTTTTCTTAAAAAAGGACATTTTCTTACAACAAATTGTATTTTCTTAAAAAACTACCATGTCTTAAAAGAGTAACTTTTTTGTGAAACAAAATAACGTTTCTTAAGATAAGTACCTACTCTTAAAAATATACCTATTCTTGAAAAAAGCACCAATTCTAAAGAAAATTCCCATTTCTTAAAAACAAAATCTTTTCATCCAAAAAATGCATTCTCTTAATATAAAACCTTTTCTTACAAAATTCCCTTTCTTAAAAGTATTTTTTCTTAAAAATTAAATAACACCTTTTCTGTTTTTTCTTGAGATAAGTAGACTTTCTGAAAATAAGTAAGTTTTCTTAAAACATAATCTTTTCCTAAAAAGAGTACCACTACTTTAAAAAGTACCTGTTCTGAACAAAAGAACTTCTCTGTAAAAAAAATTCATACTCTTCTGGCTTTACTTACAGAAAGTACCTCTTCTTAAAAATAGTACCTTTTCTTAAAAAAATCATTAGCTTTTAATAAAAGAAGTACCTCTCTTGAAGAAATTGCCTTTTCGGGAAAATATAATATGTATTATTACAAAGAGGACCGAAATAAATTTAAAAAAAGAGCAGTGTTCATGTCGGAATTTTTTGAAAAATTAAACAAAATAGAAATAAGCATTTTTATGGAAATTTTCATACAAACGCAATTCATACAAACACAAATCCAACACAAATCTGTACCTGCTTTGCTACAGAACGTAGGAGTCTGGGTCCAAAGCAGTCAAAGAAGTCTTTAAGAAAAAATAAACTAAATATATGCGAGTAATCTACGAACTGTATTTCCTGTATCTCGACATCGGCGTATTACAGATTTTCTTTCCAAGAAAGTGTGTTACTCCGTGAAATCGAAGGTTTCTGCGATTCCGCGAATACCGGAAGAGACACGAATTGAGAGTTAAAATGTATTTTTTTAAAAATATCTTAGTCAGTTATGCTTCCTACAAACAGTTTTGTTAAGTTGCAGCAGAGGCTGGTGTCTGCAAAATGGTATCTTGATCAAACTACGTGAAGAATTTCCGAAGGCGCTCGCTACTTCCATTAGGACAAGTCTCCCTTGGTAATGACATTTCCACATTCCTGTCGGATAGTAGCTAATGCGAGAAACTGTACAGACTCAAGGAGACCTATACCCTCACCGGCACTGGTTCATAATCGACGGGTGCAACGCAACTTCTGACGGTTGATAAAATGCATAACCCTGGTGGTTAAGCAAACCGCCACCGTTCATAATACCAATGAAAATTCGAGAAAGACAAAGAAAATGTATACTGACGTATTTGCTGGTGACCCACGCAAACGTTCTAAGGTCAACACTTCACAAATGTTGTAATAACACTATACAGAAAATCTGCTGGTATTCAACAGGTAGAAGTCCTCAAGAATTATAAGGCTGAGATTACTCGTATTCAGGAGATACGATGGGCAGAAAATGGCTCTAGTTTTAACCATGTCAGTGAACGTATATCCACTATCCCCATAAATGCGAAATACTTCAACAGTTCGTTAATTTGTTTATATGCCACGATGGCAGATAAAGGCAGAAATAAGCGCATAGAAGAAACCTATGGTACTACGATTGATCTAGGACAAATGACTGTTTGTCAGAGGTACAAGATTCCAACACAACGTGATTTTCAAGGTTACTTGGGCATCTGGGGTCCGAAAGCAAAGAACCATATTGATAATTTTATAATGAATGAATATCACTCATCCAGTGTAAAGGACGTACGCCTGTTTCGAGCCGCTAGTGTGGATTCGGATAATTGCCTAGTTGCAGCAAAGGATCGCACAAAAATAAGCAAAGCAAAAATCTAGACATCGGAAACTCGTTATTACCGGATTTAGCCCTAGCCTACTTAAATAATCTCACTAAATTTACAGTGCTGCACACACATTCTTGACTCTATAAAAACTGTTTTGGGAATGAAAAGCTGGATCAGGGCAACCTGTGGTACAACGAAGAATGTCGCATGGCAACTGATGAACCAACAATACTCGTAGAACAGTGCCCCAGGCCCCACGCCAGTGCAGAAGCTTTGGGAACTAAAAAAATTAAACTTATAGAAGCATGTATGAAGCCCGAAAATTCTACCGAAAAGTCAAATGCCGAACTGATGGCTATCGCTCTCCTTTTGTAATTATAAAGGCGAGACTTAGTCGTAGATATGCCGGGATTTTTAGGGATATATAGTTACTATTAGGGATATATAGTTACTATATTAACCCAATGGATATGATGGAGTTGAGAAAATAGAGGACGATGGTGTTGCTTGCACTTGCCTAATCAAGACGAGGTTATAACACGAATTTCCCGGCTTAAAAACAGCAATCCCGCAGGTGTCAATGGACTACTGGCAGAGCTGTTCAAGGCTAGGGGCAATGTGCTGGTTTGTAAGGCATGCCACGAATGAAAAAGTTACTATTTATTGGAATGATCATGCCACGCCCACTCTAATGCTGACAGGAGTTACAATACTAAGTACGTATAAATTAAAAAGATATTTGTATGAAATTTATACAAATTACCATCTGGTCACTGCTTTATAACGGAGTTTTCAATAAGAGCGCTACAAAAGTTTTTTTAAATAAAACAAAACCGGTTTTAGATACCAATGAAATGCTTTATTCCTGTGAAAGTACGTTCGATGCCATTATGTATGGAACTCGATTTCTTTTCCATGGCCACCACGGACACGCTTGCAGAGGTCCAGACGCTGAACCCAATTTGCGACGGTTTTCAAGCATAAATCGGCCGATACTGCTGCAATTTCAGGTTCGAAATTCGTACGAAGTTCATCAATCGTCGCTGGCTTGTTGGCATAGACCATAGACTTGACGTAGCCTCACGGGAAATAATCTAATGGTGTCAAATCGCACGACCGAGGCGGCCAATCGACTGGGCCATTTCGTGAGATAACACGTTCACCAAACTTGGTTTCCAATAAATTGATTGTGGCATTCGCTGTGTGGCTTGTGGCGCCGTCCTGTTGGAACCACATGTCCCCCAAGTCCATATTATCCAAATGGGGCCAAAAATATTCGGTTGTTATTGAACGGTAGCGATTCGCATTCACAGTAATGTGCCGGTCTTGATCATCACGGAAGAAGTACGGCCCAATGTCGCCGCAGGCCGACAAACCGCACCAAACCGTATTTTTTTCGGGATGCAATGATGACTCATGGATTACGTGTGGATTGCTGTCTGACTATTTACGCATATTTTGCTTATTGACGAAGCCATTCAGCCAGAAATGAGCCTCGTCGCTGAAGATGATTTTCCGATGAAAATCCGAATCATTTTCAAGTTGTTGCTCAGCGCAATTCACGAACATACGACGCTTATGGTGGTTAAGCGGCTTCAGTTCTTGCGCCAATTTGATCTTGTAAGGATGTTGGCCAAGATCTTTTCGCAAAATTCGCCACAACGACGTCACAGAGATGCCCAATGCTTGAGAACGACGTGTGAGAGACACATTTGGGCTTTCTTGAACTGAAGCCTCATCGGCAGCAATATTCTCGACACTACGGGCACTTCTTTGTCTCACTGGCACGGGAACATTTTGTACTGTGCCTGTGGTTTCAAATTTTTCCACTAGGCGCTCAATTGTTGATCTGGAAGGACGATTATGACGACCATAAATTGGACGTAGCGCCCTTAAAGTTGAGGCCACTGACTCGAAATTTCGGTAGTAAATTTTAATAATTTCGACTCGTTGGCTCGTATATCTTTCCACGATGAAATGGCAAACCTTACTGAAGATAAATGTCAAAAGAGCGGGAAAAAATATGGCGTCGTTTGCTGTCCCTTTCGATTTACTCTTGTAGCGTCTCTGTTGAAAAACCCTTTACATGCCGGTAATGAAGCGCAAGGTATAAACGGAGGCAGCCTTCTTCTTTCACCTAGGGGTAAAAATGCTATAATATCATACAAGGCTATGTCTGATCGCATCCTCATTGCGAGTTTTAATTCGAAATGCCGTAGATACAAGAATTTCTGTGGTACAGGCGAATGCACCTACTGCGCCGGATGAGGACAGTGTTAAGGACGAGTTCTATAGCCAACTGGATTTAAATTATTTCTAGCAGATTTCAATACCAATGTGGGCAACGACAACTGCAACCCACAGGAAGTGATAGGAAAACATGGGCTTGGAGCTGTGGTAAAAGACAATGGTGTCAGACTCAGAGATTTCTGTACTCGCCATTAACCGTTTATCGGCGGAACGTAATTTCCCCATAGAAATATTCACACGTATACATGGGAGTCGCCTGATGGTCAAACGTGCTATCAAATTGACCATATAGTTACTTGTCAGAAAGATGTCTCGGGGTCTCATGCTGGACGTCATAAGTAGACGTGGTGCTGATATTGATAGCCATCACCAAGTCTTCGTGGGGCCTTCAGTCTAAGTCTAGCGGCTGTCACCAGTATTAAAATCAAAATTGCAAAATGGATGGTGGGCGAATCGTGCTTCAAACACAAAATGTAATAACTTTTTTTCTACGTGAGTAATCGGCTTTTTTTTTATTTTGCAATTACTACGAGTATTTAGATTTATTAAACTGAATTCTTGGGATAGTGCAGCGGTGCCATGTTTTGCAGTCCTTCATTCCAATGGAGTGAATCTAATCCAAAAATATTCCATGAGACGAAACTGTACCCACTGTGTGGTGCGCAGTTTCAACAAGGTTCATTGTGGGGCCATACATCTTTGAAGAAAACGGTGTAAGAGTAACTGTCACTGGCGACCGTTATTTAAAGACGTAGAAGGAGTTTTTTAGCCAGAACTGCGCCGAAGACCAACCCTTTTCAACAGCATTTGGTTCCAGCAAGATGGAGCACCTGCACACATAGCCAGACCGGTTTTGACGGACCTCCAACGAAAATTCCCAAACAAATTAATATCCAGAAAGTTCACTTTCCGCTGGCCCCCAAGGCCACCTGACCTGACTTTTTTATGGGGTTATGTTAAACAAGAGGTGTATAAAACGAAACCAAGGAATTTGACTGAATTGAAGCAGTCCATTAAAAGAATAATTGAGGCGATCCCTACTACAACCTTTGAGACCGCAATGAATAATTTTCTGAGCAGGTGTCGCATATGCGTGAATGAGCATGGAGGTCATTTAAGGCATATCCTCTTCAAACCCCATTAGTTATATAAGTATAAAATAAAATTGAATTTTCTATACAGTAAAAAAAAATAAATGAAGTGCATTTACTTGGAAAACGTCACCTGAATTTCTTATTGTAGCACAATTGGTGTGCCACCCGTATAAATAATATGAATTGTGCGCCGATATTTTTATAATTTTTCCAACAAAGCTTTGCCAAAAGTTTCTAATCTTGCGACTTGCCATGGTACCATGAGACTTATATATTATTTTTCTATTTCTATTTCAAAAAATCAATATACATACAACTCTTTCATATCATTTTGCACTTTGTCCTTGTTAACATCAGCATAAGAAGTCATTACTGCATGCACTTGGATATTTAAAACTTGCAACACCTTTTTCAATTTCAGATATAAAGTAAAGGAATATAAAACTAAAAAATCTCATAACTAATGTTGCCCATGCATGAGTTCGTCTTCCAAAAAAAATCCATCTACCCAAATCAACAAAGTAACAGACAACAAATTGTTGCAAATAAAATCCAGAAAGTAAAGAACATTAACTTGGATTAGCTATGTGTATTTGCAACGAAGAACACACAAATTTTATTCCACGAATGTGATGATGAAAACCACGAGAGGGATATAGAGTGGAAGCAAAGGAGTAGTGAGCTGTAGTGTACGCAGACGACAAGACGTGATAGCTTACTTACTTACCACCGGGAATGAATAGTTAGAATGTGTCCGTGACAGATTAAATATAGACGAGGGAGTTGCATGATTTAAATTTTGCAATCACAGAAATGGATATCAAGAAAAATTATTCCCAATGAGAGCAAAAGAAAACGAAGAACAAAGAATGAGATAAACCAATAAAAATTACATTGAGAGAACAGGATACATATATAAAAAAATGAAAAGTATGTTTCAAAATAACGAAAAGACAATTTAAAAATTATACACTGAAAAAATGTGAATTATAACTAGAGCCGTGAAACAAGGAATGTGAATGAATTCCCCATTCCTTCAAATGAAATATAGTCAAGTTGGAGATCAATTATTGAGATGTTGTATGCCCTTGGTAAGCAAATTTTTCGACCACTTTGTATGGGGAGATAAACGATTGAAGCGGCTCCCTATTCAAAGTGGTCGAAATATAGAGTCCAACATTAGTAGGTGACTGATATCACTGAAGCTCATCAAACAATCGGGCATATTCTTTTGTCCTTTAGAAGGCGGATGAGCCAAACATATGGCCCAACGACGGATAAAAAACCAAAAGAAGAAAATCCAGGTTCGATATATTGCATCCTGGTCAGCGTCTGATCCATAATGGGCGGATGCAATCAAATATCCTGGCAATAGGTAAAATGCAAAAAAACAGTGGACTTGGTTTGCCTCCCGGCACCGCTCATAATGGCAGTAAAAATACAAAAATGAAAGAGAAAACATAAACAACTCCTATTTGTTGTCGACCCCCGCAAACGTTATAAGGACCACGATTTACGAATATGCACCTGGAATGTGAGAACTCTATATAGATCCGGTGCAAGTATCCAATTGACAGATGTCCTCGAAAGTTATAAGGCAGACATTACCGCAATCTAGGAAATGCAATGGACAGGACATGGCTGCACACGTAAAAGACACTGCGACATAAAATGCAGTTGTCATGAGAAAAAACATGAATTTGGTTGCGGATTTGTAGTTGGTAAAAGACTGCGACATCTAGTCTCTAGGTTCAATCCTGTGAGTGAAAGTATTTTTATATTTCCCTAATATGTATGCATGCCCCGACAGGAGAAATAGATGATGATGCTAAGGACATATTCTATGACATTAAGATTGTATGCACATATTAATGCTAAAGTAGGCAGGGAGAATGTGTTTCTTCCAACTATTGGCAATTTCAGTCTACATGCTGACAGTTCCGAAAAAGTGTATGAGACTGATTGACTTTGCCGCGGCAAAAAACATGGTCATTAGTTGTACAAGATTCTACCATAAAGACATCCACAAGGCTACTTGGGTATCCCCTGATCAAAGAACGAAGAACCAAATTGATCACGTGGTAATTGATGGAAGGCACTCATCCAGTGTAATGGACCTACGAGTGATCAGAGAAGCTAATATCGATTCTCATCACTACCTGGTAGCGGCAAACGTTCGCACAAGATTAAGTAGAGCGAAAATCGTAGGAAACCAGACGCAGAGAAAGCTAGACATCGGAAAGCTGCAATTACCAGAGGTAGCCAAAGCCTACTCAAGGAAGCTCTCGCAATTTTTGGCACAGAACCCACCTCCTCCTGATGACGATCTTGACGCGCAGTGGAAACCCATATCCGACTCTATAAAAACTGCCGCAACAACCGAACTTGGGTTTGAAAAACCGCTACGCAGCAAACTATAGTACGATGAAGAGTGTCGCATTGCAAATGATGAAAAGAACGCTGCACGCATGGCAATGCTTTAGTCAATTGCAACGCGAACTGCGACTGAGCGGTAGAGGGAAAAAAGAAAGCAGGTAAACCGTCTATTTAGGCGTAAGAAACGGCAGTGGAGAAAGCGCGAGAGTGAGAAATTGAGTCATACAGAAGGAAGAACGAAGCCCGAAAATTCTACCAAAAAGTCAAAAACGGAACTAATAGACATGATTCAGTGGCCCCCTTCTATAAAGACAAGGACGGAAATCGCATCGCAGATGTGCAGGGTATGTTGGGAATATGGAGAGATAATTTCTCTGCGCTGTTGGTACCTGAGATATCCAATGACGAGACAATCGATCAAAATTTGGACTTCAACTTTGTTTCCCCCCCGCCTAACCAAGACGTGGTCAGAACAGCTATTGCCTGGCTTAAGAACAACAAAGCCGCAGGAGCCGATGGATTACCGGCGGAGCTGTTTAAGGCTGGAGGCGATGAGCTGATAAGGTGCATGCATCAGCTCACTAGCAAAATTTGGTTAGGTGAATGCATGCCCGGCGACTGGAGTCTCAGTGTACTATATCCCATATTTGGTGACCCGAGTCTCTGTACCAACTACCGTGGAATAAGCCTTTTATCAATAACATATAATGTTCTATCAAGTATAATGTCCGAAAGGCTAAAACCAATTATCGCTGACCTGATTGGACCATACCAGTGTGGCTTTAGGCTTTGCAAATCGACAACCTACAGATGAAACATCTGTAGGAGTCTTCGAGAGAAAAATTGTCCGAAAAATGTATGGCCCTATAGTGCACAACGCGATTGCGCTGGGTAGGCCATGTCAGTAGAATGGATGAAAAAGAACCAGCACGAAGGGTTTTCGAAACCGAACTCCAAGGAAGACGGAAAATGGGAAGACCAAGACTCCGCTGGAGCGATCAGGTTGACGAATCCCTGCGTACACTTGGTATTGCCAACTGGAGAGATAAAGCAATAGATCGAACTCGGGGTTGTTCGTGACCGGATAAGTAAGTAAGTAAGTACTATGTAGCATTTAGAATTTTAACCCCTCACGATTTCGAAGCAGATATCCAATATGACATTTACAAAGTGGCATAATATTGGTCGAAGGTTAGATATTTACTAAGTGGGTGACTTTACCCTTGAAGAACATTGAAAAAATATCTAAAACTTTCTTCCAAAGTTCTCGGTTTTCAACTCAAACTGTAGGAAATCTACCAAATAAATTTGATAGAAGTAGAGTGCCGTCCACGTAGTGTATGGATCAGTTTGTGAAGCAAGTTTGTCATTCCGGGTTATTGTTGGAGAAAAGAACTCGTGTACGTGCTCGCCTAGCCTAGTACGTTCGATAGAAAGAATTGGCGCTGAAATTGTGCTCGACGAACGGCTATCAACTCGCTACCGTTCGCAACATTTCTCGCAATTCTTTACGCAGAATTTTGCATAAAGACCTTGGAATGAGGGCTTATAAAGTCCAATTAGTTCAAGAATTGAAGATACGTGACCATCCGATGCGTTTTCGCTTCGCTGAATGAAATGGAGACTGTTGGACTGAAGATGAACATTTTAACCGAAAAATCATATTTACCGATGAAGCTCATTTTCACCCAGGGGCCTACGTTAACAATTGTCCCATTTGGAACTCGCAAAATCCACACCTCATGGAGGAGAAGACGATGCATCCACAAAGAGGGACGATTTGGTGCGGTTTTTGGAATGGCGGCATAATAGGAACATTTCTTCTTCGAAAATGAGGATGAAGCCGCCGCTACCGTCAATGGAGAGAGAGCCTTACCGTGCCGTACATTTTTGTTCCCTAAAGTTGTAGAGTTGTAGAGTGTGGCCGTTGCTGGTGCAATTGTTAGTGTGCGCGGGTCTTGTACATGAGATCCTGGGTTCGAACCCTGCTCTGACCACCTTCAAAAAAAAACAATTTCTTTCGGCGGCGGTCACCTCGCATAGTGACGGCGACACTATCGAGTATATAGCCATGAAAAAGCTTCTCAAAATACCGTTCGGAATCGGTGTAAAACTGTAGGTCCCAATCATTGAGTGAAAACTGGAAAGCGCACAGCTAAGTGATTGTGACAAGTTCTCCCCGGTCCCTTCATGGGATGTAATGGGAACCATTTATTTTTTTTAAAGTTGTAGAGTTCCCAAAACTGTAAGAGCCTACGTTACATTCGATCTTTTGAGCACTGTGTTGAAATCCGCATAATCAGCAGAATCTCCGAAGTCAATTAGCCTCCTCGTAGCTGCGCTTTGATCCCGTTAGACTATTATCCCTGGGTCGCCGTGAAATATAATTGAAACGCAAACAATCCCTAGTCTATTGAGGTCTTAAACCACGATATCGACGACATCGGTCACGAGATAGAAGCCCAAACAATCGAAATTATACTGAAAAATTAGGTATATCAGCTGAGGTACTGTCAAGCAAGTCGCGGAATCCATTTGAACGATTTTGTGTCTCATTCATAAATGTCAATGATGCGCCTTCCCAATGAAATCTTAATTTTGGAAAAAAAATGTTTATTAGTAATTTAATTGAATTTGAATTTCATTGTCCGATTTTTTATTAGTTTTTGGTTAATGTACGAGAAATTCGTACTACAAGCTTACATGTCATGAACATTTTTCTAATTGAGTTAGTTTTTATTGGAAATTTCAGTTCAACACACACTCACTGGCATGACTAGTTTCGAACTCCGTGACAAGTTCATCATCAGATGCCTAACTACTGTGTCTAAATTGATGCCATCGGTTGATCATCAATCGTACATATACAAACTCAATTCTGCAATTCACATGTGCGAGTTAGTATCGATCGAAGATCCCTAAGTATCAACATCACTGAAAGGCCTATAATTCCAACAACAAGAACAGACAGAATTTTTCCACCATGTTCTTCTTTTTCCTCATGCATTCTCGCATTGTTGCAATGCTTTGAGGTGAGTTTTAATCTACAGGGTGATTCAGGAAGTTCCGGACAAATCCAAAAAGTCCACTAGGACTATGTCCGAAAATGCAAGGGTGCGAAACGGCAGCGGGTTCAAAATTTTCGGATTGGCGGTCGGAGGGCAGTAGGTAAAGTTTCTAAATTCTGAGCCAGTGGCCGGAGTTTGGGCTATAATAAAATAATAAACAAAATAGAAAAAAGTGAAATCGCCGAGATACAGAGCTTTCGGAAAAAAATGGAAAAAGAACCTCAATTTGGTCTGCCAGATGGCAGGTAACTTATGTTTTTGAAAGATATCCATACCTCTTACCTTTCCAAAATGACCTAAACGAAGCCCAGAGGTCTTACCGTTCCAAAGTTATGACCATTTTACTGAAATGCAAAAATTTTTGTTTTTGTTTTTGGAAGCGAAATAACAGCGCACATTTATTGGTTTTTGTTCACCAGCTTCTCCAATAGTTGCTGACATCATTATGGAAAATTTGCTGGACTCTTGTATCGAAAAATTGGATATAAAACCAAAAATTTTGACAAAATATGTAGACGATTTATTTTGTGTCGTTTCAGAGGGCGAAATAAATACAATTTTGGATGTTTTTAACAATTTCCACTCCAGTATTAAATTTACAATGGAAAAAGAGTCAAATTCAAAACTTCCCTATTTGGACACATTGGTGGTCAGGAGAGGGGAAAATTTATCAATTAATTGGTATCAGAAACCAACGTCTTCAGGAAGAATAATCAACTTCCACTCGAAACATCAAAAACGTGTGATTATAAATACGGCGAAAAATTTAATAGAACGCGTTTTGACTATAAGTGATGTAGAATTCCACAAGGTCAATAAGGAAAGGATAAGAAACATTCTTAAGGACAACAACTTCCCGAACCATCTTACCAACAGACTGATAAGGCAATTTGAGGATAAAGGACAACTGAACAGGGCTACTACAGATGAGCCGAAAATCTACAAGTCAATAACATACATACCTGGAATAACAGATAGGTTGGCGAAGTCAAAAATATTTGACGACAAGAATTATACATTAGCATACAAAACATATAACACAATAGGCAGAATATTTAGTAAAACAAAGGATAGTTTTGACAAATTTGATATGTGTAATATAGTATATAAAATACCATGTAAGGGAAATGACAATGAGGTTTGCAACAAAGTATATGTAGGGACTACAAAAAATAAACTAAAGACACGAATTGCAGGACACAAATCAGATCAGAAATACAGGAACATTTCTACACAGAAAACAGCATTAACATCCCATTGTGCTAGTTTAAATCATTACCCAAACTTTCAGGATACAGCGGTTTTAAATAAAGAAGACAATTATAAACGTCGTTATATGTTAGAAATGCTACAAATAATTACTACACCAACATTGAAAAGAATTAACTATAAAACAGATACAGATAATGTAGCCCAAATTTACAGACATTTAATTAGTAAAAAGTAGAACCATTTAAGCACAAATTGTTTATCAATCTAATATTTTTCTTTGGGTTAATTTATATGAACTTTTTACGAACATTATTTTTGTTTGTGTAACTTCAGAAAATTTTTGAAAAAAGGCGGGAAAATTTTGTTTGAACATTTTTGAATTGACATAAATTTTTTCACAATTGTTATTTTGTTTTAATTGTTAAATATTGTTCAAATATCCTGATGATGCTACACAAAGGAGTAGCGAAATATCGAGGAAAATAAATACAACAACAGCAAATCAGAACTCAAGCTCGAAGAATATTGATTATTTATTGTTTAAGATTTTATTTTATTGAAATTTTCAGAAAAAAATCGACCACTGGCTCAGAAGTAAGCAACTTTACCCTACTACCCTCCGACAACCAATCCGAAAATTTTGAACCCGCTGCCATTTCGCACCCTTGCATTTTCGGACATGGTCCTAGTGGCCTTTTCTTCATGAAATGAGCCAAGGAATACGCTGGAGAAATTTGTCCGGAACTTCCTGTATCACCCTGTATATCACAGAGTTGTTTATTAGTAATAATTTTTTAAAACGAAATTAAATTTCAAATTTAACATAGTCCGCCCTTTATTTGTTTTGCAGGGAATAAAAACTCGCTTAAAATTACTGGCATTGACCTTTCTCAAGCTATATACCTCTAACTTTATGTGAGCTTTCTACCCTACATCTAAACAAGTCGATCAGTCTATTCACGGCTTTTTGCTGTAAAAATTTATTAGAGCAATGTTATCCGTTTCACGTTTGTTTATTTCGCAAGCGTACATTTTAATATTCAATTTGTTTGGATGGAGTTGGCGACAAGAGATTGACCATTATTGGTCACATCTGTTTTGGTTTCCAGAACACTTGTGTATGCCTCGCTTGCATTTTCAAAACACTAGTCATTAATTAGTTTTGTTTTCCAGCTCACCAGAAAGATAAGCCAACCCTGTCATCAGTTTTTATTCAATTTGTGTTATAGAATTCAGGAATTTTGTTAAACTGTCATCATAAGTCAAAACAGACAGAAAAAAAAACTTTTAACTTGCAAAACGCAAAACAACTGTTATCATATTCTGGCGCAGTGAATAAGGGTGCAACATTTGTGACTCCCAGAATTTCGGTTGATGAATACGATGACATACAGCCAACATTCCTACGAATCATCCTCACATTATACATATCATAAAAGCGTGTAATAACCATAGACATACATGTCAACATTAACATTTCTGAACGGAAGGTAGAAGACGACTCGTGCGCTCATGCGCATGCGCAGCCATTCAACAGTCAGCCTAAACACATTAAGTGCTGTGTATAGTATATTCCGTTTTTCTCATATTTCCCTTCTGAAAGGTTTGAATCGGGGCCAACTTTGGCACCCCATGTTGATGCTCGACATAAACATCATAAAAATTTCTTCTCTATTTAGCTGTTTGCTATGATGTTGCCCAAGACAATGGCAACATTAACTCATTTCTTGTCGATCAATTGTTTATCGTAAATTTCTCGATCATGTTTTCTTAGTGATGTTATTGTGTTAGTTGTTTCTGTTTTCTATTTTTTGTTTTGTTTATTTGTATTTAAAGTTGTTCATAACTATATACTTTCAATTTTCATTGTATTCATACAAAGAAGGGGTTGTTTTTCTCGCTCCCTAAGATCTTGTATTCCCCCATAACAATGAGTTTGTAGCGCATTTGTTGAAATATGGGTTCAACTAAAATATGATGTTGTGAACCCATTGTGTGCCATGCATTTATCATCATCACCATTGTCGTCAACGGTGGCACAAACTCGAGCTGTAGCGACAGTCACTTGTAAAATGTTTACATTTGCTGTTCAACATTCATAAAGTTAATTTGTGTTTGTCTTTATTTACACCATTTTCAAGTGCCCTACCTATTAGTTCGATACATATAATTTAACCCCTCAACATTTCATATATTTGTTTGTAATATTCAGTGTTTAATTGTATGCATAATTACAAAGATATGCCTTCTGTTTCAGCCCCTCTGTTTAAATTATTACAAACAGGAATCGATGTTTTCTACCTTATTCTGTTTCCATTCAAGCATATACAAATCTCGTTGATTGATTTGGGTCAGAGATGGATTTATGACATGTTCCGTAGTAAAAATTGTGTTATGGTTTGTAACATCAAAGACCAGACTTGTGAATGAATACAAAGCTGTGACTTTGAATTAATGAAGGAGGTTTTAACAGAAAAATATAAATTTTTACGATGTCTTTACATATTAATATTCAAAATTGGAAACATATTTCAAATCTATAAAACCAATCAAAATTATCAATGCTTCAAACAATGTATACATTATATTTCCCTTATACGTAGAGATATTGCATATAGTTGAATATATACTTAAATGTTTCTTTAAATCAATCAGAAGGGAATTCCATTAATCGTTACCAAAATTCGATTCGATTAACGCTAACTCAAGAAATTCAAGCTGATCAATCACAAGCAAAGAAAACAATTTTTAGAGATTCATAGGTACGTGAATATTTCTTTTGTCGTGAAATAATTCGTTTGCTACCACACGCTGGGAAATAAAGGCCTCTCTATCATATTTTCCCAAACATATTCTGCAGGAACCATATATGTATATGTTTGGAACACACTTCAAACGTCCATATGTTTGTAAGTCCCAAACTTACTTGTATTTAAATGCAAACAGTATCATGTTTACTGACACACATGTATGCTTTTACGTGGAAACATATGCGTTCTTCATCCCAAACATCCATATACATACGTAGAAGCATTCGCGTGTTTCCCCCGAACCTACATATACTTACGTGGAAACATATGCTAATTTCCTCCCAAATACAATAATATTTAGAGACAAATTATACTTCGATTTCAATATTTATATATTATTTATTATAATCAATTTGAACAATATAAATCCACATTTATAAATAATTAATACAAGAAATTAATACATTTAAATCGGCACTTTTTACATCTATTTGCATTGAATGCATTATTTGTTTTTTCATGAAATGAGAATCTGCTGCTCTTTTGCTTCTCCTTTATTTGTTGTCTCTCACGGTTTTGTTTTCAGAAGGTTTCAGCTATGCGTTGGTTGTCACTATGCATTGGTATTGTGTTTTTATTTATTACACTTATTTCATAAATGGTCCGCCGTTCTGATTTGCTCAGTAAAGGCTTGGACAGACAATGGGCTTCACGTTGTTGGTAGTACACATACTTTGGTAGTTCACATACATATATACGTAACACATAACAAACAAAACCATAACATAACAAACCATTTAACAGTCCGAGCCTTCGTTTATTATTTTTTCACTAATCAAGCGCTTTCGATATCCTCTGTCCGATGAACCATTGACGACTGAGTACATGAAACTAAAACGAAAATTAAATACATCAGGCAAAATAAGAAACACTTCATCCGCAATTTACACGAACACTAAGGCATATTTATGACTCACTGACTGAGCGAATAATGCAAAAGTACAGATACACATTTCAAGATAGACTCTGTCGTTGTCCCTCTTTTATTCTCTTGCTCTCGAGAGAACATAGAGTGCAACTAACACAGATTTATTTGTATCATAAACATAAATATATGTGGGTCGCAAACAGATCTATTATAACATATTAATCACTGTGTCTCAAACATGTAATATTGAATAGCAAACACAATGTGCTTGGACACAAGTATATTATATTTGCGACAAGATCCAAACACACTTTATATTTGCATCCACACAACAAAAAAGATAGATTTTTCAGCGTGTAAGTCTAATGGCTAACCGCAAAAGTTTACACTTTTCCCGCAAATTCAAATACCCATTTATTATAAATTGGGTTTGACAATAAAACGGCAAACTAATCGGAGTTAAAATCCGGTTTCAAGACCCGGTTTTCAACAAAATCGGTGAAATAACAAAAATAAATATGAAATGGTGTCCCATCATCTTATCACAATCAGTGAGATGTGGGCTTCCTAGTTTGTACACTCACTGACTGGGACCTACAGTTTTACACCGGTTCCGAACGGTATTGTGAGAAGCTTCCTCATGGCTAATTACTCGATAGTGTCGCCATCACTAGGCTAGGTGAACGCCGTCAAATGAAATGTAAGGTGATCTGAGCAGGGTTCAAACCTACGTTCTCATGCAAAAGAGCCGCGCACACTAACCATTGCACTAATGCACAGAAAAATTGAATGCCCCGCCCGTTGAAGAGTTGAAGCTGGTCTTAAAAATGCTTACGAATATATTCACAGCTTCATTAGAACATTTCGAAATATCAACACAACAATAGACGGGATTTGAGATACCCGTTTTTTAGACTTCATAAAGAACTAAAATGTTGTAGGGTTATTTTTGACGTAGAATACGTCTTACCTTACGGTATGAGGAGTCATGTCAGGTTTTTGTTGTTGTAATCTTTATTTCATTGAATTTGAGGAAACGGCTAGATGAATTTTTTTAAAATTTTTTTTGTAGGTAAATGAAGATGTTATCTTTCGTTTGATATACATTTCATATTGGTTGATATCTTCCTAATATTTAAATTTCTCAAATGAAAATTGTTTAAACACATACACTCAAACATATGTGTGGTGTTTGGTTGAGTGTTTTTGGTTGCTCAACATTGCTTAGGAACATGGCAACATGTATCTAGTAAAAAGTGAAACAAACAGTAAGCTAACGTAATAAAGCTTTTTTGCGAAAGCTTCAATAAAGCTGTTGTAACATTAATTTTGAATTGTAAAGCGTAAAGCTTTCACACAACGCTCGAATGCTAATGCGAAGACTCGATAAGGTGAACCTTTTTTAATATTAGGGCGGCCCTCTCAACATTCGCAGAACTTATTTCAATAAAAATATTAATTAAAATACATAAATTGAATTAAGTTTAAAAAAATTGATCATAATATTTTTTTTTTAAACGGACTTGAATCAAATGCCGTTGGTAAATATAAAAATTACAGCAGACAGTTGTCCGAGGCCTTCGGCCACGGACTGTCCCTACAGGCTGTGTCAGAGACACGGCCATTAAGTTTAACGTAGAATACGCCATCCGATAAGACAGAAAACATATATAACAATAAATGATAAATAATAGAAGCAAATGAATTTATTGTTATATATGTTTTCTGTCTTATCGGATGGCGTATTCTACGTTAAACTTAATGGCCGTGTCTCTGACACAGCCTGCAGGGACAGTCCGTGGCCGAAGGCCTCGGACAACTGTCTGCTGTAATTTTTTTTTTATTTCATCCTCTTCTTCAATCATAACTTGCTTGTACAGAAATTTATTTGAAAAATTAAATTTGGCCCCATCTCCAGGGTTACCGAATTAAAGAAAACGGTTATGAAATTTATTTCGCAGATTTGTTAATGTGTTCAGACCTTTTGAAAACCAGGCTTCTTATAAAGTTTAGCTTGTTTGTAGGGAATATTTTCTCTGTAGATACTTAAGACAGTACCTAGAAACTCATCATAACACGCTAACAAAAATAGAGTTTAGCATATCAATACGTATTACATGAACTGAAATTAACATTAAATGTATTTAAATACTGCGATAATTTAAAGAAATTGTTCGAGCCTATTACTACAATTTAAGACGTGTGATGAATAGTTGGCAATGATTTCGGCAGTAAGCTTTCATATAAAGAAAATTTATAATCATTATTAAATCCATTAAATTAGATCCAAATAACGTTTTAACTGATTACCAATATGATTAATTTGAATTAGGTTCAAACTCAGAAAACTGTCCACCAAATTAATTTCATGGGTTTTGTTAACATTATGAGGTAATAATGCATCATTATCAGAAAGCTGAGACCAATTAAAATTTGTAAGCTTAAAATATCCCAAAACACAAATACGAGAGTCTACTGTCATTTTATCTTCTAAATCCAATATATTAGAAACATGCGAGTTATAAAGATTCGTCTGTACTATCAGCTGGAATGTAAGATACACACACAAATAATACGATATCAAAGCCGCAAATAGAACTTATAAGCTGATCCAATGAACCCTCTTTGTTGTCAATTGGGCATAGCTCCGATTTAAATTCAGATTTAACGACTACTACAACCCCACCGAATCTGGTGCAGCCAATAATATAAGCATTTCTGTCTTTACGATAAACTTTGTATTGCTTAGTATCGAAAAATTCATCATTACGGAAGACAGAATTCCCCCATGTTTCAACCAACATAAATAAAGGATATCCAAAATTAAGGTATCGTTTTGATTTTGCATTAATTTTTTTCTAACTTGAATTTTATTCTAAATTTTTATTTTCAAATTCTAAATACATTCCGGTTAGTTAATATGGAACGTTACACAAAGGAACAACGTGTTTTTGTCATTAAAAATTTTTTTGAAAATGGAAAAAGTTTTCAAGATGCAATTAGGAAATTTTTAACAATCTAATCTTCAGCGACGAAGCCCATTTCCACCTCAATGGCTACGTCAACAAGCAGAATTGCTGTATTTGGAGTGAAGAAAATCCAAGATTTATCTTAGACCAACCATTATATCCACAAAAGGTTACGGTTTGGTGTGGTTTGTGGTGAGGAGGAATCATCGGACCATATTTTTTTGAAAACAGTCATTGGACATTGGAAATCGCTACAGGAAGATGATACTTAGCTTTTTGTGGCGGAAAATTGATGATATAGAAGTAGAGAATATGTGGTTTCAACAGGATGGTGCCACTTGCCACACAGCAACAGAAACAGTGGATCTTGTGGGGTTTTTTGAAATCGAAAGCGCACAGCAATAATCCCACATCAGTTCAAGAGCTTAAAAACAACATTATCGAGCAGATATCGACCATACACAAAAGTTTATTGGAAAACGTGATTGAGAATTTTGATAAAAGGTAGCGAGCCTGCCGAGCCAGAAGGGGGTCACTTGACCGACATCATTTGTTATTATTAACCGGAACCTATTTGTAATAAACTGAAATATAAATATTTTTAATATCTCAAAAAAATGCTTTTTAATAAAAATAAAATGATACCTCAATTTTGGACACCCTTTACATCAAAGTCACATTGAGATTGAATATCAAACACAATTTGAATTTACTGCGCATTCCAGATAAATTCTGATAATACAATTTAATGCCTGATTATTTCAAAGTTACCGCAGATCTGCTGGTCTTGCCGTCCTTTGAAAGTTTACATAAAAGCTTGGCGATATTCCTAGCTTAAAAGTAACTTGTTTATGCGAAATTTACATCAGTATCTGTCTTCCGAATTCAGTATATTTCTCAGCATAATTTATTATCAGCTCTAATGTGACAGTTGATTTGAAGGAGGTCAGGTGAACCCATTTCTTCTGAACTACAACTCCAAGTGCATTAGAAGTATTTTAATAATAATAATAATAGTTTTGATAATAAATTGTTATTTTTCCGTAAAAGAAGACGGAGAGTGCACAAACAAAAGCGGTCTTTGTTGTCTATATTGAACCGCAATCAACAAACAAATTTTCCACATTAGATATAACCAGGTAACATAACAAGTATATATATATATCTTTCCCTCAATACCCTTTTACCAAAATAAAAACAAATAATAGTACGTTAAAATTTCGACGCCAGTTTTCAATTAAAGGAACAATTTTTAAATTTTCCTGATAAAACAAATTAAACCCAAAATGTTCAAATCTTTCAATATACTCGTACCTGAATCAAATTCTCATACAAAAATTGTCCTTCCACTTTGTATGGGGAACTAAACGCTTTTCAACGAAGTTGCGGGAAGTCACTTAGCTCCCAATTCCAAGTTGCTGAAATTTTATTATAGAAGGGATAACGAATACACTGACTTGCTTCACTCTCGAGAGTCGCTGGGAGGGAAAAAAATTCAATATTTTTAAAATTTTTGCGTGCAACATTCTCAGAAAAGAACAACATTCTCAAGGTTGCAATTTTTTCACAAACAAATACAAAAAATCACTTTTAAACCAAAGGACTGAAAAACTGTGTTCAGGAACGATATTACTATTAAACACAATCTACACGCAGCTCTCTTCTTATAGCACTCTACTATAATGTATATTCTTAATGGAGAGAATATTCATAAAGATCTAGTGGTTTACAGCAATCCCCTGTAGATGTTTCAATGTGGGTGACAAATATGGTTTCTGGTTTAACGCGTTCTATTTGAATTTTACCAATTATTTATTATCTTACCTCACCGTTAGTTCCACACGATAAAATTATGGCTGTAGCCTTGAATGTATACGAAATACAGAAGATAAATAAATCATTATTCTTAATAATTTATGAAGGTCACATACTTGGTTGACAAAATGTTACAATTTTTTCTACATCCACCTAAACTGATCTACATTTTTTACTAACAATGACCGTTGAAAAATTTGTATTGATTTTTTAAGAAAATACGCACCTTGAAATGTCTCGCGGTGCTACACTTGTTAGCATGTTTTTTTTTGTAATTTTCTTCACAAAAGTAACCTAAATTAGGTCGAATATTTAGAGCAACAATGACAGATGGATTGCATTTGGTCAACTTGTTTAAAGTGCAAGTATTGTTGTTGCCGTGGACTCTTGTGTCTGATGACAAAAACCCTCTAGACAATGTTGTCTTTTTTTTAATTTCTTCTATTTGTTTTGGTTGTGTAAGGTGTTGTTGGGCGTGCTGGTTTTCACCAAACTCAGCAGGATACTGGTCTTCGACCATCAGATAAGGATAATTGCTAAACAACGGAATTACGTTAATTTTCAAGATCAATGATCATTTAAGTAGAAATTATGATTTGTTGTTGTGCTGACAAATATTTTGATTTACAGCTCAAAAACACAACAAACAAAATTTTGTAAACATAAACATCGTTAAATCAGATCTTGATTCTTTAGTCTACACGAAGAAGTATAAAAAATGATTTGAAACAGCCATAAAAATCGATCTTTTTCTCTTACACTATTTCATTAATTTTTCTTGAGAATTGATGTGTTTATGTTAAAATAAGAATGGGAATGGGAAAGAATCTTATCGAAATATCCAAGCAGACGTGGGGGATAGATATATGAGATGAAATGCCTTTTGAAATAGTAACTAAATAAAATCTCAGATCTCTGAGAAAACTTCATAAAGGGTTAATGAAAGATCTAAATCTATTGTTTTATTAATAGAGAAATATTATGGTTTTTTTTTATCAATTCCGCAGAACTAAATTTGAGGTTTTTTTAAATTCTGGAAAATGTAACATTACAAGTGGACTTTGTTTTAAAGTTTATATAAAACAATATTTCACTGATAAATTAATGACAGTACAGTTGTGTGTGTTATGGGTCTTTTAACATAATTTTCTTGTTGTCTCTTTCAGAGAATTTTTATTTAAATTATATTTTTTCAGACTTTTTTGCCTCATAAAAATGTCTAATTTTTAACACTTTTGCTAGCACAAGATATAGCTGAGATTTCAGGAAACGGGATAACTAATCGACTACGAATGGCACTGTACCACAATACAGGCAGAGAGATTAGCTGATGCTCCTACCAAATCGGCAAGAGCAGTAGCATATTTTAGTACATTATTTAGTGTCTGCGATGAAAAGGAAGTTTCCCTTGAATCTTGAAACTTATCAACCTCCATGATAGGAAAATAGCACCAGCCACTTCGATGATTCGTCTAACAAAATAAGACGCGAATGTTCTCCTTGTTACAGAACCGTGGCAATTTAAAAGCACCATTTGTGGCCTGAAGATGAAGAGATTAAAGATAGTATCCACATCCATTCTAAGCATCCCCAGTGCATGCATCTTGGTCAGAAATAATCTCAATATTTTTGAGAGAACCGCGTATAATGACACCCATAATATTACAGACACCAAGGGGCTGAATGGCACCAATATATGGTTGGCCACGTCTTTTACGAGTATATCCAATAAAGTGAAAGGTCCATGAACACTCGTACGGATGGAGAAAGATTCGTTGTTACACTGTTAGTAATTCTTTAAGTCATGGAAATATAACCATATATGGACACCACTACGTGATAAAATACCAAAAAAATGTCCCGTGTCTCCCAGTTTTGCCCAAAATCATGCCATTTTTTTTATGGGCCCCCAGAGATTTGGGGCCTTGGTGTCATTTTTTGAAAAAAACTAATCATTTTGTTAGGCTCATATCTTGCAAACCGTTCGGAATTTTGATTTACTCTCTGAGGGAAAGTTGTAGCTCTTATCATAAAGAACAAACATTGTGAACATATAAAATAAAAAATTTCATCTTCACGGTCAAAAAAAAACGATTTTGTTTTACCTTTTCCCTTGTTCAGGTCCATAGGTAGCAAACCGTTCAAAATTCAAGGAAACAATCAGCTAGAAAAATGTACCTAAGAACAACTTTCTAGAACATATGAACTTCGTGGGAATGATTCTTAACGCCGTTTACTTCAACATGGAGATACTATGCTATCTCACCGACCGCAGCATCACAGGCAAAGCAGTAAGCTCAGCACACGCAACAAGGGACGCAGCACACAATATAAGACTCATTCCTAGGAAGTTCATACGTTCTAGAAAGTTGTTATTGAGATCTTATGTACATTTCTGAAGTGGATTGTTTCTTTGATTTTTAAACGGTTTGCTACCTATGAACCTCAACAAGGGAAAAAAGGTAAAAAAATAGTATTGTTTTTTGCGATTTTGACCGTGAAGACAACTACAACTTTCCCTCAGAGAGTTAATCAAAATTCCGAACGGTTTGCAACCCTGCGATCCTGACAAAATGATCAGTTTTTTGCAAAAATGACACCGAGGCCCCAAATTTGTGGGGGCCCATAAAAAAAGTGCATGACATTGGGCAAAACTGGGAGACACGGGTCTTTTATCACGTAGTGGTTTCCGTGTATGGTTATATTTTTTCGTGTTGCACTGTGTTATCTGCATCCTTGGGACGTCTTATATAGGCTGCAAATGCAGCCCATCTGTTACGAAGTAGCACTGGAACCAACCTCGTTCTAAACTTATCGTGTGCAATATTGGAGCTGAACCGACTTTTATCAATCGCTCCAGACAAGAGTTTTTGGATGTCACTATTTGCAGTGAATGAACTGTATTGGATGATCAGTTAATGCAATGTTGTGGAGGAGAGTTCGTACTCTTGCCATCTGTAGAGATAATAAACACAGATGACACAGACAGTGTATCGGATAGGTTAAAAGAGACTCCCAAGAAATGGCTCAAAATATAATATTTTCTAATGAAGCCAAGGGGAAAAGAGAAGCCTACCCCGGTGGAATATTGATTTACAGACATTAGGAAGTTGTGCAGGAGACTATCTCATGCGTCCAGTCTCCGAAATGCAAGGAAGACTGGGATAGGTACAGAGTGGGATCAATGACGTATGAACAAAAATAAATTAATGAATGCTCTTTCAGGCAATATACCGAGAGGTTATTTAAAGAGCTACTATGGACACACGACTGCTTCACGTAGATAACAAGTTGAAACGAAAATTGCACCTCAGGCTTCGATTAAATGGGTTGTCGGCAGCTTGGAACCGATTGATTCTTCCGAGCCCTATATTGTTTCACTAATGGAACTTTAGACTTTGTGATTCCCTTTTCGATGCGATTATACACCATTTTCAAAGCGGGAAAATCATAACACTGCTCCCAAAGACTTTACACCTATAAGAGTGAAGATGTGGAACTGGTGATAGAACAGCTTTTCACCGAAGGAATACAATAACCACCAAAGTATAAAATATCAAACCAATTACTTTGAACAGGTCAAAGGTAGACTTGCAGTTATGCCAAATATATAAAAAATAAACGGCCCCAGCAACTTATTGCACGGAACATATATATGTTTGCACGCATGATTGCATGAATTGAAAATCTTCCGCCTTTTTCGTTCCGTTGTTGTCTCTGAGATTTTGTTTTCAACAGTTGTCAACAAACGGAGCCATATTTGGGTCACAAAAACATACATTACATCATATTAATCATTGTGTTGCCAACATGTAATATTGAATAGCAAACATAATGTGTTTGCACAGAAGTATCCTATGGTTGCGATAAGCTGCAAACACGTTATATTAGCATCCAAACCATAAAAAAAGACAGATTTTTCACAGTGTAGCGGGAAAGTCATCACACAGCTCCCAAAGATTTTAGACCTATAAACCTGAAGACTTTTTTCCGAAGGTATAAAATAACCACCAAAGTATAAAATAACAAACCAATTACTTTGAACACGCCTAAAACTAGGCTTATAGTTGTTCCAAATATATACACGATGAAAAAAATGGCCCTTGCAACTTAATCCTGGAAACAAGTATATGTTTGTAAGAATTTTTTTCATGACTTGAGGATCTGCTGCTTTTTTGTTTCATTCCTGTCTTTCACGTTATTAAATTCAGCAGTTGTCAACAAATAAAGCCACATTTAGGTCGCAAAAACATATATCAACGACATAATTCCTGTCTTTCACGTTATTATATTCAGCAGTTGTCAACAAAAAAGACAACTTTTGGGTCACAAAAACAAAAACTTATATTATTGGGTCCCTGTTTGATGCCTATCATTGTGTCTCGAACATGTAATATTGAATAGCAAACACAATGTGTTTGGACACACATATACTATATTTGCGACAAGCTACAAACACATTATAATTGCATCCAAACAACAAAAAAAGACAGATTTTTCACCGTGTGGATGTTACTTTAGACTTCAAAAATTATATAGTTTATATGGCGAAAAACATGACAATATCCCTCTCTACACCTATAAGAAGGCTATAGGCTGTAAATGGGGAATTTTGCTTTTGGATTGTTCACTCGATATACAAAGCGGCAGTGGGACTAACAATTCGATGGGAGATGTTATACTATCGTGCTGGAAAGGCCTTTCTGGAGTGAAGGAGTTCCTGGTATTGAAGTATAAGTGAATTCGGTTAGTTTAGGATTAGGACACATATCAAGCAAGGATAACACTGTTGTAGTTTTTGGTATGCATTTTTTGCATCAACGTTCTAGTTAATTGCATCGGTTAGAGGAAAGTCTACTGAGTTAATCGATACCCATGAAATGTGTGTATCAAGTAATATTTTTGGAAAAATTGATTTTTACCAATTCGCAGATTTTCCTGGACGTTTTTTTTTTTAAAGAAGACATGAATCATACAAATTTATGGACGCGTTTCGCTCTTATTCATAATTTAATGAAGGTGTCTCATTTTGTGAAAAATTGTGATTTCTTGTTTGGGTTCACAAGTCCATCGATTTTGATTATCCATGTCTCATTTTGTTCATAGGTCATGTGACTTTAGGATAAACTGATAAAACTTTATACTTTTTGCCGTTTCTTATATTTCTTGTATTTTTAATCACAACAACTTGAATTTTTTAAGCAAAAATATATTTTGTTCTCACATTTAATTTTTTTTTAGCTGCGAAACTGTTAATCGCATTGAAACATGGGATAGGAATAGATTAAAGGTATTGTAATTGTAAATTTTTCTAAATTTATTCGGACAAAATCGAACACGTCGTCCTCGAGTAATGATGACATGTGCATCCAAATGACAATTTTTAAGACACAAAGTTGTATTTTTGAGCTATTTAGGGTGACTAGACACGTTCAGATTGTATTAATATGTTGTTGAGCTTTACCACGGAGTCCATTGAAGTTATGCTGAAAAAAGTGAAAAAATCAATTTTTTCAAAAAAGTACAAGAAAATCTGAAAATTGGTAAAAATTTGATGTTCTACAGACAATTCATGGGTACCGATCAACTCAGTAGACTTGTAGACAGTAGTCCATGTGTGACTGAAGTCGATATCTTCGGAGAGCCAGGCTGCTATCAAGTCTGTAGAACTAGTAGGAAACGTTAGCAGATCTCTTAACGTGATGGCTCAGCAGTACGATATTTACTTTACAAGTTTGCCAAGGAATGGGACTATCACAAAGTTTACGCAGAAATTGTAACGTGTTGGCATGACTCTAGCGACGGTAAGGCATACCCTGCACGAAAACTCCTAAGTGGTGATGGTGGAAATATGAAAGGGGGCAGAAATTGGGAACGCACTGAACGCAATCTGGCCCGCATTGGACAGGTGAAGAAATATGAACATTGTGTGTCTTTCTATACTCTATACTCTTTTTAGTTTTGACGGGACACAGTCTGACAGTAAATGCTGTAGTAGTGCACGCTGTTGTTTAGGTCCAAATATTACGTGTTTGTACCTTGCCGCAAATATATAATACTTGTGTGCCCAAACACATTTTGTTTGCTATTAAAAGTAACATGTTTGGGACACAATGATTAATAGGTTATAATATTTATATTTGTTACCCAAATTTGGTTCTGCTAGTTGGAAACTGTTGAAAACAAAAACGTGACAGACACTAAAGAAACAAAATGAAGCAAGTCTTCAATTCACGGAAACAATTCTTGCAAACATGTAGATGGTTTCAACAATATGTTACAGGGGCCGTTATTTTTCAGCGTGTAAGGAAGATGAAGCTCTATATGAACATTTTCTTTGCAGGTGTCCAGCACTATCCAGTAGCAGAATATCATCTGTGGATCCTTAAATTAGACACCTTGGAGAATTGTTTCACGTAGTCGATGCCACGATTTTGACCCTCTTAGAGTGAACAAAATGATTCTCTGTTGCGATAATCGTCTCGTTAGTCTGAATATCGAGACCTATCCTAACCTTACATGCCTCAGATGAGATTTTTCGATATCGTCTTAAAACATCAGGATAACATATAAATCACCGTCTTTCTAATGATCGTTAAAAATGCTGACCCGATCTTCATCAACCTTACTATCCCAAATAATACTGTGCGACACCAAAAAAAATGATATGGTTCTGTCAACGGATTCTGGTAGAATGGTCTAAAACAAAATATACGTGTATCGGCCTTTTTGCCAGATCTGATCAGAATTTTTTTTTAGGGCGCCCCTCGGAACTTTCCTGCAACATATCGGCATGCAAAATTGTGTGTTCCTTATTCTGAGGTACAAAATATGTTCAGAAGTTTTATAGAAAAGTTTCAGATAAACATTTTTGTGGAAAAAATTAACCCTCTAACTGTCACGTATAACCATAATTTTTCCTTTTTTTTGAAAACTCGCAAAAAACTGCTCCAAAATGACGGGGCACCTGGTCAAAATGTTCTCCAAAAATGATCGCCATAAAATTGCACTATATGTGTTCGAACACTCCAAAACACAAATCTTAGCCCAAGTGGTAGATCCCAGTAAGGAACACACAATTTTGCATGCCGAAACATTGACCCGCCCTAAAAAAAATTCTGATCCGATCTGAAAAACGAATCCGTCGACAGAACCCCATCGTTTTGAAAAAATCTAATTTTGTCTCACAGTGTAATTAGCAATATGTCAAAAACGACTTTTTGCGAAAAATAACTTTTTTATTGTTGAATATGAATCTTTGGGGACTCAGAAACAATATTTATTCCACGAGTTTTTTTTAAAAAATTAGTTGTATTTCAAAATATAACACAGTTTAACCATTTAAAAATTAAAAAATTAAATTTAAAAAAAAAAAAAACTGAAATTTTTTAATTTTTTACAATAAACTCGTTTAGAACCTTAAAATCTAAAATTCCACCAAGGCGCTTCACGTCACAAAGCTTAGTTTGGACGTTATGAGTTGAGGAAGGTAAAAAAGCTAAAAATTTTGGATTTTTTCCATTTTTCTTGAAGTTTTTTCAATTTTTTTTCCAAACGAAACAATGTACTGCGAAGCGCCTTGGTAGAATTTAAGATTTTAAGGTTCTAAACGAGAAATAGAAAATTTTGGCCAAAAATCTTTAGCCGTTTTTGTGCCATTTTAAATGAAAAAGTCGTAAATCTACCTTTACCACTTATTATTATAATAATTTCTCTCAGTGTACGAATGAAATATTCATCTTAAATGAAAGGCTACTAACCCAGTTTATTGTAAAAAATTAAAAAATTCCAGTTTTTCGGATATTAATAAAATTACAGGAAAAAATTCGTAATCAGTTGAAAAATCAATGACAATAAGAACACCCTATAATTCACATATCATGTAATTGAGGGCCACCCTAATGAGCATTTCAGATAGGCGAATGTATCCCCAAATCAGTACATATAATTTGGTACATATATCTTTAAATTGGAAAAACCACTTTTTTGACATATTGCTAAGTGTAATATAAATTTTTGATGAAAGTTTTTTTTTTTTATATAGTTTTATGTGTTTCGCTTAACATGGGTACCTCTCTCGAGCCTTGGGGGAATTTTGACTTTGTCGAGTTATAAGCAAACAGATCAGTTGTATATTTAAAATTCTATACAAAGTGGCAGGTATAACTCTTTGCTAGCTCTAAATTGAGCATAACTAGATATGGAGAAAAATTAAGAGAAAAATGGGATTTTTTTTAGAAAAAATATTTATTTTTCTGAGAAATCGGAGAACTTTTTCCGATTCATTTTGCGTGGTGGGATGTAAAACAGTTAATAGTGCAGGAGGTTTTACAACAATATTATGCATACAAGACAAAAAGTTATACATAATTCCGCAATAGTTATAAAATTATCTTCCATATGTGTTTGGTTATATTTACGTCAATTGCTGTTATCTTCAATGATTTCGCAAAACAATTGCTTTCCAAACGCTGAAGGTATATTGGCCAAACACGAAGATATAAAAACAATCCATAGGAACACATAAATGGATATAATTTTATAGATACTCCCTAAGCAGAAACTAAACAGAAGCCACCATAACGAAATCATATCAAAAATTGCGAATCAAAGTGAAAACATTTACATTTAAGCCATTTTTATACACAAAATTACAAACGACGGCATAATACTTATAATAAAAGGCGTTTTATTGGGATTTCGGAAGCGTTTGATTGCAGTTTTTGGGGCGTAAGACGTTGTTGGTTGTGTGGCTTAGTTTGGGCACACGTCTCATATTTGTACGACAATATGCCATGGATTAGTTATGATGAGACATACTAAAGGCCTGGCTGGCGAGACGGGTGGATGATCAACGAAACGACAGTATCGATATCAAAGTAAATGTGCGGGTGTACAACAAACATTTGTACATAATACATCCTATACTTAATATGCAGTAGTTTAGATACAAACACCCAAAAACATTCACAAACACACACGCAGTCGGTGTGCTATTCACTTCACACAGATACAAATAATTGGTATTACGTCCGCAATAATAACAACAACATCAATTGTGGTTAATATTTGTTTGTTTTGCTGGGTGTAGACGTGAGTGCGAGTGTTTAGGCCAAATATTAACACGGCACGTGTTAATATTAAGCCTCAAACGTAGTTTGTTGTTATTAAGTTCAATGTGTTATCTCGATGTTATAATATCGAGGGGCGTTTAAGGAGTTTTGTGTAAATGTTATTACTTCTTTGTCAAAACAGCCTGATAAAAGATTATGATTAATTGTCTAAGATAATAAATAGCTGAAATGCAATGGCTGGAAATACGAAAAGCAGATGCAATTGTATTACATTGTACTGTGAAACTGTAACTTATACACAGAAAGAAAAATGTCTTTCCTTACAAACGAATTTGTATACTCTCACCCATAGGGATGGGGTATATATCATTTAATACGGAAAACGATTTAACGCATAGCAGGTGCCACACTAGACCCCAAGCATCTTTGACAGAAATTCGTTGTGGGCCTATTTATTTGTCTGTCTGGCTGGGTGGTCAACACGACAACTGCCGTAAATATTTATCAAGACAGCGACGTTTTGTCAGCGACTATCATTTGTCCAAGTTCAGTTTGAAATTGAAAATGGGCGTTTTACCCACGCCCCTTCTGATACCTCTAATACAAATCGACACATTTAGTACAAAATCATGTTTCTTCTAAAACCTTTTACTGGTAGATATTGTATTGTATTGTTTTTTTTTATCGAGCGAACCCATCGCCGCCACTCTTACCCGCCCCTACCGACCGAGAGGGCCACGTCCCCATAACGTGAGGACAGCGTACACATTATAGACCGGTCTATAACGGGAGAGCAAGGATCATACGTCCACACGTTGCAACCAACTACAGAAATTCTTCACCTGTTGATATTACACTAACATAAATAAGTATAAAAGCACATCACGAGATATTAACATAACAGATTTCATAATATATAATAATTACGAACAAAACGAAAACCAAAATCAGACCAGATAGTAAGGATAAAGTAAATTTACATATGTAAAGGAATATATTGCACTAATGCAATCGGTTCTAATGACAAACTATCCTAGACTTTGTAGTTTCCCAACTACCAGTGAAATCAATAAACTGATATAGCTCATTAAGGTCAAGACACATTCTCCTAACTGGATCAAAGGACGCATAATTCGAACGCTGAAACTCGATGTGAATGAGTTTATAATACCACGTGGGTCTCAGTGGGACATTTATGAAAATCTTAGATAACAGAAATTCAGAACATATACATCCATCAATTATCTTCAAAACTGTAATAGAGTTTATCATGGTACGTCTACTACTAAGAGTCGGCAATCTGATCAATGCTAGTCTACTGCTATACGAAGGAAGATTATCAAATAATGCAGTATTACGATTTTGCTTAACTTAGATGTATGTAATAATAATAAGTTACGGCAGTAACGTTTTGTTGTGTGCCGGATTGGATTAATACATGCTTAATATTTTATTTATAAAAATTCACTGAAGATTAGTTTTCTATATCTTAATACACAATCTAAGTATTTTGCTAATTTACAAATATCAGCGCTATTTAGTATATCTCTAAATTGAGTAGTGGATAGCTCATATTGTCCAAAGAATTGCTTTCTTGATTGTCTGAAAAGCAAGCATACACCATTACGATGGTACGTAGTTTCTACAGCGTCTAGATTACACAGCGTGCATATTACGTCAGTATAGTTTTTAAATGCTCTCGCATTGATATTTAGCATACCACTTCTAGCTTTAAATGTTATAGTACTTATATCGTATATTGAAAAGCCATCAATAAAATATGAAGATCTAAAGTTGCGTATGCGTCATGGAACTGAGAGTTTTTGGCTGTTGATTTGAATTCAGTTCGTTTATAGATCACGAGTTTTTTCATAACTGTATTTAACATTTCAGATAGCTGAGGTGACCATACATCATTAGTTGTGATATCAGGTATATTTAATCTGCTACAGATCTGTTTCTATCCCTTAAACCAATACACGTTATTATTAATGGTTTCAACAGCAAGGATATGTGGTAGGCGGTTTCTTGGCATGTTAAGTACTTTTAATCTGCAATCTCATCGAATAAAAATAGTGTGGTTGTGATTGGGTTTCTAAATACAAAGTGTAATTCGGTGTATTATTCGGGAGACTTAATGTTTTCTTGACAAAGAATCGAAATAATTTTTTCTGGGTAATCGTATTCCTGCAATCCCCATAATTGAGCTGCGTAAAGCATAATTGATTGAGCAGCGGTTGTAAAAGCTTAATTTTAACAGATATTTTTATGATGAAGAGAACAGATTGCAAACTTGGAAACATTTAATCTTTCCTCTAAATGCTTATTGAAGGAGAGATTGTAGCATAGTGTGACCCCAAGATATTTTTATTGGTTCACAATTTCTACCTCTTCCTCGTTATAGTACCACTTTAAATTCTTTGCAATACGAGGGCTTTTTCTAAATATTATGATTTTTGATTTAGTCAAATTTGTGCAGAGACCCCAACTAGTGCAGTACTCAAAAAGTTTGTCTATCATACTTTAAAGGTTTTCTGGTGATTCGGCAATGAGTGCTACAACGTCAGCGTACATTAGTAATTTCACCTTGGTTGCTTCTCTTGTTATACCGACCGGCATTTTGTCGACGAGGTCGTTTACGCATAGCGCAAACAATTAGGACTAAGGGGGCAGCCTTGTCTTAAACCTTTATCTACAGGGAATGAGTTCGAAAGCGAACTACCATCCCATACCTTAGATGCGTGCGTTTTATATGTGTCATTGTCATCTTTGTTGATAGACCTAGTTCACCTAACTTGAAGAACAGCGAGTTATGAGGAATTGTATCAAAAGCGCACGAGAAGTCGACAAACATTACATATCGAGAGCTTATATTCAATACCAGCTATACGCAAAAAGACAATTTTTCAGGAGAAGGAAAAAACAGTTTATTTTCCGAGCTCTCGAAGATTGAATCTTTAAATAATTTTTGTTTGCAGTACCCACTAATAATATTTAACAAAAATACTAGAAGAAAATTTACTTCAATCTTCGAGAGTTCGGAAAATAAACTGTTTTTTCCTTCTCCTGAAAAATTGTGTTTTTGCGTATAGCTGGTATTGAATATAAGCTCTCGATATGTTTTCTTGTTTTTTTTCAGGTTTAAGTGTATGATACTAGTGAGGCTAAAGAAATTATCTACCATAGAGTAACCACGGCCCAAACCCAATTATGTTATTACATTCTGCCCATGCAGTCATTCTGCTATTCAATATGCTAGCAAAAATTTTGTATATTGAATCTAAAAGTGTTAAGCCTCTATAATTGGAAACACAATCTGGATCTCCTTTTTTGTGCAATATAATAATCATACTTTTTTGAAAAGCTTCCGGCAGGCTACCATGTAAGAATATAGAATTAAATAACCTTGTTATATCTTCCAATACACAGAAGGGCGCGTACTTGTAGAACTCTATCGGAATACCATCAAGCCCTGTGGATTTGCCATTTTCGCAGTTTTTGAACACCAATTTTAACTCTCTGTTCTAAAAAGGCGAGTCCATAAACGGATCGACTCTAAATGGTAAAGTCCAGTGGAGATCTACATTGTTAACATTTTTCGCTGATAACAGGGTGCTGAAGTATTCACGGAAGTCATCTACAGAAAGATTGTTAACTTTTCTATTTGACTTATGTTTGAGTGAATTCGATATCTTCCACCAATCAGCCTGATTTTTAACATTGTTCAATTTATTTATGTTATTATCATGTAAATTTTATCGTTTCTGGTTACAAAGTTTGCGAAACCGTGTGCAACTGTCTTTATATTTCTGGTACATATTATTACCTTCAACTCAAACATTGGTTAATAATCTGTAAATATCTACTTAACTGGAGAAAATGGGCGAGGTCGCCACGCCCATTCTGGTACCTCCCATACAAAAGCTTTTTGGACCTCCGGGTTATCAATGCAATAAGTCGCGTGAAACACTTCCCATCTTAATGAAATTAGGTCATGGGCTTCATGTCACCAAACAACGCCAGTCACCAATTAAATCAATGGTGATACCAAAATAAGTTGTGCGGCCGGCTGGTTGTTCGGTAAGAAATTTGGTACTAGACAAAATTCAGTCAAATGCCACTCTTCTATAGAAAATGAGTGGTTTTGCCACGCCTATTCTTGTACCTACCATACAAAAGCTTTGTGGCCGTCAATGCGATAAGTCTCGTGAAACACTTCCGATCTTAATGAAATTAAGTAGGTTATATGCTTCGTGTCACCAAACGCCAGTCACTGATTAATACAAGGGCGATTTTGCCACGCCCTACCATCATAAGTGTGGCCGGCTCGTTGTTCGGCAAAATAACTTCCGCATAACCGAACCAGTCTTTATGCAAATTTGGTCAAATGCACAGAAAAGTTGGGCGTATTACCGGTTGATACACACTATAACTCTCGTAAACTATAAGCGATCTTAATGAAATTCGGTACTCGGCCATGTTTTCCTAAAAATTAAATATTAACTACTGTACCACGCCCATTTTCGTACCTTCCATACAAAAGTTGGGTGGCTTTCCGCTTGGCCGACTCGATATCTCCCGTATACCAAAAGAGATCTTAACAAAATTTGGTACTGATCAATATTTTGCGTAATACTGTGTAATAACATATGAAGAATTTAGCCATGCCCATTTTTGTACCTCCCATATCAATATTGGGCGGACAATTGGTTGGTAGTCACGATAACTCCCCATAATCACTTAGGATCGTAATTATGTTGTGGTATTGGATAATATTTAGCGCAATACTATTCTGCTATTGAATATTGGCACATTTACCACCCTCATTCGCTCAACTTAAGGGTGAATATATGACTTAGGGTGAGGCTATATTAAAGTCGGTGCACCCGACTTTATTTCGACGCCGATGGCCAATTTGGCACTTATGAAGTGACACATTATTAGTGAAAGGTTAGAAATTTATGAAATGGGTCGCTTTACGCTTGAAGAAAATTTTGAAATATTAAAAACTCTCTTCTAAACTTCTAAGTCATCAACACAAGCTATAAGAAATCTACGAAATAAATTCGATAGAAATAGAGTGCCATCAGCGCAGGTTGTGGATCAATTTGAGAAGCGAGTTCGTCAATCCGGGTCCTTATTGGAGAAACGAACTCGTATACGTGGTCGTTCAGTGCGTTCCGTGGAAAATATTGCCGCTGTAGCTGATAGTCTGTTCGAACAGTCATCAACATCAACTCGCCACCGTTCGCAGAAATTGAACATTCTGCAGATAGACACCCATTTCCTGGAGTTACACTGTGGACACCGAATTACAAAAAACACTAAAATGGAAAATTTAGCATAATGGTGACGCAAATGGCACAATTTTCGAGGACACTTGGCATAATTTTTAATCAGTCTCTTACAACACTGAATCTGTGCCCATCCACTTTGTGAAAAATGTTGCGGAAATATCTTAGTTTGCGAGCTTACAAAACTAGTGAAGGAACTGAAGCAAAACGATCACCAAGCACGGCGTACACTCGGTGAATGGGCTAAAAAGGAGATAGCCGTCAATGGTGTGGTTGAATCATTGGTCCTTGCTTCTTCAAATATGATGCCTTCCATAAGGTTACGTACAGTTAATAATGACTACTATAGAGCAATGGTCAATGACTTATTCGCTACTGAATTGACTGGCCTTGATGTGGGAGAGTTGCGGATTCAACAAGATGGCCCAGCATATCCCACAGCAACGTTTGGTGTATTTTGGACCGGTGATTTTCCCTCAATTATCGTGCGATTTTACACCTTAACACACCCACTTATCGTGGGGTTAAGTGAAATTGCTAACCTACACTTAAAAGACAACATTCGCCAGATTATTATAGATATACGGCCCCAATTGCTGCACAAACTGTTACAAAATTTGGATTACATCCGAGCCCACTGTGGTACTTTGAGTTATTAATTCAGAGTTGCCAACTTTTTCTATTTTTCGATTTTATCTTTATATATATATAATTCTACTGCACGTGTGTTTGTGACTGAACTCCTCCTAAACTTCTGGACCGATTTGAATAAATTTTTTTGTATGCGTTTGGGTGGCGCCTTGGGTGGTTTAGATTTACTATTCGGTCCAATTGGACAAAGGGGCGTGGTACCTCCCATACAAACCAAAAAATAAAAATCCATTATTTCTGCTCCTGCTAACGGTATTTGAACAAAATTTCCAGGACAAGCTATAGAATATAAAATTTTTGATGTGTTAACATCTATAGGCACTGGTAGGGCAATCTATCAAAGTGAACACATGCAAACAACATATAGCTTAGTATCACATACGTTGTTGTACAACAATAGTCTCTGCCTGAAAATCAATATGATGGTATTGATGTAGCGGCAGCGAACGAACAAGCAGATCGTCATCGCCAAAGATTGTTGAGTAGTATAGTATAGAATAGCAACATTGATGCCTTTTGAAACATTTATGCTTTTTATATTGTTTTATGTAATAACATTGTCGAAATGTTGCATTTATATTGAAATATTCTATAAAGAGAATAAGACTCGTGTATGCCCTTTTACTCTCTACATAAGGGCGGAAAAAGAGTGCAATAAGTTCTCTATACTATTCATAGTAGAAATATAATAGTAGATGCAGTACGACAACAAATACAACAAGTATTGTGTCAACTCAGCTGATTGAAAACCAATGAAATTGTATACAAAATTGGAAACTACATGTGTTTTATTTGAAATTTAGAAAGTGTTTAAGTAAGAAAAATAAAACGTTTCTATGTGATTTTTACGGAGAAAACATTTCAAAAACAGCAATTGTAGGCGAACGGTGGTTGTATACAAACAAAAGTAAACAAACTTTGAAATAAGAGAAAAACTCACTCCAGAAAAAATTTAAAATAAGCTGGGCTAGTGCTTCTACCATTTTTTTTGGTACCATGATACTATTCAATACTTTTTGTCGTCGCTCTGTTTACGACAAAACAAAAACAATTATTTCAGTGAGCTAAATGCTTGCTTTATTTATTTTAACAATGAGCCTGTTTTTTTTTAATCCCTGCTAAACTAATTTTTCGACGACTTTGTATGGTGAACTAAGCGATATTAAGCGATTTTAAGCGGCACTTCATACAAAGTCGTCGAAAAATTAGTTTAGCAGGGACTAAAAAAAACAAGCTTAATATTACATCTAATGTTAAAGCAGATGTAAGAAAAATAAAGTGCCATAGCAAAAGAGCCTTCAGCACAAAAACTATCCCTTTTTTATTTTCCAATGTAAGATTTACTAATGTGTCCATAGAAATCGAACAGGTACCCTTTAACAAAAAGATGTTGAAACATCGCTCGTGAGTTCGAACACTCATTGATCTTTTTTTTTTTTGACGCGTTTTTTTTTTGCTATTGGTACAAAATATACCATTTTGGGAAAAATAATTTCCGTCCCTTCCCCACAAAGTTCCTTCCTTTTAAAGTTGGTGTGTAAAAATAGGGACTAAAAAATCTGGCTGTTTTCATTAGATTAGATATAGGAAGTTTATATGTTCTAGAAATTTGTTTATTGAGATCTTAGGTAAATTTTTGTAGTTGATTGTTTCCTTGAATTTTGAACGGTTTGCTACCTATGGACCTGAACACGGGAAAAAAGGTAAAAAAAATCGAATTTTTTTAAGTTTTTTGCGATTTTGATCTGGAAGGTGAAGTTTTTTTGATTTTATATGTTCGCAATTTTTGTTCTTTATGACAGACAGCTACAACTTTGCCTCAGAGAGTAAATCGAAATTCTGAACGGTTTGCAAGATATGTGCCTGAGAAAATGATCACATTTTTACGAAAATGATACCGAGGCCCCAAATCTTTGGCGGCCCATAAAAAAAAAGTGCATGACTTTGGGAAAAATTGGGAGACACGGGTCTTTTTTTTTAGTCTTTTATCACGTAGTAGAAAAAAATTATTTTGGTCCAAATTCATTTTTTTTTCCAAAAATTATCTTTTTTAAAATACTTAGTACAGAAATATTAAATTCGGTATAAACAAAACTTTGTAAGGAAGGAAAATTATGTAAAATTCTTTCAAACCGGATCAAATCAAATTTTTTCTATTCTCAAAATTCCAAAAAAAGCGAAAATCTGTAATATAAAAAACTAAAATTTTTGTGCGTATTAGGAACAATTACGTCAAAATATGTTAAAAACACATAGGAAGAAAAACCAATAATTTTTGAATTCTGTGAAATCGAAAAATGAGAAAAGTAGTGAACTTTGGATTGTTTTGTAAAATATACCAAGTTATTTTCATTCTTAATACCTACAATCGGGTTTTGTAAGAACTTAAACTGTGCACTAGATCAAAAGACAAATCATTATGGCCGATAGAAATCAATTCTGATCCACTGTCCCGAGGGATTATGCCAGAAATCATATTCAACTAAAAACGGGAAAATATTATCTTTCAAATAATGCCATTGGAATCAACATAAAACATCCGTGTTTTATTTCATTTGAAAAAGTTGGTTTACATTTAACCAATATCCTTTGCGCGCTGAAAAATCGGTCTTTTTGTTGTTGCTTAACGTGCCTGTAGCTTGTTGTAGCTAGTATACTTGTGTCCAAACACATTATCTTTGGTATTATTGGACACAATGATTAATTGGTAATAATATAAGTTAATGTGACAAAAATGTGGCTTTGTTTGTTGAAAACTGCTGAAAACGAAAACATGACAGAATATATTGAAACAAAAAAGGAGCAGATCTCCAATTTATGAAATCAATCCTTGCAAACATACACGCAAAGAAACGACTCGTTCCTCCCAAACGAAATCTCACATAACTGAAGTTCGTTTAGGGACTTTAGTTGGGAAAAAAAAACTAAAGCTTAGCCATAAAAGTCATTTCGTTTGGGAGAACCGAAAAATGTTTGCAGCAAACGATTTATGAAAAGCATAAGCTGAAAAAAACGTTTGTGAGAAACGAAAAATTCCTCCGCCAACTGTTCCCTCGGTTACAGCAACAGAGTTGTAGTTGATCCGAACTAAAAAAAGGCTTGGGAGAACTGAAAAACTTTTGCAGTAAACGAGTTATGTAAAATTAAAACTGAAAAACGTTTTGGGAAAACGAAACACGGTTCCACCAACTGTTCTTTCGGTTACAGTAAGCGAGTTGTAATTAAAACTTTTATTTTTGGCCTCCATAAGCTCTTTTTTCTTTAAATTTCCCACTTTTATGATATTGGTTTTACCCATAAAGTTTGTTTTAAAAAAAGTTGGAATTTTTGCTTATTTTTTTATTGTGTACCTACACGCCTGTCACGCTTTGCTTTCAAATAGCGACTAAAAGCGCAGCAAACTACAACGCCTCAATTGCCCATCCAAGATATTTCGCCAAGGTAGAAGCATTAGAGTGTGTGATCACTTTAATGTGTATGCGTGAGTGTGTATGCCAAACCAGTGGATAAGACTGTCGACGGAATGAGAGAATGAGAGAAATTTACGTTCTTCGTAATCTGTTCTCTCATTAGAAAAATGGCTAATTTCAGTTATCACAATCGGCTTTTAAATTGCGGCAAATATAGTTTTGCGTCACGTTTGAACAACGTGATACACATTTGCGATATATGAGATTATTACATGAACGGTTACGATTAATAGATTAATACAAATCAATCAAAGTATTGTTGGAGCAACCGAGCAATAAATGTTTTTTTCTTTGCGTGTATATATGGTTCCGGTAATATGTTGATGGGACCGTAAGTTTTCAGCGTTTAAGACAGATTATCATGATACCAGATGCCCACTGTAGTCTTGTATCCCTTCAATTAAGCAGAATAAAACACTGTTATCCGATTATTTTTTCACAAATTTCATATATTTCTTTTTGTTTTTCATTCACGAGATTCTGTTTTTTTTCTCATTTCTTACTAAATTAAAGTTGCTGTTTTGTTTTTTTTTCTAATTTTTTCTTTTTACATTACAATAATAATATACATATATATTATATAAATTATTGTTTTAATATTTATTCTTATTTTGTATTTATTTTAAACTTAATATATAAATTGTACACTTACATTTTTAAAAAATATGATATAGATATTTATGTTATACGACCATGTGATAGTTGATGTTCTAAGTCTAATTACTAAGTATTAATGCATAAGTAATATGTGACTAATTACATTTCAAAAGGGAAGGACTTACTTAGGATAAATTAAACGATACACATTGACGATTCTATATTATTTATACTACACGGACACATTAAAATCTGAACAAAAAAAAAAAGTTTTGATTATAAAGGAAAATTCAAATTCCAAAAAAAAGGAAAACTAATTATTTTTTATTAACTTTATGTACAACAATAGCCTTTAACTACGAAAATATTATGTGATAAATGAGAACATAATTATTGAAAGTATGAAATAGTATCACAATTCTTTTTTATAAAAAAAATTTTTGTTTAATCTATATTTTTTAAACATTTATTTTTTTGTTTTTTAGCTATTTTAAAATAATTTTTAAACATTTAATTATATACAAAAAAAAAAGGGAATCATATGTGGGATTTGAAAAGATTTTACAACTTTTTTTTTGTATTTTTTTTTTGTTTGTATTGCACAATTATTATCAATATATTTTCTGTTTGTTTAATATTTTACAAAGTTTATAGATTTTAGTCATTGTTTTTTTTGTAATTTTTTGTTTTATATGCTTGTTACGATTTTAAATTCGAATTTTTGATTTTCTTTATGATTTTTTACGGCTTTTCGTTTGTATGTTAAGACATTTTTGGTTTTAGCCCCCAAGTCCTTGATTTTGTTTAATTTTTTGCTTTAGATTTTACTTTTTAGAATTTTTTTTATGAAACGAAATCAGTCTCTTTTTTGTTTTGTTTATTTGTAATTGTTTAAAGCGTTTTTTCATTACTTTTAACTTCTCTTTGAAGTAATCGGCGAAAAAATCTGGATCTTTAAAAACAGTTTTTGAAATGTTTTGTTGTTCTTCTAAATAAATTAGTAAAAAATCTTTGGATTTGTTTCAATAAGAATAAGTTGCTTTTGTTTTAGTGCCTTTTGGTTTAACCGTAAACAATATTTTCCCCTCTGTAGATAACATTGTTTTAAAAATTATGCATCTTTATGGCCAAAAGCACAAAACGTTTTCTGGTTGAGTCCATTTCACGCATTATGTTGCTTTTAACATTTTCATATCAATTTGGACGTTTAATGATCTTCTTTGCCATATATTATTATTTTATATTTCAAACATTCATCTTCGTTCACAGAAATAATTTAAATGAATGAGATATTTCAATGAAAAAAACAACCATACTGTGTACGGGCGTACTCGGTATACATGTTTCATTATACTCTACTGCTGCCCCTTAGACATTGTGATGTATCTGTGCGATGTGGTGGTTCTCAAAGACATTTTGCTCGTGTGTCAGTTTTTCATAGTGCCTATGAATGAGTGAGATCATTGCTAAGCGAGTTTGTCAATGCGATGGTCAAGAGAGTGCGAGAGAGAATGAGAGAAGGCAAATATAGATTTTAAAATTGAAACATATTATAATACTCTCTCAAGTTATGAGCTTTTCGAAGCCGAGCATTCAGTAAACTGATTAAATATTTAATTGGAGTAATTATTCGAATGTGGTAATAACTTTTGAAGGTCGCAAAATTGTTGTTACCTGTAAACTCAATTTTCAGTGGGACCTTTAAATACAGACACATTAGGAGAAAATGTTTTAAGCACAGCTTTCGGTCGCACATATATAATTTCCTTCTTCTTTTACCTTCATTCTTTTATATTACCATATATCTCTTACACTCTCTCGTCATTTCATTTCAAATTAAATATGTACAATTTCACTTTGAATCTTCGGGATTTAATACATAAATCTCTTAGATTTGTTTTTTGTTCTAAGTTTAACTTTCGACAAAATTTGCTATACCCTATTTTACCCTGAAATCCGGAAAATTGTTGAGCGGCTCTAGTGTAAGTGTTGTGAGAACTCTAAAGCAAAGAGCGGGTGTTAAGATTGGACTCAATCTTCTTTTATGCCACTCATCTGAAAATATACAAGGAAAACGAAATATGCAATTAGTAAATAGTCAGAAAGTTATATAGACAAATTCAAACATTTGATAAAGATATAGAAAGATATAACCAAATAAAAAGATATTGGACACGTCAGACTTTTGCAAAATAAATGCCAGCAAACTTTAGAAATGAAACTAAAGTCGCGAATGAACACGATACTAGATGTCGCCAGTGACGACACAAAATTTAGAGGAAGCTTTAAGAGGTTCGCGTTTGCATGTTTCTTCAAAATATAGCAGCGTATTTACTTTAAAAAAGAGAATCTCTGGGAATGTCGCTAGGGAAATATAATAAAATCTATCCCAGCGATGTAACATCGGTCGCTTCTAGCGACGACAACGATGTTGCTCTTTCCCATATATATTAAATGTAGAGTCGCTTGTCGCTGCAATGATATATTGAGAGAAAAGCTGAAACGAAGATACAATTGTTATTACGAATTGAGGTAAAACTTATGGATTTGCCATAACGAAGTCGGTTAAAGCTTTCGACTGTCAGAAATTAAAAAACTTGCTGGTGATTCAAAACATCCACAAAAAATCAATGAGTGTTCGAACTCACGGGCGATGTGTTAACACCTTTTTGTTACACGTACCTGTTCGATTTCTATGAACACATTAGTAAATATTACATTGGAAAATATTAAAATGAATGGTTTTTGTGCTGCAGGTCCTTTTGCTAGTGCACTATCTTTTCTGCTTTAACATTAGATGTAATATTGTTAAAATAAATAAAACAATATTTAGCTCACTAAAATAATTGTCTTTGTTTTGTCATAAACAGAGCGAGTAATTGTACAATGAAGTAATTGTTTTTGTTTTGTCATAAACAGAGCGACGACAAAAGTATTGAATAGTATAGAGAACTTATTTCACTCTTTTTCCGCTCTCATGTAGAGAGTCTGAGTAAAAGATCATAAACGAGTCTTATTCTCTTTATAGAATATTTCAATATAAATGCAACATTTCGACAATGTTATTACATAAAACAATACAAAAAACATAAATGTTTCAAAAGGCATCAATGTTTCTATTCTATACTATACTATTCAATACGCTTTGGCGACGACGACCTGCTTGTTTGTTCGCTGCCGCTACATCAATACCATCATATTTATTTTCAGGCAGAGACTAGTGTTGTGCAACAACCACGTATGTGATGCTAACGCTGTGTGTTGTTTGCTTGTGTTCACTTTGATAGATTGTCCTACCCGTGCCTAGAGTTGTTAACACATCAACATATTCTCCCAATACAACCCATGAAGCGACAGTGGATAGCTCTCGCAACCTTTTTACACTCAATAATTAGGATTTATAGTTTAACAACACCAGTTTCGAATGGTTTATTAAAACGCTTTGTCATAGCTATTTACTCAATAGTGTTGCCGTCGTTATGCGACTGGTCACGAAAATTTGTTCCCAAAGTCGAGGGCAAATATTAAAGATCACCTCGAGACAATTTAAAAACAAAACAAAAAATGTCCTTTCCGAGCCCCTGAAAACAGCCAAAAGTAACTTTTTTGTTTTTTTGATCGTAACATACAAGACATCGTTATATAGGTCTCGACGAGTACTACATTTGTTACCGACAACACGCATTAAATGAGGTCTTCATTAGAAAATGATGTCGTACGTCAGCGACATCTATCGGACAAATGTATTACTCGTTCAGATCTACACAACGATGTCTTGTATGTTAGGATCGAGTCACAAAAAACTACGATAAAAAAAGGATTCTGGCTGTTTTCACGGGCTCGGAAAGGACAATTTTTTTTTAAATTGCCTCGAGGTTATCTTTAATATTTGCCCTCAACTTTGGGAAATTTTGGTCTAGAGAACATAGTCGAAAACAATGTAAGGCGTTCAGAGTAGGAATCGAATCCACGTTCTCAAGTACAAGATTAGCACACACTACGGTCGGTGATGGGCTAACAGGTTAACAACGGGTAAATTGTAATATCTTTTTATGTAGTATTTCTATTCCCGAGCATACCGGTGAACTTGACTGTAAGTGCAATAGTGAAAAAGTGGAACCACATAGAAGCACTTGTAAAGGATTTATTTATACATATAGCTAATTTTCAAATAAGACGACAGATTATATCAACAATGTAATGGGGTGCCAGTGGTGCCTAATTATTAAGAATATCGTCATGGAAAAAATATTTCTTTGCCTCAATGGAGGAGATGATCCGCATTTGTAATATACGCTTACATCCAGGAAGGGATTGGGGAGTTTCTCACAACAACTGAGCAGTGCGCTTTCTAGTTTTACACTCACTAATTGGGACCTACAGTTTGACACCGTTTCCGACCGGTGTTTTGAAAAGCTTTTTCATTGCAAAGTCCTAGGTAATGGCGCCATCAGTTAGCGAGATGACTGTCGTCGTAGGAAATGTGAGGTAGCAGGGATACAACCCACATTCTCATGTAAAAGCATTTTCACCACCGACGGCAACAACGTGAATCTATGTATACAAAAAAAAATAGATTACAAAACTATTCAACAAAAATCTCGTTTGTTGGAAACCGAATTTTAGCCTTTGATTCAAATACTTTTTTTTAATCAATATTGAACTCTTAGGAAATACCACTTAATAAGTTGAACTAAATAAACAAATTATTGAATACTTTTGCATTTTCAATAAAGGAAACCACAGACTTATCATTCGTAAACTTGAACATCAGCTATCGTTTATGTTTATTGTCGGTTTACCGCCCTTCTTGATACCAAATAAGAATTTAATCGAAGTTGGTCGCGTCACTATCATGTTCAGAAAATTTTTTGATAATATTTTTTAAATTCATCAGCCAGATGAAAAGCTCAAGCTCATGCTCATGAATGACAAGTCTGTGGTTCGCTTAAAGAAAACACTTGAAATAAAGTAATAAGTTGAATCAAATGCTTTTTATGTTTGTGTGCTTGCAATACTTTTCAAACAGTTCCATATTAAAGAATTCTCAATGCAATTGAGTTTTCATTTACATTAAGTTTGATGCATATTTTCAATAACATTCAAACAACTGGTGATGGAAATCTGTGGCAAGATCTTAAATTGTTGAATAGTTTGCCAGGAAACTTGAGGATGCATGTTGAAAAACCTCACACAAGTAAAAAAAATTACAGCAGACAGTTGTCCGAGGCCTTCGGCCACGGACTGTCCCTGCAGGTTGTGTCAGAGACACGGCCATTAAGTTTAACGTAGAATACGCCATCCGATAAGACAGAAAACATATATAACAATAAATTCATTTGCTTATATTATTTATCATTTATTGTTATATATGTTTTCTGTCTTATCGGATGGCGTATTCTACGTTAAACTTAATGGCCGTGTCTCTGACACAGCCTGCAGGGACAGTCCGTGGCCGAAGGCCTCGGACAACTGTCTGCTGTATTAGCATTCGAGCGTTGTGTGAAAGCTTTACGCTTTACAATTCAAAATTAATGTTACAACAGCTTTATTGAAGCTTTCGCAAAAAAGCTTTATTACGTTAGCTTACTGTTTGTTTCACTTTTTACTAGATACATGTTGCCAAGCAACATTAGCTTGCTGTTCGTTTCACTTTTTACTAGATACATGTTCCTAAGCAATGTTGAGCAACCAAAAACACTCAACCAAACACCACACATATGTTTGAGTGTATGTGTTTAAACAATTTTCATTTGAGAAATTAAAATACTAGAAATATATCAGCCAATATGAAATGTATATCAAACGAAAGATAACATCTTCATTTACCTACAAAAAATTTTTAAAAAAATGCATCTAGCCGTTTCCTCAAATTCAATGAAATAAAGATTACAACAACAAAAACCTGACATGACTCCTCATACCGTAAGGTAAGACGTATTCTACGTCAAAAAATATTTACATTTTGTCCGTTATTTGGAGTTGTGGTCATATCGACACAGATTTGTTTTCAATTATAATTCAAATCAATATCTATTTGCATTGGAACTTACAAAAAATGCTAGAAGATATTTTATTGAATTGATCATTTGTATATTGAAGTTACTTTAAATTTGCAATATTTTTGTTTTTCAAATCAATAACATGTTTGATTAAATAAGAAATGAAACCCAAAAATTCTGTTCATTGATTCAATAACTTTCCTTTTGACTAATAAATTAGAAATTGATAATTCGTTTACAATTTTCTTTATCAATAAAACTAAAATCGTCATCACATGAAATTCAATAAATTTTGTTATTGAATCCGTGATTTTCGTAGTCAATTATGATTAACTTATTCTCGGAAAAAATTACATCCTTTAAAGGTGACGCCAGAGAAATGGTACAAAATAAGAAAATGACGGCGAAGACGACGAGCGAAACAACTTCTAAATTTTGTTAAATCATTTTGATTTGTATTTACTGACTGGAATGGTGTTATGGAAGTTATTAATTGCAGCTTTTATATACTAATGGAATGAATCGAACGCAATGAGTGGTCGATCACACTTTTTCAAACCATATCAAATCAGTTTTTTAAAATATATTATGCTGTATTATTAGCTAAGACTCCAATTTATATTATATATTTCAGAAGAAGGCCTATTAATACATATACCTTCTTCTCGTTAGATATTCTGTATGTTTATAAAAAGTAATTTCTAAATTAGCAGATCATCAGATACATTGTACTGCATACATTGCATACATTTTAATTATGTCAGTTTCAGCGCCACCTGTGCAAAAATTGCCAAACAAGTGCCAATTAAGACTTTGGTTAAACAGAAAAATACGACTGAATTTATTTTTAATTGAGCCAATTACTCGACTACTTGAATGAACAAATGTGGAAACAATTCCTATTTCACTTGAGCCAAATGTTTGCGTACTTGAAATTACAAAATTCTTGATTCGATAGACTTTAAATCCAAATGAACACATACTTTATTGAAATAAGTTTAAATGTTATTTAAATTCGTACTCAGGTTGATTACCCGTGGATTCACTGGCTTTCAATTAAATTCTGTATAGACAAGAAGTCGGGAATATTGAGTATTCGGTGAAAAAATGGTTTGGATGTTTTCGCCCTTGTAAACGTTGAAGCAATTTTCATTTAGTTGGATTTTATTTATTCCTATAAGTTGTAATACTCAATAACTTGTGGTGAACAGAGCTAAGGAGACGTATTGGTGGGCATAGAAATATTTATATTCCAAAACAACCACCACAATAATAAATTCAACAAGGCTTTTTTACTTCTTGCTATTGAAAACCTGGGTACAAATTAAAAACCGATATTACATTTTAATTAATATTGTACTCAAGTTGATTATACAAGTAATTGAAATAAAATATTTCATACTAATTAACCATCGTCATCGTAACTTTGAACGTAACACAAGCACACATTGAATTGAAAACATTAAAAAAAAGATTAATTAACTTTTTATTACCGATCTACAATGTGTGTACTTTAACAATTTTCTTCATTATCTAAAATTCAAATATAAAAGTAATGCAATTGACAAATTTTATGATTGATTTGAGAATATGACAACGTATGAGGACGTATAAAGCAAATGAGGAACTCTGAGAGCTTCGACCGATAAAAATTCCATTAGGGGCAATGGAGGGACTGGGGAGCGCTCGCAATCAGTGATCTGTGTGCTTTCTACTTTTGCACTCACTGATTGGGACCTACAGTTTAGACCAGACCCGAACGGTATTTTGAGAAGCTCTGTTATGGCGAGGTGACCGCCGTCGAAAAAATGTAAGCAGGGATCGAACGCGTACACTACCATTTGCACCACCAACGGTTTGTGTTCTTATATTTGTCTTTTATTTCGCCTTTTGAAAAAACAATTGAATGTTGCCTAAGAAATATAATTTTTCGATTTTGGAGATATTATTTTAATTTTTCCATTTTTTTTTGTGTTTGTAAATTTTCAATCTGTTTAGTTGGAACGGTCTCGGAGCCGCTCTCGAGTTAAGTACTGGCTCGCGATCTAGGAGCCAAAGTTGAATCTAGAGGCTCTCAAAGTTGCGAGCCGACATGTTGGACACTAAATAAAACTGATAAACCCCTAGAAGGGAATGAACAGAGTGGGAAGAGCTAATGCTGTATTTGTAATAAAAGTGATATCAATCTCAAGAGAAATTAGCAGAGCACGAATAGCTCTAAAGTTGTGAGAGAATATCAACAGAGAAAAAATTGGAATCCAAACAGACCCAGACAGGCTACCGATGGATGACGAAGTTTTTTTTTTACATGTTTTTAATAATTTCTTATGACAGAGACAAATCGTTTGTAGTGGATAAGGACTTTTTACCTCCTTTCGATTTCAAAAAGTCCACAACTCCTTTTGGTCCAATAAGAGTATTTTCGGATTTGACTCATCAAATTTTATATGAGAGGTTTTTAAATACAACGTATGGCAAAATAAGTAAGGTAGAAGCAGTGGGATTTGTAGGAATTTTGTTTTTGTATCAAGGGCCGACTTGTCAAACTCATATCCGATATATGGGCATTTCCAGAGAAAGTGCCAGCCTAAGTCACATCACGTCACCCTCGTTAATTGCTTATATTTTAGGACCATGTGGTTCGATTGTGTTCTATTATTTTCCTAAATGTAAGTAACTACATAGTCATTAAAGGAAAAGAAGACAATCAAACTAACTGGTCCTAAACTATAAGTAGTTATCGAGGGTGACGTGATGTGACAAAAGGTTGACCTTTCTGTGGAAATGCCCATATCCAGTTTCCTCGAAATTTATTGTTATTATTTGTGTAGTAAGTCTGCAATATATGTGTGCCTGAGGCTAACTGAAACTTTCACTGCTTTTACGCCGAAAGATTAACAAACCGTACGCAGATTAAATACATGTTTTTATATGTTCAACAAACATCCAGTTAATCTTTCGGTGTAAATACACATTTATTTAATTATTTTATAAAAAGTACTCTTACGTCGAAAAAGTACTTTCGGAAGAATACAAAAAGTCCCCTCAAAAATTGTCAAATATACAATATTGTGTACAATATTGTTAAATCTTTTGGCTATCGTCTAATATGGAGTTAAACATCTGAGAAACAGCGTCGTTGAGACGCTAAAACTATTATTCGCCGTTATCGGTAACGCGTTTGGTTCTGTTTGAACTCGTACAGTGAAACCCCGTAATAATTATTAACATAACAATTAAACAAAAGTGTATTTGTCAAATGTTAATAATTAACCAGCAAAAAAATTCTGAGAAACTCGAAAAATCTAAACAAATTTTGTGTGGCTCAAGAAATATGGAGGATCTTTACCAACCAGGAAACAACACAGTCTTTGTCAAACAAGGCGTTACAAACATTTCCAAAGAAGAACGCCTTACAAATTTTACTTGTTTAGAAATTAAGGCAAAGAGAAGCCTAGATACAATTTAGAGCTCAAACAGAAACATGGCGTCGTTGCTGGTCGTGCAACTCGTTTACCGTTACTTCTATTTGAATGATCATGTCTTTGTCGAGAATACGTGACGGCTGACGACGAAAGACCAAGATACAATTTATTATAATTCCTTGCCGGGGTTCTTGGTTTATTATTTTCGAGTTTTTATTTTCACCTGTTTATAGAAATGTAGTTCTTGGAAATGTTGGAAGTTGTTGGAGAGATATTGATATGAACAATTTAATTTTGCATAAATATAAGTGAAAGTTACGACTTTAGACGCCAGACAATTGTTTTTTTTTTTTTGACATTTAAATTAATCACCACACCTATTCCAAAAAAACAAATGTTGAAAAGATCTTCTTGTCACACATTTGTATGAAAATTTTTTATTTTTTATGATAACTTTAGACGATTGCGTTATGCGACATGGTTGTATTCATACACCAAGGCTGGCTTAACTAACCAAAGAAGGGGTGATATCGTATTTAAGTACAATTAGATATTTTAGGGAAATATATGTACAGTAGAAAGACTGGCCGTCGATGGTGCAATGGGTAGTGTGCGCGCCTCTGTACAGGAGATCCTGGGTTCGATTCCTGCTCCGACCACCTTAAAATTTCTTTCGACGACGGTCACCTCGCTTAGTGATGGCGACACTATCGAGTACTTAGCCATGAAAAAGCTTCTAAAAATACCGTTCGGAACCGGTGTAAAAGTGTAGGTCCCTATTAATGAGTATGAAACTATAAAGCGCACAGCTCACTGATTGTGAGAAGTTTTCCCCAATTCCTTCATGGAATGTAATGGGAAACCATTTATTTTTATTTTAGAAAGACTATGAAGAGAATATAAGTTATGTATTCATGGAGCACTTACATACTTGACTGCTCTATTCCGAAAGGTTTCCTGCTCCATGTCACGGATTTTGTGGGTTAGCATATGTTGTTTTAGGTTGCCCTGGAATGAAAAGAGACAGAAAGAAGATAAATTAGTAGTGTAAAATAACTGCAGCCGAGAAAATGCAAGAAACCTCAGACAGAAATTAGAGTGTTAAACAGTAAAACCAAATCCCCCACAAGCTTTCAAAAATTATAAAAATATAGAGATATGCTATGTATATCTTCCACATGCCTTCCTTATTTGTAAACATGGTGACAGAGAGAGAGAGAGACATCTCATCACCGGAAAACTAGGAAATTGTTCAGCTCACCTTTGTTGTAAAACCGCGATCACATATCGTACACTTGAATGGTCTCTCCTTCGTATGACTTCTATAGTGTATCTCCAAAGCCGAATGGCAGGGGAATGTTTTGAAACAAATGCCGCAAGTAGTGCTGCCTCTGACTCCTACACACATCCGAGAAGAGAAAAAGCAAAAAGAACAAAATGTCAAAATTAGTTTATCGCTGTCTCTACGCAAACGCAGCTAATATGCAGTACTCGTATGTATGTAAGTAAGAGAATGTGAAGCAAACTAAAAGCTTGGAATGAGAAACCAAAAAAAAGCCATGCACCAATGAGTATTGTGGGGTATAGGAAGGGGTTTGGGTTGGGATAAACAAAAAACAAAGCTGGTTTTTCTTCTGCCTTGCATTGCATTGCAAAATTTGTATTGAATTGGAATAAAAAAATGTTTCACTCACAACTCACCCGATAGAGCTAAAGGATTAAATGGTGCCGCCGGCATAACAGATTGCGCTATTGAATTCATGGCTGTGCACATGTTTTGCGTGGAAGCCGGTGGAAACAGCGGGAGATTTGGAAACATGCCAAATGGTGGTCTTGCGGCTATCATTGGATTTGGTGCCTGGGGATGTGTTAGCTGTGACGACGTGGTAGATATCGATACAGCGGTCGATGACGATGACAACGAGGGGGGCTGGGGGATCGCTGGTGGTGTGTTGGGTGATAAGGCCGATTGTTGTTGCTGTTGATGATGCTGCGCTTGCGCTTGTGCATTGGCATGGGCCTGAGCTTGCGCTTGCGCAGCCTCGCGACGCAGTTGTTCTTGGTGCATGGCCACAACGGCGTTATGTTGCATTTGCTGATGATGTTGCGCCGCCGCCAAAGCGGCTTGTTGTTGCATGAGATGCTGATGTTGTTGTTGAAAATGATGATGTAGACCTGGTGGCAAACAGTCTACTGAGCTGGTAGGTGGTAAGGTTGTGGGGCTAATTTGGGGCAATTTCGGTGATTTGCTCAATGGAGATGGTGATCGTTTTATCGAGATCATGGGCTGAGGCGAACGGGCACTTAGGCTGCTGTTGGCAGAAGCCAGCGAGGGAGCGGCGCGGGGTGTTAAATCCAATGCGCCATGCGATGCTTCCGATGCAGGTCTTAATGGTGAAGTAGGGCGGGTGACATTTAAAGGCTTCGGTAACGGACTGGGACTTGTGGGAGCAGAGTTTACTGAGTTGGGATTGGAGGTGGTAGATAGTGGTCTAGAAATGGCATTTATTGCACCAGATTGGTTGATTTTCAACTTTTGTTCGAAGAGTAATGACTTAAAGTCTTCCGTCGACTTTGGTCTTTCCGATTCCACATCATTTGAGTTGGACATGTGTTCGGATGACATATCATCATCATATTCATCACCACAATCCATTTGATCATCCATGTCACCTTGTGAAGACTCTGAACCCAATGCACCATTGTGGGGACCGCCCATTGGATGCATGCCAGGACCTCCCGGCATTCCGAAATGGAAAGCGGCCGCTGCAAACGGATTCATGAATGCTCCTGGCATCATGGAGGGCGGAGGATCTCGGATCTCTGCTGCCTGAATTTGTTCTGGCGTTAAGTCCGTGGGTTCACCGGTGTGCAGGCGAATGTGCTGCTGCAGGACCAGTGCATTGGAGTACTTCTTATGACACACTGGACACTGGTGGAAATTTCGCATTGGTGGGCGGATTTTATGGACAGCCATGTGTGTTTTCAAATTTCCTTTGGTGGTAAAAGCTCGACCGCAGATGCGGCACTTGAAGGGTCTCTCCCCAGTATGGGTGCGGTAATGCATTTGCAGAGCACTTTTGCAGGACAGCACACGATCACAGACCACACATTGATTAGGGTCTGTAATTTTCTTATTCTTCATCAGTTCCTTCAACTTCATGGTCTCCTGCGAATTGGAGATTTCGATGAAATTCTCCCACGAATTGTCATTACTGTGAGGGCGAGGTAGTAGAGCCATGTCGTATGGCTTCATGGGATTGCAGAACGGAGGCCGAGGTAACTGAGCCGGTGACCGGATAGGCGAGTGTCTGTCTTCAGTCTTAGTAAAATTGAGAGGGAAGCGCTCAGCAAAGAAGTCCTCTCGATGATGCATTGAAGGCGGCAGCTGGCCTGGGGTTGGTAGATGGTCGTAATGATTTTGGGACCCCGGTGTAGGTTGGGGATACAGCACAGCTGGTGGCTGCACCGGTTGCACTACCGGTGGTACATGATGGAAAGCCTTAATGTTAGCCAATGGAGCTGGTGGTGTTCTAGGTACTTGGGGTCTTGATACGGGGGAAGATTGTGTTGCAGGTAAATGGGTTTCTCCACGTTGTTTATCGCTTTCTTCGTGTGCCATTGAACTATCGATATTTTCAGCTTTAATATTAATGTCCATGGGCGGTGTGTCTTTTTGTAATGCCACGCTTTGTTCTAGTTCTTGTTCCGGTTCCTTCTCCACCAAATCTTCATGTTCCTCCAGTAACTCTGATTTTATTTGCGTATTATCGGGCGAGTTTGGTTGTGATGTTTTGCTCAAGTCTGTAGGAGCGTCGTGGTTAGCTTTGTTCAAAACTGCTTGAGCTGCTTGCTGGGCTTGAGCAGCTGCCTCACCCAAACTGCTTACAACTTGAGGAAAGAATGGATTTGGGAATGTACCTGCTGAACTTTGCAATGACTTCAAAATATCCAGTGGAGGTCTATAGAGACTCGACAAACCTGGGAAGGGATTTGATGGACTCGGAAAGTTTAGCGGTGGCATTTGTGGGGACACTTGTTGAGGGGCTGGTGCTGGCGCTGCAGGCATTTGTTGTGGCATAGCAGCAGGTGAATGTGACGGTGAACTGTCCGGCGACATTTGATCCAGAAGGGGAGGGTGGAATTTGTCTAAATGTTCAGGAATTGGAGTAGCATTCATGGGCACATGGGGGAATTTGTGGGCGTGTCTTTGGAAATGAACCTTCAAATTGCCTTTGGTTGTAAATCTACTGCCACAGACATTGCACTTAAAAGGTCGTTCACCCGTATGAGATCGGATGTGGATTTGTAAAGCCGAATCAGAGCCAAACACTTTGCCACAATAACGGCATCTGTGTTTAAAAAATGGCTCGTTACCGGCCTTGCCATTGTTTTCCTTGAAAGCAAACTCGTCGGCCATATTATTTGCTAATATACCCTGAGAGGCGGAGTCTAAGACTTCCTGGGCTCTCTTCTGCAACATTTCCAAAGAGTTGGGCTCCGGCAAATCATCGTGGTGGGTTATTATCGATGAGGCCAAATTTGAACCGAAGGGCAAAGGGCGATTTTCCATTTCCTTTAGCTTATCCAAAGCGCTACTTGAAGAACTTTTGTTCGGTGACTCAATGCTAATGCATCTCGCGGACTCTGATTCCTCTTCGGCTTCACGCTTGCGCTTTAGGGATTCCATGGGAATTCCAGCGTTTATTAAGTGCTGACGCGCCTTATCCTCGGCCATGCGAGCTTCAGCCTTTTGTCTGAGCTCCAATTGGGCTATCCGCTCTTCTTCCTCATATGTATCTTCTTCACCATTCTCAACCTCTTCGTCGTCTTCTTCTTCTTCAGGCTCATTTTTCGATTGATTCATTGCCAGTTGGGACTGCAGTTGTTGAATTAATTGAATTTGAAATAATTGCTGCTGTTGCAAATTAAAAAGAGTCTGTTGCAAGAAGGCTAATTGCTTCATTGCCGCCTCGTTATCTTGACCAGAGGCACCATTGGCAATAGTCTTAGCAGCCACTTGGGCTATAGCCAACTGCATATTCTTGATAGCTTCCAAATTAACAGGAGCAGTTGGAAATTGAGTGGCAGCAGCTAAAGCCGCAGGTAATGAGGGTGTAGAAGAAAAACACTCCCCTTCTGAATCTTTGTTGAGGGGTGTCTCGTGACTTTCTTCATAATCCATGGTTTTATTTGCGTCTTCATTTGAAGGCAGTTGGTTTGTTGTATCTTCTTCGACACTTTCTTCCTTGTCGGAGTGAGGAGTTTTAATTAAACACATGTTACCCACTGTTTGAATGTTCTCTTTCTCTTGTTCTAGCTGTTCGTCTTCTGTAGTTTCCTGGGCTTTGCTTACAGGCTCTTGACTTTCATTGAGGTCAGGTGGAGTTGGTGAAGGAAACTCTTGTTCCTTAGGATATGTTTTCAAAGGTGTAGCTTGATCCCCATCGCCAATCGAAGGATCTTCTCGGCCATTGCTGTTGTTGTTAAGATTGTGGGAGTGTTGAACATTTTCTTCGGTGGAGAGTTCATGGTAGGGAGAAGAGGCAGGTGGTCCTGGTGACGCTACAAAGTTGTTGTGTTCATTGTTGCTGCCTACGGCGATTCTTTCGCACGACTGACTGTCTTCATCATCCTGTGCAGTGGCAGCAGCCAAAGGTGAACATGTTCCATTCTCTTCATGATCACTTGTGGAGTCTGTAATGGCAAAAAAAGAAAGGTAGAAAAGGGTTTAGTTTGTTACTATATATTTATGGTTTATAGTTAAATATTTTTGCATGTCAATAACTTGATTTAAAGGCTGACAAATATCAAGATTTTTTATACAATTCATGGCAAATGTGTAAGATTTTCTCTAAGTCTTTTGTTACACTGCAGCTACTACTACTTCATCATCATCAGTACTTGGTGGAGTGATGCAATTATTCCATGGAATTGTTAGCATGGTGCATCATAGTCATCACAACATTCCTTGGCTGCAGAAAATGTTACGTGGTATGCCTTTCTACCGTTCCTCATCTTTGATAATAAACTTGTCTTCGAACGTCTTGGCTACTACTGCGCTGGAACAGTTTGTTAGATGGTGGCAATGTTCTGTTTCTGTTTTTTTGCTCTTTTGTTCGCTGTGTTACTTCTAAGCCATTTTTACACCTGTATCAATTGTTTTGGCGTTTTGGCGTAAAGCAAGTGTTTTAACATTCCTAAAACAAGCAACCTGTAACCAACCAGCCAATTCAGCCAACAAACCCAGCAACCTGCTTTCTTTGGTTGCCATGCCGTTTTTCTGTAATCTTATAAAAACAATCTACTCTCTCGCCTAGTTTTCTGGTTCCTCTATTACTATAGTCTCTCCTCTGAGCACAATATGACTTAATCGCGCGCCACGACTGGAGGTTGTTTGGTTTGGTTTGCTTTACTTTGGTTTGGCTTCATATGTGGTTGCAGCAGCACTTGCAGCATTTGCTGCATGCAGTGCCATTCCATGCCATGTGTTTCATTTTAGCCAAGTTAAGTGTGTTGTGGATGCCGGGTTTTGCAGTTGTGTAGTATTGTCGATATGTATATGTATGTGTATGAGTTTTTATTTTCTATTCAGTATTGACGCTTAATGCAACAATTAGTTAACTTTTTAGTTTTGGCTAGTTGGTCGGTTAGCAAGTTAATCAAGCGTTAAACCAATACAATAGCAACTACAACCCAGAACAACTAAGATCGAAAAAGATGATCTGGTTTTATAATTGTAAATGAAAATAAACGGACGGACATTAACACATTGAGAAGCTGAAATGAAGATCTTAAAGTCAGAGCTATCTAACATTTACTGGAACACATGGGAACTGTTTTGAAATTGAAAAGCATTGACGAGATATCTAGTTTAAAATTCAAAAGGAAATTTTTACGATCTTAAAAGGTAAAAGGCGGTTGGATTGTTTTAAAATTTGAAACCTATTACAGATTTGTTTTTATTTAACTTGAAAGTAGGGTACAAATCGTACCAAGTTAAATCATGTAGGATTTGTCATTTGTTGGCTGCCCTTAATTAGATACTTTAATAATTAGAAGTTTTATCTTGTGCGAGTTTGTTAGTTACTCGATCTGTTTTTTTAGAATCATTCTATATCATTATCTCAAAAGTGTACAATCGCTCAATTCTTCCAGTAAAAAATTTCACTCTTCATTAAATGAAAACGATACTGAGTTTATTTTAACTTGTTGGCAGTTGATTTGTTGGTTACGCTTGAACAATTAATGGTGATTTACATAATGTTCATTGCCTGATCCAACCGAACGCGAAATATCAAAAAGGAAAACCTCACCAAAATGATGTCAACTTTTACAATTTTATTTTAATTTACGTTCTATAATATCAAAACGAAATCGATGCAATTTAAAGGGAAATGGAGCGTGGGACAGTCTCGATTATGGACATAAAACGTTTATCTTTTTTATTAATTTTTAGCGTAATCGATTTGAGAACAAGAAAAAAAACCAAAAAAGATATGAGACGCCGTGGTTTTGGTTCTTCGTAGTCAATGATTTTTAATTTAATTTTTTGTTGCATATAAAGGGTACTAGGGATCAATTTAACGTCACAGTTTTGTTTTGCCTTGTATATAATAATAATAATTTAAGGTGGTCAGAGCATGGAAACAATGAAAGTATCAACGTGTATTTCCTAGCCCGAGAGGTCCGGGTAAACCGCTGAACCATTTTCATGCTTGGGATTGTGAACTGAAGCTGTTCACATGAACTTGGAATTCCCAAAAATTTAATACGAAATTTTGACAGCAGGAAAAACGTATTTGAAATGCAAGCTAGATATGTATGCTGAGCGAAGTTAAAATACAATGGCTCTCAGTTTACATCACACCCAGAGACACGCGAGCAGGTAGTCTGATATAGAGAATGAGCCCCATTTACATCAATAACTTTGATAAAGGACGAATTGTATGTACGGACTAGCATCGAAATCGCCCGTACACTCGCAGAACTAATTGTTGGAAAAGACGTTGAAGCAAACGTAAATTCGATGGATACCACCGAATTACCATTGCCATTGCCGAATCGAAGTTGTCACGAATGAATTGTGTACCTATAACTGAGATTCGGTTGAAACAACATTGTTTCAGAATTGATTCGGGTGTGACAATTACAATTTTCGTTCTATCAATTAATTTTTCCATAATTTTGGTTGCAACAAACGTATTTAGCCAGAACCCATCTTAAAATCGTCAGGGCATGTTATATCAATTTGCGTCTCAAAAGTTTTGTTCAAATAAAGAGAACTCTTTCCCCGATTTGTAATTATTTATGAGAATATAGGAATAAATGAAACAATAAATGCATAAATAGAAAAAAATTAATGAGTGTTCGAACTCACGGGCGATTTGTTAACACCTTTTTATTACACGGTATCTCTTTGATTTGGAAAATCAAAGAAAATTAATAGTTTTTGTGCTGAAGGCTCTTTTGCTATTGAACTTTCTTTTTTGTCACATCTGCTTTAACATAAGATGTAATATTGTTAAAATAAATAAGGCAATATTTAGCTCACTGAAATAATTGTTTTTATTTTGTCATAAACAGAGCGACGACAAAAAGTATTGGATAGTATAGAGAACTTATTGCACTATTTTCCGCTCTCATGTAGACCGTCGGTGGTGCAATGATTAATGTGAGCGCCTCTTGTACAGGAGATCCTGCGTTTGATCCCTGCACTGACCACCTTAAATTTCTTTCGGCGGCGGTCACCTCTCATAGCGACGGCGACACTATCGAGTATTTAGCCATGAAAAAGCTTCTCAAAATATCGTTCGGAATGGGTGTAAAAACTGTAGGTCCCAATCTATGATTATAGAACTAGAAAGCGCATAGCTCACTGGTTGTGAGAAGCTCTATCCGATTCCTTCATGGGATGTAATGGGAAACCATTTATTTATTTTTATTCATGTAGAGAGCCTGAGTAAAAGAGAATAACCGAGTCTTATTCTCTTTATAGAATATTTCAATATAAATGCACAATTTCGACATTGTTATTACATAAAACAATAGAAAAAGCATAAAAGTTTCAAAAGGCATCAATATTCCACATCAAAATTATGAATGGACCAAGTTATGACAAAAAGAAAGTAATACATTTTGTATCAGTCGCCAGATGTCGCCAGTATTTTTGAGTCATACAATTCGATCCACGAGTTCTTTATACTATTCAATACTCGCTGGCGACGATGACCTGCTTGTTTGTTCGCTGCCGCTACATCAATACCATCATACTTTTTTCAGGCAGAGACAATTGTTGTACAACAACAACGTATGTGATGCTAACGCTGTGTGTTGTTTGCATGTGTTCACTTTGATAGATTGCCCTATCCGCGCGTAGATGTTAACACATCAAAAATCATATCGTGACCAAAACCTCAATATAACTTGGATTGGGCTATGATAGCACCTAAACGTCTAAATTAGGTTGGGAAACGATCTAGATCGGTTGACACAACCTCAATCTACAGCTAACAACGTTTCTTCGTTTCTTTTTCAAATACTTAAACTTTTCAAATACTTAAACTCTATTATTTGTTCTCAATTCAATTTTTGTTTTGTTTGTTAATTTAAAGACTGATGTTTTTGCCTTCTGCAAAACCGATAGTGTGCATGCAGTAAATACACCTAGAGATGTCATCTGTCGTTTCATTTCACACTCTTTGTGCACCGCACCGCGCCGGTCGGTGTTATAAAGAGATGTTTGACTTACACCAGGTGGTGTTACAAGAACTGTTGACTTAAATTTGTCATGTCGTTTTGGTGGAGAACTGTGAAATTAAAATGTTTTTTTGACTTTTGTGTTATATTTTATTGGTACTATCCATTTCTGTTGTATTTAATACAAATATGTCAAGATACAAAAATGTCGTTCTTGTATTCCTTTAAGTTGTTTTGAACTAATGTATCTATCTGCTATTATTAAAGCAATAATTTTCAACATGCAACGTCCATATGCAGTCAAGCCTAATGTCGTAAATTTACTGAGGGAAGAATTTACTCTATGATAGGGTAAAGTGAAAGCAGAATAACTGTACGATTTCTTTGAAATGGAAGAGAGTTTCATTTCATTTCTCTGACAGAAAATTCTTATATTTTCATTGATTGTCTAACGTGACCTTCAGAGAAACTCATGTTAGTAAATTATTGGAATTTGTGAAAAGAACTGTAAGTAGACCTATAGAGAATTGTAGAGAATTGACGAGCAATTCATAATATGAAGTATACTAACTGTTTAAAAACACGGTCCCAGCAACATATTACAGGAAACATGTACATCTTTGCAAGCATTGTTTTCGTGAATCTGCTGCTTTTTTGTTTCTTTGTTGTCCGTCACAAACAAGCCCACATTTGGGTCACAAAAACATATATTATATCCAGTTAATCATTGTGTCTCAAACATGTAATATAGAATAGCAAGCACAATCTGTTTGGACACAAGGATACTATGTATATTTACAACAAGCTACAAACACGATATATTTGCATCCAAAAAACAACAAAAATACAGATTTTTCAGCGTGTGCAGGAAACAGCTCAAACAGCTAAATTGGGTGTTCCTGCGCAGCATGCACGCGAATCCTAGTGGGAGATTTTCAGAAGAACAAAATTATGCTCTGCAATTGCTGATACCTGGATACAACTGAATATCTGATGTGTAACATTAGGAAGACAGTGGTCAATATTGTCAATCAACCAACAATTTACAACTTTGGGAAGATGTAGAGGACACTTAAAGGCTAATACCTGATGACAGATGTCGAAGCCTGGTGAACTCAACGCAGCAGTGATATACTGCTCTCACTGCGAACATGCTGGTAAGCAACCCAATCCAACGATATGAAAAATCTGTCCTTTTTGATGATTGGATGCAAATATAACGAGTTTGTAGCTTGTCGCAAGTATAGTATACTTGTGTCCAAACATATTGTGTTTGCTATTCAATACTACATGTTGGACAAACAATGATTAATAGGTTATAATATATGTTTTTGTGACCCAAATGTAGATTTTTTTTGTTCAGAATTTCTAAAAGCAAAAGTGACAAATAAACAAAAAAGAACCAGGCCTTCAATTCATGAAGACGTGCTTGCAAACATATTCCTTGTTCCTGCAATATGTTGCTGAGGGTTGTTTTTCAGCGCGTAGTAAGCAGGTAATATATTAATTCGATTTTAAGCATTAATATATTGAGGCAAATGGTCGTATACATATTGGGCGAAAATGTTGTATCTTTCAGACGGAAATATTCGACATTACTAAGGATGCTTAATTTGGAGGAACGTTTCCCAGTAGGGATTATATGACAGATCAAACTGTTAAACTGTCATGGAATTTTTTCGAATAGTGTTTGATATTTCATCATGTCAACGTTTCAGCCTTTAGGCTTTTGAAAAGATCAATTGTTAGCGATCACAATTTTGCTCAGCATTGAGACCCATTTCTGGCTTAATGTCTACTTATATATAAATATGCTATATTACTGAATTCAGAGTGAATGACAACCCGAAGAGATGCGAGAGCTGCCTTTACACCAAAACAAACAACGGAAGAGAAAGTAATTATGAAATTAAGTCCCGTGATCTCGACGACATTTGGTCCCAACAATACGGAGCAACGTGTCACATACTCCTTGAAACCATGGAATTGTTACGATAAAAATTCGGTGGACAGATAATTTTAAGTTTCGGCCTGGTGAATTGGTGGACAAACCTCTAGATTATTTATTTTGGGACAAAATAAAAAATAAATTGGAAGCCAACATTACTCCTGATATTCGTCAAATACCACTCGAAATGCTCGAAGGCGTCATCGAAAATTGGAACATTCCATTTCATAATTTTAATTATGTTTTAAAATGTGTACACCTATTGCTTACAAATACCTCATTGTGGATATAACTTCTTAAAATATACAAATATATATGAATTAAAATCAATTCATACATTTTTTTAAACTTTTTAATTCTTGCTGTATTCACTGCTATTATTTCGACAGCAGCTGCATTTTTTCAACATTTTTTATATTTTATAAAAAATTTCCATAACCTTCAAGCCCTTTTGCTTAACATTTTAACTATTTTGTATACAAAACGCGCCGCGCTCAAGTTACAATTTCAATTGCTCGATTGCGTTTTTATATTACTTAAAATTTTATTAAATTATTCATAGGCCACTTGGCCTATAAGTTCAAATAAATTATATGGATTAAAACAAAAAGTACTACACTCCTTCATATCAGTACACATTAGGTTTAAGCTTCTAGTTAGATTCATTTTTATTCCAAACTTTTATTGTGCTGTTGTTTTACGTTTTCTAGCTGATAACGCCAATAAAAAATATATATTTTACTTTATACCGCCAAAGTGGAGCAGAAAATTTCGATGAATTGAAAATGAAACTGAAAAAAAATAATACTGAAAACACAAACACATGGTGTATAAATATTTGATAAAATGTATCGTAGCCTATATCTACTATGTAGTCGTATAGACAAACCAAAGCAATAAATGCAAATTAAAAAAAAAAGTGTAGCAACACAACAATATAGGTGGAACCCTAATACCAAGTAAATGTCATCGGTTTATTTGAGCGATGTGAGACATTTCATACTACAAGACCCTAAAAATATGGTAATTTCTTTTTTTGACGAAATAAATGGATTCGATTGGATTCAATTCATTTGGATGTATCGCATAAATATGTAAATTTCATATTGGTCTGGTAACATTTTCAGAATATTTATTTCTTTGAGTAATTGTGTAATTGTAGGCATTTGAGCCACATAAGGGTAAAGAACACTTTCACCTTATAAACTGCGTAATGTGTCGATGAACGCAATTCGCGACGCTGTAGAAAATTTGATGTCATAACCGTCTTAGGTAAGAAATTATATAGTTTCTTAGAGAATAGTTTATATAGTTTCTTAGAGAAGTTTTGCCAGATTTGTCGTTTAACTTTACATTTAAAACAAATGAATCTTATAAAACGGAAACATAAAAACATGTTGAATTTAAAATGCCAGGAAAATTTTTAACTTTGAGGTCTCTATGTATAAAACATATTCACTCAATAATGATATAATAAACCTCTAATAAGAATTATGCATATGCCCCTAAGTCGATAAGATAATTTACTATTAAGGAAGATTAAATATAAAAATACAAGTTTTTATTAACGCTTAAAGATTTTGAAATGTTTTTAATATTTATAATATGGGAAGTAAATCAAGAAGTTACTTTTGCTACTTTTAATAAATTACATTTTAGTGAAAATACAATGAGAGTTATATGAATCATCAGATGTAAGATTTTAATATTGTTTTAAAATTTTTAAATTTAAAAAAAAAAAATAATTATACAAAAGATTTCCAAATTTATCTTCGACGTCCCATAACAAAATGAAGAGGACCCTTTAATGATTATTAACTTTAGGAACACATTCCTCTCTACTCACCCCCTCACCATTAATAAGTGAACACCAAAAATCATTATTTACAAAAGGTCATACAATTCGTTGAAATAAAAATGTTCCTCATTAATTTCCAAAATACCCATTTCACTGACATTTCGATGACGCCATTTCATAACGTGCGGCATCAAGGTCAATTAATAATGTCAAAAATTTTGTGTAATTAAATTCAAAATACTACAGATAAATGTATGCATGGCTATACTTATGTATAGTATATACTTATATAGTATAGCAAATTCGGTTAAAACGACTCTAGAGGTTGTCACAACTGACTCTAGATGTTATATAGACCGACTATAAAGGTTGCCCAAACCAGCTATAGAGATTGTCAGAATCGCCATACGAGATTATCATAACTGTCTATACAGGTATATATCACATGAAGGTTTAACAACAGACTAGTTTGTTACAACCGACTATAGAGGATGTCACAAAAGTCTACAGAGATTGTCACAACCGATTTTGGAGATTGCTTCAAACGACTTTAAAGATTGTCACAAATGAATTTAGAGATTGCGGCCATCAACTTAGAGGTTGTTTCAACCGACTATCCAGGCTGTTACAACTGACTTTAGAGGTTGTCACAACCGAATTCCGAGGTTATCACAACACAATTCCGAGGTTGTCGCAACCGACTTTAGAGTTTGTGAAATTGACACAACCGACTTAAGAGGTTGTTACACACGACTTTATAGGTTGACACAACCGGCAATAGAGGTTGTTACAACCAACAGCATAGGTATCATTACGGAATTCAGAGGTTGTCGCAACCGCCTTTTGTGATTGTCATACCCGCCTTTAGAGATTGTCACAACCAATTTTAGGCGATGTCAAAACCGACATTAAACTTTCTCACAACCCACTTTAGAGATTGACGCAACCGACATTAGAGATTGTCACAACCGACTCTACACATTATTTTCAAGATTTGCATTTTTAAAATCTTCAATTTTTTTCCTATATTTTAATGTTTTGTACGTATACATACGTAACATGCATAAATCAGCAAAACGAAAAACCACAATGTTTCCTTTTGTATCGTGGTAAAGTAAATAAGGTAACCAAGTTAGAACAGTTTGTTTGAAATTTTTTGTTGCTTTTGTGTTTCTCTTATGTCAAATTCACATGTATTGTGTCTTTGTAAATTTTTGTTTACTTTTAGTGATTGTCACACATGTATGAAATTTGACAGAAAAGAAACACGAAACAAAAACAAAATACCTGTGGTTGTTGGCTACAATTACTGCGCCTACCTTACTTATTGTACCATTTTGTTATTGCACGATTTTTTCCAAATTGTTTCTTTCAGAATACAATTGAAAATTGTTTTATAGAATAAATATAAAATTCAAATAATATATTGGCACATTGGCGGTTGTAACCGAATTAAACCAAAACTCGGTTCCTGTAACATAATTCTTGATAAATCCGTTTCCATCGTAACCGAGGTTTTCATATTATAGCTGCCAAATTCGGTAGCTAGAATTGAAATAATTAAAAATTTTGTTATTGTAACGCAAATAATTGTAAATTCGGTTCTCGCAACCGAATCAATTATAAAATAAGATTGTTCCAACTGAATTTCAGTTCCAGCAACTGAATTCCGCTGAGGCAATTTCAAATGTATTGTAATCAATGAAATTCGGTTAGAACAACCGAAATTTTGTCTGCTATAAACTCTTTTCAAACAATAGTTCTGTAAGTGCAGACACCAAATTGTTCGTTGAATACCCTACAGGATATATATTAAATGCATAATAGTTAGTCCATATGCATCATCATTTGAAAACCAAGTTTAAACGTAAGCACGAGGCTCGCTTTCATAGAGTGGCAGCTTCTCTAGAGTACTGGTACTGTGGTAGGAAATTGGATAGTTACTTTATTAAGGCAAGTAAAGTCAAAATAAAGTTGGGTGTCAAATTGATACATTTACATAAAATGATTTTCATTTAATTTGGTCAAACTTGTGTTCCGATTTACTCTACAACAATTTATGTGTTCGTTGTCGGAAATCGTATTCCTAGTATCTAGTACTGTGTGTCTAATAGTTGTAAGTATATCACAAACGTTTGGCTGCAAACAACCAAGTGTTTGCAATTCAACAGTTATGCAAGTTATATATATATTTTTTTTTTATCAAACCAACACTCAGGGGATGCCCCCTATAAATGCAGTGAATTGTGTTGGCGAAGGAAAATTGAGGTAGTGAAGGGTGGAAAGAGGGAGTAGTGTCTGTTGACATTTGCCTTGAATCTTTGTATGTCACAACTGGTGGGGAATACACTAGCCGGAAGTTTATCCCACATACGATAAAGAACGAATTTTCTCTATAGAGTGTAGTGCGATTAACCGGCCTCTAGATAAAAACGGATAAGAGTTCCTGGAAAGTCGCGTACTTCGGCTAAATATACCCACGTCTGGCATAAGTCGACGGATATCCGAGGAACGCATACGGTGGAAATATCGATAGAACAGCGACGATGCTCAAGGGAGGCAATAGAGTTGGATACCCTACTCTCCGAAATCAACACCGTCGCTCTCCTCTGGACACGGTCGAGAAGCTCCAAAGATGTCCTAGGAGCATCTGCCCATATATGGGACTTATATTCCATCTTTGGCCTGATGTAGGTAGTGTAGATATTGAGAAGATCAAATGGAGTGAAGTATTTCTTGCACCGCTTTAAAAAGCCCAAACACTTGAATGCATCTATCGACACTTCAACTACAGGGTGGATCGCGGTAATTTGCTTTTTTGCACTGCAGGCTGTGGCGGCACTGTTGGTCGAAGAGAGTGGAGAGTGTGCGTCGATCGATCATTGCAGTGCAGCGTGCCTTTCGTTTACGATTCGCTGTTCCCCCACGCGGAAGTGTTCCTGGACGGCAATCAATTGTAAATTGGGTAAAATTTACTTCAGAAAACGTATGTAGCGGTGTGTGGATAGCGAAGGTCGGAATTTGCCAGATACACTATGTAAAACCAAGTAATTTAAAAGTTCCCTGACTGTTCAATATAACTAAAATATAAAATAAATTTTTCTAAGCTTCATAATTTTTTTATTTCGTTCCCAAATAAGCAAATTACCGCGCTCCGCCCTGTACATGTTTTGCCCAATGGACATCACATTGTATTTTCATGCCCAGAGCGTCTGATTCAACCTCTTCGAAATTTGTATTGCACAGATTCAAGAAATCCCAAATATTTTTTGTTTAACATCAAAATGCTTGAATGTTGGGAATTCAATATAATCTCTGGTAGTGGCATTGGATAAAGCAGTTGTATTTCTGTATGAGCAAAATTTTCTGTCGAAAACACTGCTCCGAAGTTCTACAATTTCTTTGAATTTTGATAAAAAATAGTTGTTGATGTCGATGTATTAGGGGCAACAGGTGTGTCCTTAGCGTACTTAAAATTAATAATCATGTTAGTGTTCTCTACATTTTGCTCTAGAACGTTGAATTCAAGTTTAGTTCCCACAAGTTCAGTCTTTCCGTTTTCCACTTAAATTTTTTGTCGAAATTTCTTAAACTTGAGACCTGATAGCGAATAACGGCAAACTCCATTTCGCGGTATTTCACTCCATATAGACTTTGACCGTCGGTGGTGCAATGGTTAGTGTGCGCGGCTCTTGTACATGAGATCCTGGGTTCGAACCCGGCTCTGACCACCTTAAAATTTCTTTCGGCGGCGGTCACCTCGAATAGTGACGGCGACACTATCGAGTATCTAGCCATGAAAAAGCTTCTCAAATTACCGTTCGGATTCGATGTAAAACTGTAGGTCCCAATCAGTGAGTGAAAACTGGAAAGCGCACAGCTCAGTGATTGTGAGAAGTTCTCCCCAGTCCCTTCATGGGATGTAATGGGAAACCATTTATTTTATTTAGACTTTGGATAGTAGTTCTATGATATGCTTTGGGTGGAAAACTTTTATCCGCAAATAATGCCACGAAAATGTAGACAGAATTTGCTTTACTATTTTTCATAATATTTTTCGACCAAAAATATAAATAACGAAAAAAAACAAACAAACTCCACAAAAATATTGGTTTGTAAAAAAGTTTAGCCCTTGTGGTATATCTACACCATTATGGCAAAAGTTGAGGTGTCGGTTTTTTTTCGCAAAATGGGGGTTTTTATTTCACATGTCTTTTAGGACTTTTATAACAAGTTGGCAAAGGAAGGTATGCCTACCACGTATGTTTAATGAAGTTTCAAAACTTTAAATCTGCTTCCTGTAAAATCATGAAAAACGGACATATCAACTTTTGCCATAATATATCCCAACTACTTGTAGTTCCCGTTATGTATTCGGATCTGATACGATCCTGCTAATAATATGATGATATTCTACTGAAAAGACATGTCAGGGAGCGGAAACAATTGTGGGGGAAAGTGGTCAAATTGGAAGTACATACTACTATCCAGGTTCATTACAATAGAAAACGCATTGGTGTATAATCCAAATTTGCAATACATCTTAACGATAAGTTCTGCTGTTCATTATTTTTTGAAACTGGTTTCTTTGGAAAAACTACAAAGGCTAATTGAATCTCTCAGGAACTTTGGTGCTTTAAATAAAAATAATTGTTAAATTGTTTCTGAGATATCATTTGCATTTTTTTCAAGATGGATGCACGAGCTAAATATTAGTTCAGTATAGTATCTTATAAGATGAAATTTAAGTAAACGATTTGAAAATATGTAAAAAAAAAATATAGATTATATTAAATATCCAATCGAATTATTTAAATAAATCATACATTTTAAAATAACACAATTAATTGCTTGCTATTGGTTATAAGAGCGTTTGGGTTAATTGATTAAACATAATGACAATGATTAATACGAGGTCGATGCAAAGCTTAAAACAATTTTTCATCATTTCATTAACACATCTGTCTAGCCATTTCTTTCTTTTCTCCATAATTTTTCGATTCATTAGCATATTTTTCATCTTGTTAAGAAAAATATCTTATGCCGCCACTGTTTTCCCCTTCACTCTACAACTTTCTTAATGAGCGAACAAAAGCCATAAATATTAATGTCATAATATTCATATAAACAAAATAATTTTTGTTTTTTGTAATTTTGTTTTTATTTTGTTTAACAAACCCATTATGAAAAACGGTAACAAATTAATGCAATAATTTAGCATAAAATTACTATTACGCCGACACCGAGCAAATTATGAACAATATAAAATCATTGATATAAATTGGATAATATTTGGTGACATCGCACAAAATCTACACATACATTTGAATAGAGATTCATTCTGCTCGCAAAATTTTGAGTTAATCAAGCAAATGAAAGAAACACAAAAATGAACTCATTTGTCAAAATGTGGCCGAGATTGCCACCAAAGTTTAAAAAACACACGTTGTCCTCAGCTGATGAAAAAATATCAAACCAAATTTAACGATCGCAAGATACAAAAAAAACATGATTTATATACATTTGATATATAACTGGGCAAGGTAAAGGAAGAGGGGGCATTATTAATAACATCAGAAATTGCCTTTAAAAATAGCCAAAAATACACGACCAACTCAGCACGATTTAAAGAAATTTTTCAAAAATGTTTTTAAATTAATTTTTTTTGTTGATTATAATTTTCATAACTTTGGTGGTGGCGGCATTAGTATCTTGAAATTTGAATAAAAAATTCTTTTAATACAGCCAAAACGGCTTCCGTTAGTGGTTGGCGTTGTTGGCTGAAAAAGTTGGTAACGATAATGACGGTGATGCTGGAAACTGGTTTGCTTCTTTTTTAGAAATTAATCTAAATCTAATATAGTCTAAATTTGATAATACTGTATTGTTTTTTTAATGAATTTCCTATAAAAACTTAACTAAAAACTAAATAACAAAATTTGTCAAAGAAACTAAAGATGAACTAACTCTAACAGTGAGTTGCAAGAGAGCGTTACAAAATGTGCATTAGTAAGTTATCTAGAAGGAAAAAATACAGTTACAATTACGATATATTTTATAACCTAATCAGAACAAACGTGCTTAAATAAAAGGTGCCTCAGTAAGAATACACTTTTTCATTTTAAATTAAAAACACACATTTTTGGAGACAGTTGTGATTTTTTATTGGATTGTAAAGAAGACATGTTCCGATTAAGTATGACACAGAGTATCCGTCAAATGGCCCCCAAGGGTCTGCTGAGAGGCCATTACTCTTTTCGGGAAATTTACCATGACTTTTTCATAGAGATGTGGCTGTATCTCACCGATGACGCGTTATATATCGGATTTGAGCTCACGAATTGTATCTGGTTTATTCGCATAAACCCGAGGTTTCACAAAGCCCAAAGAAAGAAATCGTACGGCGTTAAGTATCATGATCGTGGTGTCAGTTGACCTTAGAATTTCTTGAGATAATTTGCTCTGGAAATCGTTGCTGCCATAAATCGATTGATTTATGCGCGGTGTGCCAGGAGGCGCCGTCTTGCTGAAAGCACATGTCGTTCAGATCCATGCTGTCCAGTTGAGGCCACCACAAGAACTCCGTCATCATGTTCCTGTAACGAATGCCACAGTCACTGCAATTTCGGCCTCATCTTTAAAAAAGTAAGGCCCAATGACGCCGCCTGACCAAAATCCGCACCAGACAGTTGCTAGTAGTGGGTGCATTTGTTTCTCATGGATTGCATGAGGATTTTTTGTTTTCACGAAGCCATTAAGATGGAAATGTGCTTCATCGGAGAAGATGTTTTTTTTTTGAAAAATTGTCATTGACTTCACTTTGCTCCATTACCCATTGAACGAATTGCCGGCACTTTTCATGGTCTGCTGGTTTGAGCTTCTGAGTAAGCAGAATTTTGTACTCATGAAAGTGGAGGACCTTGTCAAAATTTAGTGTTATTTTTTTTGGTGAAACTGGCAACTCTGAAATTTGGCAGCTGTCACATATATTTATTCCCATTAATTAAAATGGGCCGCTTTACGAAAGAACAACGCTTTATAATTGCGAAAACTTATTACAAAAATTTGGAATGTTATGCTGAGACCGCTCGCAAACTTCGAAGAATTTACAGTCGAGAAAGTGCCACATAATGTGTTATGGACAGTAAGACTCCTGTGCGTCAACGTACCGGCCGGTCTCTTGAAAACATTGCTCCTGTAAACGAGAGTGTCGCCGAAAACCAGATAACATTAATTCGGCGTCGTTCTCAACAACTTCAAATTTCAGGAAGCACTACCCAGCGAATTTTGACAAAATACCTTCTCCATGCGTACAAAATTCAGCTTAATCAGGATCTTAAAACAGCAGACCATGGAAAGCGCTGGCAAATCGTTCAATGGGTAATGGAGCAAAGTGAAGTCAATGCAAATTTTTTTAAAAAAAAAGTCATCTCCGATGAAGAGCATTCCCATCTAAATGGTTTCGTGAATACACAGAACTGTTGAATTTGGGGCTCAGAAAATCCTCATGCAATCCATGATAAACAAATGCACCCACCATGAGCACTGTCTGGTGCGAATTTACACGCCGAAATTGAAGTGATTGTGAACGTTTACAGGAACATTATTGCGGAGTTCTTGTGGCCTCAACTGGACGGCATGGATCTGGACGACATGTGTTTTCAGCAAGACAGCACCCACCGCCATACCGCACATGAAACAATCGATTTATTGCAGCAAAGAGTTCCAGAACAAATTATCTCAAGAAATTCTGATGTCAACTGGCCACCAAGAATATGTGAACACGCCGTGCAGTTGCTTTCTTTGGGGTTTTGTGAAAACTCGGGTTTATGTAAATAAGCCAGAGACAATTCCTGAGCTCAAGTCCGAGATCCAACGCGTTATCGATGAGACACAGTCACATCTCTGTGAAAAAGTCATTGAAAATTTCATTTCATAAAAAGGGTAATGACCTGTCACCAGAGCCGTATGGGACATTTGACGGATATTTTATTGCATACTTAATCATAATATGTATGTCTTCTTTACAAACAAAACTCACAACTATCTAAAAAAAAGTGTTTTTATTTTAAAATGAAAAAGTGTGTTCTTACCGACACATCCTTTATATCAGAGTTCTTTTTATTTAAGTAGCCAGTAGAGACCTTTCTCGTAGAGTGTTCAGATAGAATGCATTTTATATAGTAGTTCATACAGTAATGACGTATGTCAATAAAAGAGTTGCCAGGAGTTTATACTACAGTTTGCATATACAGTTTTTAAATTTAGCGCAACGAATTGTATGCTATGTGGACAAAAAAACATCTTTGTTTTTTACCCAATTACCCTAGAAGCACACACAAAGAAAAACCTCGATCCTCCCGAATGAAATCTCAGATAACTGAAGTTCGTTTGGGGACTATAGTCATTTCGTTTGGGAGACCGAAAAATTATTACAGCAAACGAGTTATGAATAACATAAGCATTTGCGAGAAACCAAAAACGGTTCCGCCAATTTGTTCCTTCGGTTACAGCAACCGAGTTTTAGTTGCTGCCAACTAAAAAATCGTTTGCGGGAACTAAAAAACGTTTGCAGTAAACGACTTATGAAATATTAGAGCTGAAAAAAAGTTTGTGAGAAACGAAAAACGGTTCCACCAACTGTTCTTTCGGTTACATTAACCGAGTTGTAATTAAAACCATAAGCCCTTTGTTGTTTAAATGTCCAACTTTTATGATTTTGGTTTTACCCATAAAGTTTGTTTTAAAAAAAGTTGGCATTCTTGTATATTTTTTCACTGTGTATTTACACGTCTATCTCGCCGTGCATTCAAATAACAACTAAAAGCGCAGCAAACTACAACACGTCAATTTTCAATCCAAGATATATTGACAAGGGAGAACCATTAGAGTGTGTGATCAACTCGTTTGCAACAGCATTATACAGATTTGCGATATATGAGTTTATTTGGGAGAACTACATGAACGGTTGCGATTATTAAATTAATACAAATCAATCAAGGTATTGTTGCGGTAACCCAGCAATAAACGTTTTTTTTTTCCTTTCCGTACATGAGGGAGAATCTTGAGGTTGAATGACCTTCCATGAACTGGGAGTGTAGGCTACTACTGCTCCCTGGATTTTTGCCACAACTCTTTCGCAGAAGGACTATATGGCATTTGCGTGCATTGGGGGTCAAAGTGGCCCATAAACTGTATATGCGTACGAAAACTATTTGAACTGTGAGGTAAAAAATTGGCTAGCACCGAAAAAAATAACGTAATATACATCACAAGTTCCTGACTGTGGATATGAAAAAGTTATATACTTTAAACGTGTAGCAGTCCTAAGACATGATTTTGGCTTTTTGTTCTTTAAATTTGGGTTGGGTGTATGATTTTTTTTGTAGAATAAAGTTTTAATTAAAGTTGTTTATCACAAAAAATGCGCAGAAACCGTAACCCTCATATTAAAGTCAAAAGCATTTTATTACTAAATTCGTTTTTTTCCACAGGTTAACTTAGGAACTTCATAGTCTAAGATTTACTAGATATACATTTTAGCCTGCTATATTATAATCAATCAAAAAAAATTAGATTTTTTGAGTGTTACGCCCTTGGGCATTTCAGCACCGGAATTCTGTAACTTTCTAACGATAAAAATCGGTAGATAAATTGTCAAAATTCAAAAATTAAATTTCCGAATTTTGTCTTTTTGTTTCCGGTGCAGGTGACGGTAAACTGCATTAAAATATGGTCTGTTATTGATTTTTATAATTTCACAATATTTCAAAAAATAAATATTTAAGGATCAAATATAATTTAGTAAATCACAGCTTTCTGGATTGGTTTTAATGGTGTTCTAATAAAAAAAGAAGAAAACTACATTGCAACCACCTCAAATCTATTAAATCCGCATGAAAATAAGCCAACTTTATAAATATCAATCAACAAACATTTCATAACTCAAAATGACAAACTAAGTCTACCACTAAATATAAAGGGTAGTATTTAATTTTCGTTTATTGCCACCTTAACTCCAACTGAATAGGAGTTGCACCCAAAACAACCAAACAAAATACCTTACAAAAATATTTCAAATCACGGCGCGCATATACTTTATTAAACAAAAAATGCTGAAGATCATTGGAAAGAAACCAAGACACAAAACTAGTTTCTGCTCCAGAGCGATCGCATCGATCTGTAAACAGACGCTAATTAAACACACAACACTCCAACACAAATCGCTTCTTAACACCGGCCCGATCGTTTGATAAAAACTAAACCTTTGAAAACCATAAATTAATTTATTAACTTTGTTTTATTTATTTTTGTTTAACATACTACATTGTGATCTTGGAGACGACTTTTAATGAAAAGCCATAAAACATATTTTTTTGTCGTTATTTGTTACCTTATAAAAATCATAAACAAATATTTTAAAATCCAAAAAAATATAAAAAAAAAACGCTAAAAGGTTCAATATTGGAACAGGTCCCCACTTACAGAGAAGGTGGTGAACATGATGGTGAACTGAAGTTAGGAGTAGACATAAATTATAAAAGTTTCATCAGGCTATTAATAATAACAGACATCAAGAGGAGAATGGTAGGAGAGACAGGAACATAAAATAAAACTTATATATCGTATGTATAAGTATAATGTATTTCATATATAAATCTTATCATATTTATTAACATATTAATCGCATTTTATGAAATGACTAACATTTATTATCAAGAATTTTGAAATGTATTAGAAAAACAATCGAGATAAAACTAAACATTCGATTTTTATAACGTCGTTAAAATATACGTGACATCAAATACTACATGAAAACGAAAACCTACAAAGGTTTTGAAACAATTTCTAAATAAAAAAAATTTTGAAATATATAATATATGACGTTGCAGTGTGACTTTTAAATATTGGCATTTTTCTAGTTTTCAAACAGCTTTCAGACATATTGTTAACAAAAACTTAAATTAATCGCAATTATACGCAAACGTACTACTACACTAAAGCTCGAGCCCTGTACTAATTATAAATATTTTGCCTTAAAATCTGTCTATCCTGGCCTCTGTTAATTTAAGCCACAATTCTATTAAACAAACACAATATTCAAAATCTTTTTAATATTTTATTAAACAAACATAAAATTTAAATTTTCTTTTTTGCTTGAACTAAAGGACAGCTTGTAGGGTATCCAATAGCCAATGTCAGTTATCTCCTGCTATATTGTTGTTATTTATTTGACTAATTTAATTAGTTAACTAATATAATTTATTTCCCTACTGCATTTAACTAAACATGTATTCGGTTTTTTATTTTGCGGCGGCGTTTCTTTTGTGATTTCTGTCAAAATAAATACAATATTTTTTTTTTTTGCATCTTGTCAGTTCTCGATCGTTTGGTGGTGGCCTAATCAAAAGTGTCAATAAACATATAACGATGATTGAAATATGAAATCTGAATAACCACAACAACAAAAAGAAAAATTAATTAATACAAAACATATGCAAAGGTGAAAAAACAACACGCAGAAATTGCGATACAAATCAAATGCTTTAACCCGAAATTAAATGCATTTTGTTGGTTGATTTGTAAAAAAAAATTGAGTGACATTTATATCACGCGGAATGATCAAAATTATGGCTATTTGATAGCTAAAATAACTGAGCTCAAATTAATTACTGTCACTGTGCACAAAATCATGTATAATAATAAAGCGTAAAATATTGCCGAAAAGAAAGGCATCAAGAGAACTTGAGAAAAAGCTAAAAGAAAAAATAGAAAGTGAAAAAGATTATTTGAAATTGGTTTCAAACAGATATAATAACCTTTGAAAAAAAAAATCAAATTAAACAAAATTTTTTGGAATTTGAATTTTTATGACCGATTTCGTTAGTTTGTAGTTAATGTATGAGAAATTCATACTACAAGCTTACAAGAAAGCTACAACTCTGTGATATAGTAAAAAACTTACCTCAAAAGCATTGCAACAATGTGAGGCTGCGAGAGGAAAAGAAGAACATGGTGGCAAAAAGTCGTCTGTTCTTGTATTGCAATTATCGACCTTTCAGTGTGTGTTTATACTTAGGGATCTTCGATCGATACTAATTCGCATATGTAAATTGCATAATTCAGTTTGTATATACACTCCGGTGCACTTATTTAAAGGCACTAAAAATTCTATATTCAGCAGCCTATATCTTTTGCAATTTGTAACCAATTGCAGAATTTTAAAATGGAAATGGAAGCTAGACATCTTGAGATATAAAAAAATCATGACAATAGTGGTTTCTTAACTAAGTAACTTTTTTGTGCAATTTGAAAAAAAAAGGTAAAAAATGTGCTATTTTTTTGGTTCACTTGCACTAATTTTAATGAAAAACAGTTTTTCTTGTTTTTTTAATTTATTTCACTTTATTTAAGAACTGTTAGTAATGGGTACAACCCCCTTTGTTTTTAATACCTTCAAATAAACGGATTTGCATTGAGAGATAAAGAGAATGTATGTAATCCAACGAAATGTGCTTCCAAGTATACTTAATGGCCTTAATTAGTGACTGCTTGTCATCAAATTGTCTACCTCCTTCATAGATCTTACGAGATAACCAACCCCAGACATTTTCGATAATGTTTAGATCTGGCGAATATGATGGCCAGTCAAGAATATTAACATTTTGGCTTGCAATGAACTCCTACTCTGGAGCTGTGTATAGGGGCATTATCCTGTTGCAATATCCAAGATATGGGACAAAATAGTTCACTTAACTTCGGAAAAGCCGATTCCAATAACGTTTTATAGCTTGCACCAGTCAGTTTTGCACTTTGAAATTCAAGATCGATGGTGCCATAGTACGTAATAGTACCCCACACCATAACGCCACCCTCTCAGCCGTGATGTCGGTTCAAAAACTTGCTCGCTTCCACTCCAACTTGAGCTCTTATTTCTGACAAGGATAAGGCAGAATTAGAAGCAATTCTGATGTTTTTTTTTTCTCATACGTAAATAAACACAATGAAATTCTTCCTTTACAATTTTTTTCCATACACCTCGAGGTCATTGATGTAATTGTCGACAACTGTTGGGCTCCGTCTAATTTTTTTAGCTCTTGCGCTGTTAGAATATCCTTCAGAACGGTAAATAAATATCGATTTTAGTTTTTTTCCGATAGATTTAAAATTTTTTGATTTGCCATTTTGACTCGTAACATGATTAAGATGTAATAAGTTGTAATAAACAAACGCTCACTACAAAAAATCATCGCTTACTTTAAAAATAATAAAAAAAATAATAAAGTGCCTTTATTCAAGTGAACCAAAAAACATAGCACATTTTTGAACTTTTTTTATAAATTGCTCAAAAAATTTACTTAGTTAAGAAACCACTATTGTCATGATTTTTCTTATATCTCAAGATGTCTAGCTTCCATTTCCATTTTAGAATTCTGCATTCGGTTACAAATTGCAAAAGATACAGGCTGCTGAATCTATAATTTTTAGTGCCTTTAACCCTTTCGGTACGAATGGTTGATATATGTACCATCAATTTTAAACATTCTTAAAAATCGTAATTATCATGCTCCTTGGTTCCTAACTGTACCGTTTCGTCTCTTAAATGTTTTCCATTATTAATAATTCGTACTTTTTAAAATGCCATTGCAAACAACTGTATAATTCATGAATTTTGTTAACCACCAGTCCTGACAAGTGGTACGTACATATGTGTACCAGTCCGTCACTTGGTTCAATGGGTCACCAGCCCCCCGTGGGTCCCTCCACCATAGCACCACCGCAGACTAATTCTGTGGGACACGTATAGCCTATTGAATAAATAAATTACAATATAGAATCACAATTCGAAAGCCGTACCAAAAGGGTTAAATAAGTGAACCGGCGTGTGTAAGTATAGGAATGGTGATCAACAGATGGTATCAATTCAGGCACAGTAGTTAGGCATCTGATGATGAACTAGTCACGGAGTTCGAAACTACTCATGCCAGTGAGTGTGCTCAAGTGAATTGTCTATTATTGCAACAAATCCCAACCATTTTTCAATTAGAAAAATGTTTCTGACCTTGTAAGCTTGTAGTATGTATTTCTCATACATTAACTATAAATTAAATTTAATTACAAGAGTTTAACGAAATTACTTTACAATGAAAGACAAGTTTTAAGAAATTCATATTATTCGTCTGTGCACGCTGAAAAATCTATCTATTTTGTTGTTTGGATGCGAATATAACGTTTTTGTAGCTTGTCGCAAATATAGTATACTTGTGTCCCAAATATGGCTTTGTTTGTTGAAATCTGCTGGAAATTTAAATGCGACAGCCAACAAAGAAACAAACACGCTGAAAAATCCGTCGTTTTTTGTTGTTTGGATGCAAATATAACGTTTGTTTAAAGCTTATCGCAAATATAATGTACTTGTGGCCAAACACATTGTGTTTGCTATTTTATATTTCATGTTTGAGACACAATGATTAACATGTTGTAATATATGTGTTTGCGACCTAAATATATCTGTGTTTGTGATATAAATACAGCTGTGGTTGTTGCAGTCTTTATCCTCTCTCGAGAGCAAGAGAATAAAAGAGGGACAACGAGAGATTCTATCTTGTAAATGTGTGTCTGTATTTTTGCATTATGTAAAAATGTGTAAATAGCAGATGAAGTGTTTCTTATTTTGACTGATGTATTGCGTTTTAGTTTCATGTATTCAGTCGTAAATATTTGATCGGACAGAGGATCTCAAAAGCGTTTGATCAGTGAAAAAAAAAACAAAGGCTCGATCGGTTAAATGGTTTGTGATGTTGCTTTGGTTTTTGTGTATGTGTGCTACCAATGTGAGAAACAATTTGGAGGATAGAAACTGGAGAGGGCAAGAACGTGCAGCCCTTTAACTGGCTTTGCTGAGAAAATCGGAACGGCGGACCATTTGTGAAAAATAATATAAAAAAACACAAGTAATTAATACACGCTTGGCGTTCATGAACTAGATTTGTATTGAAGTATATTGTTTGTGTACCACCGTATAGTGATAACCAACGCATAGTTGAAACCTTCTGAAAACAAACATGTGAGAGACAATAAAGGAACTAGAAGCAGAAGCGCAGCAGATTTTTATTTCATGAAAGAAAAACTAATATTGCATTCAATGCAAGTAAATGTAGTTATAAAGGCCCGTTTTAAATCTTTTAATTTTTTGTATTAATTATTTATAAAGGTGGATTTATGTAAATAAAATTAATTATAATAAATAATACATATAATTTGAAATCAAAGAATAACAGGTTTCTAAATATTATTATGTTTGGGAGGAAATACGCATATGTTGCCACGTATGTAAGTATATGGAGGTTTATGGGAATCAAGCGAATGCTTCCATGTAAGTATAAGGATGGTTGGGATGAAAAATGCATATCTGTTCACGTAAAAGCATACATGTTTGCCAGTAAACATGCTATTGTTTGGATTTAAATTCAAGTGAGTTTGGGATTTGCAAACATATGCATTTTTGGAAGTGTGTTCCAAACATATACGTGGTTCCTGCAGAATATGTTTTGGAGAATATGTTACAAAGGCAGTGAATAAGCAGCAGATCTTCAACTCATGGAAACAATGTTCCAAACATATACATGGGTCCTACATAATGTTACAGGGACCGAATGTTTTCAGCGTGTAGTGTCACATTAAAAGAATCCTTAAATGTTTTTTAGAAAAAGAAAAGTTTTAATTTTAAAGCTTAATCTTTATGTAAAAGCTGTCGGAAAATATGTATATTATATTAGTATGTATATTATTATATTATAGGTCGGGTATATCAAGTTAATATAAGTGGATAATGGTCAACTGTAAAACTGACCCTTAATCTCTCAATATCTGACTAAACCCGAATCAATCCAGAAATATTTTTTAGCTTCTAGATTTTAAATTTCATTTTAAAACAATACCCTCTTTTATATGTATTAATTTAACATCTGAATTTTGGTTTATATGACATTATATGCATATACCAGTATATCCTCAAAGTCATATCTGTTTCATTCAAATGTTTGTTGTTATTAATCTGTCTACTTATATATTCTTTATTATATGTTAAACGTTTAATATCATCGACTTTTTATTTTAATAAAAAAATTTTTATTTTTTTTAGCCAGTATGGTCATTATTTTCTGACAGCATTAAAATCAGTGGTTTTTAACCAAATTGGCTAAAAAGTCATTTGGTGTTTTTCTATTTATATTTCAAATAGCCTTCACGAAATATTATAATTTGTACAATTTCCTTTCTCGCTAAATGAAGCTAAATAAGCAATTATATTTCGGATATGATTTCTGTTAAATTAAAACCCGGTTTGTCCCTGATAATTTTGATTTTTGGTTTAATAAATTAAAAACCTATTAAACAAAAAACAAATAATTAAAAATATTATTGCTAATATAAGGCTTTAAACGCTTGGTCACCAGCAAACACAAATGCTTATTTCAATATATCATATTCAGGTAAAAGGCCAGCCAGCAACAACTGTTAGTAACACAACCGGCCCACTTAATATCTTGTTGATGCGACATGTTTTAGTGGTAATGTTTGGCAGTGGTAGAGGTGTTGAATATGCATTATAACCATATAAGTGAAATAGTGTTAAATTTTTGTTTTAATTTCTGTTTTTTTGTTTAATAACTAATAAACATAAAAACGAAAAATAATCAAGTTGGAAGTAATTTTTAATTAACTAATGCGCCCGTCTATGGTATACAACAACAACAATAAATTGTGAACAAAAACAATTAATGTTCAAGAAAAACAAAACAGTTTTTATGATTAGTTTTGTTATATATTAACATATATTAAACATAAATAATAACCCCAGGTAAAATGCAAATCTTAAATTCAATACCGCTTTGATTTCTTGAAAACAGTCGTGTCCATAATAAAGTATTACGAATAAGATTTTTCGAAAATCACTGCGATTTAATTCAGATGAATTTGTTTAAAACTGTTATCATACAAATGATAATAGTTAAAGGAGCAGTTCCTTTTTTGTTTTTTGCATTTCTACAATGCAAAGAATTGTACACTCTGAAAAAACAATAACAAAATACAGAGTTTTCAGCGTATACATCCGAAGTTGTTTGTCTTTACAGCAACAAAAGAATGCATGCCTGAGTTTTTATCGCTCACAGTTACTTAAATTTCGCAAAAAAAAGTAATTAAATAAAATATTTCAAATTAAACTATTGCTATTTGATAATTATTTATGATTTGATCTGAATTCATACTGATTAGGAGATTTAATATCTTATGAGACGGGATATCAGGAAGTTTTTCCGCCAATTTATGAACATATTCAAAAATCGGATGTAAGATTTGAACCAGTGTTACCACCAGGATAACAACAAAATATAAAGGGGAGATCAAATATTATTCAAACTCAGTTGCACAATATATCACTTTATTATTTTTGATTCAAAATTATTTAGGTAAGTCCACGTATCAGATTAATTTATTCTTACTTACTTATCCGGTCACGAACAACCCCGAGGCGTCAGGGACCTTACAAAACGAAGATAACATATTTCGCCAACCAGTTCGATCTTTTGCCTTATCTCTCCAGTTGGCTATACCAAGTGTACGCAGGCATTCGTCAACCTGATCCCGCCAGGGGAGTCTTGGTCTTCCTATTTTTCTTCTTCCTTCGGTTTCGAAAACCCTTCGTTCGTCTTTATCCATTCTACTGACATGGCCTATCCAGCTTGGGATAAGACCCAGGGTTCTGCGCCATAACGCAAGACAAGTTGTATGACAGTCTGGTATAGTTGGACTTTTGTTACTCGAGAGAGGGCTTTATCTCTAAAGTGCTTGCTTAGCCCAAAATAACATATATTCGTAAGCACAATTCTCCGCTTGATCTCAAGGCTGACGTTGTTATTTTTGTTTACGGCAGATCCGAGGTATGTACATTCGTCCACCATCTAAAAATGTTTTCTTACCATTCATAAAAGTACTCTTGCTGAGTAGTTATACTGTTATATTGGGTAGGCAAAAAAATTGGTTTCGGTTTTTTTGTTCAAAGTAATTTTTCAATTATTTTATTCAAATAATTAATTTTAATCTATAATGTAGGTCCCATTCAATTACCATATGCCATCGATCGGGCAACGTTTTAATCCCAGATTCACTGAATGACTCAGTTTGTAGGTCCTCTTTTGAATTGAAGGATTTTCCATTCAAAAAGTTTGGCAGACTCCAGAATAAATGAAAGATCGAAGGTGCCAGATCAAGACTATAAGGTGGATGTGGATCACTTCCCATCAAACCTTCAATACTTTTCGCCCAGTCTGCAAAGATGTGTGAGGCGTAGCATTGTCGTGGTGGAAATTCAGGTCGTGTTTATTTCAGTGCTCCATCCAGGTTCTTGAATTGCTGACAATAGACGTCAGCATTTATGGTTTGCATTTTAGAAAACAGTTCAAAATACATGACTTACTTAAAATCCCAGCAAATGGACAGCATAACCTGTTTTGGTGCAGTCCAGCCTTTGATGAAGTTTGGGCGCATTCATCGTGCTTGGACCCGGATCTCTTTCGGCTGACGTTGTTGTAAAGAATCCACTTCTCATCTTCAGTGACAAAGCGTTTCGAAAATGGATAATTTTTCTTGCGATTGAGCTTTGTTAAATCGCTTTCCTTAAGCTCTTGCGGAACCCAAATATCAAACATTCTGACAATGGGTGTGTGCGACACCTCCAGCTTCTCTGCAACTTCTCGAATAGAAACGTGGCGGTCGGATTCGATGGTGGCTTTGATTTTGTGATCGTAAAATTTCCAGAACGAAATTTTTTGCACCAGATTTGTCATGTGTGTTCTATTAAAGTATCCAAACTATACACGTCACAAATATCGCGGTGTACTTCCAAGGTTTTCCCACTCTTCGGAAATAGAGGAGCAAAATATGACGAAAATCCTCATTTTGATCATCCATATTCACAACACGATTAAAATTATTAAAACTGACCACTGAAAATAATGTGACATACCCCAAATTTAAGCTTGAAGTGTCAGCTATGTAACTGTATAAAAAAATATTTAGGACGCTGATCAAAAGCATTTCAAAAATACCAAAAGCACCATCTATCTATGTGAGAAAATTTAAATTACTTTCTTGCCAACTCAATATATTACCACATCGAATCAAAATGCAACCTTCTTCCTAGTCCTCAAATGTTGTCTTAGAAACCTTAAAATAATGCTCCATTCGTGTTCCTGATATCTAGTATACGTCTTCCCACAAAATATCGGCCACGTATCGAGTATTATTTAAAGGTTTCTAAGGCCTTTTAAAGTTCTAGACCAGTGACCGTGTATTGAAAAGCGTCACTGATTAATGATTTGTTTTTTCACCTCGATCTTGTTTGTTGGCTTACCTGCAACAACGGATAATTTTATATTCAATCACAAGAACATTCATAGAGATACAGTTTTCAAAAAGAAGATTTACAAAAGGGCTTCCTCCTGGCAAACCTTATATCAATTTCGGGTCTAGCCACAGACCTTCATCGACTAATGTTTGGAATTATTAGATTGGCTAATTTATCAAGCTAAATACAAGCGAAAACTCAATTGCATTGTGAATTCTTTAGTATGCAAACGCACCAGATATATGGCAAGCGCCCAACACACGAAATATTTACAAAATTTCTTTTCATGTCGAGAATACCATCTGCTCCCGTTAGCCATGATTTCTGTTGTTGCCTGCAAGGTCGCAAGTCAATTTTACTTTGTGACTTGTCTAGCACTTAGGTATTTGATATTTTAGATTTTGCCTAGCATTTAAAATTGATGAAACAAATACGAAACTGATTGTATGTAATTAAGCCAATTAAGAAATTTCCGTATGCATAGTCAGAATACAGGCTGACAAATCAGTTGTTTGGATGCAAATATTAATATATTTATATATAATTTATAATATATATATATGTGGCATGTCGCAAATATAGTATACCTATGTCCAAACACATAGTGTTTGCTATTCAATATTACATGTTGAACACACAATGCTCAATTGGTTATAATATATGTTTTTGTGGCACAAATGTGGATTTATTTATTGAAAACTGGTGGAAAAAAACGTGACAGGCAACAAAGAATCAAAAATCAAACAATGCGTGCAAACATATACATGGTTCCTGCAATATTTTACCGGGACGTAAGGTTTTAAGAACAACGTACGGTTTTTTTAGAAAAATAGTTTAAGAATAAATGTACCACGAACAACTGTAATACTTTCAAATTGAAGTGCACTTAAGTTAATTTAAATTTAATTAAGTCTCCTTAATTTAAAAAACATTTTACTTTAGAAACTTTACTTTAGTTTAAAGTAAATTCCGATATACAGTGTTGAAGTTTATATTTTGCCTTTCCAATTCTCATTAAGTTAATGATGCCTATCGTTCAAGTAATCGACCTTTGTTTGTTGTGATTTTTGATCACACACTCACGCTGAATAACAACGGTCCCTGTAACATTATGCAGGGACCATATATATGTTTGGAACATTGTTTTCATGATTTGAAGATCGGCTGCTTTTTTATTTCTTAGTTGTCTGTGCATTTTTATTATAATATTCTTTTTGCCCATTGTATTAAACGAAATATTGAAACAGTTCTATAAAATTTAGAAATCGATATATTTATTTATTTATTTCCAAACTATTGGGCTGAGCCCTTACAGATCAATTCTTACAAACTATTTACCTAATTCTAATATAATATAGTCGAATAGCGCCTTTTTGAAAATTGCGCGATTCATAACAAAATCACACCTTCATTCAAACCATAACAATATCTGTGAAAGTGTTTATAGAAAAGTGAATGGTCTCTCAAATTTCTTCTAGGGACATTGAAAGGTATCAGTTCCAAAAGCTCTGGTGAATTACATACATGGAGTTACATGGTTTAAGTAGGTAGAGTTTCCTAAACATAGACAAAAGAAGGACCTTAATTTCTTAATGAATATTTCTCATGAATATTTTCGTTCAATAATTGTAATTCGTCTCAATTAATTTAATCGTGTTACCCCGAATGTCACCCCGAATGTCACCAGCTCAATGCATCCTACAGTTAATGCTAACTAAAAGTTTTAGATGTCAGGTTGTATGGAATTTAAAAATTATAATTGATAATTCGCTCTAACCAGACATTGTGATAATGAACCATACGCTTACAGTCAAATATTAAAATAAAATTTTTGTTTTATTTTTTTTTAGTAAATATAATTTGAACACAGCTGTAATCTGCTATGAAAAATATTTGTTTATTTTGGAAACTTCAATTATTATACACACTGATAGAAACGGCCCCAGCAAAATATTGCAATAACCATGCATTTGTTTGCAAGCATTGTTTTATGTATTGAAAATCTGCTGCTCTTTTGTTTCTTTCTTGTCTGTCTCGTTTTTGTGTTCAACAAACAAACAAAAAGATATGTTACAACCTATTAATCACTGTGTCTCCAGCATGTAACATTAAATATGAAATGTGTTTGTATACAAGTATGTATACTAAATTTTGCGACAAGCTACAAACGTATTATATTTGCATCCAAACAACAATAAAAGACACATTTTTTATCGTATAGTAAATGCAAAACAGGTTCGACTTTGTATGTGTTTTACGGCTAATTCCTGTAACTCCAACAAACGCTTTCGTTCGCTTGCTAAACGACAATGGTCGGATTTGGTTTCCCGTAACACTCACAACAACGACAAAGCGAACGAAGATCAATGCGTTCACATTGCTTTTTGTTCGCTTTGTCGTTCTTGTGAGTGTTATGGTAAACAAATTCACACGATGGTCGCATAACACGCGAACGAAATCGTTCGCTTGAGTTACAGGAATTGGCTGTTATTTTTTACAAAGAACAGGTCTTATGTGAAGGGGCATAATTTTGAAAATGTACCTATAACAATTTTCCTTTCTTTAGTTAAAAAGAATTCTCTGTATGTTATTAATTTCTTATGACGTGGTTGAGAAATGAAATTGGTAACGCATCTTGCTTTTAGATCAAATTCTAACTTCAAGTTTTGATTTTAAAATTTAAGACTACATTTATTCATATCTATCCTTTCGTAAATTTAAGAATATTTGCGGAAATATGTAAAAAAGTTTATTTTGAAGGTCAGGCCATCGGATTGCCTTCCAATCACATTAAATGGATAACAAATCACTAATAAATATACTTTCTAATCTATGTATTTGTATTCAGCTTGATCGACTTTCGATCTGTACATTTCATATTCAAGCTACAAAAGAACCACTTAGCATAAAAACCCAAAGAATGTATTGGTACACAGATATAAATAGATGAGAAAAATATTTAACAATCCCATTTGTTGAAAACAAAAGTTACAATCAATAACACTTTGTATTTCATTAAATTTATATGTTTATCAATATTGCCATGTTGGAAAATAACACTTATTAAATAGAATTTGATAATCAAATTATTGAAAACATTTACATTTTTATGTCCATGTCTATGTTTGCCATCATTGCTTTTATTAATTGTTTTCATGAATCGTTTCTTTGTTGTCCGTCACGTTCTTATTGTCACCAGCTTTAGACAAACGAAGCCATATTTGGGTCACAAAAATATATATTTTAACATTTAATAGTGAATAGCAAACACAATGTGTTTGGACACCAGTATACTATATTTGCAACAACCTACAAACACGTTATATTTACCTCCAAATAAAAAAAAAGAAGATTGTTCTGCGTGGTGTAAAGAATTGTCATATCAATTGAGTTTCCTTTGTATTTAGTTTGATGCATTTTTCCAAACAACTGCTGATGAAAATCTGTGGCTAAATCTGTGAATAGCAAACAGAATGTGTTTGGACACCAGTATACTATATTTTCAACAACCTATAAACACTTTATATTTGCCTCCAAACAACAACAAAAGACAGATTTTTCTGCGTGGTGTAAAGAATTGTCATATCAATTGAGTTTCCTTTGTATTTAGTTTGATGCATTTTTCCAAACAACTGCTGATGAAAATCTGTGGCTAAATCTGTGAATAGCAAACAGAATGTGTTTGGACACCAGTATACTATATTTTCAACAACCTATAAACACTTTATATTTGCCTCCAAACAACAACAAAAGACAGATTTTTCTGCGTGGAGTAAAGAATTCTCATATCAATTGAGTTTTCCTTTGTATTTACTTTGATGCATTTTTCCAAACAACTGCTGATGAAAATCTGTGGCTAGCTCTGAAACAGCTATCCAGCTAATTACCAGGAATCATGAGGATGCACTTTGCAAAAACTCACACAAGTATGAAATAATTTTTTTTTATCTTTTATCCTCAATTTTGTTTCTTTGGCAGATCAACACAGATTGAATTATATTTCAGTTCAATAACTTTTTGTATTGAAATTTACTAACTATTCAATAACACAATTTATTGAATTGGCCTTTTGTTTATTCTATTTATTTTAAATTTTTAATAATTTTGTTTATCAAACCAGTAAGTAGTAACATGTTTTATTATATAGAAAATTAAAAGCAACAATTCCTTTGGTTGATTCAACCAATTTCCTTATTGAGTACAAACAAATATAAAAATTTTGCTAATTCACTTAAAATTTTTATTATCAATAATGCAAAAACCATAATCAAAGGAAATTCAACAATTGTTGTTATTGAATCTATGATTTTCGTATTCAAATTTCAAAATTATTTTTGTGTGTGTTACTATACATCTGTGCGGTAGTGCAAGTAACTTAAATATCGAAGTCCCACAAAGATACAAATCAGAAGCCTTGCACATAAGAACTAGAGCCCCCGGCTCGTTTCCAATATAAAATAGACATCATTATTTAGAGTAGGCACCAAACAAGAAGAATTTAATAAAATCAGCTCCAGATATTTGTATAGACTCAGTAACCACATAAATCCACTTGCAATTTCCTATGTGGATGACAGTGAGGAGATTTCAAGTTTTTAAAGACATAATATGCTTGACACAAGATTTAAAGGACATCATGTGCTTGATTTACCATTTAAAAAAAAGTAACGTTCAATTTTGTTATTTAAAAATATTTTTGGAATTCAAGCTAAATTATTGGCGCAAAACAAATTGTAAATAATAACTACCTTGAAGTGCTGATTTAAAAATATAGAACTACATTAATCCATGTCTTTCCTTTTGTAAATTGAGGAAAGTTATTGGAAATGTATAAAAATGTTTATTCTAAAGGCCACTTGTAAGAGTTTCTCTTTCAATTTTCAAGTTACTAATTTCCATATATTTTTTAAAATATGTAAGATGCTTTTCTAACACTTTGAGTTTAAGACGAAAAATTACAACTCAATGTCTAACTCTGCCCACATTGAACATTTTGGATCTTTGGGTTTTATGGGTGTAAGATGAAAAATTACAACTCAATGACTAAACTTGTATTTCGCTGTCTTACCTCATTTATATATTATTAAAACTATATCAGGAAACTGGTAATGCTTTTTTAAAACGATGTCTTTATTATTGTCTATACTTTCTTTCTCTATATTCTATTGAAAACAATTTTAGCAAAATGACAATTTTGAACTCAATAGTTTGTATCTTATGAATCATTTTTACCTTCTAGACTACTAGTAATTTTTCGTATGTCATAATTAATTTGATTAAGACTACAAATACCACTATACCATAATTTGTGTGAGAAACATTCTCACTGTGTCTTTCTTCAACTAGCATTTGTATTCTGTATGAATTTCGTTTTTTTTTTCAAAATTAAAATTTTAATCTAATTTTATTATAATATTATATTTTATGAATCTTTTTCACTTTTTTAACTAGATCTTTTTCTTACTTTTACATGCATTTGATTGCCGCTAAAAAATAGTTCTTCCTGATTATCCCATGAATTGCATGAATATCTTTATTACCGTCCCTAGTTGAAAAAATTTCAAAACTCACAATTACAATGCTAAACTTAACATCGAATGTTTTATAATTTTAGTTCACAATTTAAACTATAACTTTATTGTATGTCATTCGTTTAATTGAGACTTGAATTGCTTCCTAATTACCTCATAAATTGAGTGTTTGGATTATTTATCAGCCTTGTTTTTAGAAACACAAATTTGAAATTGTTTTTAATTTTATTTTATTTTTTGAATCGTTGGAAAAACTTACCCTTTTCTGTGCTTTTAGCACGATCTTTCAATTGCTTAACAATTCCATATTTAACCGTACCAAATTGTATCATTTTATTAATGGTTTCTTGATGGGTTTCTTTAAAATCACTTCTCATTTCACACAAAACGTTTGAGAAAATATTTTTCATTTAGATAAGATGTTAGAAATTTTGGAATCGAACTGAAACGCACGTTTAACGAAATTTTCCCGCATGTGGCAATTGCTGCTTTATGACAAACTTTGTAAAAGGAAAACGCGCGCTCCGCTTTTTTTGGGGGGGGGGGAGATGGGGAGAGGGCTTAAAAGTGGCGATGATATCAAAGTTGTTTCATAGTTTTCGCACAAGCATTTTGGATTTTTTTATGGTTTTGGTTTATTTTGGATTTTATTTTGACAACAAATGTTTTCTTGTTTTTGGATAATTTATTTGCAAGCATGGATGATTGTTTCAATTCTGTTTTGTTGCTGTTGTAGTTAATGAAAATATTGTTGTTGTCTATTTTACTGATTTTGTTTAAGTTCTGTTCATATTTTTCTTTTCATTGTTATTAAAAAAAATTTATAATTTTTGAACTCGTAATATTTCTTTCTTAAACTTAAAATTTGAAAATTATCCATTTGTTTGTTTTATTTTTTTTTTTCTTTTCTTCAAATCATAATTGGTTTATTTGTATTATTAGTAGCGATGTTTTTGTTGCGCCTAATATATTAAGGCTGTCCAATTGTATGACTGCCGCTTGAACTGCCGGTTCCTGACTGGCGTACATATGGGTTGGCTGATTGGTTAGATGACGATGACGTTGTTGTGTGTTATGTGTAAATGATTATCATAACATTTTTGTTTCCATAATTTTTGAAGTTACATTGATGTAATATCTTTTGAGTTTCCATATACTTTGCGTGTATGTAGTAGGTAAGGGTATTATGTATATACTTTTATCACTCAGTTCTTTTTTTTTTTGTTGAGGTGACGCACTTTTATTCTCACTCGTACTCTCTCTTTGTGTTTGATTCTTTGTAGTTTCCACATATGTAGTATATATAAAAAACGATTTCCATTGTCCCGACGGCTTTTTAATATAAAATAAATGGTAGGAATATGTTCTTTTTTATATTAAGATTATTAATTAATTTGTTTTAAATATATAATATTTTTTGTAATTTGCAAGTGCTAAACGTTTTTAAATGTATTTTCTGGTTTACAAAATTCTCGTCTTTTTCTTTGTAAGATTGTACGTTTTTGTATCTTGGCTACGTTTGAAAATCCGTTTCTGTTAAATTCACGTTTCTGTTTGTATGGCTCTGTAACAGTTTGTGATACGTTCAGCACGCGCGTCAAACTTACACTGACTTCACAAATAATAACAACCCAACCAAAAAGTCACTCAAACAATTCGTAATATTTTTCATAGCAGCAAAAGACCACTACTACTACTGCCACCACCACCACAACGTCACATACAACAGTCACCTCAAATGCGTACTCATACCCATCTACATACACACTCAGCGAACACACAAGTCCGCACTCATTCAATGCTCAATGCATCAACACACTCGCACTCAACCAAACATTAACACAGCTAGCTACACACTCTGGAATAAGCTTAAGACGGAGGAAAAAACCCTGTTATCATTTCAAATATGAAACATATATCAACATTAATTTTTATGCGCCTTCTCTTTTTTTCATTTAATGCCAGAAATAAAGAGACAGACGGACGGCAGTAGCAGCGCTACAACAACACCAGTCACACCACCTTAACACAACAGAGCCACACCAACCAACAACAGCAAAGACCCATAGTATAATAATATGAAAACTCAAAACATCATAATTTTATTAATATTTGATCATATTTTCTCTTTCTTTCACTTACAATCCAATTCAACTGTGTAATTAATTGTCTCTTTCCCGCTTGCAGGTTTAAGTTAACAGTTAACAATACTCACACCCTTTTTTTCTCATTTCACTAGATGTGGAGAACACATCCACACAGGCTCTCTCGCACTCTCCATCAATGTTAAAGAAAAACTCTCTACGGTTTATAGTTTCGCTCTATAGATTTACTCTCTCATTGTCTGTTCCCATTCAAATGCACTAATGTGGATACAGGTGTGCGTGTATGGGTTTGTATTTTTGTCATAATTTATCAATGAGTATAAGAAAAATTTGCTCATACACAATAAACGAATTTGTATTAAGCCAAGAGAGCATACAAGTCTATAAAAACAAAATACCTGTATTTTAGATTGAGGGATTGTAAGAGGAACAACAACAATAAGTTTAATAAATCATTCATTATATTCATCACAGGTCCGAAAATTCCCAACCTTCCTGTCAAAGATTTAAGCTTCAAATTGTTGCTCTCTTTTGCTATTGGATTTGTTGTATTTAGTTCTTACTGCTGTTTGTCGATATTTCATTTTGTTTTTTTACTTGTCGACTTCATTGTAGTGGTGAGTTTTGTTGTTGTTGCTGTTTTCCTTTTCTAATAATTGATCATAATTCATTCATATCATGTATTCTATTCTGTTTTTTTTTTATATGCAAAGCCCAACAACAACAGCAAAATAATCATGCTCGCTCTGCTGCAGTGTTGCCAGGGCTCAGTGCAGAATAATGTTAAAGGGTTTAATCAGGAAAGTGTTAAAGGGATTTCCAACTTTTGTTGAATAAATATACAAATATTTTCCCATTACATTCCTTGACAAGACAGGGGAGTGGTTTTCTCAACCACTGGGCTGTGTGCTTTTTTGCTCTGCACTCACTGATTGAAACCTACAGTTTCCACCGCTTCTGAACTGTTATTTTTAAGCGGGAACAAAATAAAGATAGTCATAATAGGAATCGAACTTACATTATCAAACCCTAGACAATATAAATGCAAAATTTAATATAAATTCTAAATTACTTACTTATCCGGTCTCGAACAACCCCGAGGTGTCAAGGACCTTACAAAACGAAGATAACATATTTCGCCAACCAGTTCGATCTTTTGCCTTAACTCTCCAGTTGGCAATACCAAGTGTACGAAGGGATTCGTCAACCTGATCCCTCCATCGGATTTTCCTATTTTTCGTCGAAAACACTTCGTGCTGGTTCGTCTTCATCCATTCTATTGACATGGCCTACCCAGCGCAATCGCGTTATTTTGGTCCGCTTAACCATGTCAATGTCGGGATATAGCTCCATGGGTCACCGATACTCGCCGTTGTGCACTATAGGGCCACACATTTTTCGGAGTATTTTTCTCTCGAAGACTCCTACAGATGTTTCGTCTACTTGCGATAAGACGCAGGATTCTGCGCCATAAAGCAAGACTGGTTGTGTGAGAGTCTGGTATAGTCAAAATGCTAAATTAGACGCTTAAACTACAATTAGGGTGTTATTCTATAAGTCGTGAATCAATCACTTCCCGTTACTTTGTCGATTTGATGTTTATAAAACGTTACAGCTGTTCCGTGACTACATGTTACGTTATTTAATGGGTTGTTTATAAAACGCGTCGCAACGTTTGCCATCACTTTAGCTGTCAAATTCAACACGCCACAGTTCCTCGCGGTATTTGAAGATCACGTATTGGCAGATGGAAGTGTAGGAACTGAACTGTGTACCTTTAATTATATTCCCGAATATGAACTATCAAGTTCAATGTTTCAAAACAGACTAAATATTTTCTTTATTCCATCAAATATTTCTAATAACAAAAATCAAAGGTAACTTAGATTATATTACATACATTTTTGAAATATTTACATATAAGAAACATAGCTTGCTTTGATGAAAAAACATATGGAGTTGTATTGAAATGTTTTTATAAAATGCAAAGGTTGTTAAGATTACAAATGTATGAAACATTATTATTAATTTCTTAAAGCACAGGCTTCTATGTTAAATATACTTAATTATATGAAAAGTGAAATTGTTAACTGTCTTAAGGAAGGTAGTACCTACAGAAGTATTTTGCATTTCTTTGATTATAAGTAGTTCAAAATTTTGGCTAAAATTAAGTCGACGGACAGACCTCAAATTATTTTTAAAAAAATAGTTCAAAATTATATTGCTTGCTCACTGAAATTCTTTCTTTCTATAAAAAAAATAGAAATGTAAATGGTTGCAAAACTATAATAATTATATTTCAAAAACTTAAAGACATCAGTTGCTTTTAAGACACTATTAAACAAAAGAATCAACACATTTTATATACGGTCAAATAACACACGTTTTTTGCAAAGACAACTATTTAATATAGATTGGAAAGATTATTCGACATTGCATCCCAAAATAACCCAGGTTTTGTACACACTTTATGTGCTTTTTTTTAAATATTGTTGTTATTTGCAGTACTATAAAAAATAGCATTCGTAAAATCTATTGATCTATTGAAATAGATATCTTTTCTAATCTTTTTCCTTATGTGCACTTCACTCAAGATAACTTTTTCTAATCTATTATTTTTTACTTTAGTTGGGCAACTCAATAAACCACAAATGACAGTGAAAGTTTTCGTAAGCGAACGCAAACGCGAAGTGATATATAAACTACAATTTGGTTACTTTGGCGTTCGCGTTAGCTTTTGCGTTTATGTTCATTTTTGGGACTTTTAGAATAGTAAGCTGAGTATCGTTATATAAATGTCGGTCAAAATTATTCAGCTCACAACATGTGTACGTACATATATGTACGTAATTTAAGAAAATATTTTTCATTTAGGAGAAGCTGCACATGATGTTCCTTTTCAGCGCTTTCCCTGAAGTTGATTTCATGGACACTCGCTCAACTTAATTATGTTAACTTGATAAGAATGAATGTAAACACATTGTTCATTTAATGCTGACAATAATAGTGCAATTTATTAAATCATTCAAATAATATTCAGATGTAGATTGTTCCATGAAACCCAACCAATTGATATGCATTTTCGGATTTAAAACTAAATGTTTCTGCTTTAGCGTCGTTTATGGGGTTTGGACTATTTATGAACGGCATTCACAAAAGTGGTTTGGAGTGGAAGTTCGGGTTAGAGTTTAAGAGTCGGAGTTCAGGAAATTCGTCCGGAGTAGGACAAAAATGCTTTACATTTAAGAAATAGCAAAATGGAAGCAGATGAAGATATACAATATTACCGCGAAGATTTCAATTGTTTGCCATTTTTAGATAAATTTTTTTTGGCATGAATGTTTATTTACATATTTCTTCCACTCTATGGAGTACAATCTTTACAGACTTCAAACTAAAACAATTATTTTAAATATATTTAAGGCCAAAGATATGTCAATATGAATCTTAATGTTAATAGAAATATATTCTTTTAGATATCTCAAATATAGAGCAGTTATTTGAATGAGTAACAAAATTAAAAATTCAGACACTGTAGGGGGTATTGATGCCTAGACAACTTTAGGGCAAATTTATTAAATTAAATTAAATTAACGTATATACAAATAAAGCTGACAATTTCAATCGTCGATTAAAAAGCGGTTCCAAATGTATACGACGGCATCTAGCTTCGTGTGAAGGAATCGAATTATCAAATAAAACCCAAAATAAGGGAAATTTAAGAAATTTATTTTCAAACGTTTCAATATGATTACTGAGAACAGAATAATATTGGTTCGAGGCAATTACACTACACTCTAGTTTCGATCTCACGAAAATCGTATCCCAATGTGCACAAAAACGGATGCGAAAAGCGAATCAGTGATATAGTATTTAATGTCGCAGATAAAACACAAAAAGCTAAAAAAAATATACTAAAACGATTTAAATGTAGCTATTAAATTTGTTTATTCGGAAAAATGAATCCATAATGTACGTGAAACATTTCAGTGGATTAGAAATATAGAAAATATTGTTCATTACGTATTTTAATTTGGAATATCTTTATTTACAAAAAACGAACCCGAGACGAATTCGAATATGACGTCCGTTGCGAGTTCGAAAAGGTCCGAAAATGTAGAAAAACGATTTGTTTTGTCGAGAGGAATTTCATACGGAAACGGATTCGATACGAGTCCGTAACGAAAATCCGTTTTGGACAAAATGTATTCATAACGGATTCATACGCGTGTAAGGTTTGGTAAAATCTTTGTAATTTCGATTAATGAAAGTAAGTATAGAATAAATTTTGGGCATGTTACATTTTCACTTAGAATCATGGACGATTATCATAGTATATAATTAGAACCCTGGACCCTAATTATGTATAACGTTAATGGTTAAACGATATCCGTCTGTTGATAATGGCGACAAAACGATAATGAATTTGATATCGTTTCTTACAGAATTACCCACTGATTTTCATGATTTTAAAATGCATTGTTATGCACTAATTGCATAGCATGTACAGTTTTTAAAGTCCGAACAAAATGTGTACCGGAAAAAATTGTCATTCACAATTTTACACATCACCGCATGATTACAAAATATCAAAAATAAATTTGATTTCGTTAATCAAATTATCTTCGTGTATATGCAATCAAATATACACTAAAATATGCAAATGAATGATACGTTGTACATTATCGTCTAAGGCCCTATAAGCACGAGTGTAGCCAGAAAGATTGGCAATTGCAACTCGAACTCGAAAAGAAACAATTCTTGCACCCTATCCCACATTGTGGCAACAGGGTATTACGAGGTATTTCTGATGCTAGTAATATAAAGGAAAACATCATTAACTTTCTGAATCGGTTTAGCCATGTCCGTTCCCGCTGATAAATCTGATTTTTTTTCTTGTTTGGATGCAAACACAACGTGTGTTTGGAGCTTGTGGCAAATATATTATATTTGTGTCCAAACACATTGTGTTTGCTATGCACTAATACATGCTACCGAAAAGTAATGAATATCTTTGTATATATAATTCTACTGCACGTGTGTTTGTGACTGAACTCCTCCTAAACTTCTGGACCGATTTGAATAAATTTTTTTGTATGCGTTTGGGTGGCGCCCTGGGTGGTTCAGATTTACTATTCGGTCCAATTGGGCAAAGGGGCGTGGTACCTCCCATACAAACCACAAATTAAAAATCCCTTATTTCTGCTCCTGCTAACGGTATTTGATCAAAATTTGCAGGACAACGTCTGCCGTGGCAGCTAGTGTCATATAAATAAGTGTGGCACAAAATTCAGATTTCCCTTATTTTCGTTTAACTTGAGTCAGTATTGAGTGTAATTTTTACAACTCGCCATTATTATTTATTATTATATATCAAAATATATCAATAAATTTATTCGTTGCAACAACGAAACTTTAGTTGTGCCAGCAACGAAAGGTCGAACGCCCAAAATCAGGTATGACATACCTTGATGATGCAATGAGAAGTTCGTCGGTTGTACAAAACATATCCTTGCAGTTCTGTAAACACAACAGCGAACATGTTTCAATCCCGTGACGAAGCACAGAATTCTTCTGACGTACGCGATACTTAAAAAAGCAGCCAGATACACGCTTCATACTCAGTTAGTTATAGTCTTTTGCTATTTGCAACACATATTTACCAAAAAATGCTACTGTTAAATGCTACAGGAGAATTAAGTTCAATGTGAGATAAAGGCAACACTGCCTGCTCACTCACCAAACACCCATCCAATAAATACACACATTCGTTCATTGCGTACTTATACTCTCTCAGCAAGCAACTGGTTCCGTTTCCTACAGTCTCTCTCACTCCTTTAGTAAAACAAATACAATTTGTTATACTCTCTCTTTCTCTCATATTTAATAATTTAAGGTTTTTTCATCATCATCATCGTCGTCGACGACGCGTCGTCGTCATAACAGAGAACCAAAGCAGAAGCACCAACAACAATAATAACTTTAGTTATAACCGAACCCCTCCGTTCTTTTTGATTTTCAGCAATGGTGCTGGTGTTGGTGCTGTCATTGGCTTTGTTGCTGCCAGCCGTTGCCTTTGTTGTTGTTATATTTATCATATTCTTTATTATGACTTGTATTTATCATAATGTTGTAGCTTTTTTTGGGCAGTAGTTTTTGTTGTTTGATTTTATTATTTTTTTCGTCAAGGAAAGGTAACCTCCCACTTTCTTTAATGATTTGTTGTCGCTGTCGTCGTCATATTCGTCGTTTGGCTTCTTGAGTGGAGAATCTTGAGGTTTTTTATTCGTTCTATTTTTTGTGTGAAGGAAATGGAGAATTTGTGTTGCTTTACGGGCCGAAAGGGGGTTTAAGGTTATCTTCTTCATTCTTTTGTTATATTTGTTACTGTTTCTTCGACTTTTATATACGACAGTAGATTTGATGATACGTTTTATTTATTTTGTTCCACTCGCTGCTTAGTTGATTTCGTTTCTTTATAATTAGTTTTATTGAGTTGTCGGTGGTTTTATATTTCTTGTGGTTTGCACATCTATTAGCACTTTAGATACGCAAAACCTGTGATTTATTTTGTGTTGTTTTAAAGGATTTTCATCAGTTTGATTTAATTTAAAGGAAATCTGTTTTGTTTGTTTCACTGCTTTCTCTGTATTTTGTCACCCTACACCACCTGCTTTATATATTATCGTATTATATGTCCATACTTATGTATATACATGTGTTATTCAGTAAAATTTCAATTTATCACTATAATAATTTTCTGAGCCGAATAAGTAACATTCGTATATTTGGTTTGTACAACATTATGATCATCAGTGTTGCAATGATTGGTGGTGGTGCTCTAAGCATTGCATGAAACAAAAATCCCTTACCGGCGATTATAGTTGCACAACTCAAATATTGACATCGGGAAAAATTAAGGTTCTGGTTAAAGTACAGTAGTTACTCCATTCTTGCACGTAATGAAAACCCGGCTCGGTGCAAGTTTCGAGGTTGTCACAAGCACCGAGTATTAATTTCCCATACAAAATAAGAGGCACATCTGTTTATGACACCGCACCTATCAATAGTCAGCTTAAAACTGATTCAAATTACAACATTTCATCAGCACCATAAAACGACGGGGATTTCCCGAAATGTATTCAGTCTAAGAAAACGTAAACAAAGCAGCACGTAAGAGTAATACAAAAATGTTGCAAGTATCGAGTTAAAAATTTTCGAATGTCGCAAGTACTGAGTGCGTAATGAAAAATATTTCTATGTTGCAAGAATCGAGGTGTGCTAGTATGAAGTATGTGCAAGAATCGAGTTACTACTGTAACTTAAATTTATATTAAAAATGTATCCGGTCATGACCCCGCGGACACAATCCCCACTTTAGAAATGGGCATTATGCCCACTTTTAAAAGGGACATAACCCTCATTTCAAACATGGGGATTATGAACATTGTGAATCAGATATTTCACTGTACGCTACAAGGATTATGACCGCAATGTTGACGATCAAAAGCCCCTAAAGAAAGAGTTGTTTTATTTAACCTAAAAACAAACTGTGTCAATAGAAACATGTAATATATTGAAATAAATGTTCGATCGGCACCAATTCGCATATGGGCGTCGATGGTGCAATGGCTAGTGAGCGCGGCTCTTGTGCGTAAGAACGTGAGTTCGATTCCTGCTCTGACCACCTTACATTTCCTTCAACGACGGCCACGTTGCTTAGTGATGGCGACACTATCAAATACTTAGCCATGGAAAAGCTTCTCAAAATTCTGTTCGGCACCGGTACAAAACTGTACGTCCAAAATTAAAAAGCGCACAGCTCACTGGCTGTGAGAAGCTCTCCCTAATTCCTTCATGGGATGTAATGGGAAATGTTTTTTTTTTTACCAATACGCATATGCAAATTGCATATAATGTTGGTTTATACACGATTTGTGATCTATCCAGTGATACAAATTCAGGCACACTGCCTATTGATCTGAAGATAAACTTGTCACGGAGTTCGAAACTAGTCAACGAAAACCAAACATCTTTCACTTAGAACTTTGTAGACTTTGAAAGCTTGTAGTATGATCTTCTCATACATTATCATTCAAAACTAACGAAAATCAGGTCATTCCGAAAAATGCAAACACTTCGATTTCAAAATATTCTGGAAACTATAACACAAAAAATAATTAAATCACAATGACCAAAATGTTACTATAAGAATATGAAAGAAACGAAAATTTCATCAAAGAAAAAAATCGAGCGGTTATTTGTCAATTATTAAGTAATTTTTTACTATGATTTTTAATTTTAGTATCGGTCGTTTTTTTAAATAATTTAATTCTCCAATATTTCGCTACGCTTTGGGAAGCATCGTCAGGAAGATAAACACAATTATTAATTTTAATAATAATTGTGTTTATTATTCTTTTTAATTGTGTTTATCTTCCTGTCTATGCTACCCAAAGGGCAGCGAAATATTGGAGAAATAATTGTTTAAAAAAACGACCAAACGCTCGAACATTTCAATTGTTAACAAAAGAGAACGAAGAAGTTGTAAAAATTCTTTTTAATCACAATTTATGTAGTTTATTCTTCGTTGATCATTTCAAGGATCTAATAAAAGAATAACGCAATGATTTCATAAATCTAATATAAGAGTAACGCAATGCTTTCATAAAACATTAGTGAAAACAATAAACACGAAATTGTTCCTTATTATTGTGAAGGAACTATCAATAATATTTATGCATATTATTACATTGTGCGATAACAAAAAGTATTCGACTAGTCTTTGCTGCAAACTGTTGTCATTTAATTTGACTATTCCGCCTCGATTTGTCAATTGAATGTCTGTAAACTTGCGCACCTTGGTCCGTATCGCTCTTGTAGTTGATTCTTTTCTCAGATGGAACGTTAATAATATGCTGCATTTCCTGAATGAGAAGTCGTGAGTAAATTTTATCTTCAGTTAGAATTGTCACTTCGTCAAAGTTTGGTTTGTGCCCCGTTAACGTCCAGTGGACTGCGATTTCTGCGGGCCAAAGGTTTATAATGTGCATTTTGGCCCGATTTATGTGATGATATTCTCATAATCAGTTTGTTCATCGTAGTACCGACATTTACCTTTTATATGTTGGTTTATATTTACCATGTATATGTTGGCTTTGCCTCCATTGCTCTTGATTTCTTATACCACATTTTGGCTTGTCATATGTATCGATTGTCGATTTAGTCCTACTAAAAAGGCGATTTAGGGTAAAGTTAGACTTTGGTGCTAAATGGTATTTATCCGTCATAAATATTTGAATATTTGGTTCTCACAGAGACTCCCGGAACATACTTATGGACTATATTCTCTAGTCTTGTATTATCGATTGGTGTTAGTGGTTTAAAATCTGCTCGTGTTAGCAAGTTGTCAATCCTGTTGAGGGAGAAATTTTTCATTTGTAAAATCGTTCGTACTTTCTCCTTATTTTTCCCATGAAATTCCACGTCGCTTATGAAGTTCTTGGCCGTATTAATATTGTCTCTCTAGTATGCTTAGAATAATAATTTAACAGTCGTCCTGACACTGTAGGCTTTTGATACCAGTCAACTTTTATATTTCCTTCTTGTCTTACAACTAGGCAAAACAGGTATGGTAATTGTTGGTCCCTTTCTTCTTGCACTATAAATTTAAGTTGTCGGTTGAAATAATTGAGAGCCTTCATCGAGTTCTCCACCTCAGATGTATATCGTCCACATTAAAGTATCGAACGTCGTGTCAAGTAATCCCTCCATTATAATGCCCGCCATTATCGGTGCGAATATTATCCGCGGCTACAATTTTTACAATATTTCGGTCGGTATCCCACCAACGACAAGTCTAATGTTGTCTTCCCAGCAATCGTGTCTGGCTTGTCCCTATAAGCGAGAGACTTCACGAGACCACACCAAAAATAGTTTAGGGGTGTATTGTATTGAATTGACAGCTCTTGAACAGCCTCTATCTGTTCTTCGGAGCAAATTCGGCAATTCTGTTAATTGAGCCAAAAATGAGGACCATAAATGGACGTAACATGAGCAACACATTTTTCACAGACCACGAATCAATGATTTGCAAGCGTGAACTGGCAAAATCTTAACACTGTAACTGAAGTAGGAAAAATATCTCCATACATCCATACAATATTAATATTTCATACAATAATAATGTATAGTTGTCTTAAATACAAAAATTTGAATTTGATAAAAAGTTTCGAAATATTCTAAAATTTTAGGGCAACAATAAAATACAAGTGCTTCACGATGTCATGTTCATCAGGAATGAAGGGTCGTCGAAGTAACCATTTTCCTAGTATATTTGAATGGTTGGTCATTATTCCTAAAAATTCTATTTCACAATACACACACCTAATTATTCATGAAAATAGGAGATAAAGGGTTACAAATGAATAGGAAAAAATTACAAAATTTGAGTTGTTAGTTCGTGCACAAAATTAAGATCAGTTGTTGGCTTTGAAAGTAGTTTCGACTTTTTATATATTTTAACGGAAAAACTAACATATTTTTGAACCCACACAAGAATAAATCGTTTGAGGATTCTTCTTAACTACCTTAGTGAGTTGGACAGTACATTTCAGTAAATATGGAAATATAATTTTGAAAATAAAAAAGGAACCTCATACATATATTACTCATGTATGAGGTTCCTGACGGAATTTAATAATTGACATTATGACTGCTTAAATTCTGGACATAGTCCATTTTATTTCGTGAATTATGTCCGTTTTTTATGGGATAGATCTTTTTCTGGACAAACTGGACATAATCCATATTTTTGCAAATATGTACCAGTAACTCAAAAAGAATAGGAATTTAAATAAGAGGAATCATGTCTGTGGCTAGATAATATGTCTCATTCTGGGTAACACAACATCAACAAATTTAGTTTTAGATAGGATTTTTTTCGCTGGCAACCATCTCACAATAGAGATATACAATGGCCTCGAGCTTGAATAATATAATTTAAAAGTACCAATAAAAAGGCCGAATATATAAAAATCAACCCTGATGAATTTAAAACAAATATTTCATATCATCTGTGAAACCGTTTCATAAATGCTATGAAACGACATGTACGAAAATTGTTCAGAACATCTACGAAACATTTTCATAGATTGTATGAAAAGGCATCTATAAAATTTGTTCACAAAATCTGAGCAACGCTTACTATGATATCAAATTAATATAAATCGTTTATGATTCATAGAAAACCGATCCAACCAAAAATCAATACGAAATCGCTAAATGCAATGTGAATTCTTAAGTATACAAGTTTGTATATACACACAGGGAAAAGATTAGTTGGAAATCAATTCAGGTATTGCAAATTCCATGATAAAGTCTATATTTTGATCAAAATTCGTAATTGTCAAACATCAGAATTATTTTTCGATGTCATTGATAGATTAAAAATAGGTCTTACTAAATACAAGTTGCTACTACCGAACTTTAGTTGTATTAACCAATTAGAGTATTTCTAAAACCTCATTCATCTGAAATGGAAATACAACTTATAAAAAAGTACAATATTAGAATTCGTGTTCAAATATTAGTTACTGTAATCATAATTTAGGTACTGTTACAAAAACACGTGTTACAAAGTTATTTATGTATTCGTGTTTTTCACAAGAGGCTTTGTTGTTAAAGAGAAATTACGTATATTTGAATATTACAGGAGGACTTTACAGAAAAACTAATATTTTAAACAGAAAGTGATAAACAAAGTTGTGAAAAAACAATAAAGTGTATAGATATCAGCCAGCGAAGAATACATATTATCATAAATTGAGATGAAGTGAGACTTTTAAACATAATCGTTGAATATGACGCCACTATTGACGCCTTCACAAACACATGCAAACAACTGTTTTTATATTTTCGATCAAGAATGGGTACGAAATACGAACCCTGGTTATAAATAATAATAATTTTGTTTATATTTAAATGTAAAAATAATAAAAAATATTTTTTCTACTTTTTTCTATAAAATTCATAATGGGTTAAAGCATCACCAAATGGTTGTGACAGCCATCAAACTCAAGTAATTACTTTAGTTGAGCATACCAATATATTTTGTAGGACAACCGAATTAGTTTTTACATTTTTCGTTCATCCAACTAATAGAATATTCACCACTACAGGATAATTTGATTGCTACAACTACATCTCGATTGACAGATCACATTTATTTATTGTTGCTGTAGCTTCAACTAAATATTTCAGTTCTTGCAACCAAAACTGAATTACAAATCAATTGATATGCATAACATTTGGTGATAAATAACACAATTATTGCTAATCACAACTGAATAATGTGATAGTCCAAGGAACCGCCAAATTTTAGTTGGCTTTAAGTATAGTTGTGACAACGAATCTCTTATCTGTGTGTAAGTATATGTTCTGTATTGATATCAACATGTATACAATCATTCAATTGCTCGAAATGTAATGATTGCACCTCAACACAAGATGCCGAGAATTCAAATTTTACAGTCAATTTATGTATAATAGTGGTATTCATAGTTGAAGTTTATATTTATTTACATATATTCCCGATTATTTTTCAGTTTAATATACCAATCGGCCGTGAACAAGCTTTCAAAAATAATGCCCAAGCTGACAAATAGGGAAAGGAACTTCTAATTGATTCGGAGAACTATTTGCCGTGTATCTAGCTATTCCAATCACCAGGCAGTGGAACCGCAGCGGCGTGCCGCCGCCTTCGATACCATTGGTGCACACGGCTAGAAACAAACCGCTGTTACTTCCTATGTCATTGGCTTAGATCGACTAAAATTTACGCGTCTATCGCTTTTTCGCCGGCATAGAATGTTAATATTGTTCTTCTAAATTAAGCCGCGACCATCGTGAATTTGAAAAGATGGCTAACAGAAGCCGCGAACATGAGAACTTCGTCCCGATTTCTGGCAGCACGCTCGTTTTTGATTTAAAAAAGAAACAACGGCAAGGGTATGATATCCCTGGCCTCTCAATTAAATATTTAGATTTGGAGAACACCTCAAAATAAGTAGAAATTTTTAAATTAAAGTTATGGAAGTTATCCAAACAGATATCAAAATGGTTATCGAAACATCCGGGGTTGAAAATTTAAAATTCGGTATCTTTTTTAAGGTATTGCTTGACCCAATAACCCTTAAAGCACCAAAAATATTCAGTCAGTATTCAGGCTAAGGCAGACCATGCTTGGGCATCTTCTATTCGGGTGTGGGTCTAAAACCAGCTTCGGCATAGGTTAGATTTCCAGTATAATAAAAATATAGTTGTCAAATCCGGAACAAAGGAGTTATAAAATTTGTATTTAATTTGGATCATTAGACCTCGGGCCGGGCCGCCGACCAGTAATTGGTTCCGCAGCCGCCGCCGATAATCTCGGGTCATCTTCACTCTCTGCCAATTACTTCTATAACTAACCAAATCGGCATTTATTTCCTTTACCACATCATCAACTTTGTGCCATAATATGAATTTGATATTTATTTTGATTGACGACCACTCTATTTTATTGTCCTGGAACACGCACTCAAAATAACTTCCACTAAGCCATTTAAACATTCATATCAAGCTGATGTACAGTTTATTCATCGTCCTCGCTTTAGGCTATCAAAAGCTATGGCTAAGCATCTTTTTTGAGCGAAATATTTATATTTTCTCAATGAACTAACTGCGCAAATAACATAATAAATTAGTTCCGATAAGCAAGTACCTTCATCTAAAGCCCAACAAATCAGACGTCTGTGACGGTTGTTTTTATTGTGGTTTTACTGTTGACAAAAAAAGATCCATAAAAGTTTAATGTACAAGAATTCTTTGTGATCTAAAAAAATTTAACTAGTTTCTTATAACAATTCGTTTCATACATATTAAAAACTCTAAAACATTTTATGTTTTCCTGATTTCATATTAAAGATTCACTTCAGAATCAATCAAAATTTGCATATCGGTATTAAGGTCAAATTAACAAAACATAATCGTAAATTATCTGTAAATTATCAAAAGAGATTTAAAAATAACAGGCATAAACTGAAATTCGATTAAATACCCATTAAAAAATCAACGCAAAATCCGGCATTTTTAATATATGATACAAAATTCTATAAAAATTAAGTTATACTCGATAGAGATTATTTAACGCCGAATAAATAATCTGGTTCAAAACTCAAAACATAACCACAATATGCTGAGGCATTTCAAAGCTATAACTTGCTTAACATTTCACACGCACACAGCTTGATATTTGAACGCACCTTATGTCACTTTATGTACTTGTGTATGTATGCGTGTATAACTATATAAATATTTGTGTATATAAATTTGTGTATATAGACAATTTGGTCGCCAACCAATAAAAAATAACTTAAAATATTTATAAATTCTCATAACGCAAAAGAAACCCAAAGCACCGAAATCATAAAAAAAAACTCCACCTTAACTGTATGAAACCAATGAAGAATATCAAATTGAGTCCAATCAAGCAACGAAGAAGCAGACGAAGAAAATAACACGCAGAAAAAAATACGTCTCTTATATCTTAACACTCCGGGGTCAAATAACACCTTAAAAAGTCGACAGAGCAGAGAAATAACGGTAAAAATAATATTAATAAAATCTACAGCAACGACGACGTTTATGTAGGGGAAGACGTATGAAACCTTAAGAGGAATGTCATAAATTCAACACTTGCGCGCTCTCAGCACCAAATCCCTCTTCCTCAATATTTTTGCGTTGAAGAAAAATTGCAGGTAGGGAAAACCCCATAAAGTGAGTAGCTCAAGAAACACAGTAGAAGGTGGGTACGTAGAAAAGTTATATACAACTATATTAGTGGAAGATGAAAACGGTAAATAAGTGTTGCCAGTGCATGGAACAGAATACTAAGCGAAATTTAAATAAGATTTGTGCAAATATATTTAAGTCTTTATTAAATCTGGAATAAATCGGTTCACCTTTTTATATAGCACCAATGTACATATGAATGAATATGGACTTAACACGCTACATCAAAAATTTAAATTAAATAGGGCACAAAACGTTGGCCTAGGTTTCGTCAAAAATGTATAACATATTTGGAACCAGAGTCTTAAATGTGCTTGAGATAGAGAGATACCATGAGATAGAGAAAGAAAAATTAGCTAGGATTTCATTCCATGAAAGCTGCAAAGATATATTCGAATAGTCAGTGACTGTTGTAGTCTATAATTTTAGACTGGCCGATCGGGAACTACAATTTTCCTCCACTTTCGAAAGAAAACATTTTGAGAAAGTTTCAGCAGTGGTCGGTAGTGCAACTGTTAGTGTGGGCGGCTATTGTGCTGGAGAACGTGGGTTCAATCCCTGCTCAGACCACCTTACACCTCTTTCGACGACGCCCACCTCGCTTAGTGACGGCGATAGTAGAGAGTAATATGGCAAGAAATAGATTTTCAAATTACCTTACGGAATAGGTGTAAAACTGTTGGTCACAATCAGTGAGTGAAAACTAGAAAGAGCCCTCCCCTATCGCTTCATGGGATGTAATGGTAAATATTTATTTAATATCCAAGCAAAAAGAAATCAGTGCAAAAGGTAACATATTAAATTGTTGACTGACAATATCTTTGTAGTGGTAGTTAATACACAGCACTAAACATGCTTTCTACGTGAAAAAAACAGAATTGGTAAAATCAAATACATAATTACAATTCTATGAATAAAATTTCTGGAATTCAAATATTCATGTCTTTAAATTGAAGAAAAAATTCTTGAAATTAAAATACTTTGTTTTCTAGATTTTCAAATTCAAATTATTTAATTTTACAACAAAATATTTTTGCTTAATCAGCTAAATGTTTCAGTTAGTTCAAATAAAAAGTAAAAAATTAGTAAAATCAATTAAAACTTTAGAATTTTTAACCACCTCTTATTTGTTGAAACTTTATCTCGAAATATATGATTTTTCAAAACATTCTGATGAGTTTTTTACGACGTCACAGCCTACGAGAGAATTTTGTTTTTGATGATACTAAGGGATCTTCGATCGTTACTAATTCGCATATGTAAATTGTATAATTCCCTGCAACGCATTGTTAGCTGCAACAGGGTGCCTATAGATAAAATATTCTGAAAGCCAGACTTCTCCTCTATAAATGTTTAGTTCATTCTAAAAGAAGATTGCAATAATACATAATTCACTGTGAATTGATAACTAGGGGTTTTCGATCGGTATTAATCATACATGGGTTTTTTTAATTTGCATTGAATTTTAATTTGCATTACTTTATCTAATGCAAATGCAAAAGAATTACCATTGTTCGCAATGGCAATTAAAAAAATTTGAATTTGCATTTGCTCAGGCAATGCAAATGCAGGTTGTGAAATCGGATGCCAATTGTAATGAAATATGGGAATGCTTTTAATTATTTTGAATTTGCTTGACTGCTGGCAATTCTGTTTTTATAGTATTTTATACATATGTAGAGGTTTGTGGCTTTAATAGGTATTGCCGCTAAGTACTTCCAAATTTATAAACATGTACTGTGTAAAATATTTGAAAACCAAAGTGCCAGATATGAAGGAAATGCTTTGAAAAGAAGTACAATTGCCAATGACATTGAAATTTTTTTGAATTTGCATTCCGAAAGGTAATTCAAATTACACCACAAATTATAATTGTCATATAATTAAATTGCCCCATGTATGGTATTAATACGCATAGTTACAGTTTCTCGTACGAGTTTATATGGGTCAAAGTCAAAATGTTTTAAAATTTAGTGTTGACAAAATTGTAAATTTTTAGTGACATCGATGTAGTTTTGTCCACGTGTTGTGCAATTTTTATACACGCCAACTCTGTTCGTGTGAATAACTTTCTACAAGACACGAGGAAAATATAGCGGTTTATTTATTTTATTTTTAAAAAATTCTAGAAATTATTCTAGCCAATGCCACATTCCAAAATGTTTGGTCTATCTAAGGGATTTACTGACATACACTGAAAAAGATGTGGAGAAAATTCCTCTTTAGCGCTTATGATATTTGATTTAAAATATTTTACAAATGCTAAAAATTAAACACAAACAGAACCATGTCAGTATCTCTTACCACAAACAATCTGTAACAAATAAAACACTCCCTTCTAAGACAATATATTTTATTTTCGTAGCAAATAATGTGAATATTGAAAACTAAAATGTTAAAGTAAATTAAAAGAGATATCGTTCACTTCTTTAACTGTGTACTAATTTGTGCGACAAATAGAATTTGTTTTGCGATATAATTAAAATATTGTGTATTCATTAAAATGTATGTATTAAGTAGTAATTATGTTAATTAGTAATACAATTATTATTATTTGTATTTCCATTTTATGCAATAAAGATTTAATACGTCCGTAAAGTTTGCAGATCTGATTTATTATTAACGTGCCAAAACGATAAAATCATTTCGATTACCGTGTATTTTGATGGATTGCAATCAGCGCCTTGGATGTGCCTTTGCGAGACATTAGAGGTATAGAATACATAATATGGTTGTAAAATATCAAGCTTGAAATGAGTTTAATGTGCCATCGATACTGTTACGTGGCATAAAAATACGAAAATAAATGAAATACTTTATTTCAACGCCTAAAGTTGACTATGATGACATATCCTTTTCCTAGATGATAATTTGACTCACTGACTTTCTATTGATTTACATATCATTGATATTAATCTCCGTTAAGTGTCAAAAATTCAAAAATCTAGCCATGCAGTTTTTTTCAAATTTATTATTATTCTTAAACGCTCTCTTGATTATTTGATGTAATGTAGAAAAATACTAAATTCACGCGATATACTGGTCCAACATGGCAACCATCGCAAATTTGACAAGGGAAGAAGTGTGTTTTCTGTAAAATTCACGAATCAAAATTAGGAATTTACGAGTGATTTTCGAAGCTCTTATAAAAGTGATACTAACTTGGTATATATCAAAATAGTGGTAATGGCTAGTACTACAAACTTGCATATTCAGTTCGTCCACTGGTCTAGGCACACGATTTTCTCATCCAAAATTCAAAACGTGCCAAAAAAAACCATATTACATTTTTGACGTTACTGGCTGGCTACACGAAAAAAACAAAATTGGTAAAATCAAATAATTACAATTCTACGAATAAAATTTCTGGAATTCAAATATTCATTTCTTTAAATTGAAGAAAAAATTCTTCAAATCAAAATACTTAGTTTTCTAGATTTTAAAATTCAAATTATTTGATTTTACTACAAAATATTTTTGCTTAATCAGCTAAATGTTTCACAGTTAGTGCAAATAAAAAATCAATTCAAATTTTAGAATTTTTAACCAGCTCATATTTGTTGAAATTTTATCTCGATATATATGATTTTTCAAAACATACTTTTCATTCTGATGAGTTCTTTATGACGTCACAGCCTACGAGAGAATTTTGTTTTAATGATACTTAGGGATCTTCGATACTAATTCGCATATCTAAAATGCATAATTAAATTTGTATACATACAATTGATGATCAACCGATGGTATCAATTAGTGCACAGTAGTTAGGCGTGTGATGATGAAGTTGTCACGTAGTCATGCCAGTGAGTGTGCGTGCTTATTATTCCAACAAACCCCAACCGTTTTTCAATTAGAGAAATGTTCCTGACCTTTTTCTCATACATTAACTAAAAACTAACGAAATCGGTCTTAAAATTCAATTTAAAAACGACAATATTTGCCCCAAAAAATTCCAGAAAGCAAATTAAATTCAAATTAAGTTGTATGTATCCACCAAAATCACTTGAAAATTTTAGGACTTAATTAAACAATTTACCAATTTTTTCCTTCAATTGTGAGAACAAAATTTTCTAAAAGCCAGAAATATTTTTTTAATTTGACTAATTTTAATTGTTGTTATCGTTGAATTTTCAAAATTTGTGAATAATATTTCTAATTGTAATTCGTTAATCCATACATAAAATTAATGAAACCATGAAATGTTTTGGTTGAATCAAAGATTGACAAATCAAATTCTTTGACAATAAGTATTAAAGATTTGAAATATTTACAAATGTTTCCTTGAAACTAATGAATTAATTTTCAGTTTTAACAAAAACCGTAGTATGAAAAACAACAAATCTTGTTTTGTTATATACAAAAAATTCATTGAAATCGGACGCGCCACTGCCCGATACATGGAATTTTTTTTTCTGTATAAGTGAAATCTAAAACTTTTCCGAAGACCACTTTTCTCTAGGGCGTTAAAAAGTAAAAAAATCTAGATATCTGCAAGGAGCTTTTTAATATTTTTTAACTTCCAGTAGCTGAAAATGTGTAATACAAATATACCCAAAACACATTCTCACTTCTGTAAGTGTTTAGGAGGCAAATTCATTAATCGCATTATTTCAAATAGATACTATCAGTTATGAAATAATGGAAGTCGAATTCATGAATTTTAAACATTTCTGACTTTGCCCCATATATATACTGAGTATAAAACTAGAAAGCGCACAGCTCACTGGTTGTGAGAAGCTCTCCCCAATTCCTTCATGGGATATAATGGGAAACCATTTTATATACCGACTTACTTAGGAGGCGTCAAACAACGCATAACGACCAAGAGTCTTACAATATGAGGATAACATGCTTCTTCACCTGGCTCGATCTTCAGGTTCTCTCCTCCAGTTGGTAATACCAAGCTCTCGCAAGGCAATCTTCCACCCGGTGTTTCCAGCGAGGTCGTGGTCGTTCTAAATTTCGATATTCATCGAGGAAATCTTCGAATACCTTTCGCACTGGTTTAGCCAGCGTAAACGGGCTATTTTTATTCGCATGATACAGATTATACCACTCGTGGTTCATCCGTTGTCTATACTCGCCCATTTCTATTATAGGGTCATATATTTTCGGAGTATTTTTCTCTCGAAGACTCGCAGTGATATTGTATATATGATCCTCGCCTCTCCACAGAGAGTCTTATATCTGAGGTGTTTGCTTAACCCATAATAACACCTGTTTACAAGCACAATTTTCCGTTTGATTTCTAGGCTGACGTTATTTCTTCTGTTTACGGCAGATCTGAGTTAAATGAATTCGTCCACTAACTTCAAATTAGAATGGATGTCAAAGTTCACCCTCTCAACCAATCGGGTGGATATTCTGCTTATCGAAACCAGTAACTTTATCGTCTCATCTGTACACGATTGATAAACTTCCGATGATATCTATTCAGACACACTAGTTAGGCCGTCGGTGGTGCAATGGTAAGTGTGCGCCCCTCTTGTACATGAGATCCTTGGTTTTATCCCTGCTCTGACCATCTTACATTTCTTTCGGCAGCGGTCACCTCGAATAGTGACGGCGACAATATCGAGTATTTAGGCTTGAAAAAGCTTCTTAAAATACCGTTCTGTACGTTCCAATCAGTGAGTATAATACTAAAAAGCGTACAGCTCACTGGTTGTGAGAAGCTCTCCCCAATTCCTTCATGGGATGTAATGGGAATGGGTCTGATGATGGACTTGTCACGGAGTTCGACACCAGTCATGGCCGTGTGTGTGCTTTCCTAAATGGTATATTATTCCAACAAAATTAACCATTTTTCACTTTGAAAAAAGTTTTTGACCTTGAAAGTTTGTAGTATGAAATTCTCATATGCAAACACGTAAACTATCTAAATCGGTTACAAAATAAATTCGAACAAAACAATTGTTTAGAAGTTCTGATATTGTTAGCAATTTTTTTTTCTTGTAATCGGACCTCGAGCTACTCACTCGAGCTAACCTCAAACAGAGTTTGTGAGAACAACTCATTATTTTCGGGACGTTTCAGAAATATTTAAAATTGTTATGAGATATCCTCACCAAGACTTGCTACACGCAAATGAATAGTGGCAATATTACCTATTGCAAATATTACATTGTACTTTATATATCAGTCATTGGCATGCATAATATATTGTTTGCTTTATTTCAAACATAGATTGTCATTACAGATTGTCATTACTACGGACGTGACTCATTTCTAAAAGTAACTCGAAGTCTCTAATTTTTATAGTGTGTGTTTTCCCACGCTAACTGTCTGTTCTCATAAACGAATTTGAACGACCCCACGAATAGGCCAAAATTATCTACATTATTCGCATTATTTAGGTTTGTATTTTGACCTATTCGTTCGTGCGAATTTGTGAAAATAGATAGTAAGGCCATTTTAAAGTATAAGAAAAATAGCAAATTGTAATTAATGCACCCATTTTCGGTATGACGGAACAATTGGAAACTTAATAATTCGAAATTATATATTGCTTCAAGGACCCCGAGGGGTATGGAAAAAATTTTAAAGGAAGGTTTCATTGTCTTTATCTACGTATGAGAAAAGAAAAATCATCGGAATTGCTTCTAATTCTGCCTTATCCTTGTCAAAAATGATAGCTCAAGTTGGAGTGGAAGCGAGCAAGTCATCAGTACGCAGAATAATTAAGAGCTGTGAGTATCTTAAATACCTGAAATTACACAAAAAAAACGGCCACTTAATGCCCCTCGTAAGGCAAAGCGGGTTCAATTCGCAAGAGACTACATGGTATGGGATGTGCAGTCAAGAGGTCAAGTAAATGACTGGAGAACCATTGTATTTAGGGATGAGAAGAAGTTTAATTTGGTTGGGCCTGATGGCTACAAGTATTATTTCCATGATCTGCGCAAAGAAACGCGTTTTTTGAACCGACATCTCAGCCGAGAGGGCGGCGTTATGGTGTGGGGTGCTATTACGTACTACACACAGGGAAAAGATTAGTTGGAAATCAATTCAGGCATTGGAAATTCCATGATAATGTCTATATTTTGATTAGAATTCATAATTGTCAAACATCGGATTTATTTGTCGATGTTACTGATAGATTAAAAATAGGTCTTACTAAATACAAGTTGCTACTACCGAACTTTAGTTGTATTAACCAATTTGAGTATTTCTAAAACCTCATTCATCTGAAATGGAAGATACAACTCATAAAAAGTACAATATTAGAATTCGTGTTCAAATATTAGTTACTGTAATCATAATTTAGATTCTGTTACAACAACACTTGTTGCAAAGTTACGAGTATATATTCGATTTTTCACAAGAGGCTTTGTTGATAAAGAGAAACTACGTATATTGGAATGTTACACGAGGTCTTTACAGAAAAACTAATATTTTAAACAGAAAGTGATAAACAATGATGTGAAAAAACAATAAAGTGTATAGATATCAGTCAGCGAAGAATACATTTAATCATAAATTGTGGTGCAGTGAGACTTTTAAACATAATCGTTGAATATGACGCCACTATTGATGCCTTCACAAACACATGCAGACAATTGTGGACATTTGGCTGGAGGAACTATTATTGTGGATGACACAAATTAACTTAAACATGCATATGATACCCAGGATAACCCATCCCCATTTTTGATCGAAAATATGAAAAATTTAGAAAGATTGTCTTTATTTGTTTTTCGATTGGACGCTCCGTTTTCGAGATATAGAAATTGTTTCGTATTTTCGATAAAAAAAACAAATGGGCACAAAATACGAACCCTGATTATAAATAATAATAATTTTATTTATATTTAAATATAAAATACACAATTTTAATAAAAAGTTATTTTTTTTACTTTTTTTTCTATAAAATTCGTAAGGGGTTGAAGCATCATCAAATGGTTGTGAAAGCCATCAAATTCAAGTGCATAATTAGTTGAGCATACCAATATATTATTTGGTACAACCGAATTAGTTTTTAAATTTATCGTTCATCCAACTAATTCAATATTCACCACTACAGGATAATTTGATTGCTAGAACTAAAACTAAAACTCGAACTAAAAATTTCAGTTCTTGCAACCAAAACTAAATTACAAATCAATTGATATGCACAACATTTGATGATACTGAACACAATTATTGGTAATCACAACAGAATAATGTGATAGTCCAAGGAACCGCCAAATTTTAGTTGGCTGTAAATATAGTTGTGACAACGAATCTCTTCTCTGTGTGTATGGCACCATCGATCTTGAATTTCAAAGTGCAAAAATTACTGGTGCAAGCTATAAAACGTTATTGGAATCGGCTTTCCCAAAGAGCAGTGAACTATTTGGTCCCATATCTTGGATTTTGCAACAGGATAATGCCCCTATTAACAACGCCAGAAGAGTAAAGGAGTTCATTGCAAGCCAAAATGTTAATATTCTTGACTGGCCAGCCTATTCGCCAGATCTAAGCATTATCGAAAATGTCTGGGGTTGGTTATCTCGTTAGGTTTATGAAGGAGGTAGACAATTTGATGACAAGCAGCCACTAATTCAGGTCATTAAGGATGTTTGGAATCAAATTTCGTTGGATTACAAAAATTCTCTTTATCTCTCAGTGAAAACCGTATATTTGAAGTTATTAAAAACAAAGGGGCTTGTACCCATTACTATTAGATCTTAAATAAAGTAAAATAAAATAAAAACTGTTTTTCAAAAAATTTTGAAATACTACCGACAAAAATAAAAATAAGCTGTATAATTTAACGTTATATTCCAAAGAATCATACCGAGCTACGAAGCTGAGTTTATAACCTTCACAATAACATCTTCGGTGTTAATATACGAGTAAAAATGATGGAGTTATTTTGATTTTTGCTTAGGACTCCACGAAAATCCACTAAAAAACGGCCTTTAAACTTCTACAACTCAATCAACTTCAAAAATACAAATAAAAACAATATGTGCAATGCAAGAACTCCTAATGGTCTACGTATCCATAATAAATTTTCCAAATATTGGCAACATCTTAAAAGTTACACCCAAAAAACCTGATAATTATAGGTGTTTTTAAAGCAAAATAGCTCACAATTTGCTGTACCCAGAATCGCAATATTTTGCAAATAGTCATTAAACACTCTGAACTTCATTTTTAGGTGGTGACCTAAGTGATTTTTTTTGTATGGGATTTTATCCACCCTAATGTACATATGTACATCATAGACATTTCTTGGTAAAACCATTCACAGAAGTTTCATTAAAATCTGCGGCATACAAATATTAGGTGGGGGCGTTTAAAGTGTTTCTACTCATTTGCTATTTAACTAAAAATTGTACTTTCGAAATTTATAAAACAAATTAAAAATTGTCCGTTCTAAACTGATTATAAAGTTTTAAGTTTAATTTTTTGACTAAAGTGCTGCTGAAGCTCATATAAAAACGTTATTCATGTACGAATTCAATGTTAGACTGGTAACACTGGATGGTTAACAAGTTGAAGGTCTGTTTGAAATACAACACCCCTTAAAGATTTAACTCGCATGTGTGTGTGTAATGTAATAAAACACCCCAAAGGAGAAATATAAAAAGCGCGAAGTAAATTAAGGCGTCCAAAAAAAAAAAACAATAACTCCCAACAAAACGACGTTGAATCCAGCAGAAATATGAAACATAAACTCATATAAGACTTGGCAACAGAGAGAAACGACAAAACAACAACCACGGCCACGTTATTAAAAATAAGAACAACAACAACACTATACTATGGATGTGTATATATAATAACCACCTTTTGCGCACCAGTAAGAAAACGCGAAACATTTTCGTTACCCAGTGGAGGAATAATATGACGCCGTCGTCGCCGTCTTTTAGTAGATATGTTGTTTTTGTTGTTATGTACACATAATTCATAAATTCGTGATGAGTACGACGACCAACAGCAGCAATAACAATAACAACAACAAATGCAGCAGCAGCATTTCATAAAACACTCATATTCGCTCATTTGTGAGTAGTTTGACTTCAACCACCACCACCATCATCTCTCAAAAGCAACAACGATTTATCAGTCGCTTCGCCATTCGACCAACCATTCATGCCCACACCAACACACGAATATAACATTTCGTTTAACAACATTAAACTCTATACTCCTCCCCACACAATGAGAGTTGTTGTTGTGCCTGACTCAGCGAGCTGAGATAAAATAATATTAAATACCAACAAAATTAAAAAAAAGAACAACAACAGCAATATTAATAATACACTGGCGGCAGCACCTCATGCTCATATTCATCTCTGTGTCTACAATAACAGTAATGTCTGGCTCTCCCTCTCATAATCATAACAGCACGAATAACAACAACACTATTAGCAATAATACACGAAACAAAAAATATGAATGTTTCTTGTTGGAGCGTCGAATACGAAGGAAAAAATATGACAGCCACGACACAAAATCATCAACAACAACAAAGAAACAAGCATTTACCATACTGGTTTGACTTTATCACATTTCATATCTTCCATCATATTCGAACAACTACGTTATAGCAACAACAAATATGTATTTACATTTGAATGTGTTCGCTGTTGCCACATTTTGTTGTTGTTACTCTGTGCTCTCAAATTATGAGTAGAAAATCTACCGACAGGTTTTTGTCGTGTTCTCCCCATGTTGTTGTACTTCTTCAAATGGTACTCTTTCATAACGATTTTTGTCAAAATGATAACCTCTCATAATCGTAACTACAACAGCAACACAATTAATTCGCAAATATAATATGACGATGGCTGCTCCTCTAACGAATCCATATCCAAGGCATTCTCTTCCACGGCAAGTAATTGATTGCATGGTAGTAATACACAACGACGGTGAATGGCGACTGTATAATGAACGTGTGTTGTTATAGCGCAATTCTATGTTTACTCTTTGTTTGTTTGTAACGTTATGAGCAGAATAGCCAATAAATTGAATAAAATGCTCTATAGAAGAAAACTTTACACGAACATCTCTCAATTGATTAAAATCGTCTCTTTCTATATTTACATCAACTCTCCTGCGCAATTTAAAAGTTTGTATCTCCTGCATTTCCCCAAACATTGTACAACAATTGATAAACAGAATTCTGTTAACAGCTCACTCTACCCACACACATTTTGTATGAAACCATCTCATTTCACACCAGTCATCTCATTCTTGCATGAGAAAATCAAACCACAATTTAAGCAAAAATCCCCTCCTGTAAGGTTTCACTGCTGTAAACATCGGTTTGCTTAACAGTCGGATATTTCCCATTCTGTAACACTTTAATAAAATAACATTATGTTACTGCATTTCAATTTTAACATTTCGAAATTGATTTACTTTCTGCAGAACGGGGAAATGATAGAGTATAAAAGCTGTTACAATACAATGTTAGGCACAATTTTCAATAACATATTAGTGTTATGGGAAACATATAAAACTGAAACTGGGGAGAATTGTCGTTCTGTTAACAATATAACACCGAGGATATGTTTCTCGAAATAGTTATTATTACTCTTTTATGACAACAAAATTTAAAAAATAATGCTGTAATAGGTTGTGCCCTACATTGTGTTATTATGATGTTGTAGAGATTCGATCAGAAATTGATCACCAAAATCTATCATCACTGTTAGCGAGAAACGCGACATAAACTCTATATAATCAGTCCATGAGAAATGTTCGTAAACAATTTTGTCATTTATCTGTACATCTGTATATCTGGACATAAGTATTTGTTGCAGATAGTTCCCACCTATCTATGCACTCAAAAAAATATGTTGGTAAACACAGCAGAAAAGACTGCTGAAAAGGGGAAAGCAAACAAATGGTTTGTTGTTTCCCCAAACAGATGTCAGCTATTTTATCAACCCTGCAAAAAGTTTGTTGTTATGGCAGTTCATTTGCTGTAATAACAAACAAATTGTCTGCTGATAAGTAACATACATTTTTTGCTTTTAATAGTAAACTTAATTTTTTGAGTGTGTTTGACCTTGTAAAGGTTGTCCCAATATTTGTTGACCAAGTGGTGATATTTTAATTGCATTGCAAGATGGGCATGTTCCGATTAAGTATGGCGAAATTTGAGGATCGATGCCGAATTGAAGTAGCCGGATTTTCGACGGCAGTCTCGTTTATAGCAGCAATGTTTTCGAGAGACCGGCCGGTAGGTTGGCGAACAGGAGACTCGAGCCAGTTTCATTAAATTTGTTGGTCACTCTTCGAATGGTTGCCACAATAGTTGTACTTCCACAACCGAAAATTCGGCAATCTCAGCGGAACTGCCCCCATTTTTGTAACAGGTTTTCACAGTGATAACGCGTTCTTGTTTTGTGTAGCTCTCCATTTGTAATGAAATTTCAGAGCAGCCATTTCCAGAGATAAAATAATATAAAAATCCGTGCACTTTTGTTGGGTGCATATTGAATAACTAAATATATCCTCTTCGCACTCTACTTTATTGTTAACGCATGTATATTCGTACGAAGTGACTTTGTCATAATTAAAAAAAATAAATGGTTTCCCATTACATCCCAGTTTTCAATCATTGATTGGGACATACAGTTTTACACCGATTCCGAACGGCATTTTGAGAAGCTTTTTCATGGCTAAATACTCGATAGTGTCGCCGTCACTATGCGAGGTGACCGCCGCCGAAAGAAATTTTAAGATGGTCTGAGCAGGAATCGAAACCAGGATCTCATGTACAAGAGAGAGCATAATTACCTTGCTTTAATTTGGATTACACAATTTTCGCATAAAGCTGAGTATCAAGCAAATCAAAAGTGGGCGAAATTTTCGTTATTTTTATACATGCACTTCTTATAGAAATTACAATTTCATACGAACTGAATACGGGGCTGAAGTCAAAAACATAGTCGCTTCAGAATACGATATGTGACCTGGTCGACGAAAAAGGAGCTTAGGATTCAAAAAATAATTTTCCATTTTTTCCCGACTCCGATTGAGCTCTAAACACTTTCTCACATGGTGAAAACCAAAAAGTTATTATTTATTCAGATGTTCAACAACAAATTAATAGAAATAAGAGTAAAAATACGAAAAAGCATAACTTTTTATCTTAACAACTGTTTTATCGAAACCTCAGCCTCCTTTTCATAGACCAGGTCACATATGTTGTTTGTTTTATATTCGGCAATAAAGTATACCCTCGAACAATATGTTGTTAATATTCTGAAAATTTTTATGTTTGAATAATGTTTTTTGAATAAATCTAACACGGTACAATATTTTGTTAATAAAATGTTATTGCATGAAAGTTTTATTTATCACAATTATGTATGAAATATAATATCGGCTAAATGGCCGCCTCTGGCCGCTGTGCAAATGTATGCACTTTTAACCATATTTTGCATATAACGGGTGTTACTGCTCCAATTTTTCCAATAATGTTGTTCTTTAGCATCTGAATTGTTTTGTGACGTACGTACGCCACGAGTTCGGCCAGACTCCACTTTATCTCCAAGGGTATACAAAGTTTAAAAATTCTTTACAACACTCTGAATGGTTGACTTGCTCGGCGTATTATTTAAACCAAAAAAAATTCCTCAAAATTCTGTGGGTTTTTATAATTGAACGATTATTTAGATAAAATGTTTTAATAACTTCAACACTTTTTTGTTGGTGCGTTAGATGCTGTATAATAAATTGTTATCGACTGCTCTGCAAAACTGTCAAATACAAACTGACAAATGTATGTCAACCAAACAGAAATGACAATCAAAAAACATCGGTCTGGAACATAAAAAACTCCCCGTTTATATAAGGTTTTTAATTCATGTAACTGAATTGTAAGAAGTTCAAATTTTTGCATATTTCCGAGTCAATATTCTACACCGCCAAAGATAAAGACAAAAGTTTACACATGAAAAAAATCTTTGATTAATCATATTTTCGATTAATCAGAATTTGGATTAATCATTATTCATGACTAATCAAAATTAAATAATAAATGGTTTCCCATTACATCGCATGATGGAATTGGTGAAAACTTCTCGCAACCAGTGATCAGAGTGGGACCTACAGTTTTTACACCGATTCCGAAACGTATTTTGAGAAGCTCATGGCTAAATACTCGATAGTGTCGCCGTCACTATGAGAGGTAACCGCCGTTGAAAGAAATTTACGGCCCTCATAGCAGGGATCGATCCCAGGATCTCATGTACAAGAGCATGCACACTAATAACCATTGCACCACCGACGGCCACATTCATGATTAATCGATTAATCTAAAAATCTTGAAATTTTAATAATTGAGCAATTCATGTTCTTAGTTTTTTCTTTAGTTTGAATTTTGTCAACAACCTTCTTTACTCAAAATAAATATCTTCGATTTATCATCATGCTACTAATATTTTGTCATTCGTTTGTCGTTTGTCATTCATAAATTATTGCATTGCCGATATATCACTGTTATATCTTCTAAGTGATACTGGCGTAATTGTATATCATACGACACATTTGAATATATTTTAATGACTACTTGTCTGGAAGAAAAATTATTAAGCCCGGGCGAACGCCAACCCCGCAGAAATTATATCCATTGCAGCAAAGCCTGTGTTGTGCATACACAGATGAAAAAATTTGTAATAACTGGCGAAGTCCGAACAGTTACAAGGTTTAACACGACAACAAACAGTGTACGACCTACTGAGAAGAAAAACACCTATGAAGCAAAACAAAACTAGCACAAAGCCTCGTGGTCGTGTTGGACCTAGAATACCACAATATAAACGCCTTGTGAAGAATGGGTTAGAATATTATGTTTTAATATTAATATTAATAACTATAAATACTTATTATTTCTTTTGTTATTTAAATTAAATTGCATTATATGTTGCATTATATAAAACATAATAATAAAACTTGTTTATCTTCATGAAGATTATCTAGCAATATCTTCTTCTTTTCTTCCCATAGATATTTCGGCGATATCTCTTTTTATCTCTTTAACGGTTATCTGGCAATATTCTGAAATTATCTTCTAAACTTAGTGCTTTAGTATTGCTTGGAAGTATCGCCATCGTGTAACAGTTTCTCTATACGAGGGAAACTTCCGCAATATTAAAATAATTATAACCGCAATACAATTTAATTTCCAGACGGTATGATAACGATATCGCCGCAATATCGCTTTGTTTACTGGGAATGTTCCTTATCACAGAGTAATGTCATATTGAGCTGCCTCTCCTCTGACATTTCCTTTCACACTATTCGTGCGATAGAGCGTTATTTGACGTAAATTGACTGACACCAGGTGGAAATACAAAAATTAAACAAATAAATTTTTCATGTCGTTTTGATGAAAAACTGTAAAATTTAAATGTATTTTGGAGTTTTTTGTTATACTTTATTTTTAGTAGGTATATGTATATTTGTGGTGTATTGACACAAAAATGTTCATGCACAAAATGAAATGCCGTTGCTGTTTTGTTGTTGGTTGGTTTGAACCATTGCCTCTATCTGGTGTTATTAAAGAAATACTTTCCAACATGCAACGTCCATATGCAACCACACAACACTTTTTAAATTTATTGAAACAAATAGCTTCTCTAGATATGATTACTCTATGTTGTTTGTATAATCACAGTCTACATGATACCACCTCCGATGATGGAATTAGACTGGTCGACTTCGCCGCTGCAAAGAACATGATAACATGATATAAGGCGACCTGGTTATCTCCTCATCGGAGAACGAGGAACCAGATTGATCACTTGGTAATACATAGATGGCAGACACTATTCTACTGGCGTGGATGTACGTGTGATTCGAGGTGCCAATTTCGACTCGGATCATTACCTGTTGGATGCGAAAGTTCGCACAAGGTTTTGCAGGGCGGCAAATGTACGAAGCCGAACACGGGAAAAGCTAGATAAGCTGCAAATACCGGAGATATCAGAGTCCTATCAACGAAAGCTCACATCTTCCGAGCGTAGTGGACGCACATCTTCCATTCTTTGGAAACCGCTGCAACTTGGCTATCAAAAACCGCAGAAGGATAAGCCATGGTACGACGAAGAATGTCGCATTGCAACTGATGAGAAAGCCGCTGCACGTATGGCAACGAAACAGTCAGTTACAAAGCGAATGAGCCGTACAAGAGGCTGAGAAGGGAGGAAACCCAACTATTTGGGAGGAAAAAATGACATTGTGTGAGCAGATAGAAAGAGAGAGTGAGAAAACCGAAATGTGAAGGATGAACAACGAACCCCGAAAATTTTTCCAGAGGGTAAGACGATCGAATAACGGGCCGAATAATGGGCTGCCCTCTTGCAAGGACGAGAATGGAAATCTGGTGACCGATAAGCAGTGTGTGCTTAGAATATGGAGAGACCACTTTTCCACACTACTTCGCTCAGATCCGGAGGTAATGATTGTGGAAGACAGGGTAGATTCTACCCCCCTCACCCCAATCAAGCCGAGATTAGAACGGTAATCCCCCAGCTTAAGACTAATAAAACCGCTGATGTGGATGGGCTACCCGTCGAGCTTTCTAAGGCCGGTGGCGAAGGATTGCTAGCTCACATGCATCAACTTATATGCAGTATATGGTTGGGGGAATCTATGCCTGACTATTGGAGTCTCAGTGTATTATGTCCAGTACTCAAAAAAAAATTGATCCGTGTGTATGTCCCAATTATCGCGGTATCAGTCTTTTATCCATCGCGTATAAGATCTTGTCGAGCGTGTTATGTGAAAGACTAAAGCTAATTGTTGAAAAACTGATTGGACATTATCAGTGTGGTTTTAGACCAGGCAAGTCCACGACTGACCAAATATTCACGGTACGTCAAATCCTTGAATAGACCCACGAAAAACCCCACGAAAAGCAAACATACCATCGTTTGGTCGATTACAAAGCTGCCCCATACGGCGAAAATTGTACGAAGCTATGTATGAACTTGGGATTCCGGCAAAACTGATCCGCCTCTGAAGAATGACGCTGACCAAGACCAAATCAGCAGTGAAGGTGGGGAAAGACCTCGCCGAACCATTCTGTACCAAGTGAGGATTGAGACAAGGCGACACACTTTCGTGCAATCTATTCAACATCTTAATGGAGATAATAATGAGAAAAGCTGCAGTAAATACGAGACCATACATACATAGACATTATTGGGCGAAATTTGCAAGAGGTTACCAAGAATCGAAACAGAATCAAAGAAGGTGGGTCTTACTGTTAATGAGTGCAAGACAAACTTGATGGAGACAAACCTCTCGACATGGTTCGCACTTGAACGTTGACAACCTATTTAATTTTGAAGTGGTAGATGAATTTATCTACCTTGGATCCGCCGTTGACAAGGACAACAACGTCAGCCTGGAGATAAATAGGAGAATTGAGCTATTGATACTATTTTGGGCTCACCAAGCAGTTAAACAACAAAGCCCTATCTCGACGGACAATCGCCCAGCTATACCAGACTCTCATTTTACCACTCCTGGCATATGGCTCCGAAAATTGGGCCATATTGCAAGCGGATGAAAAACACCTGGGAGCATTAGAGAGGGAAATTCTCCGTAAAATAAATGGCCCTGTTAGAGAAAACAACACGTACCGCCGACGCTGGAACCAAGAGCTATATGATTTATATTTTGACGTGGATATATCTGGGCGAATTAAATTAGGACAGTTGAGGTGGCCAGGCCATGTTATCAGAATGGATTAATATGAGCCAGCGCGAAAGGCTTTCGATATCGTACCCGATGGAAGCAGGTAGAGAGGACGATCAAGACTCCGATGGAAAAACCAGGCCGAAGAATCGCTCCGTATCCTTGGTGTTAGCAACTGGCGTAAAAAGGCGAAGAATAGAACCAGTTGGAGAAATATTTTAAAAATTTTGTTTAATTTGTTTGTTTAACTAATATGTGTTAGACATCTGACCTCATGAGATTGTATAATAGTCAATAAAAGTAAGAATGTTGTTTGTATTTGAATGTTTTCCAAAACTTATTTGAATGATGATTACAAGTATTCAAATATGATTAACCAATATTCAAGTTAATTGATTAATCATTGCTTTGATTAATCAGAATTTTTGATTATTCGATTAACTGATTAAGCACTATAACGATGTTTGAAAATTTTAATTAGTCGATTTATCCCACTCCCCTAATTATAATCAATATATTTGTTCTTTCAAAATTGGTAAAATTAAATTTCTAGGATGTCACATCTCGAAAACTGGAATCAACATGGAAAAACAGTTTGCAGTTTAAAAATTCCCACAACTGATTTATAATCCCGATCGCAAATCATTGGCAAGAAACAGTGTTGAGCGGAGTCGAGAGTTCCTCACTATCCAGTGTTTATGACAGTTCTCCCTGACTATGGTAGAGTTATCAGTACCACTGAACGATTAACGTTTTCCGGCTGGTATTGTATTCCGACACCTACCTCTATTTTAATATGTCTCCAATTTTTATTAATTCTATTAACACAGTGCCAGAGTTGGAGCAATAAAATGGGCAAATTTCCTGAACGGCGACCCCTAACCTCCAACCCCGTCTCCACACCCTTAATTTGTAGAGAAGTTTACAAACCCAGTACAAATTCAATGCAATTATTTCAAACAGAAAAACGATATATTGTCCAGTTGTATTCACCCTCAACGATTTTCATGCTAAACCCGTATCCTGAAAAATATCTTCTGATAGCTTAACTGAATTTGATATATTTTTGTGATATGTATTAGGTAAATATTAAAAAATTCCCTTGAATGTCTTATAATTTGATTGTTCTCAATTAAAGGCATAATTTTCGAATATCTCAAAAGTTTTTCAACTAAATATTAATCAATGCCCAAAATTTGAAATCGGAGTGGCCAGTAAATTTTAAATTATGAGCAAAAATGACACTTGCGATTAGGATATCATACGAGGGTTGAATTTTATGTTTCGGGATTAGAGAACAAAACAAATATAATCATCGAAAATCACTGTATTGTTTTTCAAAATATTCCCCATGAAGATTTATACACTTTTGCATGCGTTTGAACCAATTGTCGAAACACTTTTGCCACTCTGATTGAGGTATCTCCAAAACATGCATTCTGAATGCAGCAACCGCTTCTTCAGTTGTCAGAAAACGTTGGCCTTTCAGTTTGTTTTTTACGTACGGGAATAAAACGAAGTCATTCGGTGCCAAGTCAGGACTATACGGCGGATGACTCATCAAATCGATGTTTTGGATGCTCAAAAATTCAGTTGTTTCAGCCGATGTGTGAGAGCTCGCATTGTCGTGGTGAAGAGTGTTCGGCGGTTGGTTTTCGTCATTTCTTGGAAGACAACTGGCAAACAAATGGTTGTGTACCACTCAAAATTCACTGTTCTTGCGTTGTTGTAGTAGTACGGTTGCGACATGTCCGGTTTTCCGAAAAAAACAGGAAGTGCTTCGGGCGCGAACAACTTTTGTTGGATTTGGCTCATCTTGAAACACCCATACAGTTGACTGCTGTTTACTTTCGGGCTCATACGCGTAAATTCAGGATTCATAGACGCGTTTCGAAGCACAGCGATCGTATTTTTGGAGCATTTCTTTCGACCAATCGACACGAGCCTTTTTTTGAGCGATTGACAAATTATGTGGGATCCAACGCGAATAAATTTTTTTGCCAGTCAACTGTTTATGCAATATTGAACGTTTGCCTAAGGTTGTCTCAATCTCACGATAGGTCGCAAGGCGATCTTGCAAAATCAGTTCGCGCACAGTATCAATGGTTTTCGGAACAACAGCTGATGTTGGACGACCTTCACGAAATTCGTCTTGGAGTGAAGTATGACCACTAGTGAATTCACCATAAAAAAAAATAAATAAATGGTTTCCCATTACATCCCATGAAGGGACTGGGGAGAACTTCTCACAACCACTGAGCTGAGCGTTTTCCAGTTTTCACTCACTGATTGGGACCTACAGTTTTACACCGATTCCGAACGGTATTTTGAGAAGCCTTTTCCTGGCTATATGTTTACTCGATAGTGTCGCGAGGTGACCGCGGCCGAAAGAAATTTGAAGGTGGTCAGAGCAGGGTTTGAACCCAGGATCTCATGTACAAGAGCCGCGCACACTAACCATTGCATCACCGACGGCCACAGTGAATTCACCATACCATCGATAAACACTGGCCCTTGATGGAGCTTCATCGCCAAAAATTGAATTAATTTCATCCATGCACTGTTGCTGAGTTAATCCACGTCGAAAGTTGTAAAAAATAATTGCACGAAAATGTTCACGATTTAATTCCATTTTTGGGCCGAGATGAAACTTTTAAGTTACTGTAAACAACACAAATAGCGCTCGTATGTCAAAACGTTCTGAGTACGCATAACCTCAAAAATGTCCAACTTTACGATAGAGCTGTCAGTTGCCAGATTGCAACACTAGGGTTGCCAAATCCCGAAACATTAAATTCAACCCTCGTAGTAAAAACGACAACATAGTGAGTGTTTTTGTAATGTAAAAAATATCAAATTTCTTGGAATCTACGGTCACCCAAAAATTTATTGGTTACATGTTACTGCAATATGCTAGAATCGTTTCCAAAAACAAAATAATCGGAGATAGTGCCACCAAATTTTTCGGGACTCATATGGATTCATCGTACTTGAATTTTCTATTACCGCCATTTCCTTAGCAACGCTTTTTTTCTATAACTAATCTTTTTTGTTCCTGGCTTAGGTTACGTAAAAGATAGTATAGGCATCGATAGCATCGAAGTGAGCCCACAAAATCTTCTGGGCCCCGATGCAACTGCCTATATTGGCTTTCTGAAATACCGGCTCTCACTGTATCATTTCGTCAATTTTGCCCAGTACAAATATATTGGAAAGTTAATATTTTATGACGAGTATTATTTGCTAAATTTTCAAAAACTCAATAACTCAGAATTATATTGACTACGTACTAATGAAGGCAGCCGTTGCCAATCTCAGGATGTTTTCTTTTCTACAGTGGAAACAAACATTCCCTTCGCTATACAGACAGTGATACTATCAACGTGTAGTACCACAAACGCTACTCTACACATACAAACATAGTTGTAATTATGTGCCTAATGATTATTTTATATCAAACAGGGATAATCATGAACAACTGAAACTAAAAATGTAAAGTTGTTCTCAGCCAAAGGCTTAGATTTATTCAAGCATAAAATACAAACGAAACAAAATTTTGAAAATCCCAAAAATAAAAAATTCGATGAACAAACATTAATCTTGAATTGAATGAAACACAGAAATAGAATTTGAAATGGAAATAAATAAAATACCAAACGATATTACTTCCGCCCGAATGTGATGACATTTCATGTAATAAGATACAAAAATATTACCTCCTCTCTCACTCTCCTTAAAAATATACACACACACAAAAACCTCAACCACCAAATCCACATGAATCCCTAAAGGGATCATAATAAAGAAAGGACGGACGGACATAAACACACAAAAAAACTATGGCTCAAGAACTAGTATTTATTAGATGACAACCCTGAAAAGTGAGTTAAGCAAATGATGCGCGTTATAAGAGCGCACACGCATGCGCTGTGACATAAATTTAACAAAGAACAAAACATCAACAACAAAATATAAAGTCCCGGGATTATGTGGTGGTTTTTTATGATCCATTCATGTAATTTTATAATTTGTAAGTAATATTTGTCGCTGAGGTAGAAATGAAATAAATGAATGAACGAATCTCTTAAAAGAGGTACCGCCGCCAGCCAGCCTGATACCGCGCCGCTATCACGCTCGCTGCTTTGCCCAGGCACAGGCATTAAAAATAGAACAGTAATGGAACGGACCGAACTTGAGCGGTGCATTATCAGTAGCTACATAAATCCAGGAGGAATTATTACTCACGAACAATTGCGTTTTAAACAATTTTTTTTTTTGGTTAATTTTATGGCAACCAATAAAACATCATCATCATCCTCATGGGCATACGACTGCTTACACAAAGTTGACGCAAGAAATCCCTTCAATTACATTTAGGGATATGTTGAAAGGGTTCCTCCTGCTTACTCACGGAAACCCAAACAAACAATTCATATTCTAGTCGTTCAAGGATATCGAAAATCATTCTTATTTTCTAATTGTTTTTTCTTTAAATCTTCTTTTTCAATTATTTTTGTTACTCCAACACGCTTACAATTTTCACACTTGTCAAGGTTTACAGCGAAGGCTATTTAAAAGAGTGCATTCGAAAGCGCGGGCGGGTTAACTGGTCAGACACATGCACCAGGCATTGAATAGGAAAAGCGGTAGTCCTTTTCATATGATTACATATAATAAATAAATACCATTCCAGAATTCACACAATCATAAAATAAAACAATAAAACACAACAAATTATGACCAAAATGCATTTTGAATAAGAATAGATATTTTTAAATTTCACCTAAAATTTGAAGGAAACAAAAAATAAACATGATGGTGTAATATTCGTTATTAGAGGGATAATGAGGCTCGACAAAAGGGTTTGGCAAATGTTTGTGAATATTACACAATTGTATATGGATCGATTAAATGACCTTGTTTGTTATTCTTACAAATAGTTATGATCATAAATTATTATCACACTGTGCTTACAAAATGTAGCAACTCCTAATAATATAAGGAAAAATTAAAATTTTGATTTCCAAATGCTCGTGGTAACATATATAGTATCCTTCGACAATGAAGATCGTAACTACATTTCAGTTAGTTTAATTTATAGTCTGATATCCATATCGGCGGAGAGGACCCAGGAAAAAGTATTAACTGTTTGGGAACTATGGGCAAGTTTATTTTCAATACTAAATCGCTTACTTTGATATCCTATACGAACATACGAAATACTACGAAAATGCAATCAAATAAGGCATACTAACTTATGTAATGTTTTAATCTATTGCAAAATTTCAACGAAATTAAAGTAGTGGTTATTGCTTACTATGTCGCTTCGTTATAGGCGATGTCGTAAGTTAATGATTACATTTCGTCGTCGTTCGCTTACCAAGATGCAGTAAAGTAAAGCAATGGATATAATGTCATGATCCGTCCCGCATTTTTGACAAGAAACCCCATATCAAAAGCGTTATTGCTGAGGTCAATTGTAAAAAAAAAACTAATTAAGAAATTTAAATAAATATAAAATTGCATAATGTATACTTTAATAAAAGCCAACTGTAATATGTTTAAGACTCAATACAAAGTAATTACCATAACTTATGATTTCATCACAGCTTCGTTATTCAAGAGACATGATCCCAAGCTAATCAAAATAAGCGCCTGTGGTCGTCCTTAACTAATGCTGCCTACAAAAATCATGCCTCATTACAGCAGGTTGGTAAGCGATAGTCAGCTAAACTCTCCCTGACAAACCTGCTTCTGAGTAACCAGAATATCTTGCTGGAGAAAATTTCAGGGAACGATGAAACTAATCAGCTGACGATCTTACCTATTTCAGTGGATGTGTAATACATGCATCGCTACAAGCAAGCTCATTCCTAAAACATATCCTCATAGATCCTCAGGATTAATACAATTTGTAAGAAGAATGCATTAGTAAGTGACAGGCATAAGCATAAGCATTCCACTATTAATACAATATGTATACTAGTGTCAGACAGAAACAGGAATTGACATATAAAACTGTGGGCTGGAGCGTGTCTAATTGATATGGAAAAGACGTTTTACACTATCGGCATAGCCGCATTAATATTCAAATTAATTCGTTACCACTGCCATTTCGCAAACTTCCATTTTCGGGGATGGTCGTAGTGGACATATTTTCATGAAATGAGCCAAGGAATACGCTGGTGAAATTCGGCGGGTCGTGACTGAATCACCCTGTATACTATATCACAGACAAAGTAATAATGTTTGCGAATGATATCATTATATATCGCCCTGGGGACAGGACATAGAATATTAACAACAGTCTTCATACAAGCTTCGTTTAATTTATTCGAAACGTACGCTAGAAACGGGCACTTGCAACTTAATGTACGTAAATGCGAAACCATTTTTTCCCCACCACAAATTAACAAATGTAGTCACAATATAAGAAAAAATTGGAGATCTTTCGGGGTAAAGTCTAACATGGGCAATATTACAATACTGAATAGGGAAGTCATGAAGCATCTGGGAATATATTTAGATACATTTTCGAATTTTAACGGTCATATCGTTAAGTCAATAGATAAGGCCAGAAGGGCTTTCTTCGTGTACAAAGCTCTATTTTATTCAAGGCACTTGAAGGAGAGAATAAAAATAATAAATATCAGATTTCAATAAGATCGATACTGACGTACGAATGCAAAATCTGGTTTAACGTATCACAGACTTATATGGAAAGATTATGCGTAAATGCTTAAGGGCTTCTACCTCTATGTATAGGACAACACAAAGTGATTTTAGAAAGTTCGTTTCGAAGTTTAAGTTGTATAATAATGCAGACGTAAACATAATTGATATCTTTATCATTAATCTTATTAGGAATCATATAGGGAGATACCCACAATGTATTGAAGTTAATCTAGTAATTACATAGAGATGAAAGCTCTATAAAATATTAGATTTTGAGTGGGGTTTTCAATCTACTCCTTATTTGCAACTATCTGGTGTTCCTCAGGGTAGCATCTTAGGACAACTATTTTTCAAGCGGAATGATCTTGATCTGCAAATGGCTCAGTTAATTGAGTGTTGTCTTTTGAAGAACCTTCCTTTAAATCTCTCTACATGTGTAAATATTTTTTATTTTAGGTCTCATTTTCCAATTCAGTTTGATTTAAAAATAGGTAACTATATCTTGAGATCTGTAAAATCTACCCTTGAAATTTGTGATATTTTTGACTCATTCTTGTCATTCATTCAGCGTATAGATTATATTATTCCTAACTCATAGATAGGGCTTGGATTCGTCAGAGAAAGTATTCTGAATTTTAAGATCCTAACATACGCAAATTGATTTATGACTCATTTGTCAGATCCTAGTTAGAATATCCACCTGTGATTTGGTGTCCACATAGTGACATTTATGATGCTCGTGTGGAAAAGGTTCAGAAAAAATTTATGAAATTTTTTAGTCCTTTAGTAAGAATGATAAATAAATATGAAATAAAATGTTCATGGTGGCGGTTGGCTTCTATAGAATTTCGGACGAAATTCCAGTCTGATATGCTTGTTTTTAATATTATTACTAGAGGCATTGACTGCCCAGATCTATTTCCTTTAGTTCCATTTATCCTCCTAGTCTTAGATATAATGAAATTTTAAATGTGGCTTGCCACCATAGTAATTATGGGCCTAATAGTGCATTGACACGAGCTTCAGTCAATCTTAATGCTATTAATGTTAATCAACAGAAGGAATCAAACCCACAACTAGAGTTCTTGTATATCCAAATATTGTTTGAATACATAGATATTGACACTATTGGTTATAATTTGATATAAAATACTTTACTGTAAAATCTGTTATTAAATCGTCGTCTGTCAGGAATTTGTAAGGGTTTTTCAATAAGAGCGCTACAAAAGTTTTTTTCAATAAAATAAAACCGGTTTTAGATACCAATAAAATTCTTTATTCCTGTGAAAGTTCGTTCGATGCCATTATGTATGGAACTCGATTTCTTTGGCATGGCCACCACGGGCACGCTTGCAGAACTCCAGACGCTGAACCCAATTTTCGACGGTTTTCAAGCATAAATCGGCCGATACTGCTGCAATTTCACGTTCGATATTCGTACGAAGTTCATCAATCGTCGCTGGCTTGTTGGCATAGACCATAGACTTGACGTAGCCCCACAGGAAATAATCTAACGGCGTCAAATCGCACGACCGAGGCGGCCAATCGACTGGGCTATTTCGTGAGATAACACGTTCACCAAACTTGGTTTCCAATAAATTGTTTGTGGCTTTCGCTGTGTGGCTTGTGGCGCCGTCCTGTTGGAACCACATGTCCTCCAAGTCCATATTATCCAATTGGGGCCAAAAATATTCGGTTATCATTGAACGGTAGCGATTCGCATTCACAGTAATGTGCCGGTCTTGATCATCACGGAAGAAGTACGGCCCAATGACGCCGCCGGCCCATAAACCGCACCAAACCGTAATTTTTTCGGGATGCAATGATGACTCATGGATTACGTGTGGATTGCTGTCTGACCAATAACGCATATTTTGCTTATTGACGAAGCCATTCAGCCAGAAATGAACCTCATCGCTGATTGTTGAGGCCTCTTAAAGTTGACCTCTTAAAGTTGAGGCCACTGACTTCAAATTTCGGTAGTAAATTTTAATAATTTCGACTCGTTGTTGGCTCGTATATCTTTCCATGATGAAATGGCAAACCTTACTGAAGAGAAATGTCAAAAGAGCGGGAAAAAATATGGCGTCTCTGGCTAAAAACTTAACTGAAATAAAAATAAAAAACCTTTTTAGTTTGCTGGTTACTAGTTAGTTTACTTACTTCAAGACCATTCTATATATCTATTAACAGAGATATAGTTTTCTAAAAGGAGTTTTGCAACATTTTTCCTCAGCAGTTCTGGCAAGCCGTATAGCTATTTCAGATCAGCGGTTGCTTTGAACGATGCTATTGGAAAATTCATCAAACACATTTTAGTTGAGAATTTCCCACTATGTAAGTATTTGAACAACATCGCAAACAAAACAGACCATAAAACATTAGCAAAAACTTCTTTCCATCTCCTGACAACCCTACGTTACCATTAGACATGATTTTTGTTGTTGTTTACTTGACAACACAATTTTTACAAACAATAACAACAAATTCATCAGGGATGGTTTTTTATAATTCGGATTTTTTCAGGTACTCTTTTTATTTCATTATTCAAACTTAAGACCATTCTCTATCTCTATTAATAGAGGTATAGTTTTTCAAAAGAAGTTTTGCAAAATGTATCCACATGATCATCATGAAAAATAAAATACCTTCAAAATGAAAATGAGACATGGACTGACATGGAGGAGGAAAGTTTCTGATAGCCATTCACTTGGGAGTGGCCAGAAATGATTCCTTCATTGGGCAATTCAAGCAGCTCACTACTTCCACGCAGTATGTCCTGGGCAATGGCTTTATCGGAAACCTTCGTTAGATAGCTAGAGTCAGAAGGCGAGACAAATGAGCAGAATTTTGGTTATGCGATCACTGATATGTCTCAGGCTTAGTAGGTGACTGATGTCACTGAAGCTCATCAAGCTATCGGGCATGCATATTCTCTTGTCCTTAGAAGGCGGATGAGCCAAAACATATGGGCCAACGGCGGATAGAAACCAAGAGAAGAAAATCCAGGTTGGACGTATTGCATCTTATTCAGCGTTTGATCCATAATGGGCGGCTGCAATCAAATATCCTCGCAGTAGGTAAAGTGCAAAAATCCGGTGGACTGGGTTTGCCTCCCGCAACCGTTCATAATGGCAGTGAAAATACAAGAACGAAAAAGAAAACATAAACCACCCCTATTAGTTGACGACCCTCGCAAACGTTATAAGGACCACGATTTACGGATGTGCATCTGGAATGTGAGAATTCTATATAGTTCCGCAGAAAGCATCCAATTGGCAGATGTCCTCGAAAGTTATAAGGCTAACATTACCGCCATCCAGGAAATGCGATGGACAGGACATGGCCGCACAAGCCAAAGAAACTGCGACATATACTACAGCTGCCATGAAAAAAACATGAATTTGGTTGCGGATTTGTAGTTGATCATTCACTTTCGAACCTTTGTTCCAGGAATTTCTTTCTCGGCTGAGGTTGTGGTAATTCCTATCGAACAGTGATTTCGCTTTCGAGGCATCCACAAATGCAGGAATCTTATGGAGACCTTTTCCAAAAAAAAGTTCTACTTATAAAGACGTAATGTAAATAAATTTCCGGTAGCGCAAATCAGGGAGTTTCAATAAACGGTGGTTGCGCAAATCGAGCTCATACTATATCTGTAGTTTTCACATATTGTATTGTCCTTCCTTGATTCATTTTATCAAATTTTTCAAAACAAACGTGAAATAAACAAAAGCAGAAAAATTTTAAATTATTTATATTTTAAAATGGAAAGCTGCGCGGCCACCAGAAGATTGCATTCGAGTGCCCGAAGAGTGCAGCTAATAGGAAAATCGACATCGATAATTATCCCTGTTGTTTAGAGATTTACGTAGATTGTTGTTGCTTCGGCGGCGGCGTAGGGACCTGGGAAACCGCCGGCGGCGGCTATTCCTAATTTTTAGGAAATTTACCCGGCTGTGCAGAGTACAATTCTTAGGAAATTCGATCTGCTGTTATTATCGCTTTAATTTGAGCTCTAACCTGTTAGGGAATAGGATTGGCTGTTGGTGTTGTAGCGTGTGTAATTGTACCTGGCTGTTATTATGCAAAATCCAAATTGTCGTTTAACTCCATAAATTAATTCTTGGGAAATTTAGCTGACTGTTCTGTGTAGTTTATAGTTGGTAGTTTTTTGCTTGTTGTGATTGCAACGTGTGTTGTAAATCAGTACAATGTCATTTATTGATCGATTATATGAAAGATTTAACAACAAGTTATATGCCACCGAACCGCGCCGCCGTCACCGCTGCGCCAATTTCTACGGAATCAGGCGGCGGCTCGGGAAAAACTCAGAAAACGGCGGCGGCGGCGTAAAGGTCTATTGTTGTTTAATAAAATTTAGAATAGGGATGATTTTTTTATTTTATTTATTCGACCTTTTAATTAGTACTTTTTGTTTAATTATTCAAGCCCAAGACAATCTATGTCTCTATATATAGAGATATAGTTTTTTAAGAAAGAGAATGTTTTCCAAATGCATCCTCATGATTCCTGGCAAACCGTATACCTATTTCAGATCTAGCCACAGACCTTCATCAGCGGTTGTTTGGAATGCAGCTTTTGATTTAAACAGACTCTCTACATGAGAGCGGAAAAAGAGTGCAATAAGTTCTCTATACTATTCAATACTTTTTTGTCGTCGCTCTGTTTATGACAAAACAAAAAACATTATTATTTAAGTGAGCTAAGTATTGATTTTATTCAGTTGTATGCCAGCATTCAAATAAACAGGTCGTCGTCGCTCTGTTTATGACAAAACTAAAACAATTATTTCAGTGAGCTAAATATTGCTTTATTAATTTCAACAATATTACATCTAATGTTAAAGCAGATGTAAGAAAAAAGAAAGTGCTATAGCAAAAGACACTATTCTGTATTTTATTTTCCAATGTAACATTTACTAATGTGTTCATAGAAATCGAATAGGTACCTTGTAACAAAAAGGTGTTAACACATCGCCCATGAGTTCGAACACTCATTGATTTTTTTTATTCCTTCCAAATTTGGTTCATACTAATGACAGCTAAGTTATGTTTAATGTTGGTAGCATCGAACGAAAATACGCATTCCCTTTTATTTCTGTCCGTTGTATGTCCAAACAAAGGGTAACATACAACAGCAACTCGAACTCGATGAAATGACACACTACCTCGTCGTCATCGAGAGAACGTAAAGATTGCTCTATGACCGAATGCATCCAAAAAGCTTCCGACATAAACCAAAGAACCATGTCGGCCTTCTTTGATACACGTTCACCCGGAGAAGTCCACTGCTTTGACTGTTCCCTGAACCGACAGAACCACCTCGGCTTTCTTTGATAAACGTCCACCCGGAGAAGTCCACTGCTTTGACTGTTCCCTGATCTCCGGTGTATTGTAATGGATCAATGTTTCGTCCACGGATACGAAATGAACACTCCTTTGAAGTGGTCACCTGGTTGTTCTTATGTTCGACTATGAGTAATCGCGGCACCCATCTCGCGGATAGCATTATTATGTCCAAATATGAATGGGTAAGCCACCACCGTTCGTCCAATATCATTCCATGGATTTATCGACGATTTCTGTCGTGACGTCCTCTTTTGGGAGTAAACCACTTTTTACCATTGATATTGATGGCACAGAGTCCCCATAGTATTTTTAAGCCTTTCCTTGTGGCTGTTAAACACAAACCAACTGATGCAGCTTGCTTAAAACTTTACAGTAGTCTATTAACAGATGGCAATTGACAGAACCAGTGTTGATTTTAAATTGACTACTAGGAAGTTCACAAAATCACGGAGCTTTCCAACCGCCCTTCTACCCTTCATACCGGCAAATATATATTGTGGTCCAGGGCGTATTGGGTTGAATTTGAGGATGCCATATGTATAAGTACATATGTACTCCTCGAAAGCAGGTAAAATATTTGTGTGGTTACTTCTGATTGCTTAAATAACCGTCATATACGACTTGGAAATAAAACTGCTTATATTTTACATTACAGAATATTCCGTCTTTAATAACATACAAATTACATAAATTCTACTTCTGGGAATAAATAATGATATGGAAATAACCCCCAGACTTTGTAAATAATTGCCGACAGACGTAGTAAAATATCCAAAACTCCACAAAGAAGGGAACCAAGAGATATAAAACACGTACAAATAGTTAAGTATGTATTTAAAATAATTGAACTTTATATTAAACGGCCATCAGTTTGAGAACATAACTCTTTGAAAGTTCACAGGAAAGCAAAGAAACGAGTAACCAAAAGAAAGTCGATACTCGTTTAGATGGACAAATGAAAGGAGGCGGTATTATAACAGACTTTAAAACAAAGGAACGATCATACAATTGGACAGACAATAAAACCCCATAACTTAAAAACAGATGAGAATGAAATAGTAAACGAATACAACAACATAAAAATAAATAAATAACATTTAAAAATAAATAAAATAAATTGTATTTCTAGCACCGCAACGCAGCGCAGCACAGCACTTCTTCTCATCATCATCATTATCAAGTTTGAAATATACGAACATTTCAATTAAAATTCAAAAATGGTTTCATTCGACTACCAAAATTTCTGAATTTGAAAATTGTAATTTAAATAAAAGTGTTAAATTTAAAGTATGGACGGGGGAGAAGGGTAAGGTAGCAGTCATGAAACGGACTACAGAGGTAGCGCGCATAAATAGTATTTGGGTAAATGAGAAATAAGGGTATATAACACCATAAATATGCTGCCTGTATTTATGTCTGTACACACATGTATGTGAATATTTATTTACATTTTGTTGTTGGCGTTGATGGTTATACATTAAATCATTAGACACGTTTTAAATTAAGGCACGCATGCGCAACAATCCAATATAGTATACTAGACAATAGAGCAGCGCACAACAACTCTTTCACTCTGTCAGCGCAGGCAGCACCATTGCCGACAGCCATCATTAGTCAAGAAGAAAAAATTTACACAACACAATTACAAATACCCACGTCCACTCACTTTTATGAATAAATTTTCCTCTCTTTTAACTCCTTTTCTGTTTTTTCTGTAGATTCAGGAAAGGCAGAATAAAATGTTGAACTGGCATAATGTTCATAGGATTGATTAGAATTACACAAATTCTGACACGATGTCAGAAATTTTAAGGACTTCACAGGTAAGTTATGTTGAGAAGGATACTTGAGATACATATATGTAAATTTGTGATAAGGCGCCAAGTAAGACAGGCTTGACGATTAACTAAAGTGACATATTAGAATACTATATTACGCCAAGTGTTAAATTGTGTCTGTTAACACTGTTAAGACTGGCGAATGGATACATTTACCCACTGGCAATCAAGACGCAAACAGCCATGGACAGACTTCCGAAGTCCTTGTTATCCATTTTAAAACAATTAGATTTATAAAGTTGATTCGGTACAGAAACCTTAAGGCCGTTTTAAGCAGCTCTGTTATAAAATGGGACTATGGAATATTTTTAATAGTCTCATGTCTAAAACGCATGTGGAAATTTTTTGGTGGTTGGAAATACCGGGTGAAGCAAAACTAACAATGCAAATATTCAATATACTTTTGTTTCTATTTGACAGATAAAACTTTGGAGATATAATTGCGCATCGAACTAGGATTGCACCTCATATAGGAGATTTTATGGTGAAAGAACTACTACAATGGGTCCCACCATTCGATTCCTGGTGGGTAATTTAGCTGAATTTCGGACTGTTGGAGATTCGAGGCGTACGACAAGAGCTCGAAATGTCAGATTGGTTGAAAGTATTGATGTTGTGTGACAAAGCATCGTAAAAACCCCGGAGACATAAACTAGAAGCACATCTGACCAACTGCAGCTTTCTCACAGCAACCTTCGGGGGAATTTGAAAGAGGATTTACATCTCTTCAAATAAGATAATTCCCTAAAACGTTTATTTGAGGTGGGCATCGCCCGCTTTGATTGTTTTTCTGGTTATCTTATGGAAAAGTGTAAGCCCAAAACCTTGTAGCAACAAAAGGAAGCCATTCATGAAGAAACTGGTCTTATACCGCAAGAAAACTCTCCCAAGTTATGCAGAATGCCATAAAATAACTTATTTTCGCGTTCGGGAAAATGGTCCAATTTAACCGATATTGTTTTGGGGGGAAAAAATAACATTACAAATAAACTTTCTTTTAAAAATTAATCTGTTTGCTTTTTTTTAATCCATTCAATATTTATTCAAACGAGAAATCATATAGTTACATTTGCCGTACCACTATCAACTCAGGAGAGCTTGTCAGGAGTTTAACAATAGCATTTGCTGTGTTTCAATCAAACTAATCTTGAGCAACTAACCAATATTGTAAGGTATGAGGTCACGATTATGAAACATATTGAATGTGTTAACATTTCTGCTATAAAAAGTTTCGTACATCCGACAATTTCGTCGTAGCTGCAACGAAACAAGTCATAAAAGAAACAATTAAACAACTTTTGTTTTAACAACTCATCTATATTGTTTACTTTTGCTTTGGTTTGTGTCTAGACTAACGGCTTGAATCATAGACTAAGAAATTGACTAGATGTCTCACATATGTTGGGAAATTTCCTGTTTAATGGGAAGTTTTCTAGGTGGAGCCTGTAACCAATGTTTAGTTTATATTGTACAATACTTTGGTTTTGAACCCAATAAAAACTAAACTTAGAAAAGCCAAAGTGCAAGATTGGCAAAAAAGAGGAAATTTTCTCAAAAAATACCTATTCATATTCTTAAAAAAAGTTCCTCTTCTTACAAAAATAAATTATCTTAAAGAAGTACCTTTGCTTACAAAAATAAATTGTTTTTAAAAAAGTAAATTTTTTTAAAAAAATTATTTTATTTTTAAATACATAAGTACATTTTCTTAAAATAGTACATTTTCTTACAACAAATTGCGTTTTCTTAAAAAACTGCATTTTCTTTAAAGAGTAAATAACTTTTCTTGAGATAAGTACCCACACTTAAAAATGTACTTATTCTTGAAAAAAAGGACCAATTCGAAAAAAAATCACTTTTCTCAAAAAACAAAACATTTTCTTTAAAAATATACCTTCTCTTAAAAAAACCTTTTCTTACAAAAATTCCATTTCTTAAAAGTACATTTTCTTAAAAATAAAATAATACCTTTTCTTTTCTTGAGATAAGTAGCCTTTCTGAAAATAAGTTATTTTTCTTAAAAAAATAACCTTTTCCTAAAAAGAGTAGCACTTCTTTAAAAAGTACCTGTTCTTAAAAAAACTACATCTTTGTAAAAATAATGCATACCCTTATGGCATTTTCTTACAGAAAGTAGTTCTTCTTAAAAATAGTACCTTTTCTTAAAAAAACATAAGCTTTTATTAAAGAAGTGCATATCTTTAAAAAAGTACATTTTCGGGAAATGTAATACATAATCTTACAAAAAGGACCTAAAAATATACTAGTTTTTTAAAAAAATAAATTCTATGAAAAATTACGGAAAAAAAGTTTATTATTTTGCAAAAAGTATCTGTTCTTAAAGATCCATTTAAATTATCATATTTTTCAACGGGCGCCTTAGGCGTGTTGGAACTGACTAGTTCATAATATACAGCGAAAGAAACTTCGTTCCAACCGGGTGTCCCCTAACACCTCATGTGATTTTTTTTCAATATTTGATTTATCTACAACTGTTAACGAAACGAATACTTTCATTCCAAGAAACTTTCGTTTATGCCACGAAACTTATTTTTGAGGAATTGTTTGCACAACTTTAGCAACTATGCCAAACACGTGGGCAAAAACAACTTATTATATGATGCCTTATCCCTCAACTGAAAAATAACAAATTTTGATTTTTATGAAAGTGAAAACGTTAGAAGAAGCGATCGATGCTTGTGTTATATATGAATGCTTCAGTTGCTATCTTGAAACAGGAAAAATGAACTCATATTTATATGTTTATCGCTGATGTTACAATGGCTAATGGTCGTGATTGTTTACCTGCGAGAACGCCCTTCGTTATCTACTATCACGCCATGAGACCTGAAATAGATTCTGAAAGCAATACCGTATAAATTTCGTATGTGCCTCAATATCCCAAACTATGAGTTCAAAAATAATAGAACGCTGTTTTTTTTTTTTTTTTTTTTTTCATAATGTTTATTGGTTTCAAATTAATATTCAATATATAACTACAATAAACAATAGTAATAGTATCAATTTAAAATTATACACTGTCCCTATGAGGGATCTCAAGTACAATGAATGTTAATATTATAAATATGTTTAGAATTTTGGTTCTCATTAGGCTTGTTCAAATGTACAATATAATAACAGCAAAATATGTGATGAAAAGTATACAAAAACATCACGTGATTATATGAGATGTATAAAATAAATAGTCTTAAAGTAAAAGGAATCCAATCGCCGGGAATGCATTTATCTGCAGTGTACCATACCCCATATTTAAAACAGGTGACTCGAGTCTCTGTGCCAACTACCATGGAATAAGACTTTTATCCGTAGCATATAAGGTCAATCAAATTTTGCTAATGAGCTGGTGCATGCACCTTATTGGCTCATCGCCGCCAGCTTTAAACAGCTCCGCCGGTAGTCCATCGGCTCCTGCGGCTTTGTTGCACTTAAGCCGGGCATTAGCTATTCCGACCTCGTCTTGGTTAGGAGAGGGACAATCGACGTCGTCGTCCACATTGTGATAGATTGTCTCATCGTCGTTGGATATCTCAGGTAGCAGTAGCGCGGAGAAATTACCTCTTCATATTCCCAACATGCTCTGCACAGCGGTGATGAGATTTTCGTCCTTGTATTTCGTCCTTGTCTCTAGTAGATCTGGTTTTGACTTTTTGGTAGAATTTTGACATAGAACTGTTATCAGAAAAGAATTGCGTGGTTGTCCATCATTTCAGAATTCTTTGACTATGAATGTATTCCTGGTTTTGTCGCCCAATGAAGAGGATGTCAAACAGTTTCAGAATGAAATTGTGATCCCCTAAACTAAACCGCTATTGTGTTGGGTTCTTTTCATATACAATTTAAAAACGAAGTGTAAATACATTTTTTAGTAACTAAATAATTTTAACCACAAAATAGCATTATTTATTAAATTGCATTGTAAGGAAACCAAATTCCCTTCTTCCTTTATATATTTGTGGTATGTGGCTGCTTTAATAACCAAATCCTCCTCGGCAATAATATATAATTTTCAAAAATGCAATAATTCAATTTATTTTGCATTTCACAGCAATTCATGCGGTATATTTCAAGTGCCACCACTTAATGGTTTCCTCAATTTATAATAAATAAATTTTCTCTATACGGTTGTCATCATTATGCTTCACAAGTGGCTACGCGGCGGCTGTCTGTAGTGGTGGTGTGAAAATATATGCCAAAAATTATTATAATGACATAAAAGTGCAGAAATAATCATACTAAAGTCGCAAAATCTGACTTGCGTGCCACTTGAACCTGCAACAGACAAGCAAAGCACATGGACCACAAGATACAATTGCGGTTTCTAAGTCACAACCACCAGAAACACCAGTGTAGCGTTACAATGAAAATGTTTTGATTTAATTTGCGAAATGCCACAAACTCAAATTGAATTTATCAGAAACTGACAGGATTGCGATTTTTGTATGCGATTTTCATAATTGTTCGAGTTTATAGGATTTAATATGAATCGTTTTTTGTTTGTTTGTTTTTTCTAATGCCTCAATGAGTGTTTGAGGGGCGACCAACCGGACCCCCCATGGATGATGATGACACTCGAAAACTCATTTACTACAATAGAACTTTTGTCCTTAAGTGTTTTTGCCAATGAATTCAATCAAAATTTTTTGAATTGCTTTTTTTAGAGTTTTGGCACACTTTTCTACTTGACAGGAGAGGTTAAATGAAATTAATTGCCATTCAACTATTCAGTTACGGATGTTTCTCGTCGGTGATGTTAAATTGTTGGTAATAGTTGTCAATTATAACAAACGTTAATTTGTTCAACAGTTATGAATTCTTTTGTTTATTTCTAGTAGTTTTCGATTATATAAGTAGACTATTGTTTGATATGCACATGTTCAGTTTTGTCACTCACTGATCCATATTATTCATCGGTGGGGCAATGGTAAGCGTGTACGAGTCTTGTAGATACGAGCACGGATTCTAGTTTATATTACGGTCCTGATCAAGAAGTCTTCAAAGAGAAAGCACTGAGTTCGGGGGTTGTTGAAAGCCCAGTCCAATTTAATTTAATGGTACAAACAAGTTAGGCGTCCCAATTCAAGCGCTCTAAAAATTTGCGAATATTTTCCGATTTACTCATCTTAATCTCATGATATTTACAACTTTCCACGAGATTTTGTATAAAGGGTGTGCCATGTAAATTTTGGAATTTGACCCACCCGTTATTTCGATGCAGATGGTCAATATGACATCAACAAAGTGACAGATTATTAGTTAAAAGTTAGAAATTTCCGAAATGGGTCACTTTACGCTTGAGGAAAATTGTGAAATACTAATAACATTCTTCCCAAGTTCTGAGTCTTCAACTCAAATGTAAGAAAACTACGTAATTTGTAAAGCGAGTTCGTCAATCCGGTAGCTGATTGTCAAGTACGGTCAGTGGAAAATATTGCCGTTGTAGCTGAAAGTGTGGCCGTCGGTGGTGCTATGTTTAGTCTGGGCGGCTTCTGTACCATTTGTGACCATCTTACATTTCTTTAGACGATGGTCACCCCGCTTAGTAAAGGCAACACTATCGAGTACTAAGCCGAGAAAAAGCTTCTCGAAATACCGTTCGGAACTGGTGCAAAACTGTAGGTCAAAATCAGTGAGTGTAAAACTAGAAAGCGCACAGCTCACTTGTTGTGAGAAGTTCTCCCTAGTCCCTTCATGTGACGTTATGGGAAAATATTTAATTTCGTTATTCCTTTTGTTTCTATAGTTTGTATTTGTAAAAATTATTTATTAATTATTTTCCAAAAATTATTTAAACATGTTTAATCAATATTCAACTTAATTGATTAATCATAGATTTGATTAATCAGAATTTTGAATTATTCGATTAACTGATAAATTACGATATCGATTAATCAAAATGTAAATACTCGTCGCTATGGTACACGCACAGAGAAAACTCCTTCCTCCCAAACGAAATCACAGATAACTGACGTTTGTTAGGGGCTGTAGTTGGGAGAAACGAAGTTCTGTTAAGCCAAACATGTAATTACGTTTGGGAGAACCGAAAAATGTTTACAACAAAATATAATTATGAAAAAAAATATTATGAAACATATAAGCTGAAAAAAACGTTTGCGAGAAACGAAAAATGATTCCGCCAACTGTTTCCTCGGTTACAGCAACAGAGTTGCAGTTGATCCTAACTCAAAAAACGTTTGCGAGAACTGAAAAACTTTTGCAGTAAACGAGGTATAAAAAATCAAAGCTGAAAAAACGTTTCCGAGAAACGAAAAACGGTTCCGCCAGCTGTTGTTTCGGTTACAGCAACCGAGTTCAAGTTACTCTTAAATGAACAAACGTTTGGAGTAAACGATTTATGAGACATGAGAGCTGAAAAAACTTTACGATTAACGAAACCCGCTTCCGAACTGTTCCTTCGGTTACAACAACCGAGTTGTAGTTGCTTCAAACTAAAAAAACGGTTGCGAGAAAGGAAAAAAATTTGCAGTAAACGAGTTATGAAAATTAGAGATGAAAAAATGTTTGTGAGAAAGGAAAAACGGTTCCACCAACTATTCTTTCGGTTCCAGCAACCGAGTTGTAGTTACTCTAAACTAAGAACAATTTGCGAGAATTGAAAATCGTTTGCAGTAAACGAAATATAAAAAATTAGAAAAATTTCAGTTATCGCAAACGTTTTCTAAATTTGTGGCAAATGTAATTTTGTACGCATTTAATTCGTGACCTTTGTAACGTTTGTTGGATTTTTCGCGTTTATATTTTCGCTGCCACTCGTAGCAAGACCAGACCATGAAATTGTATATCGTTAAACATTTTTGGTTCACTGTCAAACATTATTTTTTTTTGTATTGCACTATCAAAGATTTCTATTTTACTTTGCTGACTAAAATTTTCTATTTTAAATTCAATATTTCAAACTTCCGATTTCGAAAAAGACTTATTGTACGTAGTATATCCGGTTTCTAATTTCGTCATAAATTAAATTAATTCAGATGTTTATCACACACAATTCGCTCCTTCTTTGTAGCCTTAGACACTACAGTCTCCATGATTCTGCCCAGCACCTGTTGGCATGGGTTACCTGAATTTTCTTTGATATACATATTTTCATGGGAACTCTAAATTTGTATTTAATATTCTTCATATTATTGTCTTAAAAACCTCAAATATTTAAGAAAAACCTATTGTTATCTAAAGAAAAATATTATGAAAATCACAATTATAGACAACCATTGCAGTTGGCCCTTAAGCATAAATTATAAAATTGTTATCACTTTTCATTCAGTCTTGACCAAACACCAAAGACGTTCACAGGCGCCTCACGTTGAATGAAGAAAAATGGTCACCAAATTGTATAAATACGGTTAGGAGTACAACAAAAAGGACACACACATTATTGCCTGCTGTACCTGTTTGAATTGCGCAAAATCCTTAAGGATCAATGAAAATAAAAAGAATATGTGTGGAAGGATCTTGGTGACAAAAAAGGATCATCTATGGGCTGATAAGTACCTGCACAAACATACACGGTGGTTCATATACGAGTGTGCACCTTTTTAGCCTTCATAATTTTTGTGGCCGTTGTCAATATAATCGATAATATTGTCGCCAATTTGAGTTACATAATCGTCTGTTGTATTGCCATCGGCATATTTCTCTTTGTTGTTGTTGCTGTTGAAAATGTTTCATTGATGATCTTTGCTTTCTGTTCATGATATTTTACTCATGCCAGAGACTGTGGGATTGTGATTGAGTTTGTAACATTGATGTCATAAACTGTTTTAAAAAAACATATTGTGGCTTAGATATTTTGTTGAGATTCCCATTGTAGTAAAGGTGGTTTCAATGGTGCTAGGTGTTAAACATTGGACGAACATGCAGAAGATAAAGTTAAATTCAATCGTAGTTCTGCAATCGCATCTAACGGTGTTGGTATGATAAGAACAAATCTCATCGAGTCCATGAAACAGAATATGGTGCTACCATTTGTGATGTACAGTGTTCACTATAAACGTTGTGAAATATGAAACGAAGTTGTAGAGAAAACAGCATATCGATATGTTTCAACGCCAATACTGTCGTAAATAGTTGGCGTATAATTGAGATATGTCTAATAGGATCCTGTTTTTAAGAAAATATAATATTCACATATCTGTATAAGTAGATAGTGAAATATCATGCATATTAGTATTGAGAATGGTAACCTGGGGCTATATATGACCTTTAAGCCAAACAAATATATTTTATAGTCCGTCAAAACAATCTAAATACTAAACTCAAACTTTCAAAACAGCTTTACGTTTTCTGTGCTGGTCTAGTTTAAAATATATTAAAATACACTTTAGATATTTTACACCTTTGAGGGTTTGTTTATTTAATTTAATACAAAACAATAAAAAACAGTTTTGATATCCTCAATCGAATGTTTATAATAATCTAGTTTTTAATAAGCAGTCTTGACATTAGGTGGGGCTCAGAACGAACCTCATTTATAGCAGAAGTTGTCTGGGCGTGCAATCAATAACAAAATACTCATCAAGTCAACCAAGAGTGAGTAAATTGAAGTAGGAATTTGGTGCAGATATATTAACGCAATCGTTCTACAACCGTAACGTTCAAAAAATGGTCCCACAATTTTGGTATTAGTCTTTTAATAGCTGGAGTCAAGAATGTCCCTAGCAGTAAGTCGTAGCTTTAGACCTCAAATTTTACAAAGCTGGGCACCTTTGCTAAGCTGCTACACTGAAAGAAAAAGCCTTCGTCTCAGGAATGATGCATTTCCATTAGTATGTTTACATTGCTGTAACGAAAATTTTCCGAAGAACTAAACGTATACAGTTTTTTGTACGTTGTATTGCTACAAGAACTCACTTTTCGTTGATACATGTATCGCACACATTCGAAATTTTGGAAAAAAAATATACAATTATTACATGTTTGAGTTTTAAACTATTGTTAGCTGGATAATCTTATTAATTTTTCAATATTTAATTTATTTATTGTGGTTGCTGCAACGTAGCAGTTGCTTATCCCACGAAATTGATGAACATAAACATTATTCACGAAAATGTCATTTAAAACATCGTTTTTAAATTAATGAATGTACTTAGTATTATTTTGTTTTGCAACCATGCACAAACACGTAGGCGTAAAATTTATAGAAATGAATAACAAAACAAATTGTATGAAAATATGAATTTAAAATTTGTTATAGAAATAGAAAAGTGAAAGGAAATTCGAAAATAGTCAAAACCATAGAGCCCGTAGTCGCACGAGTCGTGCTACAAAAACAAAACGTAATAACTTATTTTGCAGATTACTATTTGGATTTATTAAAATGAAATACCGAAAAGAGGATATGGATAGTTCAGCGGTACTATGCTTTGCAGTCCTTCATTTTCGTCCAAAGGGAATTTAGGCGGGAGTTTGGCGGCACCCCCCGAGTGCTATGAGGTGGGTAAATATGCTTGCCGAATCTGGAAGCATCGCACAAATACCGTTCCATCGAGATCCCTATGTTCCGGTTCAATACACAATCGTGGCTGTGACATCGTCAATTCAGGCAAATTCAGGCGTTTCGACTCGAAACTTATCAGCGCAAATTGGAGTTAGCAAAAGATCATTACAACGGATAATTCATAATAATTTTGCCAAAAATGATTGAAATGACCGAAGAAAACATCAACTTGACAAATTGATTCTATATGTCTGATGAGGTTCATTATGATCTAATCGGCAACGTAAATAAGCAAAATTGTCATATATGGGGTGAATCTAATCCAGAAATACTCCATGAGACGAAACTGTACCCAGAACGAGTCACTGAGTGGTGGACCTCCATCGAAAATTTCCAAACAACTTATTTTCCAGAAAATTTCTCCAGCGTATTTCTTGGCTCATTTCATGAAGAAAAGTCCACTAGGACCATGTCCGAAAATGCAAGGGTGCGAAATGGCAGCGGGTTCAAAATTTTCGGATCGGCGGTCGGAGGGTAGTAGGGTAAAGTTGCTAACTTCTGAGCCAGTGGTCCGATTTAATTAAAAAAGAAGTAGAAAAAAGTCAAATCGCTGAGATACAGAGCTTTCGGAAAAAAATGTGTGCTGTTATTTCGCTTCCAAAAACAAAAACAATTTTTGTAATTTATTCTGAAAAGCCTCTTAAAGACCTTTCCAACAAGCCCAAAATAAAATCCGACCACTGGCTCAGAAGTTAGCAACTTTATTCTACTACCCTCCGACCGCCAATCCGAAAATTTTGAACCCGCTGCCCTTTCGCACCCTTGCATTTTCGGACATGGTCCTAGTGGAGTTTTCTTCATGAAATCAGATAAGGGATAAATAAAATGGGATAAATAAAAATTAAATACTTTGATCAAAAATCCTCTATTTTAGATCCATGTAAACATGGCTTCCACCGTGATTAATTTGCTTCAGTTTTCCTCTTCTATTATTGACGGCTTTATTAATGGAGATCAAACTGATGTGATTTTTACCGATTTTAGTAAGGCTTTTGATAAAGTTAACCACAATTTGTTATTATATAAACTAGGGGCAATGAGTTTTAATTGTAACATGCTGAATTGGATTTGTTCTTACTTAATGAACAGAGAACAGATGGTATCATTTGGCCGATCATTCTCACGATATATTTTTGTGTCATCTGGGGTGCCTCAGGGCAGTCATCTTGGCCCGGTTCTATTTTTGTTATTCATTAACGACTTACCCGCCTCCATAATGCACTCTAAATTGTTAATGTAGGCTTATGACGTGAAGATCTATTTTTCTTACAAGGATCTTTGTCAATATACTTTACTTCAGATAGATTAGTCTACTTTCTAGACGTGGTGCGAAGCCAATTTGATGGACCTTAATTTTACGAAATGCATTTGCTGTTCTCTAGGTGATCATTCTTTTCGGCAAAATACATTTTAGGTGGCAATGTTCTTGAATCGGTGGATTCATTTGTTGATTTTGGTGTTCTCTTTGACAGAAAATTGAATTTCAACTCCCAGATAATTACGATGTGGGCTTATGGCGTTCTGAACTTTATTAAACGTTGGGCAAAGGAATATTCAGATCCCTACGTTACGAAAAATCTTTTTACTTCACTAGTCCGCCCTATTCTCGAATATGGATCTGTTGTTTGGGACCCCCAGTACAATTTGTATGTTAATATGATTGAATCGGTCCAGAAACAGTTTCTCATTTTTTGTCTGAGAAACCTTCAATGGAACCCGAACCATAATCTTCCTTCGTATAGCAGTAGACTAGCATTGATCAGTTTGCCGACTCTTAGTAGTAGACGTACCATGATAAACTCTATATACAAGGCTTATGGCGTTCTATCTAAATAACTATATCAACAGGTGAAGAATTTCTGTAGTTGGTTGCAACGTGTGAACTTATGATCCTTGCTCTCCCGTTATAGACCGGTCTATAATGTGTACGCTGTCCTCACGTTATGGGGATGTTGCCCTCTCGGTCGGTAGGGTGGGTAAGAGTGGCGGCGATGGGTTCGCTCGATTAAAAAATAACAATCTAAATTGAATGAAAATATGCATTTTAAATTTGTTATCGCAAAGGAAAAGTGAAAGGAAATCATAAAATAGTCGAGCACATATAGATGTTAATGCTTATTTATGCATATATGTATACTTCAGTTTGGAAACCAGTATTTTAATGCGCGAACGAAACATATTGTTTCCAACAATGAGGCGTATTCGTCGCTGCAATGAAACATATTCGTGACAGTGCACTATAGGTTAAACGATCGATTTCACTGGCCAAAAGTCAAATTTGGCACATTGTCTTATCACTTCTTTTGTGTTAGCATCTTGTAAGAAACACATCAAAGCAAATAAAAATGCATTTGGTTTTTGCAAAAACAATTTTACAGTTACATGACAAGTTACATGTCAAATGTGAATTATTGAGGAGTCATTGAAAACGTGCTAATGTTGTGTCTTTACCTTTAAACATTAAAAGTGAAAATAAAACCAAAGTGTTAATATGAATAACGCATTAATAAGTAAGTATTCGATATTTTGTATCAAAAAATCTATCTATATACTTATTTTTGTGTATCAATAGTAACATATTCAATGTTACCTTAGATTGATGGCAGAAAATTTTGAGGTTATGCAAGCTTTTAAAGAGTAGGCAACGTTTGACAATGGAAATGAAAATTGAAATTTGTTTGTCGATTCGTGCTGAATCTGGAAAATCTCATTTGGTTTTGCGGTTTTTTGCGTTTTCTAATTCTATCACTTTTTCTAGGTAAACACATTTTCCCGAATATTGATTTATTTGAAGTCTGGGTTAAACCACTAACCAAAGTAAAAAAGGAAAATGCTGTGTATGGATATATTGTTAGCCAAATTGGTGTCGATAACATTCCCACTGATTTAAAGGAAAAAGTAAGAAACTTTTGTAAATACTTATCTTTAAAATGGGATAAATGCCACAGAAAGCTATCAGATTTTCGTTGTAAGAAAGCCGACTGGTTTAAAGGCACATTAACATTAGAAAAAAAACCAAACCCAATGGAAACAGGTGCTGCGATTATCGGACGTCCGCGGCTTCCATTTTGTGAAAAATCTAATCGTGGAAAGAGAAGAGAAGCAGCAGACCTTTCAGAAACATTGTGTGGTGAGACGGACCTATTGGTATGTGCAGCAGCAACATCAGCTCGAAAACAAGGGCATGTAACCTTAGCAACAGTTCTAAGAGAAACCATATAAAGCCCAACAAGTCCAATCTTGAATCCATGCAGATACAAATTGGAGAAGAAAGAATCGTATGCATTACTTTTAAATTATTTTTAACACTTATTGATGGAAAGGTTTAAAACATTTTGACTGGGACTAAATCTAATCAATCTTGTCCTATTTGCGGTGCAACACCAAAACACTTCATGGAAATTGCAAATTACAGCTCTGACGTATTTCGCGCAAAAGAATCGAGTTTAAAATATGGAATAAGCCCCCTGCACTGCTGGATTCGCTTTTTCGAATTTGTGTTGCATGTAGGCTACAAATGCAAAGTAAAAAAATGGCAAATTCGAAAGGAAAACGACAAATTATCAGTTCAAAATAGGATCAAGAAATACAAAGCGCATTTTGGAACAAGCTTGGACTCCGTGTAGATAAACCAAAAGTTGGTGGATTTGGCAGCACAAATGACGGGAGGGAATACTGCACGTCGAACATTTGCAGACCATGAGGCCTTTTCTGAAATCACTGGCGTCGACATAAATCTTATATTTCGCCTTAAAATCATTTTGATTTCATTAACGTGTCAGTTTCCCTTGGATTTGAGTAAATTTCAAACATTTTGTTATGAAACAGCTGATATAATATTGACAAAATATTCTTGGTTGCCTATGACTGCTACTGTACATAAGGTGCTTATTCATTCGGAGCAGATAATGGAAAATTGTGTACTTCCATTGGGTTTCCTTGGAGAAGATGCTGCTGAATCTCGGCATAAAATATATAAGGCCGACAGGTTACACCACGCTCGTAAGAGCAGTCGAACGAATAATATCCTTGATATATTTAATAGGGCCATGGATACATCGGATCCTTTAATATCTTCAATGAGCCTAAGCAAACGCATGCAGCAACGAAAACGTTTACAACTTCCACAGGAAGTTATCGAAATGTTAAAATGTCATAATCCAAACGAAGAATTAGAATCTTAAATACAGTCAAATTTAAATCAAAACCTTGAAGAAGAAGACGGACTTCAATCTTATGTAATTATTCTTAATAACCTAGACTTAGAAAACGAAGTAGATATAATTTAAATACTATATGCGTAATGATATTCAATAATTTACTGTATTAATCAAAAAAAAAACCCATAATACATACGTATTAAATATATGAATGAACTCTTTTTTGTCCCCAAAGGGTTAAGGAACCTGTAGTGCATTAGGGCCATAAACGGTTAATTTTTTCTTCAATTTTGCTCCATTTTCCTTCCCAAAGCTGATGAAAGTTATTCTGATTTAAATAAAATACTATTTTTAATTTTATGACTTTTGGCCAGTGAAATCGATAGTTTAACCTATAGTGCAGTGGCGAAACTTGACAACTTTTGAGAGCGCCGATAAATCTTCTCAAAATATACCATTCGGAATCGGTGTAAAACTATATGTCCCAATAAGTGAGTCTTGAACTAGAACGCGCACAGCTTACTGGTTGTGAGAAGCTTCCCCAATCCGTTCATGAGATGTAATGGGAAACCTCTTTTATTTATTTTTATTTTTCAACATCTTGAAGGAACTATTAATGTCGTGTATTAATGCCTGTACCAAGATCGACATTTTGAGCGGAATGTCACAAAACTACATGGAAAAACGTAATACCTGCAAAATACCGACAAAATATTGCCGCATATTTGTGTACATACTAAGTTGTTAGCACGAAATATCAGCAACATGTAATGTACACGCAAAGAATAAACTCGTTCCTCCCAAACGAAATCTCAGATAACTGAAGTTCGTTTGGGGACTGTAGTTGGGTTTGGGTCTCTTAATCCATACATGTAATTTCGTTTGGAAGAACTGAAAAAGGGTTGCAGCAAACGAGTTATGAAAAATATAAACTGCAAAAAAAACGTTTGCGAGAGACGAAAAACGGTTCCGCCAACTGCTGTTTCGATTACAGCAACTGAGTTGTAGTTATTCTCAACTACAAAAACATTTGCGAGAACTGAAAAACGCTTGCAGTAAACGAGTTATTAAAAATTAGATCTGAAAAAACGTTTGTGAGAAACGAAAAACGGTTCCGCCAACTGTCCGTTCGGCACCAGCAACCGAGTTGAAATTAATACTTTTATTTATGGCTTCCATAAGCTCTTTGTTGTTTAAATTTCCAACTTTTATGATTTTGGTTTTACCCACAAAGTTTGTTTTATAAAAAGTTGGACTTTTTGTCTATTTGTTCACTGTCCACTTACACGTCTGTCACGCCTTGCATTCAAATAACAACTAAATGCGCAGCAAACTACAGCGCGTCAATTGTCCATCCAAGATATGTTGACAAGGAAGAAGCATTAGAGTGTGTGATCACTTTTATGTGTATGCGTGAGTGTTTATGCCAAACGAGTGGATAAGACTGTGTATACATTCGACAGAATGAGAGAAATTTACGATCTTCGTAATATGTGCTCTCGTTAGAAAAATGGTTAATTTCAGTTATCGCAAGCGTTTTTTAAATTTGCGGCAACTGTAATTTTGTACGCGTTTCATGCAAACGAGAAATCGTTTGCAACAACATGATACACATTTGCGATCCAAGAGTTTATTTGGGAGAACTACATGAACGGTTGCGATTAATAAATTAATACATATGAATCAACGTATTGTTGCGGGAACCGAGCAATAAAGGTTTTTTTTTGCTTTGCGTGTAGCGACAAAACAAATTGTAGGATGATTTCTATAGAAAAAAACTGTTACTGTTAGAAAAAGTGTTACTGGTAAATTCCGCAGACAAAAAAATTGATGTTGCTCAATGTTTAGCCTGCGAACGAAGTTAGTACCAGCCTTTAGCTACAAATGTAAGTTAACCTGGTTAGCTGTGTTGACTTTGACTTTTTAATTAATTTTGATACAACGGGCTAACGAGATTAGGCACTAGCTCCACCTGCGGAAGACGTTCAAGATCCTGTCAAAGCGAATCAGGGGTAATTGCCCCAGCTGCTCAAATAAATAGGATCCCATAGTAGATATCCACCTGCCGGCTAGTCCTGGACACTTGAAAATAATATGCTTAATGTATTCTTTCTCTTTTTTATCATTGCAGTTTCTACAGCAACCATTTACCTCGTACTTCAGTCCTGCCATATGTCTGCACGCTGAAAAATTTGTATTTTTTATGTTTGGTTGCAAATGTCACGTTTTTGTAGCTTGTCGCAAATATAGTATCCTTGTGTCCAAACACATTGTGTTTGCTATACAATATAACATATTTGGGATACAATCATTAATAGATTATAATATGTGTATTTGTGATCCAATTGTAACTTTGTTTGTTGAAAACTGCTGAAAACAAAAACGTGGCAGACAATAAAAAAACCAAAACGCAGCAGATCTGCTTTTCAAGAAAACAATGCTTGCAAACATGTAAATGGTTCCTGCAGTGTGATACTGAGGCCGTTATTTTTCAGCGGGTACCAATCAGATAATATCATGTCAAAACTGAAACAAGCAACCATACCTTGGGCTTGACTTGAGACATAAGGTTCCTGAATCTCCTCATATTCACTATTGGTTAGATTTACCTTATGCGTTGCGTTCATAATGATGTTTCGTGGCCACATCTCCAGCATCGTAACATAGAAACGTTTTTGCAGGATGTGCCTACAATTTGATAGGGGTATGCCAACACGATCCAATTGCTGTGGAACCTGCAAATTGGAAATGTATAAATTAAGAGATGAATATCAATGAGCGTAGAGTGATATTTAATTATAGTTGATATCAAGAGTTGTAGCTGCCAATGTTCGAATTAAAGAAGAACGGAATCAGAATTGATTTATACAAAACTCGTGTTCCTAAGTCTGGGTATGGCTTCGAGGAAGTGGAATAATTTTGACTGTTCGTGCTCGATCGTCTCATGCCCTATTTATGGACATACGACATCTTCTTTCATATAACGTCCGATCTACATACAAATTTCATTAAATGATCCGGTACCCTTAGATGCTCCGAATTGGATAATGTCTCTTATGTTTAAGTCTTAATATGGTAAAAACCGGACAATGACAGATAAAGTATATCATACACATGGTTGTGCTCATTTGTAAAATAATTCAAGTGCACCTGTTACCTTTCTGAAAAGGTTCATATCTCTAAGAAGTGTCGCTAACAACAGATATACAGCATATACTTCAAAGACTGCATAATTCGGTTGACCCAAGGGAGTGGGGAATTTTTTCCCCATTGTCAGCTCGAACTCAACATAGTTGTGGGCACAAGGTACGGGTGTTTCAAACGTGACCACCCTATTGGAAGATGCTCTTATTTTTGCAAATGGCCGCCAATGTCAAACCTGTTTTGACATTTGTGGACTAGACAGATGTAGAATACAAGTAAACCGCCATGGAGCGATACACTCCCCAAGAACGCGGAATAATCGTGTTTATTTTTTTCCGTAACAATTCGTCTGTGGTGTTGGCGCAGCGCGAATACCGTCGCCGATTCCCCGGCCGTTCGACACCGACTGCGCAAACACTTCGCCGTTTGGCCACTAACCTTGAAGAGTATGGGACCACACGAGACGTTGCCAGAAGTGGCCCGCCCCGGAGCGCCCGTTCTGCCGAGAATATCGCCGCTGTTGTCGAGGATGTCGAGCTGTCGCTGGAAACATGGACCAGACGCCGTGCCTCGCAATTAGCCATCAGCTGGTCGTCCCTATGGCGAATTTTGGTCAAAAACCTGCGCATGTTCCCATACAAAGTCCAGTCCGTGCATCAGCTGCTGCCTGTCGACCGCCTAACGCGTGTAACCTACGTCCAAGCCATCCTCAATCTCGTGGACGATGTGGATGATTTTTCCACCAAAATCATAATGAGCGATGAGGGAGGCTCATTTACACCTCAGCGGGTACGTGAACAAGCAAAACCATCTCTTCTGGGGCACCGAAAACCCACGAGTGATGCACGAGGAGCCATTATACCCGCTCAAAGTGACAGCATGGTGCGCTGCTCACGCTGGAGGAGTTATCGGGCCATTTTTTTCGAGAACGCCGCTGGTCAAACTACAACAGTGGACGGTGCGCGCTATAGGGCCTTGTTTACGGAGTTTTTTGCCCCACAACCGATATTCTGAAGGAGGCGTTCCCGGGTCGCCTCATCTCTCCTTTTGGCGATTTGCACTGGCCCGCGAGATAGCCCGATTTAACAGTTCCAGACTTTTTTGTAGGGTTTTTTGAAGTCCAGTGTTTACGTGAACAAGCCCGAGACCCTGGAAGCCCTCAAGGTCAAAATTCGACACGAGTGCGAGAACCTGTCGCCCGAAGTTCTCGCCGAAGTGATGAAAAATGCCATAAAACGAGCCCGTATGGTTATCAATTGTGACGGCGCCCATTTAACCGATATCATCTTCTCAACTTAACCAATCAAATTCTAAAGGTTCAAATAAACATAATCAAAAAACAGAATCTTAGTTTTTCATTTAGAAAAAAAATGAGAGCCAAACAACATCGGATGACTTCTTTTGAAACATCTTGTATAACAGCCTACAATGTATATTTAGCACTTTGCTCGAAATTCCATTTGTAACGTAGGGACTGATTGATATACGCTAATTAGTCTGGTTTAATATTTCGGAACGGTAATGCGATATATACACGCTGAAAAATATGTACTTTATTGTTGTTTTGATGCAAATATAACGTGTTTGTAGCTTGTCGGAAATATAGTATACTTGTGTCCAAACACGTTGTGTTTACCTTTTAATATATGTACATGTTGGAGACATAATGTTCAATAGCTTATGATATAGGTTTTTGTGTCCCAAATGTGGGTTTGATTGTGGACAACTTTCTGAAAACAAAAACGTGACAGACGACCAAGAAATAAAGACTAAAGCATAATTCGTGACAACAATGCTTGCAAACATGTAGTGCATGGTTCCTGCAATATAACTACTAATATGCCTTGTGATCATAGATATGTCGAAACATTTAGCAATTCTAAATAACGAAGGAAATATGTGTACCATTCGATTTAAACGACGTTACACAGTTTCGAGTCAGTAAAAAAAATTATTCCCATTACATCCCAAGAACGGATTGGGACCTACAGTTTTACACCGGTTCCGAACGGTTTTTTGAGAAGCTTTTTCATGGCTAAGTACTCGATACTGTCGCCATCTCGAAGCTAGGTGGCCATCCTTGAAGAAAGTGTAAGGTGGTCAGAGCAGGGATCGAACCCACGTTCTCATGCACAAGAGCCGCGCACACTAGCCATTGCAGCACCAACGGTAAGGAAACTGGCTTTAATATTCCCACATATTTACAAGTAATATTGTATTAAAAATTATAGCAACGGCAAGTGTTACTATTTTAAATCTCTTTTTTTAAATCGTTTCGGAAGATTATTACGAATTAAAAGTTCTTGCCATTTAACGTAACAAATTAGCTTGGTTTTGAAAAATGCCACAACTATCCCAAACATTTCAAGACCTTGGACTCGCGGTAGCATAAATAGGCCCTCCCATACGATTTTAACTAATTATGTTAATTTATAATAAACTTAGGAATGTATTTAGTTTCATTGACAAAAACTCTTCCTCTGTTGCCGCGGCCTGTGCTTGTTTGTTGCCAGAGAGAAGGCGGGTTGAGGGAGCAAGCAAACAATCAAAAAACACCACAAATATTTTTGACGAATTTATTTATTATGGAGATGAATGGCGCCCACCAAACAAGCGCCAAACTGTCAAAATAAATATACTCCCAATCACGGACACACATACTTACGCAGACAATTTACTGAATCTGTGGCGCAGAAGTACATATGACACAGAAGCGATGCCAAATGGACGAGTCCAGTGAGTGAGTAAGCGCGCACATATAAAGTGGTGAGTGGCGCTTAGACATTTGTGTCCTTTTATGGGACAAATTTGACAAAAACGCCAAAACGGAACGAGATTTAATAAGTTATGCATTTGGCCAGAAACACAAGAGCGCCAGAATATGACGATTGTTGTGGTCTCATCATGAATGATGGTCAGTTGGACAATAATGATGCTGATGATGACATGTTGGCGTTTTTATCATGTGCTGACTTTAATATGATTTTTGTCTCCACTTTTTTTCTTAGATTCGTTTTGAAAACTATGTTAAGAGAAATAATCGAAATGCCAAAAAATGAATTTTGAAATTGTTGGCTTTTTCGGTGCCCACAACGCAAAAAAAAAACAGGGCGATATTCTTTGGGAAATATGATGATACCAGAAGCGTTACAATTAAACAAGCACAAGAGGGATAGATGTAGTATTCGGGGGAAAGTAAGGGTACGGTTATTTTGTTGGTCAGTTAAGGTCTGTAGTACATTACACAGTAATTAATTTCCAGATAAAACAGTTTTTGGAATATATTTATTAGATTAGGGGGAGAAAGTGAGGGTCCTGATTCCAAGTCCGGTGAACGTTTTTATAGCCTTAAGACATAGGAGAGACGAAATTCTTCTCACCACAACGATGAAAATATATTATACGCAATATTTATGAAACATTCTGCATTAACAATTTTTCATTATTCATATGAATACTTCGTAGCTATAATGAATAGCTTTTGTAAAAAGTTTACGAATTCACGAGATATATTTATTTATAAAAAAATTCTCATAATTTGAATTAAAAATTAATTTTCAGTATCTTGTGGTTTTGTGCCGGCATACTTTATCGATCAATAGTGTACTAAACAATTCTCATTGCATTTCGAGATTTGGTTACATATAATGAATAATTTTTTAAAAGCTTGATTCAGAATAGTGGCCATCGGTGGTGCAATTATAGTGTGCGCGGCTCTTGTGCATGAGAACGCAGATTCGATCCCTGCTCTGACCACCTTAAATTTCTTTCGGCGGCGGTCACCACGCTTAGTGACGGGTATTTAGCCATGAAAAAGGTTCTCAAAATACCGTTCGGAACCGGTGTAAACTGTAGGTCCCAATCAGTGAGTGTAATACTCGACGCGCACAGCTGACTGGTTATGAGAAGCTCTCTCTAATCCCTACATGGGATGTAACAGGAAACCTTTTTCTGTTTTTGGTTCAGAATTATCTCTGATGAGAATCTGCGGTTAGATCTGCACCAGCTGTACGGCTTGTCAAGGATCACAAATATGAATTACAATTCGAGAAGATTTTCCCTAAAATATCAGACAATGTTTCATAGATGTTATGAAGAAATTTTTAAAATTTCATTGAATCTCTGAAAAAATGTCATAGATGGTAAGCAAAAATTACACAGATTTTATGTCATAGAATATATGAATCGTTTTCGTAGCTCTATCGCTTAAAAGCTTCTAGTACGGTAGGTCGTTCACTTGGCACGATCTTAAGCTCCAGATATATATGGGCCGATATAATTTTTTAAGACTGAAGATACATTCAATGTAGCTGCTTCTGCTGACAATTTTACCATAGCGGCTCCGGCTGATTAATCCACCGTTGTGGCTTAACCTGACTATTCCACCATAGTGGCTTAGGCTGACTATTCCAATATACCGACTATGGCCAACTATTCTATTATTCAATACCGGTGTAGACTGATTATCCCACTACAGCGGCTACGGTTAACTATACTACCATAGAGACATTGGCTGGCTATTCTCTTGCATATACCCATAGCAGCTTCCGCTTGCTATTATTCTACCATAGCGGCTCTAACTGATTATTCCACAATAGCGGCTTAGGCTGACTATTCCACCATAGCGGCTTAGCCGGACTATCCCACTACAGCGGCTTTAGTAGAATGTTCTACCATAGTTACTTTGGCTGGCTATTCTCTTGCATATACCCACAGCAGCTCCCGCTTGCTACTCGACCTCCTGCTGATTATTCCACAATAGCGGCTTCGACTAACTACCACACTACAGCGGCTACGGTTGAATATTCTACCATAGGGACCTTGGCTGGCTATACTCTTGTATATACCCATAGCAGCTTCCACTTGCTATTCTACCATAGCGGCTTCAGGTGATTATTCCGCATTAGAGGCTTATGCTGACTATTCCACCATAGCGGCTTCGCCTGACTATTTTATCATAGCGGCTTCGACTAACTATCCCACTACTGCGGTTACGGTTAAATAATCTACCATAGGAACTTTGGCTGGCTATATCCTCTTGTATATACCCAACTGCTCCAACTGATTATTCCACCACCGTGGCTTAGGCTGACTATTCCACAATAGCGGTTTCGACTGACTATCCCACTACAACGACTACGGTAGACTATTTTTCTAGAGGCACTGGCTGACTATTCTCTTGAATTTATCCATAACGGCTGCCGCTGATTATTCTACCATACCGACTTCGGCTGATTATTCCACCAAAGCGGATTAGGTTGACTGTCCCTTTACAACAGCTACGGTTGACTATTCTTCCTCAGGTGCATTGGCTGACTATTGTCTTGAATTTACCCATAACGGACATTTTTATAGATTCCATGAAGTGTCTGTGGGTAAAACTTTATGACGGAATTCGTCGAATCTATGAAGCATTTCATGATATTTATGAACAAATTATAGGGAATTAGAATGCACTTGCTGGCTAATAGATGACGAATAGTGGTTAGGGGTTAGCATTGGGCAACTAATTTCAGCAAAATTGTTTATTTAATATTTTTTTTTTCAAAATCTCCACCCACTTCTCAGAAATATGCCGAAAAAAGTTCAGAAACGATTCTCATGGGCCCCAGAGAATTTAGTTGGAAAAAACTAAGTTTTGTACCAACTTTAGCTTCAAATATACAGTTAACTAAGATCGTTTACTAAACATCGTTCTCGAAGGACATATTGTCAATTATGTCAAGTCTACGCTGTTGTCTACAAAATCTATAATTGACACCACAGTAGGATAAAAAATCCTTTTTTGTTCCATAAGAGTTAATAAGTAATCTTCCCAATGCATTAAAAAATCATATAAAATTCCAGCCATTGTATGGTATACGAATTGGAAATTTTGCATACCCAATATTCGTCAATGTCGATTTCAAAAATTAAATAGTGTTTTCAATGTTTTCAAATCATTTTAATGGGAGATGCCACACACTTTCTGCGATTAACTCCGCTCCTGCTGCCCAAAAGCCAGCAAGAAGTTTTCCCTTATAAACGTTTGTCGTGAGTGGCGCATATCAATTGTCAAAATGTCATATGCTTGTCGCTTTTTCCCCAGAAAAAGATGACAAACCATGCGTTCACTCTTTTGACAAACTCTTGGACCAAATGATGAATTACCGAAAAATTTCGTGGTATTAGCTGAAATTTTAATTACTGCCTCCTCACAAATTTACTGAGCAAATGGTCAATGTGTAGCAAAAACAAATAAACTTTTTTGCTTCTTGAGCGTCAGAGCAAAACGGGGGGCTCCAGGTTGGCGACATTATTTTTACCATACAAATCAAATATGGATGGATGGATGGTCCATCATCACTGGTGATCATGGATCGTCATAAACTGATGTTGTTTGTAAGTCATAAAATATGATGAGCTGCCAATGTTCAGTTTTTTTTGCTTGGTATTTATTTAAAACTCTGTCGTTGTTGAAGTTTAGTTTTTTTCATTCTTCTCGAAACATTTTTATATCAACCATTCATCAGAGTTTTTGGTAGTAGCAGAAAGTTTCATGATCATGATCACCTGCATGATAATGGTCTTCATCGATGTGAACATCATCATTATAAACGGACTGAAAATGTTTTGCTTAACAACCTCATAGCAGTCGCAGTTGCTTCCTGGGCTGCTGGAAGAGTACATATTTTTTTCTTTTTTCATTCACATTCGCTATCCATGAGCATATTATGTTGGCATTTAATCGTGTACTTTTCGGTATTTGATTGCGGGAACTTCATAAAATTTTTAATTGATTGATTTATTTCTAAGAAGTTTTTCTCCTCTCCCAACAACTCCTGGGGTATATTTAGTACAATTGTATCTTCTCCCCGTGGCCTGGTTTTATGATTTTTCCAATGAAGTATGCGATCGATGCTCCTAAGAACGGAAAGCAAACACAAAATATACATTTTTATTACTTCTATATGGAGCTGATGAGTTTCGAGTTTTACATTCTGCAGATAATATGGCTCCCTATGTTATTTTCTTTTTGTTTTTATAAATTTCTGAGCATGTGTGTGGCAAAGATGTAAGACGGTGTATTTAAAATCATATACCTATTGATGATGAACATGTCTGTCATGTTCATGCCTTATGCTACTAGGTGGTCACTAAAATATTTATAAATGTCCTTCCGTATTTTGATTTTTTTTCCATAGTTGGTAAACCAATTATTTAACGCTGCACCGGAGATATTTTGGAAAGTAACTCAATAAGTTATCATCTGTTGTACTACAATGACAATAAGGCACTACGCAGTTTAACAACTCCGTGACTTTTTGAATAAAATAAATTTTTTGCTGCAAAAAAGGATTTATTTCTGAAAATAGTCTCCGTTTAGCTCGACACATTTTTTTTTATATTTGTTTCTATATTTTTATTCCTTGTAAATAATAGGTTTTCTCTGGCTCCTGGAAATAGAAGATTGTTAAAGTGATGATCTCTTCATTCGACCCAAATTCCCTACCGCCAAGCCATTTCTTCAGGTTTGGCAATATAAAGTAAAGGTCTATATCCCCAGAGTTGCGTACACTTGGTATTGCCAACTGGAGAGAAGGCAAAAGATCAAACTGGTTGGCGAAATATGTCATCTTCGTTTTGTAATGTCCCTGACCCCACGGGGTAGTTCGAAACCGGAAAACGGTTGTTCGATATCCGCAGAGTATGACAATTGAGGTAGCATTTCGTAGCCCAATTTATGGATTTTTGACACGCTTGTTATTTGCGGTCGTTTTTGTTTCAAATCAATGTCGAATCTGTTCAAAAGCTGTGAATAATATTCGCCGGTGATCGTTTTTCAACATCGTCAATGAGAATGACACCTTGTCATTACCTTGTATCGGCCCTACTTAGCCTTCTTGGTTACACGTTCGCCTGGAGAAGCCCAGTATGTTGACTGTTCCTTGGCCTCTAGTGTGTTGTGATCGATCCATGTGTCGTCCACAGTTACGAAACGGCGCAAAAACTCCTTCGAATTGCGATGGAACATCGACAAACACTCCTTTGAAGTGATCATACGGTTGGGCCTTATGGTCGAGTGTGAGTAATCGCGGCACCCATCGCGCGGACTTCTTTTTCGTTTCCAAAAATGCATGTAAAATGTCATGTACCCACTCAGTTGAGATGCATACACTCAAAACATTAAGTTTGCTATTAATAGAAAACAATGTATGCTACTTATGAGCAGACAATTTGTTTGTTATTACAGTAAATGGACTGCAATAACAACAAACTTTTTGTAGGGTTGATAAAATAGCTGACATACTGTTTGCTGAAACAATAAACCAATGCTTGCTTTAATAGCAAATTTGTTTGCTTTTAATTAGTAGGCCCTGAAAAAGTTGTATTTTTTTTTGTAATTTGGATTCAAATATAACGTGTTTGTAGGTAACGAGTTTGTAGGTAACATATACAGTATACTTGTGTTCAAACACATTGTGTTTGCTGTTCATGTTTGGGACACAATAATTAATAGGTTATAATATATGTATTTGTGACCTAAATGTGGATTTGTATGTGGAAAACTGCTGAAACACTGCTGTCTGTCACAATAAAGAAACAAAAAGCAGCAGATCTTTAATTTACGGAAATAATGCTTGCAAACATGTACATGGTTCCTGCAATATGTTGCTGGGGCCGTTGATTTTCAGCGTGTATATTTGACATGGATGACTCCAATTTAAAAAAAAAGCGAAACGAAACATTGGTATTATAAGAAGAAACGCGCACATGCATTACACATATTCAAATGTATGTATACATATAATCCTTGAAATGTGCATATTCGTGTATTAATTTTCATATATTTTTGAAACTGATTCTGAAAATTTATTACATACACTTCAAATATGTATACAATTTTCAGTTTTATGTTTTGTGAATAGTTTGAAATTGTAACGCATGACTCGCTGTTGACAAAAGATAAAGACTTCTTCTATCGATATTCAGTATTGGTATTAGAAAGAGGCAGTCGTGACCTAATGCTGACAAGCCAATAGGACCGTCATACATAGATTGCCAGACCGTTCACAATTTATGTCACCTATGACAAACTAGTGGCATGTCACGAACATGTCTTATATAAAGTGTCAGCACCTACTTACATTGTACTATGGAAATTCTAGTGAAAATGCCTTCATGACAAATTTTCCAACTGGGTTAGTCACTGATGACGTCTTTAGGAATTTTCCAACTGGTTGGTGTATAAACTAATTTTCTCCAGAAATCAGTATCAGAAGTCAGTTTAAAATGTTAGATCTCGATTAGCAAGACTACAAATAGAATGGTGAGAAACTATTCCTAAGCTCTTCATGGTCTATTATGAAAAAACAAGTTTATATTTATTTATCTCCAGATCTCGACGTTTAACTGGTATATTAAACTATAGTTAACTGGTATATTAAAAATGTTGCTGAAAATAACATTTAAATACTAATGTGCTAAATAGTTGTTAGACATAGTAACGTCCCATAACTCCTTAGCAAGAGGTATGCCAACCCGTTTTAGCTTTATTAAATCACTGTTTTCTAAGCCGATGATAATTACCGGCTATTATAAATTTCCACATTGTATTTATGGCCTAATAAAAAGAGTTGTTGTTAGTATAAATTAAGAAATAAGTTAATAAATTTTAACAAAAAAAAAAACCCAAATAAAATGATGTGACAATATTGATTTTAGGAGACCGAAAGATCATTAAATAATATCAACTTCATTAAGATCAACAATTGAGTGGCATTTGATTTATTTACTAGAGAGAAAAATCCTTGAAACAAATTAACCATAAAATTATTTTATATGCATTTAATGATCGAAAACAAAAACACGCAGCCAGAAACAAAAACGATTTTTATATGTGTGTACTTGTTCAAAAACCTGTAAAAGACATTAATAGACAATTTGAGTTCGAAGAAATATATTATAATAAAGCAATCAAAGTGATAACTTTAAGATAAAAGCGATGATTGGTATGATCGTAAGCGAATGACGGAGGACATCCACAATAGAGGCAAAGAAAGCCCAGTCGGATCTAACGGTGTTCGCATACCTTCATCCCAAATACTTTTCGAGTATTAGTTAAATATTTTTTTTATGATTTTTTGTTTAAACTAATGGGACCATAGACCCCTCAAGGGGATTAAGTTGTATCTCTCACAACAATATCTACGTCTTAATAACAATATCTTATCTTATCCCCATTAAGCTATTGCAGCTTATGATGTTGTTAAATAAAACGATCCACATCTAATAATAATTTAATTTATAATTAATAATAATTTCCCGACTTTAAAACACCAAGGTTCTAAGTGCACCCGGTAATTTTTGAGAAAATTCAGCTTAAATCCGCTTTACTAACCAAATTACTACAGGAAAGCGTGTAGTTAGAAGTTTGTTGTAGTAGATATCTCGTAAACGATAAGATATATAATTATGGCGATAGCAATAATTAAAAGGACATGCCCATTTTCGTACGATGAAATACGCATATTAATTTATCAAAAATTGTCAGTTAGAATCTTGGGGTTCTAAGGTCGCGATTTGTTGTAATGCGTGAAGAAGTATGCGATACGGCAACACGTTTGTTACCGTTACTAACAAATATAACAACTACCTCACATTGTTGTGAAACATTAATTGCAATTTTATTTTCAATCGAAAATACAAATGGATCCTTCAAATTTAAAGGTATAACAATATAAATACACACAGAATAACACGGCCACAGCAACATATTGCAGGAACCATGTATACGATTGTAAGCATTGCTTTCAAGAATTGAAGATCTGCAGCTTTGATATTTTGTTGCCTGTCACGCTTTTGTTTTCAACAGTTTTCAACAAACAAACATCTAATATCCAATAGCAAACACAATGTGGTTGGACACAATTATACTATATTTGAGACAAGCTGCAAACACGTTATATTTGCATCCAAGCAACAAAAAATACAGCTTTTGCAGCGTGTAGTTCTCTATCTCTATCTACCTGATCATTAAGGTTATGTGTGCATTTCACCCCCAATTTCATTTCAAACCTGAAATAATACGTTGTTAAGGGCGGCTCAATAAGTCCGTGACTTTTTGAATGAAAGACAGTTTTTTTTGAAAAAAAATCAATTTTTCAACATAATCTCCTTTTAGCTCAATAGACTTAGTTCAACGTTTCTTCAATTTTTGTATCCCTTCCAAAAAATAGGATTTTTCGAGGTCCATTAAATAGGCATTTGTTTGATCAATAATTTCATCGTTGGAGGTAGGAAGGAAATAGTCACTGGGGGCTAAATCCGGAGAATATCGCAAATCGTTTGAAGTTGTCGCACGATTACGTTTATGGTCAATTGAGAGCAAACGCGGCACCCATCTTTCAGACAGCTTTCTCAAACCCAACTGATCATTTAAAATCGAAACCATACTGTCAAATGAAATGCCTATGGCATCAACAATCTTACGCACTTTTACTCTTCGATCGGCCGGCACCATATCATGGATTTTTTCGACATTTTCGGGTGTATTGACCTCAATTGGCCGTCCAGAACGTTAAGCGTCATTTGTATTTGTGCGACCACAACGAAAGTCAGTAAACCACTTTTTACCATTGAAATCGATGGTGCAGCGTCCCCATAGTACTTATCGAGCTTTTCCTTGGTTTCATTGACGGTTTTTTTTTCGCAAAAAATTTGTTTAATGAGCATTCGAAATTCACTTTTTACATTTTAAAAAAAAATGCACGAGGTTGTATGTTTTGAACAGCTGTTAAACGCAAAGTAAATGACGGAACTTGCTCCAAATTTGACAGTAGTCTACTAATAGGTAGTACTTGATGGGAGCAGCGTTGCATTTCATATAACTACGAGGGAAATTCGAAAAGTCACGGAGTTATTGATCCGCCCTCTATAAACAATTTTTAATGGTTAAGCCACTCATATTTGAGATACACACATTTGAAAAATCAGTTTTTTTTGTTGTTTGTAGCTTGTCGCAACTATAGTATCCTTGTGTCCAAACATCTTGTGTTTGCTATTTAATATTACATGTTGGAGACACAATGATTAATATGTTGTTGTTGTGACCCAAGTGGGGCTTTGCTTGTTGAAAATTGCTGAAAAAACGTTGCAGACAACAAAGAAACTAAGCAGCAGCAGATCTTCAATTCAGGAAAACAATGGTTGCAAACTTATACGTGTCTCAGTACGAATGCACTTTTTAATTTCAAAATAAAAACACGTATTTTTGAGAGAGTTGTGATTTTTTATTGGATTGTAAAGAAGACATGTTCCGGAATAAAATATCCGTCAAACGGCCCCTCGACTCTGATGACATGAAATGAAATTTACCATGACATTTTCACAGAGATGTGGCTGCATCTCAGCGATGACGTGTTGGCTCTCGGATTTGAGCTCAGGCATTGTTTCTGGTTTATTCGCATAAACCCGAGATTTCACAAACCTCAAAGAACGAAATCGCACGACGTTAAATCGCATGATCTTGGTGATCAGTTGACATTGTTGTTGTTTCATGCGCAGTGTGGCAGTTAGCGCCGCCTTCCTGAAGCCACATGTCGTCCAGATCCATACCGTCCAGTTGAGGCAACAACGAATGCCGTTCACAGTCACAGCAATTTGGGGCTCATCTTCAAACGAGTAAACCCTAATCACGCCGCCTAACTAAAATCGGCACCAGACAGTTGCTCGTTGTGGATGCATTTGTTTCTCATGGATTGCAAGAGGATTTTCTCAGCCCCATTTTGGACAATTTTGTGTATTCCCGAAGCTATTCAGATGGAAATGAGCTTCATCGGAGAAGATGACTTTTTTTTGGAAAAATTGGCATTGACTTCACTTTGCTCCATTACCAATTGAACGAATTGCCGGCGCTTTCCGTGGTCTGTTGATTTGAGCTCCTGAGTAAGCTGAATTTTGTACGCATGAAAGTGGGGACTTTTTGTCAAAATTCGCTACGTAGTGCTTCGTGAAATTTGAAGTTGTTGAAAACAATGCCGAATTGACATTTTTGGGTTGTCGGTGACGCTCTCGTTTACAGAGCAATGATTTCAAGAGACTGACCGGTACGTTGACGCACAGGAGTCATTGTGTACATAATCGACCCGGTTTCTTCAAATTTTTGACCACACTTCGAATGGTTGACACAGTAGGTGCACTTTCTCGACTGAAAATTCTTCGAAGTTTGTGAGCGGTTTATGAATAACTTTCCAAATTTTTTTTAAAAAGTTTTCACAATTATAACGCGTTGGTCTTTCGTAAAGTGCTACATTTTTAATAATAGGAATAAACATATGTGACAGCTGCCAAATTTCAGAGTTGTCACTTGCACAAAAAAAGGCACTGAATTTAAAAAGTGCAATGTTACTGAGGTACACTTTACATGGTTTCTGCATTAAGTTGCTGGGAGCGACTTTTTTCAACCTGTAGTAACTAAAGTAACAATAATAATAAACTACGAGTAGTAATAATAAATAAGCAAATATCACTCTAATAGCTATTTCTCTTCAAGGTCCTCGTCAGATAAAAGTACAAAGAAGGCGTGCAAAAGGGAATAAATTTGTAGAACTTCTCGTCTAAGGAGCTATATAAGGAGTCGGGCAAGGACTTGCTCCAGTGCTGCTGGCATTTCCCTTGTGTTATTTATTTGCTTGCAACAACGTTCTAATTTTTGCATCTAAGATGCTGGCATCACATTGACTACTACTAGGAAAATTTCTAAAATTGATTTAAAAATTTGTCAAAACTACAAAACCATGAAAATTTTATTGATTTGGAAAATTTCAAAAATTGATTTAAAAATGTTTCAAAACTATATATTGAAATAAACTAATTTACATGAATTTGCCATCTGTAAGACATTTTGCAAGATAATTTATTATCTTGATATCAGTTTCATTCACAAGATAAGGGTGTCTCAGTAACACTTTTTAAATATAGTGAAATTTTTGTTGTGCAAGTGGCAACTCTGAAATATGACAGCTGTGGCGTATGTTTATTCCGATTATTAAAAATAGAGCGCTTGACGAGAGAACGCGTTATAATTGTGAAAACTTATTACAAACATTTGGAAAGTTATGCTGAGACCGAAGAAGAATTTTCAGTCGACAAAATGCACCAATGTGACTACCATTCGAAGAGTGGTCAAAAAATTTTAATAACCTGGGTCGGATATGGGCAGTAAAGACAGTAGGTCGGTCTCTTGAAAACACTGCGGCCGTAAACGAGAGTGCCGAAAACCCAAAAAGGTCAATTCGGCATTGTTTTAAACAACTTCAAATTTCAGGAAATACTACGAGGCGAATTTAGACAAAATACCTCCACCTTCAGCTCCAAATTCAGCTTACTCAGGAGCTGAAATCAGCAGACCATGGAAAGCGCAGGTAATTCTTTCAATGGGTAATGGAGCAACGTGTGAAGTCAATGCCAATTTTTCAAAAAAAAGACATATTCTACAATGAAGCGCATTTCCATCTGAATTGCTTCGTGAATACTCAAAATTTTCAAATTTGGGGCGCAGAAAAATCTTCATGCAATCCATGAGAAACAGATGCGCCAACCACAAGCAACTGTTTGGTGCAGATTTTGGTCAGACGGCGATTTGGCCTTTACTTGTTTGAAGATGAGGCTGAAATTGCAGTCACTGTAAACGCCATTCGTAACAGGAACATGATAACGGAGTTCTTGTGCCCTCAATTGGATGGCATGGGTCGGAACGACATGTGGTTTCAGCAAGACGGCATGAAACAATCGATGTATGGCAGCAACGTTTCCAGAACAAATTATCTTAAGAAATTCTGATGTCAACTGGCCACTCAGATCATGCGATTTAACGCCGTGCGATTTCTTTCGTTGGGGTTTTGTGAAATCTCGGATTTATGCGAATAAAATAGAAAAAATTTTTGAGCTTAAACCCGAGATCCAACACGTCATGGGTGAGATACAGCCACATCTCTGTCAAAAAGTCATGGAAAATTTCATGAAAAGAGTAGTGACCAGTCTTCAGAGCCGTGGGGGCCATTTGACTGATATTTTATTCCATACTTACTCGGAACATGGCTTCTTTACAATCCAATAAAAAATCACAACTATCTCACAAAATACGTGTTTTTAAGTTAAAATGAAAAGTGCATTCCTACTGAGACAACCTTTATGACAACAAAATTTATCGCATCACTTTTTATTGTAATTTTTTGAAATTTAATACATATGGCAACATTGTCATTGACTAAGTCGGAATTATTGTAGGAAATTGAAATGACGCTTAATATCGTCCAGCTCCTCCGTACTAATTAAATCGTTATTAACTTTATGCGTGATAAGAAAAACACACCTATTGATGATTACTTGATAGTGTTGCTGGCAGTAGGGGAGGTGAAATCTACCGAAAAATATATGATTACTTTGGCGACATAGCGACATAAGTTACGTTGAAAAACAAATTTTTGTCTCAGGAAGAATATACAGGATGGCCCAAATGCAAGTATCTTTTAAAAATTAAATAAAATCATGAAATCACTGCATATCATAACAAAAACGTCTGCTGATGAAAAGCTTGGCAATATTCGAAATAGCTATACAGACAGCCCTGGTATTGGAAAAATTTGTTGTGCTCGACTTTTTTGAAAATAATATAAAGCTAATAAATATGCTTAATATTAAAAAGGTATTGAGGTATTTAAAAATTTAAGACATTAACTAAACTTAATTTATTTTGGTATATTATCGCTATATTAGAAATTACAAATATTCCCATTATTTGTGAAGTACGATTTCATTCACATAGCTGCCGGGGCTGGCTTCGCAGTAGCTCATCCTCCCAGTCCAATTTTCCAAAACATTGTTGGCGTTTTCTGGTTCTATCTGACGAATGACTCGGACGTTATTAGTCTTAATATCGGATTATTCGGATAGCATCAGTTTTTGACGGCACCACACAAGAAAAAGTCTGAAGTCTGAAGTAATGCTATCACTCCTAAACCCACGTCAAACTGTCACTTTCTGTGGATGCATTGGATTCTCGACAATGACGTGCGGGTGTCCCGATCCACAGACGCGTCAATTTTGATTGCTGACATTGCTGCCGAGATGAAAATACGCCTCGTCAGAAAATATGATTTTTCTATCAAATTCTATATCCGATTGGAGTTTGCAATATTCCCAAATGTTTTTCAAGCGTAAAACGACTCATTTTGGTCTTTGGATACTGAACATTTCAAACATAAAATTTACCAGTTTCAAAATATCATATGATTTAAAATTATACCTGTATTTGGATCACCCGTTATAAAATTAAATATTAGATACCCCATAGGGTGAGCGTATGTTTGCTCACTGATGTACCCCGTACGAAAAAAATGGAACTAAAGACGTTGAGTTAGAGTTTATAAACAGATAAAAAAAAATGTCAACAAATCATCCCCAAAATTGTAAATATCATTAATAAAACTACTCGTACTATGCTGATCTATCTGATAGTTTGCTTTAACCGTTGCTTGTGTGTAGTTGTTACCAATAGGCATTCACAGACCAACACAAACATGCGAGAACGACCCTTCGTCATTTTTAAGAGATTTTTTTTTTGTTAAAAAAGGACATAAAAAGAAAGGGATTTTATATCTTTTCTATACTAAGGATATCATGTCTGTATGGCGGGAATATTGAAAAAGTAATAATAATTAAAAATTGTCTTACCAAAAGGTGAATTGTGTTACCTGAGACAAGTGCTCTTTTTTAAGATTTATTTTAAAAACACTATTAAATATCAACGATTTTAAATATACTAATACTTATGAGAGTCAGTGTTACACTATCAGATCAAATGGAACGAACTGCAGGGAAAAACCAGGAAAGAAACTCTCTTTAATGTTAAATAAATGGTGTTCTCTGTCTGTTTCTAGTTTACACCAAAATATGTCAAAGATAGGTTTGCAAAGCAATAAACAAAATACAACAGCTAGAAAACAAAAATAAAGTGGTGAAATTTCGAAAATTGTGTATAATGATGAAGTAAAGGGTTTTCCAATTTGAGAGATATGATTTCTTTCAAAAAAACACAATAATTGTTAAGGAAATTCAAATGTTTATTATTTAGTGTGAAGTACAATCGATACATTTAAGTTCTGAATAAAATGTTTTTCAAATGGCCTCCACGTCTTCTTTTGAAGGAACGAATTCGATGAACACAATTTTCGAGCACTTTTTCCACTAAATCAAGTCGTATGTCATGAATAGCACGTTCAGTATGGACTTGTAAAGCTTGAAGAGAGTGTGGTTTATTGCTAAAGACCAAAGACTTCAAATAGCCCCACAAGAAATAGTCTAATGGTGGTAAATCACAACTTCTTGGAGGCCATTCAATGTCACAATTTCATGAAATAATAGAATCTGCAAACTTGCAATAATTCGGTTGTTGCACGTGCTGTGTGGCACTTAGCCCCGTCTTGTTGGAACCAGATGTTGTCAAGATCAATTTCTTCCAATTTCGGCCATAAAAAGTTGGTTATCGTCAATCTATACCGCTCTCCCTTAACAATAACGGTGTTACCAGCTTCATTTCAAAAGAATTACGAACCGACGATTCCACCAGACCAAAAACTACACCAAATTGTCAATCTAGGTGAATGTAATGGTTGTTTATGAATAACACTGTGACACAATTGAAACCAACCAATCCAAAAAATTGTGAAAGTACTTGGACGTGGTATCACAAACCCGCTGGTTTTGCCACTATATGTAAAAATTTTTTTTTACAGGACGAAGAAAATTTTGGAGGTGGGTCACGGCCCTATTTCAGATTTTACTTCAATAAATCCTAAACAGGTTGAAATATTGCATTATTTTTCTATTATACGACCATTTGAGATCATATATGACATTTTCGGAAGTTGATGTATTCGGCAATTTTGTCGAAAGCCTTAAGTTGTACAACTTTAGAGAACATTATTACATTCCTGTGTTAGTAGTATAGAAATTATAAGCGAAAATTTTAAAATATTTAATATTTCTGAATTGGTACAATCATTTTGGAACCCAAAATGTAATTTTTCTTTGACAATATTGTTAAGTATATTAAGCACTACAACTTTGTAGAATATATAAATTTCTAATTTGTTTAATATTGAATATATATAGGTGAATATTTAAAGAATATGGTTAAAAGCTCTAAATATAATTTTTGTTGAATAGTGTATTTAGAAAAGTTATCAAGAAATTCATACCTCACAATTCTATTGAAGACAGCTACTGCCATTTATTTACCGTTAGGCAAGAAATGTCAAAACATATAAAATATGTGCAATTTTTCATGACGTTTCGTGAAATAATCGATTAACAGTGTATTTTTCCTTAGAAATACATTAGGGGGAATTGTGAAAAACAGTATATATACTTCAAGCTGTTTAGGATTTATTGAAGTAAATTCTGAATTAGTGCCCTGACCCTTCTCTAAAATTTTCATCGGCCTATAAAAAAAATTATTACATATAGCAGCAAACCCGAGCGGGGTTTTGTGATACCACGTCCAAGTACTTTCGTAATTTTTTGATTTGGTTGAGGCCCGAGACCCACTGTTGCAGAGTGTAATTTGTTGATTTCCTTCCCACCAGAATCGACAGAGATCGGAGAAGATGATTTCCTTAAAAAAATTGTTATCGTTTTCAAGTTATTCCAGGACAATCTCATGACGTTTACGGTAGTCCAATGGCTTCAGTTCTTGAGTGATAACAATTTTATACGGATGCAAGCCTAAATCCTTTCTCAAAATCCGCCAGGTTGTGGTTTGAGACATTGCCAAATGTTGGCAATGTCTTGGAATCGATAAATTAGGGCCTTCAGCAACACTTGCCTGAACGGCAGCAATATTTTCATTACTTCGAGCGGTTCTTGGCAATTGAACATTATGTATAGACATTGCACAGGTGGACGATTATTACGGCTACCAAATGGCAAAAGCGCACGAAAAGTTGCAATTGGAGACCGATTATTTTGATAAAAAAAATTAGTAATTTGGAAACGTTGTTCTTGCGTCTCCACGATGAAATTGTAAACATTACTGAATACAATGAAAAAAAAGAGAGATCATAACATACTACAAATGGCCGAAACGTCAATTAGAAATCATCCCACTCAAATTGGACAACCCCTTTATATAAAATAAGCGGCAATATTAAAATGTTGTATTCTCGCTTTCTTCGCGTTTGTTGGTTTTACCTGATCGCAACATATTTTGAAGAAAAATATGTCTTACACATAGATGTCTTACACATAGTAATTAAACAAACAAATTAAACAAATTTTAACATATTTCTCCAACTATCCTTCGCCTTTTCACGCCAGTTGATTCTTCGGCCTGGTCTTTCCATCGGAGTCTTGGTCGTCCTCTGCTCTTGCTTCCATCGGGAACTTTATCGAAAACCATTCGCGCTGGCTCATCTGCATCAATTCTGATAACATGTCCTAACCACCTCAACTGGCTTAATTTGATTAGCCTAGATATGTCCACGTCAGAATATAAATCATATAGCTCTTAGTTCCAGCGACGTCGGTACTCGCCGGTTTCTCTAACAGGGCAATATATTTTACATAGAATTTTACTCTCGAATACTCCCAGGTGTTTTTCATCCGCTTGCAATATTACCCAAGTTTCGGAGCCATATGCCAGGACTGGTAAAATGAGAGTCTGGTATAGGAGGACTTTTGTCCGTCGTTTTAAACTGCTTGCTAAGCCCAAAATATCATCTATTTGCAAGCACAATTCTCCTATTTATCTCCAGGCTGACGTTGCTGTCCTTGTCAATGGCGCATCCAAGGTAGATAAATTCATCTACCACTTCAAAATTAAATCGATTGTCAACGTTCAAGTGCGGAGCAAGTCGAGAGGTTTGTCTAGTCGTTGACACCATCAATTTTGTCTTGCCCTCGTTGTCTTGCTTCGCTGATTCTTTTTCGATTCTTTAAAAAAAATACTGCAGTAACCTCTTGCAAATTTCGCCCAATAATGTCTGTGTCGTCAGCATACGCCAGCAACATATGACTTTTCGTGTTCATGGTCTTGTTCGTATTTACTGCAGCCTTTCTCATTATTATCTCCATTAAGTTGATGAAGAGATTGCACGAAAGTGTGTCGCCTTGTCTAAGTCCTCGCTTGGTACAGAATGGTTCAGTGAGGTATTTCACTGCTGATTTGGTGTTGGTCAGCGTCATTCTACAGAGGTGGATCAGTTTTACCGGAATACCAAGTTCAGACATAGCTTCCTACAGTTTTCCCCGTATGGGGCTATCGAAAGCAGCTTTGTAATCGACAAAAAGGTGGTATGTATCGATTTCGTTTTCGTGGGTCTTTTCCAGGATTTGGCGTAGCGTGAATATTTGGTCAGTCGTGGTCAGCACTGTACTACTCCACTATCATTATCACTATCATTACCACCTGATCTTCAGTGGAATAATCTGAGTGGAGTAGTGCTGAAAAGTGGTCTCTACACATCCCAGTCTCGTCCTTGCAGGAGGGCAGCCCATTATTAGGCCCGTTGGTGGATTTTCTTACCCTCTGGAAAAACTTTCGGGATTCACCATTCATCCTGCACATTTCGGTTTTTTCAGTGTCCCTCTGCTCCCTCTGCCATTTTTTCCGCCTAAATAGTTGGGTTTCCTCCCTTATTAGCCTCTTATACCGCTCACTCGCAGCACGCGTTGTAACTGGCTGTTTCGTTGCCATACTTGCAGCGTCTTTTTCATCAGTTGCAGTGTGACATTCTTCGTCGTACCATGGCTTATCCTTCTGCGGTTTTTGATAGCCAAGTTCAGTGCTTGCAGCGGTTTCAGTCTTATTCCATTATCGGAGGTGGTATCATGTAGACTGTGATTACCGATGTTTGGTCGAAAGACACTTTCGTTTCCTAATTTGGGATTAAAATCGCCCAGAATAATCTTAATGTGGTGGTTAGGGCAGCGCTCATATACTTCCTCCAGACGCTCGTAAAATGTTTCTTTGACCTCATCATCTTTATCCTCTTTCGGTGCGTGCACACAAATTAACGAGATGTTGAAATATTTCGCTTTGATGCGAATTGTGGGTATTTTTGACATACTAGTATAAATATTGACCAATAAGCGGTTGAATTGAACGTGCAACAACTGGATTTAGTCCCGGTTGAAACAACTTCATTTCGTAATTGATTTAGTTGTGACACTTGAATTTACAATTATATTCATTGTATCAAATACATTTTGTATTATTTCGGTTGCAGCAACCTAATGTTACATCACCATGGTTGAAACAGCCGAATGTGATAACAATTCGGTTGCAACAACATCATTTTGAGTCAATTCAGATACAACCATCGAATTGGGAATCAATTCAGCTGCAACAAACGAATTTGGGTTTATGGCGGTTTGGTGCTAATCTGTTTGCTGTTGAGGTTGCTACAATCGAATTTCCCATGAATTCTTTAACTACAACCGAACTCATTTTCCATGTAACTGCATGTGATGCGTTTGTGACCATATCTAATGCGGTTGCGGCAACATCTAATGCACCTGTGACAAATTCTAATGCGGCTATGATAACCTCTAATTCGGTTGTGATTCGGTTGTATGGTTGTGGTGACCTCTAAATTCAGTTTTAGCTTAACCGTATTTTTCTGTAGGTGTAGGCACAAATGCAATACACACCTATGACAATTAAATGAGTAAATAGACAACTATTAGCCCATCATCAATACATGACCCTTCAGTAAATCTACTTTAGATCATCTTATGCAGACTAATAACAAAATCCACTAGCTGCCGTAAATCTAATCTAAAGATTTACTGTACTTATACAAATCTCTCGATCAGACAAATTTTGCTCAATATTAGGTGATTCATATGCAGAGATGCACTTATGATTGGCAACATTTGCCCATGTGATTGGTTGTGTCCAACAACGTGATACAAGATACTATTTTCTATGTAGGACAATTCTAATCCCACTTAAGGCCTCCTTGTATAGGACTCATACAACTTAATCCGTTCTAAATGCCTGTAAAATTGTCTCAATATCACCGCCTACCTGCAACTCCTTTTCAGTTTAAGGCAAAACAAAGAAACACCTCAAGTAAACAAGATACAACTCCTTTCAATCGTAGAGTATTTAATCCTTCAAACGAACTGCAACGAACAAAAGCAAAACGTAGAGTGCACAGAAACTCAGCTGGACTAGAAAGCCACACACTAAAGAAGAAATGAATAGAATTGTGACGAAAACAAAAGATGGTTCTAGACAGCGGCAAGAGGAATCCTTTCAGTGCATACAGGGCCTGAAGAAAATATTCTATAATTTTACCGCATACGGAGATCAATGGTGCGACGAAAAACACACAATTATCCATACAATAGATTGACCAAACAGGATCAATCAGCAATATGCAAATAAACCAAACGGATCGATCGTTTGCATCCTTCTATTGATCCACAGTTAGGTGGGCTAGTAAGTGTGTGTGTGTATGTGTGCTGGGATGAAGGGATTAAATGCCAGATTTGTGGAGTAGGAAGGTACACAAATATAGGATTACAAGCTGAAATTAGTTCAAAGGATCATAACACTAAATCGCATGAATTAGCACAAAACTGAACAGGTAGCAATGTCCGAAGGATATCTCTTAAACTCATCCCTTTCTATTTGCTTCCTCATCTTAGGCATAAGTTCACTCACAATTCGCTTCTTGTTGACCGGAAAATCCGATAGATAGGATTAAAAATATCTGTTCGCAGGACGAACAATTAAAATAAAAATATTTTGCATACTAATTAAGTACGGTTTAAGTTATGATCCTGCAGGATTTTAAAATCTGTACATGCCCGTATCCTCCTACTTCTAGTATTTGCAACAAACAACATAAGACGAAGCTTAGTGCGCACACAATAGGAAGTATGTTTAGTATCTTTCACCAGATAAATCTTGCGGATACGGGTTACTTTTGCATATCATTTGAAGGATTTCCAACAATTACCCTTTTTGTATACGTTCAGAGTATAAGTGTTTGTTTTAGCGAATTTACGTTGGGCATATACCAGCCAGCCTAAAAGGATATTTCGCTATATGTGGGCGTTTAATTGTGTTTCCTTTCTTTGAGTTTTTGTAGAAATAATTTCTTGGAAATTGTTTATTTACGTCTACAAATTCGTTATGCATGGTATGCAAATTTTGGTGAAAATGTTAATTTCAGAAAAATTTTAAATTTTTTAAATTGGTTTTATCATGGTTGTATCCTTTTATGTTTGATTTTCATGATCCTAACTGAAAAGAGTTTCATTGTGAGAATAGTCTTAAAAAAATTTAATTATCTTTACGAATATATAAATTCTAAAGGATTTGAAGGAAAGTGCATTCAAGGTCGTCCACATATTTGTGTTTGTTAGGTGATATGTTATCAAGGTCAATGAGGTCGCATTCTAAAATCGAAAAGAAAAACATTTTGTTAAATATCTATAGGTTGGGGTTGAGGTCGGAAAGTCGCATCGTCGAAAAGCATTCGGCCGTATAACTTTACACTTTCCCCTGTATATACATAAAAAAGGTTAAATAGATTTAGATATAGATTTAATGATTAAATTTTCCATCGCATACATTAATGGTGACATGACATTCACGTCATTGGAGCCAAACCACCGATAAAATCATTGAATCCCAAAATATTTTTATTAATATCTTAATTTTCCCGAAAAGGCCAATAGTAATATATTACAACATTAAAGCGGTAATAACAAATAAGCCATAAAATTAGATCTATTCTCATAATTGAATTATGGTTGTAAAATTAGAAAACTAACAACAATTAAAATGTCATAAAAATTGGTTTCGTTGGAAATAGGAACAAAATAATACGAACGACCAAGAAAACGGCAGCATCGCTCGGTCGCCACTAAAATAGCAACCACCACACTGTGAAGTCCCATAAAAACGCAGTCAGTGATCAACAGGAGGAGCAACATGAGCTGCCGCCACACCACCACCAAGGCCATGTGTTTCCATCCGAAACTGCAATAACGAGTATGAGTACTCGTTGCAGTAGCACAACAATCGTTTGATTTTAATGGAGCTCGAAAAGCGACAGATTAGAATCAACACATCTCCATCAGATGAGTTGAGGCCAGATCCGGCACCAATTGACGATGATGCTTCTAAATGGCTTGATTCTTGGAAATAACCATAAAAATCATTGGAAATAGTTTGTTATTCCATGTTGAGGAAAAACAATTTTTCACCCGTTGTCGACGAGTGACGGAATTTTGTGTTTTAATATTCGGCCCAAAATATGTATTGGAAAAACATTGGGAAGATATAAAACGAATATAAAACTTCGACATCGATGTTCGTCCCTAGAATGTTGGGGAGCAACCGCTGTGTTTATGGATAATGGAGAAGAACATTAAAGACTCGCATTCTGCAGCGGCAAGCAGCTCATGCGATTGGTAAGGTTGGCAGGGCGATCGTTGGTAAATGCTAAAACAAGTTATTTTTTGTGAATATTGGGGCGTGTTTTTAATGAACGAATTTTTAATAATTCAAATCAGATCATTACTCTCATCTCGGAAATGAGATATAATTATGAGAAGTGAGTTAGATCGAGTATTTTGAAAAGGCAATAATCACCCATGGAAGGGTTATTTTGCCCGAATTTCTTATTGAAATACTGAAACTCAGACAATAGTCGTGATTAGAAAAGAAATGTACAGCTCAACCAAAATTTTAGTTTTGATTACACTAAATAGGCACGTGTTAGTAACAAAAGCAAAAAACTGCTGAAAACAGGAAGGCAATAACGCAAACATATGTTTGCTATTTAGAAAGACAGTTTCAAATTCGCTGCATCAAAACTGTAACCATTTTATTGCAGTGGAAGTAAATTTTCCGTAACAGCGGTCAAATCCCTGCGGATGATTATCAAACAGTATTTGTTGCGTTTGAAGTGAGTGTTAGAATATTTTTGATGAAGTGGCGAAAAAATGTAAACAATAGGACAACATTTCCGCTCACATTGACGAACGATTGACAAAAAAGACAAATCTGTCATCAATTTGAAGTTTTTGAGTCGTCGTCTCTCTAAAATCTCCGACATTTTTTGGAAACCGGTTCTCGGTTTGTTCGAAAAACCAATTTTTCAAGAAACCGGTTTTCGGTTTTTTGTTTTGGCAAAAACCGGTGGAACAAGTTTTTTTATAATATATTTGGTTAACGACCATTTCTATTCTTATTCATGTTGTAAACTCAAAATGTCACAAATGTAATTAATTAATTACGATTTAATTTTAAATAAAAACTATATATTTAAAATTAAACTGTTCGAACGTTAGATGTATTTTAAATTATTTTATTCTTCAATATTTCGCTAACCATTGGGTAGCGTCGTCGGGAATATAAACATAATTATTAATTAAAAATTAAATGAAAAAAAATAATGAAATTAAAAATTAAAATTAAATTTGTAATTAATAACACTGCGTGTAATTTTTTAAGTCATGGCAAAATAGCCATATACGGAAATCACTACGTGATAAGAGAGCAAAAAAAAGACCCCTGTCTCCCAGTTTTGCCCAACGTCCTCCAGGTTTTTTGTATGGGCCCCCAAAGAAGTGGGGCCTCGGTGTAATTTTTGCAAAAAAGTGATCATTTTCTCAAGCTCATATCTTGCAAACCGTTCGGAATTTTGATTTACTCTCTGAGGCAAAGTTGTAGCTCTAGCCATGAAGAACAAAAATTTTTAACATATAAAATAAAAACAAACATCATCTTCAAGGTCAACATCGCAAATAACTTTACTAGGGCTGTTTTTTGAGAAAACCAGATTTTTATTAAAAAAGTGAGGTTCAAAAAATTATTTTTTTAATTTGCCGCAATGAGTTAATAAATATCAACATATTTATATACAGATTTATAGCGTTATCGAAGGTCTTCTCAATGATACCCATCTCAAACAGATCGGATAAGAAATGGGTGAGATATAAGCGATTAAATACTCATGCTATAAAGGTCTATATCTCAAGAACTTGGATCGGCCTCCTTAAAAAAACGTTCGGGTTTTAATCAGCGCTGTAAGCCCTACCAGGCCAAAGAAAATTGGCGCATTTTTCATAAAGAAAATTTGTTCGTAAAAGCGGAAATTTTAAAAAAAATCTTTTTGGGCGATTTTTCGTTGATTTTTTAAAGTTTTTCGCGATTTTGACCTTGAAGATGAAGTTTTTTTTTTGATTTTATATGCGTACAATTTTTGTTCTTTATGACAAGAGCTACAACTTTGCCTCAGAGAGTAAAAATTCCGAACGGTTTGCAAGATATGAGCTTGAGAAAATGATCACTTTTTTGCAAAAATGACACCCAGGCCCCACTTCTTTGGGGGCCCTTAAAAAGAACCTGGAGGACTTTGGGCAAAACTGAGAGACAGGGAGTTTTTTTTTGTTCTTTTATCACGTAGTGGTGTCCGTATATGGTTATATTTTTTCGTGTTGCAATTATAATTCTATCTACTTATTCTCATGACGATGCTACCCAACGCTTGAAAATTTTTATTTGAAATACCTACTTATATAATAAGAAAGGTCAAATAAATCATCACATTTTAAAAAATGTATATCCTATTCCAATTTGGAATGCGTGTTAATATACAATTTAAAGTTTTATGCAAACTCGCTTTAACCTGATTTAAAATCGAAAATCATATTCAAATTTGGTTAAAAAAAATGTTTGTACAGCTTAATTAGTTCTTAATTCATTTTTAATTAATTCAAATCGAAAATCATTTTGACAAAAAAATATTGTTTGGATATGTCATTTAGATCATATTTCAAAATGGAAATCATGTTTCTTAATACCAAAATTTCACTAAAATTCGAAAATCATATCAATTATTAATAATTTTTTTAAGGATATTAACACAAATTAAGCTAAATCCGATTAACCGGGTAACCGACATTAAATATCCGGTTTCCGGTTTGTTCGAAAATTACGTGTTTTAAAAAACCGGCACACGGTTAATTGCAAAAAGACTGGTTAACCGGTTTCCCGGTTTTTCGGTTTCGGGTTTGGACACTCTAACGAACGTGTTCTATCGTTAGTGTTTTCACATGACTCCAATGACAAGTTTTGTAAATCGGACAATTTTTCGTTGCTGCAACAAACCATTCCAATTCATATCATTCAGGGTCGCGTTACTGTAACGAATACATTAGTTATGGGTTTTGAATAACAAAATGAGGCTAATAATAAAACTGTTAAACACATGATTCACATTAAAAAAATATTGACATTTCGGTAATCATTTCCATATTTTATATACGTTAATCCTTTTTTGTGTTTGGCTTACTATTTAAACTTGAGGAACCGTGTACATTGTTGCAAACGAAGCAGTCGGTAGAGCAATGAAACTTAGTGGAAGGGTACTACATCTCATGTCCTTGGAAGGGTACTCCATCTTATGTCCACTATTATCTCCGCACACCGTTTAAAAACCACAGTCGGCATAATATTGTCCGACGATCGACTCATATATCCATATGGATCAGACACACACATCTCACGGAGAATATACTCCACAACGCTAATTCGCCCCAATTATAATATCCAAGACTTCCTGACCAGCACTTCTCCTAGGGTTATATATGTGCACCAAATCAGTCTCTTGAACCTTGCTAGGCACCTGCAACTGACACCTCTTCCCTTTATTCATTAATAATTGGGCGGTCAATTGTCGTATACAACCTATGAAATTTCGATGGGTTTATAGAGCATATTCCTGGCCGTCGGTGGTGCAAGGTTAGTGTGTGCAGATCTTGTACATGAGAACATGGGTTCGATCCCTACTCTGGCCACCTTATATTTCTTTCGACGACGGTCACATCACTTATAGTTGTTACACACTGAGAAGAGATTCGTTGTCACAACTATATTTACAGCCAACTAAAATTTGGCTTTTCATTGGACTATCACATTATTCTGTTGTGATTACCAATAATTGTGTTCAGTATCACCAAATGTTGTGCATATCAATTGATTTGTAATTCAGTTTTGGTTGCAAGAACTGAAATATTTAGTTGAAGCCACAGCAATAAGAAATAAATGTGATCTGTCAATCGAGATTTAGTTCTAGCAATCAAATTATCCTGTAGGGGTGAATATTCAATTAGTTGGATGAACAAAAAATGTAAAAACGAATTCGGTTGTACCAAATAATATATTGGTATGCTAAACTAAAGTAATTACTTCAATTTGATGGCTGTCCCAACCATTTGGTGATGCTTTAACCCCTTATGAATTTTATAGAAAAAAAGTAAACAAAATAACTTTTTATTAAAATTGTGTATTTTATATTAAATATAAACAAAATTATTATTACTTGTAATCCGGGTTCGTCTTTCGTGCCCATTTTTTTTATCGAAAATATAAAACAATTTCTATATCTCGAAAATGGAGCGTCCAATCGAAAAACAAGTACAGACAATCTTTCTAAATTTTTTATATTTTCGATCAAAAATGGGGATGGGTTACCCTGGGTATCATATGTATGTTTAAGTTAAATTGTGTCATCCACAATAATAGTTCCTCCGGCCAAGTGTCCACAATTGTCTGCATGTGTTTGGTAAGGCGTCAATAGTGGCGTCATACTCAACGATTATGTTTAAAAGTCTCACTTCACCTCAATTTATGATATCTATAAGTATACATTTTATTGTTTTTCACAACTTTGTTTATCACTTTCTGTTTAAAATATTAGTTTTTCTGTAAAGTCCTCGTGTAACATTCCAATACACGTAGTTTCTCTTTAACAACAAAGCCTCTTGTGGAAAATCGAATACATACTCGTAACTTTGCGACAAGCGTTTTTGTAACAGAAACCAAATTATGATTACAGTAACTAATATTTGAACACGAATTCTAATATTGTACTTTTTATAAGTTGTATCGTCCATTTCAGATGAATGAGGTTTTAGAAATACTCAAATTGGTTAATACAATTAAAGTTCGGTAGTAGCAACTTGTATTTAGTAAGGCCTATTTTTAATCTATCAATAACATCGACAAATAATTCTGATGTTTGGCAATTATAAATTCTAATCAAAAAATAGACTTTATCATGGAATTTCCAATGCCTGAATTGATTTACAACTAATGTTTTCCCTGTGTGTAGCCATGAAAAAGCTTCTCAAAATGCCACTCGGAAGCGGTGTAAAACTTAGGGTCCCAATCAGTGGGTGTAAAACTAAAAAGCGCACAGCTCAATGATTGTTTGAAGCTCTCCGCAATCCCTCCATGGTATGTAATAGGAAAACAGGCAAGCAAGCATTAGAGCACTCATTCTCTTCTTCATACGATCCTCAGTATTCAGTTTTCAGCTCAATTTATGGTCATTTACACCGCCAAGTAAGAATCTCCAAAAGTCGTCTCGCCTTGGGGAGTTACCCTCAAACAACAGCCTCTGGCCTAAGTTGGTAGACAAACAACTTACTAACAACCAGAATGACCCACAAATAGCTCACCCACAGCACGACCGAAATATGATTTGCAAGAAAATTATCAATGCCGTGGACAATAACCGAGATCACCCATGAAGCTTTGAGAGATTCTCTTAGAGCGTCAAACGGAATATTATTGATGGCCACTGCAATTTTTAAGGAAGCTGCCAATGTAAAGTCCCCAAATCCAAAATTGCGCTCAACATAACCAACTATATCATGCAAAGCACTGCACACGGGTTCCCCTTTAGGTAGGTGTGTTGGCTGTTGCCTAGATGAGATTTATAATGTATAATCAGACCATTTCCTCCGGCTTTTTCAACAGAAAAGGCATGTAGTCCTTAAGACCAACATAAAAAGTATTATCATATTTAGTCCCAAATATCACAAGTACCTATCTCCATTTATCCGGCACGAAACATGAGCTGAGGCAAGACCTAAAAATATCCAAATCCATGAAGTGACAAATTTTGCGAATTTCTGTAACTTATATCCGGTAATATCCTATCCGGACATAAAGAACTAAAGGGTATGAAGCTATGAATAGCCCAAAGTAACCTTATTTATATCATGGCAGCTAACATCCGGTTATACCCAGTGGCAGATTTGATATTTCCACCGATACCGATTTTTCTACTCTATTTCTGAGTGTCTCCAGAGTTGGAATATGACTAACCACCCACCCCAACTGTGTTTGGCCTAAAAGTGGGATTTTTTAGGATTTAAAAATTCAAATATATAACAATTATTTCCAGAATTAAATTCCAAAATATATATTTTTTAAATGTTGAATCATTGTTTGAAACTACAATAGTTTCTTAAACTTTAGCACGTAAAATATTTTATTTTTCTTCTATTTTTTAGATAAATTTCAAACCAGTGCAGAGTTCTTTTCTTCAAAAAGAAGACTTTTATAAGTAAATATACTTAGTGTTATCCGAATTATATTCAAAGAAATCGCCAATCAAACCCTATCAAATTATATCAGTTACTGACACATTTTAACAGACTGTGAGTAGCTTAGTATGTAATCCGCTGTAGATTCAGTTTCACAAACTTCAAAAAGATCATCCGGCAATCTGAGTTCAAATTTTTCCGTCGTTCGTTTTAAATTTGACACTAACAAAAAAATTTTCTGCCGACTCACATGGAATATAACTTCTAATCAAATGTATAATTTACTATTTTAAAGACTCAAAGCTTTCTCTCTAAAAAGCGGGATTGTAATTCAAGGAGGAATGAGACATCATAAACCCGAATAATTCCGCCAAAAGCGGTATAGTTGGTCAGGTTAGCCATAACCCACCAACTCAGCCCATCTTATGAAAACAAGAAGTTTTGGGGAAGTGCCGGACTGAAAAAAATTTGAAGATACAGGATTTGGTTTGCAAATAAAAAAAATTGTTCTATGGGTCAAGTAGAATACGCACACAAAATTACAGACGAAAACAATTAAGCCCATAAACTTTCGCAATGCAGTTGCAGCAAAAGCGAGATGCAATTTCACATTTTGGAATATTTTAATATAATTTGGTTACATTTTCAAAATTGTAAGGATGATAATATGTAGCATGTGCTATGTTGGCACACGTTCTATCTTTTATTGTTGTTACTGACACCGAGGCCCCAAATCTTTGGGGGCCCATGACTTTGGGTAAAATTGGGAGAAACTGGTCTTTTTTTTGTCTTTTATCACGTAATGGTGTCCGTATATGGTAATATTTCCAAGAATTAAAAAATTACACACAGTGTAACATATCATTAAAAGAAACAACATAACCGATACATAGCTTTGCAGCATGCGAAACCCGAATTTTCCAAAAATTTCACCCGAAAACACATTTTTCCAAAAATTTCCGCTCTTAACGTATACAAGTTTCGAAATTGGATTTGGTTATAGTGTACATAACCTTCAGCAGCCTAATAACGGGTTCGCCAAATAACTTTTTTGTTTTGAAAATGCTATAAAAGAAAAACTACTGAATATTTTCCCAAATTTCTTTTTTTATTTGAAAGTACAATCCTTCCGGTTAATAATGGAAAATAATTTCATTTAAATGGCTGCCTCGGCTGGCCATGCAGTAACCTACACGATCGGTCCAATTTTTAAGCACATTATCGATTGTGTGTAGCTGTATTTCACCAATGGCTTCACGAATATTGTCCTTTAAAGCGTCAATTGTCTCTGGCTTGTCGGCGTAACACTTATCTTTGAGGCCACCCCACAAATAATACTCCAACGGTGTCAAATCGCAGTTCCGAGGTGGCCAAACGACATCAGCTCTGCGGCTGATAATCCGATCTTCAAAAACAGGGCGCAAAACATCGAGTGTAGCTTCGGCTGTGTGGCACGTAGCGCCGTCCTGTTGAAACCAAATGTTGCCAATATCATCCTCTTCAATTTTTGTGAACAAAAATTCGTTCAACATGGCCCGATAACGATCGCCATTGACTGTAACGGCCACTCCTTGCTCATTTTCGAAGAAAAATGGCCCAATTATGCCTCTGGACCAAAATCCGCACCAAACAGTGACTCGTTTTGGGTGCATCGGCTTTTCAATATAGGCGTGTGGGTTTTCTGTGCCCCAAATGCGACAATTTTGCTTGTTTACATACCCGCCAAGATCAAAATGGGCTTCATCTGAAAAGATGATTTTTTTGGCAAAATCGGCATCATCTGTAAGTCGATCGCAGGCCCACTTAGCAAAGCGAAAATGCATTCGATGGTCAGTTGGCTTCAACTCCTGAACCAATTGGACTTTGTATGGCGTCATACCAAGGTCTTTATGCAAAATTCGTCTCAATGATGTCTCCGAATTGTTCAATTGTTGAGAACGACGGTGAATTGATGTTGATGGCGCTTCACGCACACTTTCTGCCACAGCAGCAATATTCTCGAGTGTACGCACTATTTTTGGCTTTTCACGCTTTGGTTTATCGATGAGGATGCCAGTTTCTTTCACTTTTTTCACAAGATAACGAACATACGGAGCTGACGGTGCTTCTCTTCTTCCAAAATCCCTACGCAATTTTCGCACACATTCTGCAACATTGCCATGATTTTCAAAGGAATGCCGCAATATTTCCCAGCGTTGTTCAAGCGTATGCACAACCATATTCGTTTAGCGGAAGGATAAAACTAATTATCTGTCAAATCAGACATGAGCTAAGTGTTACCATTCACGAAAGAAGCACTAGTAAAAAACGTAAGATGGCGGACCCTTTAATTGTTGAAAATTTGTGAAGTTTCTGGAAAAATAAATTTCTATATAATTTCTTTATTAGTTTGCCAGAAATCCTAGGGGTGATAAAAATCCCGCTTGTCGATCAAACACAGGTGGTCAGGTTATTTATATAGGTTGTGGACCAACACGCGGGACACAAAAGGAAAGAAAACAGATTTTTTTAGTTTTCAATAATAAATTCAATTAAATAAAATACATAAATTTAGTTAAAATGAGACTAAATATATAAAGCAAAGCGATTTATTTTATATGTAATCACTTTGTTGTTTAGATTCAATTCGGAAGGAGTATGACAAAATATTATGCAATTTAAAATTACTCATATTTCGATTTAAAATTACTCATATTTCCCTCAAGGGCAATTGAAAAGCGTCCATTACCTTAGGTTAAAGTTTTTACACGCACTGACTGGAAATATGTTTGGTGAAAATTTAAATTAACCAGATCTTTATTTGGAAGGTCAAATTTGTTTGTTTCTGGCAGAATATAAATGCTCCTTTTTATTAAAATTTTCATGATTTTCGATGTTAGATTTATACACAACGTAAGGAAAGACTGAAGACTGGTGGCGCAAAATATCGGATGTAAATTAACTTGTATGTGCTTGAACGTGATTTAGTGAAATGACTATGCTAAATTCGCCAATATACATATATAACGATTTGGATAATTTCCTGTATTCATCTCCAATTTGTGAACCCAGATCATCATAGATATTGCCAAATTAATCTTGCATACTTAAAACCTGATTGATACTGTTGTCACGATAAGATAGACATAAAATGGTGGTATCTTGCATTTTATTAAAATTTTGCACGTTTTGTCCGTAAAATCATAAAAAAGCGAAATGTGAATCAGTGAAATTACGGTTCGGCGGATCCGTTTCGAACACGTTACGAGCCAATAAAAACATACAGAAGTGAATCATTGCTATTGAAAAAATTAATATATAGTATGAGTGAAAAACTTCAGGGAATTAGAGGTAGAAAATACAGGGTGATTCCAGCGTATTCTTTGGCTCATTTCATGAAGAAAAGTCCACAAGGACCATGTCCGAAAATGCCAGGGTGCGAAATGGCAGCGGGTTCAATATTTTCGGATTGGCGGTGGGAGGGTAGTAGGGTAAAGTTGCTAACTTCTGAGCCAGTGGTCGGATTTTTTGTTTTTGGGATTGTTGGAAAGTCCTTTAAGAGGCCTTTCAGAATCAATAAAAAAAGTCAAATCGCCGAGACACAGAGCTTTCGGAAAAAAATTAAAAAAAAAATTCACATAACCTCAATTTGCTCAGCCAGATGGCAGGTAACTTATGTTTTTTTTTCTGTTGAAAGATAGCCATACCTCTTACCTTTCCAAAATGACCTAAACGAAGCTCAGATGTCTTACCGTTATGTCTTACTAGTTATGATCATTTTACTGAAATGCAAAAATGTGTGTTTTTGTTCAGTTTCTTTGGACGAAATTCGTGTTGGGACCTTTTAAGACGATTGAGCCATGTCCGTCTGGCTGGATGGTCAACACGATAACTACCGGCGAGGTCACCACGCCCATTCTGGTAACTCCCATACAAAAGCTTGGTCGTTCGTGTTTTCAATGCGACTTCCAATCTTAATCAAGTTGGATATTAGGCTTCACGTTATCAAACGCCAGTCACAGCTTAAGACAACGGTGACTTTGCCACGCCAATTTTGGTACCTCCTATACAAAATTTGTTCGGCCGGCTGGCCCGTAAATCTTTGCCAATCACAATGATATTTTGTTAGTGACTATTATTTGTCCAAACATAGGTTAAGATTGAAAATGGGCGTTTTTCTGGTACCTCCCGTACAAATCGACACATGTAGTACGAAGTCATGTTTCTTCCAAAACCTTTTTCTGGAAGACGTGATTAGCTTCAACTCAAACATTGGTTAATAATCTGTAGTGCAATGGTTAGTGTGCGCGGCTCTTGTACATGAGAACGTGGGTTCGATCCCAGCTCAGACCACTTTACAATTCTTTCCACGACGGTCACCTCGCTTTGTGGTGGCGACACTATCGAGTACTTACCCATGAAAATTCTTCCCAAATCACCGTTCGGAACCGGTGTAGAACTGTAGGTCCCGCTCAGTGAGTGTAAAAAATAGAAAGCGCACGTCTCACAGATTGTGAGAAGCTCTCCTTAATCCCTTCATGGGATGTTATGGGACACCATTTTTTTTCATCACGCCCATTCTGGTACCTCCAAAGCAAAAGCTTGGTGGTTGGCCATACGATAAGCCGCGTGAAACACTTCCGATCTTAATGAAATTAACTTATAGGCTTCATGTCATCAAACGCAAGTCACCAATTAAGACAGTGGTGATTTTGCCACGCCCATGTGGGAAAATTTTTTCGACTTTTGAGCGCTATATGATGTGAAGATTTCTACATGTCTAACTACTATTACGAGCTGCGCGCTGTGGTAGGAATTTATAGGCAATTGACGCGGGGGTCACACCAGAATTATCATGAACCACAGTCGCTAACTCTGGCCATAGCACCACCGACCAGTACATAATCATTGTCCTTAAAATACTGTACATTATTAAACTAATATGCTTTGTGACCTAAGAACTCCAAGCTGCATCTTTTAGACGTTTAAGTTTTATAGCCAGTGCCAAGGGCATCGCATGACATCGATCACAGTTTGTCTTATGAGTAAATTGCAACCACCATCACCTACAAAACATTTTTCCAGTGTTTTATTACTCTACAAATGTTTTTCTTAATTAATTACCCAAAATAAAATAAAAATTATTAATATCTTTAAATAACAATTGTACATTATTTGACATTAGTGAAAATGTGTTTCTTCTTTGATTTAACCCAAAGATAACATGAACGGTGTCTTAGATGATTCTTAACGTTGAAGACACTGAAGGCTATGATGAAAAATAGGAACACTTATGTCTGTTTCTCAGTTTTTGTCCTTGAATTATCGGTGCACACGTTTTTCAGAATTCTAGCAATAAAAATTAAATAGTAAACGATGAAATATCTATTCGTATAACTAGGATGATCTTCAAATGTATAAGTAGAACAAGCATTTCAGAATGTAACAAATACTAACACGTAGGCAGAAGGCATTCATGGAGTTTTGAAACCTTTCCAAACATTTGTGTTTTACGAGAAACAGTCCCCATGATCGTTATTTCTTCTTAGAATGTTTAAGCCTTTCTTCGGTTTTATTACTGCCTCTAAATAAGGAACTTGTTATGAGTTATATATCCTTTAACCAATATTATTTTTATGAGTTTACCTTACAGTGTATTCTTTCGCCTTGGAATTATAATTAGTGGCGCAATTAGGGTGTAAACGTTACATGTTGCCTATGTAATGTTTGCATTGTAATGCGTCATTTGTTGATTGTAAGGTTAATGTGTTATAATAAAGATTTGTAACATGAATTACCATAAAAACACATTATTGCGATAAGAATCGCATTAAAACAAAGACCTTAAAACAATCAATGCGTTTTGAAACATTATACTATTACAGTGTTATCTTTGCGCAGGCATAGACTTCGAGGTAATCGAGCATTATTTCCTTGAAAGAACAATATTTCGTCGCAGGGTCGAAACACATTTGTTAGTGTATCTATATTGCAGCAATGCCAAGTTTCGTATAACCGACGATTTTACCGTTGAAATATCAAACTATGTCTTAAAGTTTTATTGATTGTTCATAGTTGTGTTTCTGGAACAACTTGATTTTTGTTGCAGCAACGAATACATTTCGAACAAAAAAAAATATTAGTGTCTTTCGCTATACATTATGTACTAGTTAGTTCCAACACGCCTAAGGCGCTCTTTAAGAAAATATACCTTTTGTAAAATGATAAACTTTTTTTAAGAAAACTTTTTTTATAGAATGTATTTTTTTATCCCATTCTTTGGAAACCGCTGCAAGGACTGAACCTGGCTATGAAAAATCGCAGAAGGATAAGCCATGGTACGACGAAGAATGTCGCATTGAAACTGATGAAAAAGACGTTGCACGTATGGCAACGAAACAGTCAGTTACAACGCGTGCTGCGAGTGAGCGGTACAAGAAGCTGAGAAGGGAGGAAAATCAACTGTTTAGGCGGAAAAAATGGCAGTGGGAGCAGAGAGAGAGAGTGAAAAAACCGAAATGTGCAGGATGAATGGTGAATCCCGAAAGTTTTTTCAGAGGGTAAGAAGATTGAATAACGGGTCTAATAATGGGCTTACCTATTGCAGGGACGAGAATGGGAATCTGGGGACTGAGAAGCAGTGTGTGCTCAAAATGTGGAGAGGACACTTTTCAGCACTACTCCACTCGGATTCTTCCACTGAAGATCAGGAGGTAATGATAGTGCAAGATAGTGTAGATTGTACCTCCCCCCCCACAACCAAGAAGGGATTAGAACGGCGATCTCCCGCTGGTGCGGATGGCCTGCCCGCTGAACTTTTTAAGGCAGGTGGCGAAGAACTGCTAGCCCACGTGCATCAACTTATATGCGTTATATGGCTGGGGGAATATATGCCCGACGATTGGAGTCTCAGTGTGTTATGTCCTGTATTCAAAAAGGGTGATCCGTGTGTCTGTTCCAACTATCGCGGTATCAGTCTTTTATCTATCGCGTATAAGATCTGGTCGAGCGTATTATGTGAAAGACTAAAACCAATTATTGAAAACCTGATTGGACCTTCTCAGTGTGGTTTTAGACTATGCAAGTCCACGATTGGCCAAATATTCACGCTACGCCAGATCCTGGAAAAGACCCACGAAAAGCAAATCTATACATACTAACTTTTTGTCGATTACAAAGCTGCTTTCGATAGCACCATACGGGGAAAATTGTACGAAGCTATGTCCGAACTTGGGATTTCGGCAAAACTGATCCGCCTCTGTAGAATGACGATGACCTACACCAAATCAGCAGTGAAAGTGGGGAAAGACCTCACTGAACCATTCTGTACCAAGCGAGGACTTAGACAAGGCGAAACACTTTCGTGCAATCTCTTCAACATCTTAATAGAGATAATAATGAGAAAGGCTGCAGTAAATACGAACAAGACCATGCTGACGTATGCTGACGACATAGACATCATTGGGCGAATTTTGGGACAAGTTACTGCAGTATTTTCAATAATCGAGAGATCTCAGCCTGGAGATAGATAGGAGAATTGTGCTTGCAAATAGATGTTATTTTGGGATCAGCAAGCAGTTTAGGAACAAAGCCCTCTCTCGACGGACAAAAGTCCAGCTATATCAGACTCTCATTTTACCTGTCTTGACATATGGCTCCGAAACTTGGGTCATATCGCAAGCGGATGAAAAACACCTGGGAGTTTTCGAGAGAAAAATTCTCCGTAAAATATATGGTCCTGTTAGAGAAAACGGCGAGTACCGACGTCGCTGGAACACAGAGCTATATAGCCTATATTCTGACGCGGATATAGATAGGCGAATCAAATTAGGCCAATTGCGTTGGCTATGCCATGTTATCAGAATGAATGAGGCGCGGATGAGGCGCGAAAGGTTTTCGTACCCGCTGGAAGCAGGAAAAGAGGACGACCAAGACTCCGCTGGAAATACCAGGCAGAAGAATCCCTCCGTATCCTTGGTGTTACCAACTGGCGAGAAAGGCTGAGGATTTAATTAATATGTGTAAGACGTCTGACCTCATTTGTAGGTCATTTGTGTAAGAATATGTATTATATTTTCCCGAAAAGGTCCTTTGTTCAAAAGGCGTACTTCTTTTATTAAAAACTAATGTTTATTTAAGAAAAGGTACTATTTTTAAGAAGAAGTATTCTGAAAGAAAAAGCCATAAGAGTAAGACATTTTTTTACAAAGAAGTACTCTTTATAAGAACAGGTACTTTTTAAAGAAGTGGTAGTATTTTTAGGAAAAGCTTATTTTTTAAGAAAATGTACTTATTGTCAGAAAAGCTACTTATCTCGAAAAAACAAAATATAAGATATTATTTTATATTTAAGAAAAGGTACTTTTATGAAAAAGAATTTTTGTAAGAAAAGGTATTTTTTTAAGAGAATGTATTTGTTTGAAGATTTTATTAAAAAAAAAAATAAAATTAAATTAAGATAAATTAACTTAAATTAAATTAAATTAAATTAAATTAAATTAATTTAAACTAAATTAAATTAAATTAAATTAAATTAAATTAAATTAAATTAAATTAAATTAAATTAAATTAAATTAAATTAAATTAAATTAAATTAAATTAAATTAAATTAAATTAAATTAAATTAAATTAAATTAAATTAAATTAAATTAAATTAAATTAAATTAAATTAAATTAAATTAAATTAAATTAAATTAAATTAAATTAAATTAAATTAAATTAAATTAAATTAAATTAAATTAAATTAAATTAAATTAAATTAAATTAAATTAAATTAAATTAAATTAAATTAAATTAAATTAAATTAAATTAAATTAAATTAAATTAAATTAAATTAAATTAAATTAAATTAAATTAAATTAAATTAAATTAAATTAAATTAAATTAAATTAAATTAAATTAAATTAAATTAAATTAAATTATTTTTATTTAATTTAATTTAATTTAATTTAATTTAATTTAATTTAATTTAATTTAATTTAATTTAATTTAATTTAATTTAATTTAATTTAATTTAATTTAATTTAATTTAATTTAATTTAATTTAATTTAATTTAATTTAATTTAATTTAATTTAATTTAATTTAATTTAATTTAATTTAATTTAATTTAATTTAAATTAAATTAAATTAAATTAAATTAAATTAAATTAAATTAAATTAAATTAAATTGCCTTGACTCGACTTGACTTGACTTGACTTGACTTGACTTGACTTGACTTGACTTGACTTGACTTGACTTGACTTGACTTGACTTGACTTGACTTGACTTGACTTGACTTGACTTGACTTGACTTGACTTGACTTGACTTGACTTGACTTGACTTGACTTGACTTGACTTGACTTGACTTGACTTGACTTGACTTGACTTGACTTGACTTGACTTGACTTGACTTGACTTGACTTGACTTGACTTGACTTGACTTGACTTGACTTGACTTGACTTGACTTGACTTGACTTGACTTGACTTGACTTGACTTGACTTGACTTGACTTGACTTGACTTGACTTGACTTGACTTGACTTGACTTGACTTGACTTGACTTGACTTGACTTGACTTGACTTGACTTGACTTGACTTGACTTGACTTGACTTGACTTGACTTGACTTGACTTGACTTGACTTGACTTGACTTGACTTGACTTGACTTGACTTGACTTGACTTGACTTGACTTGACTTGACTTGACTTGACTTGACTTGACTTGACTTGACTTGACTTGACTTGACTTGACTTGACTTGACTTGACTTGACTTGACTTGACTTGACTTGACTTGACTTGACTTGACTTGACTTGACTTGACTTGACTTGACTTGACTTGACTTGAGTTAAAGTGAACTGAATTGAATTGAGTTGAATTGAATTAAATAGAATGGAAATGAATCGAATCGAATTGCATCGAATAGAATAAAGTTGAACTGAACTGAATTGGATTGGACTAGATTGAGTTGAATTGAATTAAATTGATCTGAATTGCATTGAATTGAATTGAATTGATTTGAATTGAATTGAATTGAATTGAATTGAATTGAATTGAATTGAATTGAATTGAATGGAATTGAATTGATTTGAATTAAATTGAATTTAATACTTAATTGTTATCCAAATTCTAAATTACTATGAAATTAAAAAAAGTTATTATGTATTCAAATCTTATATTGGAAATTTGTGATTCTATAAAACCAATTTATTGTAAGTTTTCAAAATTGAGTTGCTGCAGTTTTAAAGAGCAAAAAGTACGTTTTCTACTTTAAAGTTTAAAGTAAATTGCATTAATTGCATACTTATAATTTTCTCCTTTTTATGCACATACATACCAACGTGACACATGCTACTTTTCACCATCCTTGCAATTTTGAAAATGTATCGCAATTTTTTTAAAATTTACCAAAATTTGCAACTGTATCACATTTTTGCTTCAAGTGCATAGCGGGACATGAAGGGGATAATTGTTGTTTCTGAAATTTTGTATGTGTATTCTACCTGACCCATTGAATGATTTTTTTGCTAACCAAGTCCTGTACCTTGAACTTTTTTTTATTCGGCCCGGACTACACTACACTGTCTTTTGAATTGATTTCGTCGTCTTTCAACAAAATCCCAATTATTCGATTTATTCATCTTCGCAACATATGCGATGGGTCGGTGATAAGACGCGCGGGCTTTCGGTGAAGGTGCCTGCGTTTAACTCCATTTCAGAGAAATCTTAAGTCCGAACACAATTTGTATTAAAATACAATAAAGAGCTTTTTTTATTGAGAATACTCCTCCATACAAACTGTATCCTATTCCGTGACTTATTGTTCGTTTGTGGTAAAGGAAAATGCAAATTGTCGCAAACATTTCTAGTTCTTCGCATTTTTTTTTTGTAATTTGGAATAACTATAACTCGCAAACATTTCTAGTTCTTCGTACATTTGTTTGGAATTTAGAATAACGATAACTCGTTTGCAGCAAAACGAAACAGTCAACTGAAACGACTTTCGTTTATCGCAAACGTTTTTGAGTATAGAGTTATTATCTTCTCGTTATTGAATTTTTATTTATCACAAGGATAATGATATGTTTGATTTAACAAATGCTTATGTGCAGTAATTACAAACGAAGGAAATTTTTTTAAGACTTCAATTGGTCTTCACAAAATATCCCTTTGTGTGATGTTGGGTGAAAATACAACAAGCTAAGATTTTGCCTGGCTCTAGCAATATGCTTAAATCATATTGTATCAAACTGTAAAACTTGTTATTTAATTCACACAAATTGGGAAAATGTAAAAAAGCAGTAAAATGCTGATCTACATAAAATTACATCCGTTTTCTTATGATATTATTAATATTTGTACCAAATCGCCAAGCATCCGGTTCGATTCCCATGACCATAAATCATCCACAATATACCAAAGAAGATGTTCAGCGATTTTCTTGTATGTATATTTAGCAAATATTTGCACAACAGCTTTCATACGATAATTACACATTAATGTGCAAATCTTTTATAATCTGTAACACACAAAAAAGGCACCAAACACTTGCACTTGCCCGCAGGACGAAAAAAGGAAACCACCCTCTCAACATGTCGTGAATCGCAAAAGAGGGCGGAAACGGAAAAATATGCGCATAATAATGAACATCAGCAAATAAAATCAAATATTTGTATTTGTTACCATAAACATAACACGCACTCAAACTCTTAAACTTGGTAATGAATAAAAATCATTTCATAAACATAAGTAAGACCCACTGGGTGGAGAACACAGGCAGTAGCCCAATATCTGTGGGCCAATATGAAAGCCAACAAAAGGGACTGACTGACTACTAGACAGGCGCCAACAAAATATGTAAACATAACGCCTTCCTGGCACGTGGCATCACTTTGTGTGTTTCCAAATTCATAAATGCCTCAAAAATGGCAAAGGGGCTCCATTCATTTCGGCAACCCCTGTTTCAGTTGGAAAGACCTATTATCCCTTCACTGCCGCTCACTGTTTTCTGTGTTCTCTTCGCTAACAAAGGCAAATGTACTACTGCTGCCGTTGTAATAATAAAATCATAAAAAGAAAATTATAACGATACCATCGTCATCGTCATCATCCTCAACCCTACGACGAAAAGCAAACAGTAGTATTAATAAAGTTATGAATTCTACTAACCACCACCACCATCATGGGGACATTCGTCCTTGTTTGGAAAGGCAATCTGTGGCAGACAGGAAAACATATGTCATACAAAATCGTGCAATCATTTTCCGCTTGCACTTTGTTAACACATTGTCAGCTATGTCCTGGTACTTTATCCGAAATCGTATGGCAACGATTGAACGCCGTCATCAACCCCACGAATTATGAAATTATATTTCCATAATAAGCGTGTGGCTCGAAGAAGGCAGTGTGTCCTTTTACGATACAGCATGTCTAAGTAAATGATGGGCTACACAAAGTCAACACGTCATATTGTTATCCGAATAGGAAAATCTGATTTCATATTTCAAATGACAAGGATATGTAAGAACTGAACTGTTATAATTTTCTGGGGCTACGTCGCGACGCGTGTCGCTATTTAGTGTCTATTATCTGCTAAACATATTTTTCATGTTATATTTACATGTGTATCTCTTAGGAAAAAGGATGTAAAAATTTGAGAATGTTTTCTTTACCATATCTTGTGATGTTATCCTGTCATCACTTAGAGGAAGGATATTTTTCCGGTCTTGGGATGGAGTGATTTTGTGATGAGTCAGAATAAATATTTATTTCGAATTTAGCTTTGAAAATTATTGTGTTAAATAAATTAATATTAATTAACTAAATTACTGGTTAGAATTTAGACTTGGAATGGTTATTTCTTAGATTGTCGTTATCGAAGAAATTTTTGGTGCGCGATTTTGACAAATCAGGACGAGGGTTCGTAGGCCCAACAATTTACTATATTTGGTTTAACTGTTAGTTAATTGTCTTTATTGTCGGGCATTAGAAAGCTTCTAAAAGAATTTGGTTTCAGAAACTACACTCTAAAAAATTTGTCATTTTTTGTTGTTTTCGTGTTTGTAGTTTGTCGCAAATATAGTGTACTTGTGTGCAAACACATTGCGTTTGCTACTCAATACAACATGTTTGGGACACAATGATTAATAGGTAATAATATATGTGGTTGTAACCCAAATGTGACTTTGTTTGTTGAAAACTACTGAAAACATAAACGTGACAAACAATAGTGAAACGAAAAGTAGCAGATCATCAATTCACGAAAACAATGCTTGCAAACATGTACATGGTTCCTCCAATATGTTGCTCGGGCCGATATTTTTCATCCTGTAATAGCGAATCAAATTTAAAATTTTAGGTATTACTAATTGCTTGCCGATTCTCTCAAGCGATTCTCAGACTCCATTAAAGAAAACTAAAGAAAACCTTTAGTATGCACAGTGTTTCTTATCTAAAGAACTAAAACTATCTAGCATTTTACTTCATGTTGGATGTAGCATACTTTCAAGAAATTAAACTGAAAGATCTTAGAATCTTTCCGCAGTGTACTAATTGGTTAGCCAGGAACTAATGCCCATCTCTTCTTCAGCCACATCCTAGAATATCGGGAGGATGCATCATATGGCTTGAACGTCACATAACCATACCAGGACAATTTCCTGGTTCAATGATGGGAACGGAATATTACGTCACGTGGTATCACAACGGCTGTCATTTGACTAAGTGGATCACTAGTGACAGCTACTTCTACCCAACCTAACGTAAGTGTTTGTACAGTGGATTTACTTGTTACTATTTAACCTTAAAGTCTTTTAAAAGTATGAAAACCAGTCTAAAGTTGTCCTGGAATTTGTTGACTGAAAACTTGGGATTTAATTCAAAACTTTAATTTTTAATTTTTTATTTTAAATAAATAAATAAATAATTCAAAATTTTGAATTTTCAAGGATTCAAAAAGTGTACAGTATATGGCTTTTCTGTCAAGTACGCACTATTGACTCTTCCATATCCGTTCTGGAAAAATGTGTCAGAATTTCCTCATTCAAAGCGGTGGTGATCGTGGGCTTGTCGGCATAAGCCTTAGATTTAAAAATGAGGAAAGGCTGAAGATATTAAATCCTATGATTTGGGTGGTAAAATCCGATCAACATCATTTTTTAGTATACGGTTTTGGGGTTGCTGAAATTTAACGGGTTCACAACCAGTAACGTAACTTGTGACTTGTTCCGTGGTGGGTAAGAAGCGCCCCTAGTTCTAGAAATAATGAATGCGGGGAACCGGTTCGTTTTATATGACGTTGTCTTCCGAGGTGTTAAATAACACATATTAGATACTTAAAATCCTGCGTACGGTGCTGCATCTGGCCATCCTGCAAATTATTTTTTAATCCCGCCCTACTAACTAAAAAAATGGTTTCCCGTTAAATCCCATGAAGGGATTAGGGATAGCTTCTCACAAACCAGTGAGCTGTGAGCATTCTAGATTTCCACTAACTTATTGGCACCTTCAGTTTTACACCGGCTCCAAACGGTATTTTGAGAAGCTTTTTCATGGCTAAGTCCCCATATTGTCGCCGATCCAAATAAATTGTAGGTGGTCAGAGCAGGGATCGAACCCACGTTCTCCTGTACAAGAGCCGCACACACAGCCATCGCAGCTCTTTATCCTGCTGGGTAGGGTCCCAACGTGGATGCGTTCGTACAAGAGCAATTTTTTTGCACTTTATTATAACAAAAAGTGGGATTTCTGCCAAATTATGGGCAGCTGTTGACGCAACTTGTCATACAATCATAACTCAATGCATTTACTGTAATGGCATTTGAAAAACAAAATATCTCAACAAAAATGTTAAGAGTTTATCTCAAAAACCTAAAAGGTCTCAAGTGGTTTAAATATTTCCTTATTAAGCGAGGAAGGAAACAAATATTTGGGAATAATTAAAATTTCATCCACACGCCTGAAAATCAACACATTTGTAACAATATTTGAAAACTAATTTTAGAAAACGCAGCAAATACAGATGAAAATTCAATGTATCAAATCATCTGAAGACAACTAAAGACATGGACATGGAACTATGCACTACGACTGCGACGAAGACAGCAACAGCGACAACGACAACGACCCTCTTGTATAGTGGTTTATACTATTCAGAACGTGTTGTTGTTGTGTTCATTGAACTTGTAGGATTTCAATCGAACATCGAGAGCAGCGATAGCGATAGCGACATAGACATAAGAGAAACAGCATCATTTGTCTGTTTGTATGAATTGACAGTTGATATATGTGACACGAGATTTTTGACGTGTGCGCGTGATTTGTCATTGACATTATTACAATATGATGTGTCACAAGAAGTGGCGGAGGGGGGAATCTTAATAGTACTACAATCTTAGATGCACATTGTCTGGTTGACTCTCTAGACGGTCATATGCTATGCATTTGCAGCAGCGTGTGGGGATAAGATGCATGTAATGGGGAAGATGCATCAACACAAGAATGATGGAAGGAAAAGTCAAACATCTATGAAAACATCATCAGCAATGATGATATGAATGCGACAGTGACAATGATGCAGTTCATTTGTGTCATTTGTATAAACAACAGTTTTGAAACAATATTTGATACGTGATCGACAACAACTACAACAATAGCAAGCATTTAACTATTCATTTGATACTTCCCATCAAATCAAATCCTTGAGATGATAAAGTACATTTTGTACAAAGTAATTCTTGATATCACAAGAAAAGAAAAATGTTGCGGGGAATGTAACTGCGGCAAACGAACCTCTGTTGAATCATACATTCTATTTCCTTTAAGACAAATAAATGAAATCGTTTACGAGAACCGAAAAACTTTTACAACTAACGCAACTTTTAACTCAAAAAAACCTTTACGAAAGATAATAAACGTTCCGTTTACGGTTCTCTGGTTTACAACCCCAACGAGTTATGGTAACCCCAAACTCAAAAAAAACTGTAACGAGAAACGAAGAATGTTATAGATTTTGTTTGGGGTCCAACTAAAAAAATATGTTATTAAAAACGGCAGAAAGTCTGCAAACATGTTTGATATATCTGCACATATGTGTTTGTTCTTTTAGCAATTTTGTCAGGTATTTTTATAAACACCACAAACAATTTTCTGTCACGACTGTACATTTGTAGTTATAGCTGAAAAACAAGCTGCTGAAAAGTAGCAAACATTGGTTGCTACTAATGGCAAACTTTACCTTAAAAACAATTGAACCCAAGCACCATCACTGCAAGTCCGCGCCTCGTCTGTCCGCAAGGTCATCGCATACGTAGGGCGAAGACGAAGCAACCATTAACATTAGGTTTTTGTTGTTTAATTTTTGTTGAAAGAAGTCCCAGTGTTTCTAATTGGAGAATCCGTATCTAATTCGAGACGGACTCACTTCTTCGTACATTTTGCCCGAAACGGAAATCAGTTACGGAAACATACAGAATCCGTTTGCGTATGAAATTGCTCTGGAAAAATGGGATAGTTTTTTCTACTTTTTCGGATCCGTCTCGAACTCGCCTCGGACTTCATATTTGAATCCGTTTCGGGTTGGTTTTTTTTAAATAAAATGGATTCGAAACGGATTAGCTTTTATAAATTTTCGTGGATTTAAAAAGAATTCGGTCTAGTTTTCGTTGTCAGCGAATTTTTGTTTTAGTTTTTGTGTTTTAGCAATTCAAATATGAATCTGGGGCAATACATTTTTTAGGCAAAAATATCTGCTACTAAAAGCTGACGGCTGGAGGGGTCGTGTGTCGGGCATCCCTTGACTGAAATACGAACTAGGTTTGTTCACGAGATCTTTGGAATTTCAAATTGGCTTCCCCAAACTCGCATGTCGCATTACTTTTACGGTCTCGTAACGGTTTTGAAACAGATCCGCCAAATCGCAATTTCACTGATTCGCGATTTTATGTTTCAACGGACTCGTAAAGGTATCAGGCAAATAGCAGTTGCACTGAATCGCTTTTTATGTGTTCACGGAATGGCAACGGATCCGAGAAACCTGACCTGTGAGTTACTTTTTTATGGCTTTAGGGACATTTCTCTTTTTATACTTTTACAGAGTTGCATCGGTGGGGAAATGAATCCGCATCCATTTTTGTGGAGACTGGAGTCAGAATTTATTTAAGAGACAGTGTAGGACAGGTGTGTGCGCCAGAGAAAATTAGTTTTTCAGCAGAACAGTCCGTATGTGGAATACGCTTCTCCCGACTGTACAGACATTAAGAAAAACTACTCTCTCTTTCCTTCTACTCCCTATTTCCTAAGATCAATATAACGCATTGTACAGTACTTATATTTATAGGGGACATCACCTCCAAATTTAGAAACCACGGGTTTCTTTATTTGCAGCAAAAGTAAATTATGACAACAGTATATTGGGATAAATGAAAATTCGTTTATAGCAAAATAACCCACGTAACCTAACAACCTATCTATTTTGTAACAACTACATCTATGTATTGGTTTTCAATGAAAACCTATATAGACAAGAATTTCTGAATATTGAATATTGATGCTTTCGGTAAAGTATTGTATTGGATGTTGTCGTACTAGTAGGTGTTGTTGAAACAATTCTCGTTAATTTGAGAATAGGTTATCCCTATAATGTGTGATGGTATACCAAAATACTTGTGGAGAATGGAACTGATGAGATACTTTGTTGGGCATCGAAATAGCTATATTCCCAACCGTCCTTCAAAATAATGACTTTCACTGCTTCATGTAAACTCAATTTTCTATTAAAAATTATTTTTAATAAAAAAATCACATGAGGTATCAGGGGACACCACACCCGGTTGAAACGAAGATCTTTTCGCTATATATTATGTACTAGTTAGTTCCAACACGTCTAAGGCGCCCTTTGAAAAATACAATAATTTAAATGGATCTTTAAGAAATTATACTTTTTGTAAAATGTTAAAGTTTATTTAAGAAATTTTTTTTGTAGAATATACATATATATATTTTTAAAAAGTATATTTTTAGGTCCTTTTTGTAAGAATATGTATTATATTTTCCCGAAAGGGTAATTTTCTAACGCGAGGTACTTCTTTTATTAAAACCTAATGTTGTTTTTAAGAAATGGTACCATTTTTAAGGAGATGTACATTCTGGACGAAAAAGCCATAGGAGTATGGATTTTTTTTTTCAAAGAAGTACTTTTATTTAAAAATTAAATTGTTCGAGCGTTTGGGCGTAGTTTTAATTAATTTTATTCTTCACTATTTCGCTGCCATTTGGGTACGTAAAATGTTTGTAATTAATAATTATGTTTATCTTCCTGACGATGCTACCCAAAGGGCAGCGAAATATTGAAGAATAAAATTAATTAAAAATACGACCAAACGCTCTAACAATTTAATTTTTGAATATAATACGAAAGGTCGGATAAATCATCACTTTTTCAAGAAGAACTTTTTTTTAAAAACAGGTACTTTTTAAAGAAGTGGTAGTCTTTTTAGGAAAAGGGTTTGTTTTAAGAAAATGTACTTATTTTCAGAAAGACAGTATGTAGTAAGAAAAGGCTCTTTAAAGAAGAGGAATTTTTGTAAGAAAAAGTATTTTTTAAAAGAAGGTTTTGTTTTGAAGAAAAGGTTTTTTTTAAGAAATGGGAATTTTTTTAGAATTGGTCTTTTTTTCAAAAATATGTAAATTTTTAAGAGTAGGTACTTATCTCAAGAAAAGTTATTTTCTTTCACAAAAAAAAAAAATAATTTTTTTTAAGAAAAGGTACTTTTAGTACGAAAATGTACTTTTTTTAAGCAAAGGTACTTCTTTAAGATAAGGTATTTTTAGAAAAGGTACTTTGTTTAAGTATATGAATAGGTATTTTTTTTTGAGAAAATTTAGTTTTTTTAAGAAAAGGCACTTGTTTAAGAAAATGTTTTTTTCAACTTTCACTTTGGCTTTTCTAAATTTACTTTATATTGGGTTCAAAACTAAAATATATGTACAATATTGGTTACAGGCTCCACGTAGAAAACTTCCCATTAATCAAGAAATTTCCCAACATATGTTAGTCTAGACACAAACCAAAGCAAAAGTACCAAATATAGTTGACAATACTGGGTTGTAGCATAATAGTGTTGAGATTTTTTTTTATTTTTTTTTCATTTAGCCCCCATTACGCAACGCGCAATAAGGAACTTCGTTCCAAAAAGGATCCTGAAATGAATTGTGATTTAAATAGATAAAATAATAATTTTTGCACCAACAAGCCGTAAAAGGGATTTTCTATGTGTGCATATCAAATTCAAAAGTAACTGCAGTCATTGTACAACTTCTTGAAATGATTCCCATGATAAATCGAACAAAATCTACAGGTCTTTGTTCGGGAATACAGGGTGGAGCGCGGTAATTTGCTTATTTGGGAATGAAATAAAAAAATTATAAACCTTAGAAAAATTTATTTTATATTGTAAATCTATTGAACAGTAAGGGAATTTGTAAATTACATGGTTTTAAATAGTGTATCTGGCAAATGTCGACCTTTGTTATCCACACACTGCTGCATACGTTTTCGGAAGTTTTCATGAACTCTAAGGGCCAATGATGCCTACTCGTGATATGGCGCACCACACAGTGCGTACACGTGACACATTCCCTGCTGTTCTCAATGAAGTTACACAATTTACAATTGATTGCCGTCCAGGAACAGTTCCGCGTGGGGGAACAGCGAACGTGGCCAATGCATGATGGCAACTGAAAGGCAGACGAATACAAATCTCCCGTCCACCACTATAAGCCACGCACACTCTCCACTCTCTTCGACCAACAGTACCGCCACAGCCTGCAGTTCAAAACAGCAAATTACCGCGCTCCACCCTGTATAACCGGCCTGAACCGATTATAGGCTAACGCCAGACAAGGTTTGTCGAAATAATATGTAGTAATATAGTAAACACAGCAGAAAGTCTGCTTCAACAAACATATGTTTGTTGTTTCAGCAAACATTTTGTCCTGGATTTCAATAACACTGGAAACAGTTTGTTATTATGGTAGTACATTGTCTTAGTTGCAGGCAATTTTGGCTGCTGATATGTAGCAAACATTGTATACTGTCAATAGCTAACTTTAATTTTTGAGTGTTCTCTTATCACATCTATAACTCTTATATAGCAATTTGAGATCCTAACGATGAACTTTAAATGTACCAAACACTACATATGGGTGGCCGTCGGTGGTGCAACGGTAGTGTGCGTGGCTCTTGTATATAAGAATATGGGTACTATCCCTGCCTTGACAACCATACATTCATTTCGACGGTGGTCACCTCGCATAGTGTCGGCGACACTATCGAGTATTTAGGCATGAAAAAGCTTCTCAAAATACTGTTCGGAACCGGTGTAAAACTGCAGGCCCTAAACTAGTGAGTGTTAAAACTAGAAAGCACACAGCTCAATGGTTATGTGTAATGGGAAACCGCTTAAGAACCACCTATGGATCAAGGTGTTACAAGTTTGTGTAGCTCAAGATATGTGTCAAATATATGGGATGATATATACGCCCATACTGAAATATCATGTAATCAAACATATTCATGGCTCAGATTAGCGAATCCAATTAATGGAAGCTCATTTAAATTAAAACAAACAGCCACCTTACAAATGTACGCGCCATTAGGAATAGTCGACTAATAACGGGTTTTTCAATACGAGCGCTGCAAAAGTTTTTTTTCAATGAAACAAAACCGGTTTTAGATACCAATGAAATTCTTTATTCCAGTGAAAGTACGTTCGATGCCATTATGTATGGAACTCGATTTCTTTTGCATGGCCTCCACGGGCACGCTTGCAGAAGTCTAGACGCTGAACCCAATTTTCGACGGTTTTCAAGCATAAATCGGCCGATACTGCTGTTATTTCACGTTCGATACTCGTACGAAGTTCATCAATCCTCGCTGGCTTGTTGGCATAGACCATAGACTTGACGTAGCCCCACAGGCCATAATCTAACGGCGTCAAATCGCACGACCGAGGCAGCCAATCGACTGGGCCACTTCGTGAGATAACACGTTCACCAAACTTGGTTTCCAATAAATTGATTGTGGCATTCGCTGTGTGGCTTGCGGCGCCGTCCTGTTGGAACCACATGTCCTCCAAGTCCATATTATTCAACTAGGGCCAAAAATATTCGGTTATCATTGAACGGTAGCGATTCGCATTCACAGTAATGTGCCGGTCTTGATCATCACGGAAGAAGTTCGACCCAATGACGCCGCCGGCCCATAAACCGCACCACACCGTAATTTTTTCGGGATGCAATGATGACTCATGGATAACGTGTGGATTGCTGTCTGACCAATAACGCATATTTTACTTATTGACGAAGCCATTCCGCCAGAAATGAGCCTCATCGCTGATTGTTGAGGCCTCTTAAAGTTGAGGCCACTGACTCCAAATTTCGGTAGTAAATTTTAATAATTTCGACTCGTTGTTGGCTCGTATATCTTTCCATGATGAAATGGAAAACCTTACTGAAGAGAAATGTCAAAAGAGCGGGGAAAAATATGGCGTCGTTTGCTGGCCCTATCGATTTATTTTTGTAGCGTCTCTGTTGCAAAACCCTTTACAATCAGGAGATAAACCGCTGGTTGAATTTATACCTAATTTAGGTCAAGAGCGGCTTTAACATAACCCCAATTCACCTTGTACGTTTTGCTTCCATATTTTTGGATATGATACAAGAAACAACTATTGAAGTACAATTATAAATACCATTTTGGTACCATTTTTAAATGCGTTTTTATCATCCCTGATCTATTTACAGTTGTGGTGTAGTGTCGGTGTTAGTTGTCCCGATTTGTATGCGAAGTATGACAGCATGTTTGTCGTATGTTTGCAACATGCTTACAAACACCACTGGATCGCGTGGAGCCGTTGGTTGTATGAACAAACATGTTGCCACATTTTTCTAATTGCTTTTTAAAATGCTTGAGTTTTGTATAAATAATTGTAGTTTTTGACATTTTTGAGATGCAGCCACATTATCTCCTTTTCTTTCTTATCCCCTCATTCCTTATCGACCAATTTTTCAAATTTCCCCTCTTCGTTTACACATCCCTTACCAGCGGTGCTCGTTCAAAAGCCATGTATGGTTGGATATTGTCTAAGATTATGGTTAATGAGCCAGAGCTGGTGGCGGTGACAAAAGCGGTGGTAGCTTATTGCCTTGGATTTGTTCCCCATTTAATACTGCGCCTCTTAAGCTAATTGCTTCATACAATCTCGAAAGATATTTTTCAGCATCTAGCGGCTATGGGCATTGAGTGTGTGATGTGCCCCCGCCCGCTCTTTCCTAATAGATATTTAGTTAATATGTGCTTGATTTCTTTGGAAAATTGTTGATGCTTGATCTAACAACAAACTTGCAGCCATATTGTCGTCATTGATTTCAGTTGTTGTCGTTGGGAAACAGTGGTTTTAAAGAAAAAATGTAACAACATTAATTAAAATGCTAGTTTCTTGGTTAAATATGGTCATTTTCAAATCGTCGTTGAAATGGTGCAGTAGTTTGCAGTAATAACCAGATATTGACTGATTTCATACTTCAATGTAATCAATACGAGTTATTTGTTGTGCATCAAAATATTAAAACAGTTGCAGTGACCTTTTTGGCCAAACTACGTATTGGCCTTCATCGTCACATAATCGCTAGGAGAGGCCCAATTTTTCGATATTTGCGTTGGATTTTTGTATGTCACAATTGATGGGAAATACACTAGCCGGAAGTTTATTCCGCATATGGACTGACTGAAGGACGAATTTTCTCTATAGTGTGTAGTGCGATCAACCGGCCACTCGATAAAAAAAGGATGAGAGTTCCTGGAAACGTACTTCTGCTAAATATCCGAGCGTCTGGCATAAGTTGACGGATGTTCGAGGAACACATACCGTGGAAGTATCGATAGAAGAGCGACACGCAACGCACATTTCGACGATGCTCTAGGGAGGCAAAAGAGTTGGATACCCTACTGCCCTCTATTAACACCGTCGCTCTCCTCTGGACACGGTTGAAAAGCTCCAAATATTTCCTAGGAGCACCTGTCTATATATGAGAGTTATAATCCATCTTGGGCCAGATGTAGGTGGTGTAGATATTGAGAAGCTCAGATGGAATGAAGTATTTCTTGCACAGTTTTAAAAAGCCTAGATACTTGAATGCATCTTGAATGCACATTGTAATTTCATCCCCAGAACATCAAGAGCGTCTGATCCACCGTCCATAGAAAATGGCGACACACTTGGTTCAGCAATCCGCTTATGCCTCAACAAACAACACTGTGTCTTACCCGCATTAAAATCTACTCTATTCATTCGACCCCATTCAACAATGGACACCAGATTCCGGCCGAGTGTTGCATTCATCGTCCGGCGTTTGACTTATATCTCTTGAAAACTTGGCCTACGGTCGAATGAATAAAAATTACAGAGAGCGTCAATGAAAATGAGAAATAGAGAAGGAGAAAGAACAACTCGTATAGTGGGATCGCTAAGAAAACTCGATATAAATCCAGTGAAATTATTACCGACACCAAAAGCAGCGAGCTTTGACAAGAGTGCAACACGCCATACTCTGTCTAAGGCCTTGGCAATATCAAGAGCCACTACCTTACTCTCACCAAGCAGGTGGATGGATCGACTCCACTGTTCCGAAAGGAACGCCATCAGGTCTCCAGTAGATCTCATTCTACGGAAGCCATACTGTCGATCATTAAGAAGATCATTGGACTCAAGATATTTCACAAGATAGTGGTTAACCATGCTCTCCATAACCTTCGATAGCGCACGACAAATTGCAACTGCATCAAATTTTTTAGGGATTGCATCACATTTTTTTGGGATTGGCTGGACATTAGCAACCTTCCAACTCGCCGGGGACGTGCCAGCGCCGAAGAGTACCTACTCAAGACCAGTGCACTTATGCCAAACGGGCCCGGGGATGTATTTACTACGAGATTCGCAAAAACCTTTTTAACTCCTCGGGTTCGAAAAAATATCTTGGGAATGGAACAAGATACGTAATTTATCACGGGGAGTGGTTGATTGCTACCCGGCAAGGAAGAGTTCCTTGCAAGGAAGATTTCCTTATTCTTTAAGAAGAGTTGGTATAGAGGAAGAACAATCCTTTATTCTTCTTGCAAATTACCAAAAGCTCTTACTTCCTCTAGGGAAACAAAGGACTTGAGCACGAATACGCTGTTCGTGATGAAACTTTTCGCGTCGAAGTACTTTGGCACCTTAGCATCATTCTGGCAATATAAGTAGGTATCCAAAGTGGCCTGAGTTGGATTCACTAACAATTGGTCGTGACATTCAGATTACTCTCAGATAAAAATGAAAAAAAACTTCTCTTAAATTACAATGTTAAAATGGGTCTGGAGAAGCCCAATCCTAGTGTCAGCCGGCTATATGCTTCGTTTCCCAAACGCCAAAAAAATAAAATTTAATTGTTACCTATAATCCTTACGTCTATTCCCATTAAATAATTTTAAGTGAGATCTAAGAGCTTTATCCAATTTGGGAATTGTCACTGTAATGTCAAGATTAGCAGGGAAAGTGTATTGCAACATACCATCGGGAAATTCGATTTGCATGCCAGGAAATTCCGGAAACCTATTGATACTTATAGAATATATATCTTTCGACGGCAGTCATCTTGCTTAGTGACGACGACATCACCGAGTAATTAGCTGGTAAAAGTTACTACAAAAACGGGTTCTGAACCGTTGCAAATCTGTAGGTCCCCGTCAACGAATTTGCAACTAGAAATCGCACAGCTCAATGATTGTGAGAAGCTCTCCCCTGTCCCTCCGTGGGATGTATTGCAAAATATTTATTAAAACAAATGGTTGCCAGCGGTACTAGAATTTAACATAAAGATGTCGAAAGGCTACTTACGTATCTCTTGATCGAAAAAGTGAACCATATTGATTGCTTGGAATTGATGCATTGATGTCTGGGGTTGAATTCCGCAACCGTTTTATTTGCAGTGAAAACGCTAGACGAGAATGAGGGACATAAACCCCCTATTTTTTTTTGACGACACCCGCAGGCGTTATGAGGACCATGATGTGCACTTGGAATGTTGGGACACTATACGAATCCGGTTCCAGTATCCAACTTTTAGATGTCCTAGGGATTTATTGGACTGGCATTTCACTGGTATCCCGGCAATACGATGGACAGGTCATGGCTGTAAAAGACAGAAGAACTGTGATATGCACTACAGCTGCTATGAGAAGAAGCATGAATTTGGTTACAGATTTGTAGTTTTCTACAGACATCGACATCTGGTCTCAGGGTTCCACCCTGTGAGTGAATTTATAGCCATCATCCGCATAAAGGCGAAATACTTTAACATTTCGCTAATTTGTGTACATGCCCCGACGGAGGGAGAAGATAATGACACCAGGGACATGTTTTATGAGCGCCTTGGCGGAACGTATGACCTCCGCCCTGGCCATGACTGTATGACTGTTCTGGGTGATTTTGAAGCTAAAGTCGGCGGGGAAAATGTCTTTGAACCAACCATCTCTAAACTCAGTCTACCGATAACGGAATGAGACTGTTTTTGACGCGACGAAACACATGGTTGCGGTAGTACGAAATTTCAACATAAAAACATCCATAAGGATGCTTGAATACCACCTGAGCAACAGCCGATGAACTAGATTGATCACCTGGTAAATAATGGCACTGTTATGGTGTCGTTTCGGATCATTACCTGGTTGTGGAATAGAGGAATCTGTTCTGCATAACCGGTATTTTTTATAAGACCCGACGGGACCCGTTCTTTCATGAACCGAATAGCGGTTCCAAAAGAACCGAAAATGGTTTCAAATGAACCGAAATACGGGTCTAAAAGAAGAAAGAACGGTTCTTAAAGGAACAAAAAACGGGTCCAAAAGAATAGAAAACGGCTCCAAAAAGGCCGAGAAACGATTCTAGCAGAACTGAAAACTGAAACTAATGCACTTAAGCCTCTCTGGGACAGCAATTTGCTGAGAGCCGGAACCGGTCCAAATACCCGGTTGTTCTCGGAACCGGACTTGACAGAACCGGTTCTTCAAATATGCGGAACCGCAAATCACTAGTGAATGTACATTTCCCACTCAGTCAGTTGCAACGCGGGCCACGACAGGGCGGTATAATGAGAAGAGGAGAGAGACACCCCGTTGGTTTAAGAGGAAAAACGGTTGTGGAGAAAGAGCGAGAGTGAGAAAATTTAATCTTGCAGAAGCAAGATTGGGGCCCAGAAATTCTACCAAAAAATACGAAGGCAAACCGACGGAACTGGATCAGGACCCCCCATTTGTATAGATAAGAACGGGAATATTGCAACGGATGTGCAGAGTATGTCAGCGATATCACTGATTTACTTGTCCCAGAGGGCATCAATATAGATGAAAGTGATGTCGACTGCGCCCCTCCTAGCCAAACCCATGTTGGAACTGTAATTTCCCGGCTTAAGAACAACAAAGCCACTGGTGCTGATGGAGCCAAAATAATGTGGGCCGTTTTATATTGTGCAGGAAAACGTGGGTTCGTTCCCTGCTCTGACCCCCTTACACTTCTTTCGACGACGGCAACCACGCTTGGTGACGGCGACACTATCGAGTAATAAGCCATGAAATAGCTTTCTCAACACTCCGTTCCGAACCGGCGTAAAACTGTAGGTCCCAATCAGTGAATTCAAACTGGAAAGAGCACAGCTCAGTGATTGTGAGAAGCTCTCCCCTATCCCTTCATGGGATGTAATGGGAAAATATTTATTTATTTTATATCATCCCGAGAATATATGCCAAAGATACCAATAACTTTAGGTGAACTTTGCCCCTTCTAAAAATGCAATATGGAATGTGAAGTTAAATTAGCGCCATCAAGGTCCACTGTCAAAATTTCAAAATGGCGAATCCAATATGGCGTCGAAAATTATAAAAGTGATGTGATCCGTCAAAAAATGTGTACACAGATTATTTTGGTGTCGCCGAATCCATTTCGTTGCTATCAAGCATAAAACTCAAAAGAGGTGCCTACAATGTGGCGAAAAATATGTTCTAAAGTGGTTGCATTGGGGGAAAATTGGTATATAGGGCTTTATTTTAAATGGTTCATATGTAATATTAATGCACTGACCTCGAAAAGTATCCCTTTTATAGTCCAGTGTTGTCAACAAGAATTAATGGCAACCCCACAAAAGTGTGGCAACTCTAGGCGAACATAAATTACTTTTTCGGACTCTGTGCAAAAAGGTTAGATGTAGAGATGCAAAATTAATTTTGGCAAGACGAAATAACCAAAACCGTGTTTGGGAATGCTAAACCGCCTCAACACGTACCCTGCTACGATAAAGAGAATTTAGTGGCAACTTATGATAATAACGCTGGATGTATGACAATAGTCGTGTTTTGGATACAAGCAAGCGATTTGCGCTAGGTAAATTGCAAAGAAAACGGTTATTTAGCCAGAAGTCATTTTATTCCAAAATATGAAAAACAATTTTGTTTAAAATTAGCGAAAATGATTCTTCGCTAAGTGCTTCATACAAAACAAGCGATTATATAAGCAAGCGGTGTAACCAAAACACGCTTAATATTTAAGTCAGTTGAAACACGAGCTGCGAAAGAGGCTATTTAAGCGAAACATCTTAACACTGGAGAAAGCGCCAGAGTGTAGTAACAAAAGTCTTGCATTATACCCAAGCGTTAAAAGATCTGGACTCAGGATCCCCTACCGTTAGAACAAGACCGGAAATTTTGTCACATATGTCTTGAACATGTTGGTGATAAGGATACCACACAGCTCTGCACTACTTTTCTCATAAGAATACAATGCAAATGAGGGAATCGTGCAAGTATACGACGATATGGTACCGAATCAAGACGAGGTCAGCACTGAAATTTTTGGGCTTAGTAACAGCAAAATTGCATGTGCCGATGGAGGATGGCTACACCTATAGAGTAAGGCTCTCGGTGATGATCTGTCGCAGTGGATATGCCAAATTTGGTTAGACTAATAGATATCTGGCGATTGAAGTCTAAGCGTACAATGTCTTGTATTTAGAAAACGTGGCCCAAGTATACATTGCGGAATAAGTATCAACTATTGTGGAATAAGTCGTTTATCAATTGCGTGTACATGCTGAAAACTAACGGCCCCACCAACATATTGCAGGAACCATGCATATATTTGCATGCTTTGTTTTTATGAATTGAAGATCTGCTACTATTTTGTTTCATTGCTGTGTGTCACGCTTTTTTTGCAGCAGTTTTCCACATTTGGGTCACAAAAACACTTGTTATAATTAATTAATCATTGTGCCTCCTACATGTATAATTAATATTCAATAGCAACACAATGTGTTTGGACACAAGTATACTATATTTCCGACAAGCTACAAACACGTTATATTTGCATCCAAACAACAAAAATAGACTGAGGTGTCAATAGAGGCGTGCAATGTCCTCTCAAACGAAATGAGCGAAGGACTAAACCAATTATTTCAGACCTGATTGGACGTTATCAGTGTGGCCTCTGGCCTGGAATATTTACACGTTGAAAAACCTGTCTTTTTGTTGTTGTTCGACTGCAATTATAACGTGTTTGTAGCTTGTCGCAAATATACTATACTTGTGCTCAAACACATTGTGTTTGCTGTTCAATATAACATGTTTGAGACACAATGATTAATAGGGCATAATTTATATTTTGGAGTCATAAATGTGAATTTTTTGTTGAAAACTTCTAAAAACAAAAATAAGGCAGATAACAAAGAACCAACAAGGCAGAAAATCTAAAATTCATGAAAACAATGCTTGCAAACATGTACATATTTCCTGCAATATGATGCTGGGGATATTATTTTTCAGCGTGTACAACCTGCCATTTATTGGCATTACGTCCACAAGAAGGAAATCTATACTTACCATCTCTATGTTGATTATAAGGCTGCCTTCGATATGTCGATGCGTAGAAATCTCGTCGATACTATGCTTCAGCTTGGTCTCCCTGCTTTGCATATAAAGCAAATGATTTTAAAGTAAATGCAATTGTAGCTTGTCTCAAATATATCATGCTTGTGTCCAAACACATTGTGTTTGCTTTTCAATATTACATGATGTTGGAGACACAATGATTAGTAGGTTATAATAAATGTTTTTGTGACCCAAATGTGTGTTGTTGTTGACAACTGCTGAAAATAAAAACATGATAAACAACAAAGAAACAAAAAAGCAGCAGATCTCCAATTCATGAAAACAATGCTTGCAAAAATGTACATGGGTCCTGCAATATGTTGCTGGAACCGTGTTTAATCAGCGTCTATATTCAGATGTAAAGTATAACCCCTAGTCAGGTTCAACAAAACTACTTTTCAAATATCTGCCGAAGAATGAACATTCAAACCACTGTACATCAACAGTGTCAATATTACAGCATTTAGTTCACTGTTTCTGCAGTTGCCACTATGTTTACTATATGCTGCCATAATTAAATTAATTTATGTTCGATATTTTGTTATAACTATTTGCTTCTTAAATGTTGGATAGGGAGGGGTCGCGCTTGCTGGACGGAGCTGGTGGAGATTGCGGAGTGTGGAACGTCAAGCGAATGTACGAGTGTGTTTGGTATAGTTTATATTTCACTATTTTAAATCGTTTTGGAACGTGCCGCTCTCCATCCCATGACACACACTTAATGGTTATTTTCCTTCAAAATACATTTATGAAATTTATTGTTATTACTTTAAAAATATTAAATGAACTCAAGTTTTTCTCTGCATTCTTCTAAAAATAACGTCTCCAAATACAATTTATTAACAACAATACACTATAGCTTTAAGTTTTCCAATAATTTGAAGGAATTTTTGGTTTTTTTCTTGATAATTTTTTTTTGTTTTTGATAATTTATTAAAATACATTAATTAGTATAGAGTTTGCATGGAACTATTAGATAAATGATGAACAGGTTTTAACATATGGCATTGTGGTGAAATGGGTGTTGGGGTTTTTGGATGGGGAATTTAAAGGAAAACTCGGATTGGAATTTTAGAAAAAGTTATGAATATGTAAAGGGCATCTGGAAATTCTTAAATATAGTATGTATGTACTATATATTATTGAGAAGCAGGAAGCTCTCTCCCCAGTCCCTTTGTGGAATGTAATGGGATTTGAATTCTTTATAACTTCACTTTATTTTATTTCAGTATTTTGTAAGGAAGACTTCGGGAATTTAAAATGGAGCAATTCACAATCAAACAACGAACCAAAATCATTGTCCTTTTTTTCCCAATCAACGGTCCATTGTTTTGAATCACCGTGCATATATTCAATATCTCGAGATTCGGATTGGGCTCTCAGAGCCATCAATAAACCGTATGGTAGCAAACTTTCGACTCGACGACAAGTCGCAGTAAGGAACCTTCCTGGTGCTGGAAGATGACGGACGGTGCACACGAATGACAATATTCAACTTGTACAGGAGAGTTTTAAAGAAAGTGAAGAAACACCACCAAAGAGATGTTCGCCACAACTTGGGATATGACGAAGATCGCTGCAGAAACTTTTGCATGTATTAAGCATCTTCCCATGTAAAGTTCAGATAGTGCAAAAATTGAAGCCGACGGACCACCAGCAACGGCTTGATTATGCAATTTATTTCCGGCATAAAGCAGAAGAAATTTCCAATTTTATGCATAATTTGATAATAAGTGGTGAAGCCTATTTCCAATTAAATGGGTCCGTTAATAAGCAAAACTTGAGGATATGGGCTACGGAGAAGCCAAGAGCAGTTCATCAACGACAACTGCACTTTTTTAGTGTACTGTTTGGTGTAATTAAAGGACAACATTCGCAGTGAAATTCAAGCCATAACACCTACAATTTTGCGGAAGGTTACGGAAAGTATATTAGAACGAGCACGAATTTGCGAAGCAGAAAATGGTCACCACTGGAGAGATACAATTTTTCACAATTAAAATAAAAATATTCTCCATTAATATACTGTATTAGAAAATGTATAGATGTATAATAGGGTGGAGTGAAATTCAAACAAAAAAGTTAGTATAGTTTTGGATCCTTACGAAAGGAAAAATAAGGAAGAAAAATTAAAAAACTTTTAGGGATCGCGCCACACCCTCGAAATTTTGAAATTATCGCTATTTTGGCGTCGATCTAAAAAAATCCTAAAAATTAACGAATCAATGTATTCGAAATTTCAAAGATTGAGATTATTCAGTGCCCAACCCAAAGTATTTGAGGCAAATAAGAGGATGATCGACTACAATTTGTAGCTTTGGTGTCGATTTCAATATTAAGTAAATTTTTTGAAGAAGAGCGGTGTGATTAGTAGCAAAATTGTGAACATTTATGGACCTGAAACTCCAAAATCGGCTCAGGGGTTCAAAAGGTACACGCCTTCAACGATGCGTATTTTTTCATTTTCGTCAAAATGGCCATATGCAGTCACTTCAAAGAGAATAACAAGTATAAATTCCTATAACTCATGAACTATTCGTTCAGTTTTGATGTGGTTTTCACCTATAGTTTTCTAATTTTCATTTTTACATTTTTAACATTATTTTTATATTTTAATTCAAAAAATGGTCTTATGGCAAACCGGCGCAATTATGTGGGGTTTCGCCATATTTTAATTCTAAAAAATGTGAAACATCCAGCATGTTTTTGTTTTTGGATTTTATTTCAAATATTTTTTGTTTTGTTTTTTGTAAAACCTGATTTTTTGAGTCAAATTTTCTAATTAACAATCTTGACTTCTCACTCGGTTTTCTTCATCATATGCGTATTCGAATGCCTCGCTAACCAAACGAACATTTCTTTCAATTGTTTGTGAATGGCAAGAAATATTATTTAAAATACTTTGTTAGAATTGGTTTCGACACATTTCTGTAGGATTTCATTTGAGACTCAACTCATCACATCCAAAGCCAATACTAAAACTTAGTGACTGCTCAGCTTTGAGCTGTTCAAACTGGAGCGTATCCACTAGATATCTGCACAAGACGTCTTGGAAAACCATTCAAGACATTTGTTTTTTTCAAGACATGTACTGTAGCGTAGGTGCGACAACCAAGTACTTTGGCATATTGTGGGCAAAGCATTCGCGTATGTGCTTGTACACAAAAACGCAACAAGATGTGGAGCGAGGTAGAAGTAGTAGTATTGTATTTTTGTGCTATCCAATTCGAAACTGTTACGGGTCAGTAAAATCATAAAATAATTTAATCACTGAAATTGCGATTTGGCGGATCCGTCTCGAAACAGTAACCAGTCCGTAAAAACATACAAAAGTGAATCAGTGAAATTGCGATTTAGCGGATTCGCGCCGAACTCGTTGCGAGTCCGTAAAAACTTAGAAACGCGAATCAATGAAATTGCGATTTAGCGGATCCATTTCGTACCCGTTTCGAGTCAGTAAAAACATAAAAAATCCAATGAGTGTTCGAAATAACGGGTGATGTATTAACACCTTTGAGTTACACGGTCCCTGTTCGATTTCTATGAACACATTAGTAAATGTTACATTGGAAAATAAGAAACAGTGTTCAATCATATGATGACGTTACATTTAAATAATATTAATTCTTAAAATTATTTAAAGACCAGTGCAAGCACATGTGTCATTATTTTCTTGCTTAATACTTTTTGATTTATTCTTACAAAAAACAAAGAGAATGCAAAGCAACACACACATGCCCATACATACATTGTTATGTTCGATCAAGTTCACACAATTTTCGTTGCTCTCTTGCTATCTCATTTTTATATACGTATAACCACGTCATTCTTCTCTTTGTTCTGAGAGTGCTCCGCACCCACACAAGACAACTATTCGCTGCCGCTACAGCAGTGTGTGGTTTTTTTTCGCAGTCTTACAATCTGTGTTTCACAGTCGGACAAATCTGTGTTCTACATAGGGTTGGGTCAGCCTTATCATTTATCGGTATGAAAAATAGATGTTGGCCGCTACTGAAACCTACCCGATATGCACACAATTCATACAATTTCATACAATTTCATACAAATCTGTCCATCCGTTTCGAAGCAGTTTAACACCAAAAAATCTGTGTCGCAGTCGGACAAATCTGTGTGCTTTTTTGTTTGGATGTGTACACTTTGTGAGTTTAGTCCCTACCCGCGCCTATAGATGTTAACACATCAAAACGTGAGGCAGTGAAATATTTAATGTCGCAAATTCATACATATCTGAGATGTTAAAATTTTGCTGACAAAAAATTTTGTTTTATGTAAAATTTAATGTATAATGCAAGTGAAAAACTTCAGTGGATTAGAGGTAGAAAATATAGTTCATTACCTACATATATACAAAAAATGGTCTGCTTTTTCGACAGAAATTCCATACGCAACCGGATTCCATATGATTCTGTAACGGATATCCGTTTTTGACAAAAGGTACGAAGAAACGGATCCGTCTAGAATTCGTAACGGATTCTTATGGCACTCTAGGCAAGACCTTCACACAAATATACGAATGTTTTTTAAAAGAACACTGAAGTATTTGGCTGCCGCAACTTCGCTACAGTACATATCTTAAACAACTCAAATGTCTTGAATGGCCATTCAACGCGTCTTGTGCAGATGTCTAGTATCCACTTGTTATAAATATCGAGTTTCTTTCACTATAAATTTAAATTAAAAACATATACATACAAGTTGTTCAAACGCTCAGCGTCATCATTATTCCTTTACCTAAATGATAAGAAATCTCTAAAACAAAAATTCTCCCAAACCAAACAATAAAATATATTTTTTTATAGTTTAACAAAAAAAAGACCCCTAACCAAATAAATGAATTCATGAAAATATACTACACTCAAAACAACACGTAATCAAACACTTCACAAAGAAAAATGCTGAGTTGGGAAAAGCAAACATGGTTGCTCGTTGAGTAAACATATCGCTCCCTACCATTGAAAAAAAAATGTCTGAAAATTCGCTTGCTAAGTTCCAAAGAAAACGGGTGTTTAGCGAGAAGTCATTTTATTCAAAAATATGAAAAATGGTTAAAAACGATGAAAGATATCAAGAAAATTTTTTCTAAAACTTAGCGAAAATGAATGGTGTCGCTAAGTTCTCGCTAAGTCTTCGCTAAGTTCTTCATACAAAACAAGCGAATATATAAGCAAGCGGTGTAATCAAAACACGCTCAATGTCAGATTGTTAAATGGGATAGAACTGTTTCTTGGTGGGAACACTTTTGACAAACTGACATGCTGACAGACAAGCTGCATGTTGATAATAGTAAAAGTTTATATTTCGAGTGTATTAAAACTTTGGGTTTTCGATTCCATCTCAATTTTTGGTATTATATGGTAATCTAAACTAATCTAAATAGACTATTAAATTTGAAGTGAAAGATGTTTTATTATAGAGAAATGTTTTATTATGTATCATTAGAAAAAGGGAGAAAAACGAAAACATTAATGACGAATTAATAGTTAATAAAAATTATATGTTTGAGAGAGTTCATTTTAAAGTGATGGATTTAGTTTCGGTTGCCAGTAATGAAAACTATCAACTGGGAATTATACGTATGATGAGTAAGGTCAATGCTGTAAAAAAGTACACGTGGAAAGTCAAGTGTTGAGATTAGAATTTGTTGTTGTAAATGAATCAGTAGTTGTTACATTCAGTGGAGCCGACTGAAAAATGCTGTACATCAATGTGCATTTGGTGGGGTTGTGAGTTCTTCTATAAGAAAGTCACACCAATACGACCTTCTTCGGAGATAGAATATATGCACAGAGGGAAAAGATTACTTGGAAATCATTTTAGGTATTAGAAATTCCATGATTCCAAATAATGCAGAATAAAGCATTAAAAGCAGTGTATAATTTACCTCCAATGTACTCAACGCTGTCTCTATATACTAACTTCGCAAAAAACATTTATCCAGTACATGGACTGGATATTGGGCATAAATATTATTGGGCTACATACCATTAGTATTCGCAGAAATAGGCACACATTCTGTACTAGAGGCAACAATAACTTGGTAATAAAAAGGAGTCGGTTGGAAATGAAGAAACAACGGGTGGAATACATGGGCTGTAAAAATTTATTATTTTTGCGATTGGACGCACCGTTTCCGAGCTATAGCCGTTTTTTTATTTTAGCAATTTTTATATTTTGGCGATTTTTTGAAGAAAAAATATTTCATGGTTACTTTGTGAGTAACCCTTAGAAACTCGTAAAAATTTGTTATTTTTTTGATTGGACGCTCCGTTTTGCAGATATAGAAATTTTTTCATATTTTCGATCACAAATGGGCACGTAATCCGAACCCTGGTTATAAATAATAATAATATTGTTTATATTTAAATATAAAATACACAATATTAACAAAAAAATATTTTTTTACTTTTTTCTATAAAATCTATAAAATTCATAAAATTCAACATTAAAAAATGGTTGTGACAGCCATCAAATTCAAGTAATTAGTTGAGCCCACCAATATATTATTTAGTACAACCGAATTAGAGTTTTCATTTTTCGTACATCCAAATAATAGAATATTCACCACTACAGGATAATCTGATTGCTAGAACTAAAACTTGATTGACAGCTCACATATATTTATTCTTGCTGTGGCTTCAACTAAATATTTCATTGTTTGCAACCAAAAATGGATTACAGATCAATTGATATGCACAACATTTGGTGCTACTGAACACAATTATTGGTAATCACAATGGAATAATGTGATAGTCCAATGAACCACCAAATTTTAGTTGGCTGTAAATATAGTTGTGACAACGAATCTCTTCTCTGTGTGTACCGAATTTTAGTTGTATTAACCAATTGGAGTATTTCAAAAACTTCATTCATCTGAAATGGAAGCTGCAACTAATAGAAAGTACAATATTAGAATTCGTATTCAAATATTAGTTACTGTAATCATAATTTAGTTACTGTTACAAAAACACTTGTTACAAAATTATGTATACGATTTTGCACAGGAGGCTTTGTTGTTAAAGAGAAACTACATATATTGGAATGTTACACGAGGACTTTACAGAAAAACTAATATTTTAAACAGAATGTGATAAACAAAGTTGTGAAAAAACAATAAAATGTATACTTTAAGATATCAGGGAACGAAGAATACACATTATCATAAATTGAGGTGAAGAGAGACTTTTAAACACAATCGTTGAATATGACTCCAATGACGCCTTCTCAAACACATGCCAACAATTGTGGACACTTGGCTGGAGGAACTAATATTCTGGATGACACAAATTAACTTAAACCTACATATGATACCCAGGGTAACCCATCCCCATTTCTGGCCGAAAATATGAAAATTTAGAAAAACTGTCTGTATCTCGAAAACGACGCGTCCAATCGAAAAAAATAAAAAAATTTTACGGGTTCCTAAGGGTTTCCCACAAAGTGTTCCAATTCGCGTGAAATCAAAAAATCGTCAAAATAAGAAAGTCGCTAAAATAAAACAATGATTATATCTCGGAAACGGTGCGTCCGGTCTCAAAAACAACAAATTTGTTACCTCCTCCGGAGGCTTTCATCTATGGATGTCTTCAAAATGGCATCACTATAATTTAAAAAAAATTTGCTACAACTAAAATTTCTGGAATCAAAATTTTTTTTTATTTTAGCGATTTTTTTATTTTGGCGATTTTTTGAAAAAAAAAAAATATTTCATGCGAATGGGAACACTTTGTGAGAAATCCTTAGAAACCCGTAAAAATTTGTTATTTTTTTGATTGGACGCTCCGTTTTCCAGATATAGAAATTTTTTTTCATATTTTCCATCAAAAATGGGCAAGAAATACGAACCCTGGTTATAAAAAATTATAATTTTGTTTATATTTATATATAAAATACACAACTTCAATCAAATATTATTGCTTTTACTTTTTTTCTATAAAATTCTTAATGGGTTACAGCATCACCAAATAGTTGTGGCAGCCATTAAATTCAAGTACATAATTAGTTTAGCATACCAATATATTATTTGGTACAACCGAATTAGTTTTTAAATTTTTCGTTGATCCAACAAATAGAAAATTCACCACTACAGGATAATCTGATTGCTAGAATTAAAACTTGATTGACAGCTCACATTTATTTATTCTTGCTGTGGCTTCAACCAAATATTTCAGTTTTTGCAACCAAAACTTAATTACAAATCAATTGATATGCACAACATTTGGTGATACTGAACACAATTATTGCTAATCACAACTGAATACTGTGATAGTCCAAGGAACCGCCAAATTTTAGTTGGCTGCAAATATAATTATAGTTGTGACAACGAATCTCTTCTCAGGGTGTACGGAAGTTTCACTCGTCGGCAGAAGCTGTTACCCGAAAGCGATATTTTTATGCAATACTTCTAGAAGATAATATTGCAATATTCCCAGATAATCACTATGCGCACAATTTACACATATCACTAGAATAACACATGGCACTACAATAAAATATGACAAGATTTTTCTGTATAGCCCAAGGATATCGAAAAATATTCTTCTAAGAAACAATTTCAGATGGAGTCCTACACTTTATAGTAAGTATATTTCTTAAATTTGTTATAATTTATGATTTTGTAGTTTTGTAAGTAAACTTAAATAACAAATGGATTTCGTGGCTTTCTGTGTAATTTTGTCGATTTTTTTCGCTGGGTTAGATCTAAAAAACCTTCGCGGTTTCTAGCCTAGGACTTTGGTTCTATGTTGTGGGCCCAACACCGGCTTCTCGACTGCGGTATAGATATTTTCAAACCTACTGTAGGCCCAATATTAATTATCGATTTTTTACACGTCTTTGGTGCTTAATAATGCTTTCAAATAGCTTGCGGATTTCTTCTTATAGATTTTCTGGAAGCATCGAATAGTAAAATGTGGAATAATGAAAAAATTCCACTATTTAATTTTTCGTACCTCATACTAAGGGTTTTTCAATAAGAGCGCTACAAAAGTTTTTTTTTTAAATAAAACAAAACCGGTTTTAGATACCAATGAAATTCTTTATTCCTGTGAAAGTACGTTCGATGCCATTATGTATGGAACTCGGCACGCTTGCAGAAGTCCAGACGCTGAACCCAATTTTCGACGGTTTTCAAGCAAAAATCGGCCGATATTCGTACGAAGTTCATCAATCGTCGCTGGCTTGTTGGCATAGACCATAGACTTGACGTAGCCCCACAGGAAATAATCTAACGGGGTCAAATCGCACGACCGAGGCGGCCAATCGACTGGGCCATTTCGTGAGATAACACGTTCACCAAACTTGGTTTCCAATAAATTGATTGTGGCATTCGCTGTGTGGCTTGTGGCGCCGTCCTGTTGGAACCACATGTCCTCCAATTCTTTCAACTCCCGGTCCTTCCTTGGTGGCTAGACGACGTAAGTTTCGTAAGGAATCCCATCGTCAACATGCACAGAAAAATTTGGTTGAGGCAACCTAATTGGACCAAATTTAGTGGAAGCTACCAACGACAGGATTCGATTGCATTTTTCGGTGTAATGACTTAGGTGGCCTCAACCCAAGCTCGATCTTCAGCTTTTCTCCTCCATTTGGTAACACCAAGCTCTCGCAGGCAATCTTCCACCTTGTCTTTCCAGCGAAGTCTTGGTCCTTCATACCTTTCGAACTAATTCATTCTGATACATTCTACTGACATAACAACTACTTGCAAGCACAATTCTCCGTTTGATTTCCAGACTGACGTTATTGCTTCTGTCCACGGCAGATCCGTGGTAAATAAATTCATCCACTGCCTCAGAATTATAACGGTTATCAACGATCACCCTTTCATCCTATCACGTAGATGTTATGCCTGGCGAAAGCATTAATTTTGTCTTGTTCTCGTTTACTGCCAAACCCAGTTTTGCTGATTCCTTATCAATTGTCGAAAATACTGCAGAAACTTCTCAAAGATTTCGCGCAATGATGTCTACATCATAAGGCATACGCGAGCAGCATGTAATTTTTGTTGCTGATAGTTTTATTCGTGTCGACTGCAGCTTTCCACACGATGATCTCAGTTAATATGTTGAAGAGATCGCATGATAGGGTGTCGCCCTGCCTGAGGCCTCGCTTCATACTAAATGGCTCCGAGAGATCTTTACCAATTTTTACTGAAGATTTTGTTTCGGTCAGTGTCATTCTACAAAGGCGTGCCTGCTTATCAGGAATACCAAGCTGCGACATAGATTGGTTCAGTTTTCCCCGTATCGGGCTATGGAAGGCAGCTTCATAATCTACAAAGAGGTGGAATATGGAGTAATGTGAATATCTGGTCGACAGTTGACGTTCCAGGCCTAAAGCTACACTGATGGGGTTCGATCAGGTCTGCAACAAACGACTTTTGTCTTTCGTACACTATGCTCGAAAGGAACTTGTTAGCGATGGCTAAAAGGCTAATTCCACTATAGTTTGTACATATACTCGAGTCACCTTTATTGAAATCACGACACAGTATGCTAAGACTCTAATCGTCTATCCAGATTTTGCATATGAGCTGATGTATGCTCCTTCCCAACTCATAGCCGCCAGCCTTAAACAGCTTCGCCGGTAGTCCATCAGCACTAGCGGCGTTGTTGTTCTTAACTTTGTAACTTCGCTTTGGATAGGAGGGATAAGTTGACTTCATTGTCCCGTATGTGCTCGGCACCCTGATCATTATTGACGTACCCTGGGTCAAGTAAAGCAAAGAAGTAAACTCTCCATATTTCCAACCTACTCTGCACATGTGTGACAAGATTCCCGTCGTTATCTCTACAAAAAGGAGTACTGATCTATTACACTGTGCGGGGAATGACTACCGGGAAGACTTATATCGCTCAAAAACAAGTTATACGTGTCCCGGCGTTTCGCTGGATCACGTCTAGGAATCGAGATATATCGACTTGGAATTAGGAAGTATCATATAGGGGATTCTGTTGACCCAGCGAAACATCAGGCGAATCGCTGGGCTGTCGCACATTGTTATCGTTGATTTGGCATTATACATTTTGGTAGAATTTAAGGGCCTCATTCTCAATCTGTTAGATTAAATTTGCTCACTCTCGCGCTTTCCTCTTTTCCTTATACCACTCTGTCAAAGCTTGAGTTGCAACTGACTGAAGCATTGCCATACGAACAACGTTCTTTGCATGGTTTATCTTTAAGCAGTTTTTCATAACCAAGTACAGCCTCTTCTCAGTTTTCATGGAGTGGGAAATATGCTTCCACTGCGCTTCAAGGCCATGAGGCGGGGGTGCGTTCTGCGCCAGTAGCTGAGTGAATTTCTCTACGTAGGTCAAGGCTATCTTTGGTAATTGCAGCTTTCCGATGTCCAGCTTTCTATATGTTTGGTTTCGTAAGACTTTCGCTCTGAGTAACCTTGTGCGAACCTTTGCTCCAACTATGCAAGCAAAAAATTGCCAGATGGGAGAAATCCCTGGATTGGTGGTAAGATCTTAGTACATGAGAACTTAAATACCCACTTTTCACGATAATAAACTCACGTCACAGAATTTGAAAGTTCGAAATAGTATTCAAAATAACGATTCTTAAATCATATAATTTAGAACCATGTAATGGAAAAGTGAGTAAAATACTTTAAAAGCCTAGGGGCGACAAGTAAATACAAATAACGGGGTTTTCAATAAGAGCGCTACAAAAGTTTTTTTTTTAAATAAAACAAAACCGGTTTTAGGTACCATTGAAATTCTTTATTCCTGTGAAAGTACGTTCGATGCCATTATGTATGGAACTCGATTTCTTTTGCATGGCCACCACGGGCACGCTTGCAGAAGTCCAGACGCTGAACCCAATTTTCGACGGTTTTCAAGCATAAATCGGCCGATACAGCTGCAATTTCACGTTCGATATTCCTACGAAGTTCATCAATCGTCGCTGGCTTGTTGGCATAGACCATAGACTTGACGTAGCCCCACAGGAAATAATCTAACGGGGTCAAATCGCACGACCGAGGCGGCCAATCGACTGGGCCATTTCGTGAGATAACACGTTCATTAAACAGGGTTTCCAATAAAGCGATTGTGGCATTCGCTGTGTGGCTTGTGGCGCCGTCCTGTTGGAACCACATGTCCTCCAAGTCCATATTATCCAATTGGGGCCAAAAATATTCGGTTATCATTGAACGGTAGCGATTCGCATTCACAGTAATGTGCCGGTCTTGATCATCACGGAAGAAGTAAGGCCCAATGACGCCGCCGGCCCATAAACCGCACGAAACCGTAATTATTTCGGCATGCAATGATGACTCATGGATTACGTGTGGATTGCTGTCTGACCAATAACGCATATTTTGCTTATTGACGAAGCCATTCAGCCAGAAATGAGCCTCACCGCTGAAGATGATTTTCCGATGAAAATCCGAATCATTTTCAAGTTGTTGCTCAGCCCAATTCACGAACACACGACGCTTATGGTGGTCAAGCGGCTTCAGTTCTTGCGTCAATTTGATCTTGTAAGGATGTAGGCCAAAATTCGCCACAACGACGTCACAGAGATACCCAATGCTTGAGAACGACGTGTGACAGACATATTTCGGCCTTCTTGAACTGAAGCCTCAGCGGCAGCAATATTCTCGACACTACGGGCACTTCTTTGTCTCACTGGCACGGGAACATTTTGTACTGTGCGTGTGGATTCACATTTTTCCACTAGACGCTCAATGGTTGATCTGGTAGGACGATTATGACGACCATAAATTGGACGTATCGCTCTTAAAGTTGAGGCCACTGACTCCAAATTTCGGTAGTAAATTTTAATAATTTCGATTCGTTGTTGGCTCGTATATCTTTCCATGATGAAATGGCAATCCTTACTGAAGAGAAATGTCAAAAGAGCGGGAAAACATATTGTGTCGTTTGCTGTCCCTATCGATTTACTTTTGTAGCGTCTCTGTTGAAAAACCCTTATAGGTCCGATTTTTGTTCAAGTCTATTGGCCAATCACTGTACTTACAGTCCCCATTTATTCAAAATATTTGTAGTTTTCAAATGACAAAAACAAAATTTTATTTGAAATATCTCAAGAACGATAAAATGAAGATACATAAAAATACTGATAGGTTTATAATTCTGATGACGATAAAGATGTGATATCTCCGGAATATCGCTATGGAGATATATCTTCCCATTGTTTGTAGGGTCTCCACAATCTCTCAATAGGATTCAATGAGTAGTTTTTTTTAAAGAGGATTTAAAAATACAATGAGATTGAAAAAATATAGAGTTTATTGTTTGGTGCATAGTCATGATAGGAAATGAATTCGGGCATATCGGCGCTATGGTGTTCTGTAAGGGTACAGCCGGAGCACAAAGTTGGCTTCCAAGTCTGTAATCCTTGGTGGCTTATTCGCATTGAAGAAATAATTCTCATTAAATAAATAATATAATTCCTTAAATGCCTCTTTACGTAATCAGTTTTCCGAGTATTAGAGCATGAAATGGTGATATATTTTCGACACTGCCTCCAACACAAATGTTTGTATCTGCCTGAATTGCTGTTGTAGGGTCTTTGACATTCATCAAATGGAAAGACAGAACCCAAATGGAAATGTGATAAGATCTATATTCTAAGAAGTACAAGTTGTAAAAGTGATTTTTATTATGTTAATGATTTTCTTTTTTGTATAATTTTAACTAAATAAATTCAGAATCAAAAGTAACCAAGAAGGAAAAAATTCACTCACACAGATGCAGAGGGAATGTAACAAATCCATTCAAAATCGTATTAAATCATGTTAATGGCGGTAATAATAAACTTTATTTTCATGAATCTCAGACTGGAGTGGGTCATTTACATCTCCGCAGACGGACAGATATTCTTCAGTCATTGAGATATTATAACCCGAACACATTTATGTGATTAAATTGATTAATTTAATGCTTCACTTTGACTATAAACATAAGTTCAACTTTTTTTTCTTTTGCCCTTTCGGAAATTGTTATGCCTCTTGTTTAGCTGTAGAGACTTAGTCGTACATCCAGGCGTTGATTCTTTGATACATCTGTTCGTAATGTCCGTCTGTCTCTTAGTCTGTCCATTGGCTCGTACAATTTCATTTGGCTTTTTTTTGTGTGTGTGTCAATCTGTGGAGTACAAAATGTTTTTAGTGGCTGCTTACGCATGATTTCATTTCCGTTTGGCGTTGATTTTATAAATGTTTCCAAACAATTGTCGCGTCTTGCCAGGGTAGACAGACATAAGCACGGACAGACTTGCAGACACCCATTTACTCTCATATATAAAAGAACAAATTTTGCATGGTAATCATACGCAAAAAATTATATAAAAACTGGCATTGCATTTGAAGGGGTTGGCTGCCAGTGTTGCCATTCTAATGAAAAAAACATAATAATTTTAAACGAAAAAGGGTTACAGTAACATTACAGCACCAATACAGCATTTCTTTTACATTTTTTTTTTATAAAAATTATGCATTTTTCTTGGTCATCATGAACTAAATCTGGAATTAACTTTTTATATTTTATTCATGTCGCTTTAGAGGCTTTCACAATATCGATGGTGTTGGGTAAAAAGGGCCAATCTGCTGTTTCCAATTTTCTCTAAGATTTGCATAGATCGTACAGTGACAAACAAAGTTATAGCTACAGAAAGTTATGGTTAGGTTCTTCGAGCAACATACGTGGCTTCCTATTTCCCTGCAGATAAGCGCAAATAATTTGGTCCTTTTGACTAGTCGTGACAAGGTAAACAAAATTAGATTGGTCCAGGTAAAAAAATGGAGATGGACCCTTTCTACGCAACACTATCGATATAGCCATTAAAACGTCAGAAATTTTTAAGGTAATTTTATTAATTCATTCTTCTAGAATTCAGAAAATTTAACATAAATGCTGAGGCCCTAAACAGTGAATTTTCAGGATACTAACTAAACTAAACAGTGAATTTTCAGATTATGCATCAGAAGTTCTTGCATCAGTATTGTAATGGAGTCACTTCAAATTAAGTAATTTTCATTACTGATACAGCTAATGATATAGAAATGAACAAAATTGTTCGGTTAATCAGAGGATCGAGTGCAAGTGCCCATTTATTAAACGTACGAACCAACCGATAGTCCTGCGGCTAAAATTATTTTACGAGTTAGATCTTCCACCAAGTGAATTCATACATTTCGCGTTTCTGTGATCGGCGGAACTTGAAGAGAAAAAAATTATTAGATTTCATTTAGTACAAAAATATTTCTTTTGCCACAAAAACGCTTTGCAGACGATAGTCCTGCGACTACAATTATTTTACCAATTGGATCTTCTAGATCATATTGATTAATTTTCCACCAAACTAATTCACACATTTCAAGTCTAACGGAATATATACTATTTCCCTGCCTATAACTTACACGATGAAAAATCTGTTTTTTTTAATGTTTGGATGCAAATATAACGTGTTTGTAGCATGAACACACAAATACCAATCAGTACCGTTTAATTTCAATCCAAGTACTGTTAAGAAAAATACAAAACATAAATATAAACTACTGAAATTTAAATTTCATATGGGGGTAAAATTCTTGTTACTCGAACCAAGAGCATGACAGTCCAAGAATGAAACGAACCAAATTACTTCGATACTTTACCGATTAGTCACTGCAGTCCCGATTAGTCTCTGCAGACGAATAAGCGACAATATCAGTGATGGAATTAGAAAAATGCGATTAGAAATTTTTTACAATTTCACCACATTTCCCATCACTGATGACAACAACAATATCAAATAACGGCAAAGTTCATATAAAGGGTCCGCCATCTAACGTTTTTTTTCAACTAGTGCTTATTTCGTGAATGGTAACACTTAGCTCATGTCTGATTTGACAGATAATTAGTTTTCTCCTTCCGCTGAACGAATATGGCTGTGCATACGCCTGAACAACGCTGGGAAATATAGCGACATTACTTTGAAAATCATGGTAATGTTGCAGAATGTCTCATCTCATGGTAATGTTGCAGAATCATCTTTTCAGATGAAGCTCATTTTGGTCTTGGCGGGTATGTAAACAAGCAAAATTGTCACATTTGGGGCACAGAAAACCCGCACGCATACATTGAAAAGCCGATGCACCCAAAACGAGTCACTGTTTGGTGCGGATTTTGGTCCAGAGGCATAATTGGGCCATTTTTCTTCGAAAATGAGCAAGGAGTGGCCGTTACAGTCAATGGCGATCGTTATCGGGCCATGTTGAACGAATTTTTGTTCACAAAAATTGAAGAGGAGGATATTGGCAACATTTGGTTTCAACAGGACGGCGCTACGTGCCACACAGCCGAAGCTACACTCGATGGTTTGCGCCCTGTTTTTGAAGATCGCATTATCAGCCGCAGAGCTGATTTCGTTTGGCCACCTCGGAGTTGCGATTTGACACCGTTGGACTATTATTTGTGGGGTGCCCTCAAAGATAAGTGTTACGCCGACAAGCCAGAGACAATTAACGCTTAAAAGGACAATATTCGTGAAGCCATTGGTGAAATACAGCTGCACACAATCGATAATGTGCTTAAAAATTGGACCGATCGTGTCGCTACTGCATGGCCAGCCGAGGCTGCCATTTGAATGAAATTATTTTCCATTATTAACCGGAAGGATTGTACTTTAAAATAAAAAAAGAAATTTGGGAAAATATTCAGTAGCTTTTTTGTATAGCATTTTCAAAAAAAAAGTTATTTGGCGGACCCCTTAGTATCGAAATAAGGTCACGACGCTTGTTTTTAAAAAGATTGTTTACTAACCCATGAACAAAGACTCGCCCCATGGTTGAACATTCAAGGTTGTGTTGTTAGAACAACTGATTTGATTTGTTTCCTACCGTGGCACTTCCTAAATATCAATACATGTGCATATTTTTTTTGTAACTTGTTGTTGGTACACAATTGTGCTGAATTTAACCCTCGGAGGTATAACCAGTTCTGTGCAGACTTTTTGCATATAAAAGTGTGTATAACTTTTTTGTTTTTCATGTTAGAGACAAATCCTTCCACGTAATCCAGGGGCAACAATCTCCGAACACAATGAGCAAAAAATCAGAGCGAATGTGGATCCGGGTTCGGGTTAATCTGGGTTTACAAATATTTTAGTCCAAACGGTATAACCAGGTCTGTGCAGACCTACTACATGTAATTTGTATGGAATGAATGGGGGGCAGGTGATAAAAATCGTTTTTGAGTGGGATTTTGTGGATAAAATGTATATATTGAATAGAGCTCAAACAAAATATTAGTATATCAGCAAAATTTTAAGTCTAAACCATAAAATTTTTTTTTCATAGCATTAATAAAATAGCGTAAATAGCTACCTAAGATGTATAAGAATGCGTTTTTATTGTTAATTTTGTGGTTTTCCTAGCATAAAATGCATTTATACACACTTTTAGGACACCTGACTATGCATTTCCATACAAATCCCACCTATGTAGGTCTGCACAGCCCTGGTTATACCGTTAAGCGACAAAAAACCCTTATACCTCCGAGGGTTAACTGAAGCCAAGTGCACAACCAAAACAAAACAAAAATGTCTGTTGTCGCCCACAGTTAGACAGTCAAAATTCTCTTCACTCGAATGCCAACAAACAAAATGAGTGAAACCCTATCCATTCTCTGCTCTCTATCTCTCTTAGTATCTTAATTGAATATTTCAATACACGATTAGTTTTTTGAAAGTGTTATTGTATATAACTACACAAATTCCAACCAGGTTGAAGTAGAATTACATAAACTATGCAAAAAATCTGAAATAATCAAGATGTAACGCGAGAGAGAAATGCGTTTGAGTGAATTACTACCACTTTTTGCTTCTCTTTTACCACGGTTGCCAAATTACTCACATCTTCTGGTCGTCTAATTCTTGATCGTCTTTGTTTTGGTATAACCACAAACAGACAATGCAAATACAAGTATAAAGCAAACTGAATACGACTAATTGTACTCGATGCGTATACGCTTCGGATAAATTTGACTCGCTTACGATCAAATCAAATATTATTTGTTTTTGATTCTTATACTTCGCTTTCTTTGTTATTGACGATGAAACTGTACGACATCTTGCACGTGAGTAGCTTGATGCTACTCTCTAGTCAATATCTACCGATGATAAGCTCATTTTGAAAACAAGTGTGAACTTTGACCTCCTTGAGAAAGGTTGAACCGTTAAACCATTAATGCCACATTTATGCATTAGTGTTGCTAATAAAGTCAAAAGTACATAAATATCCGGGTGTTACCGAAGTCCCAACAAAACACCTAGGACCATTGTTGAAAGAAAATTCAAAAGAGCCATATAAGAATTACGCTGCTATCCTGTCTCTTAAATTGATACTCGCACTGTAGTCTTTCGGCAAAAACAAACAAGCAAATCCTAATGTTTGCACAATACATTTGCGTACATAAATTACTAATTAATTTCCAATAAAATTCTTCTATCAACGTGGATACACTTCCATTTAAAATAAATAATAAAAAAAATAAATAAATGGTTTTCCATTACATCCCATGAAGGGACCGGAGAGAACTTGTCACAATCACTGAGCTGTGCACTTTCCAGTTTTCACTCAGTGATTGGGACCTACAGTTTTACACCGATTCCGAACGGTATTTTGAGAAGCTTTTTTATGGCTATATACTCGATAGTGTCGCCGACACTATGCGAGGTGACCGCCGCCAAAAGAAATTTTTTTTGAAGGTGGTCAGAGCAGGGTTCGAATCCAGGATCTCATGTACAAGAGCCGCGCACACTAACCATTGCACCACCGACGGCCATATGCAGTGAAATATTATTCGTTTGCATTAAACGAAAAGGCAGGATGTCGCAAACATTTGTCGTTCTCATAAATGCTTTTTGTTCAGTTTGAAGTTACTATAGCAAACGAAGAGTGAGAACCTTTTTATTGAACCGATGCAATTTGTCATCAATTCAATGAGAAATATTTGCCATATATTTGAGGTAACGATTTCCTTTCAGTACACGTTGGCATTGAAATATTTCAATTTCACCAATTGGCAAGGAGCTTACATCAAAATCTAATTGGCTATAGAAATCGTCCTTAAAATTTTTGCAGATTTTCTACTTAAAACTCGCAATGGCGATGTGATCAGATATAGGCTTGATATACATAGATAGAAGAAGGCCGACTCCGTGTATACGTTGCATATCATTGCCGGAGTATATAAAGCAGTGACAGGATGATAATTGAGATTTGCCACTATTAAGCCAAAACACTTCGCTTAGACCAAGGATATCCACATTGTGGGATTCCACAAATCGTTTAATTTTCAGAGAGATTTCTTACATTCGACATACCAATCATAAACCGTTGTTTACAGCCAAATGTCGTTATTGAGGGGAGACGTTTTTTCTTTGAATTTCTTGACGTTTCTGTAATGACTGAAATTTAACACGAGTGATTCATTAGCCCACTGTATCCGTGCTTGGGCTGCCAACTACCTCTAGGCAGGCATATGGCCTATATTATAGGCTGTAACTTTTCCAGTCCCTGTGCACTACAAACTTTGCACTGGGCACCAAACAAAAAATTACTTGAGGTGTCAGGGGACACCCGGTTGGAACGAAGTACCTTTCGCTATATACTATGTTCTAGTTAGTTCCAACACGCCTAAGGCGCCCGTTGAAAAATACGATAATTGGATCTTTAAGAAACGATACTTTTTGTAAAATGATAAACTTTTTAAGAAAATTTTTTGTTATAGAATTTGTTTTTTATAAAGTATATTTTTAGGTCATTATTTAAGAATATGTATTATATTTTCCCGAAAAGATCCTTTTGTAAAGAGAGGTACTTCTTTTATTTTAAGAAATGGTACTATTTTTAAGAAGAAGTACTTTCTGTATGCATTTTTTCTTATGAATCTTTTTTACACAGAAGTACGTTTTTGAGAATAGGTACTTTTTAAAGAAGTGGTACTCGTTTTAGGAAAAGGTTATATTTTTAAGAAAATGTACTTATTTTCAGAAAGGCTACTTATCTCAAGAAAACAAAAGAAAAGGTATTATTTTATTTTTAAGAACAGGAATTTTTGTAAGAAACTGTCTTTCTTAAGAGAAGGTAATTTTTGAACCAAAGTTTTTTTTAAGAAATATGACTTTTTTTACAAGTAGTAATTTTTTCAAGAATATGTACATTTTTAAGACTAGGAACTTATCTCAAGTAAAGTTATTTTGTTTCACAAAAAAGGTACTCTTTAAAGAAAGGTAGATTTTTAAACAAAGGCAATTTGTTGAAAGAAAATGTACTTTTTTAAGAAAGGGTACGTATTTTTAAAAAAATTAATTTTTTTAGGAAAAGGTACTTTTTGTAAGAAAAAGGTAGATCATTAAGATTAGGCATTTTTTTATGAAAATGTACTTTAAGAATATGAATACGTATTTTTTTTCAGAAAATATACTTTTTTTAAAGAAAAGGCACTTATTTAAGAAAGTATTCTTCATTTAAACTTCTTTCACTTTGGCTTTTCTAAATTTACTTTTTATTGGGTTCAAAACTACAATATATACTAAATATTCGTTACAGGGTTAACCTAGAAAACTTCCCATTAAACAAGAAATTTCCCAACATATATTAGTCTAGACACAAACCAAATCAAAAGTTGATAAAACTGGGTTATAGTACAGGGTGGAGCGCGACAATTTGCTTTTTTGCACTGCAGGCTGTGGCGGCACTGTTGGTCGAAGAGAGTGGAGAGTGTGCGTGGCTTATATAATAGTGTTAATAGTTAATAGCTTAGCATAATAGTGTTAAAAAAAATTGTTTAATCGTTTTTCATTTAACCCCCATCTCGCAAAGTGCGATACGGAACTTCGTTCCAAAAACATACTAAAACCCAACAAGTCATCCAAGCAAGAGTGAAGCCGGCCGACAATTAGCCGATGCTCCGCCTACAATTTATCGAACTTCACGACGCCGCCGGTATAGGTGGCTTCAATCGGGTGCAAATGGGAGGCGATTTGACCGGTTGATACGATTTCAAAGATTTAGTTGTAAAATAAATCAAAATAAAACTTAACTGGTAAAGAAAGAATACTTTTTTTGTTATACCGCCGCCGTCGATAGTTTGGTGTCGCCTTCGCCCACTGCACACCATAATGCCATTATTAATTAATATTGTGAAAATTTGATGGATTTTAAATTTTTTTCTCCAAGGCCGACAATTAGCCGATGCTCCGCCTACAATTTATCGAACTTCACGACGCCGCCGGTATAGGTGGCTTCAATCGGGTGCAAATGGGAGGCGATTTGACCGGCTGATACGATTTCAAAGATTTAGTTGTAAAATAAATCAAAATAAAACTTAACTGGTAAAGAAAGAATACTTTTTTTGTTATACCGCCGCCGTCGATATTTTGGTGTCGCCTTCGCCCACTGCACACCATAATGCCATTATTAATTAATATTGTGAAAATTTGATGGATTTTCAAAATTAAAATTGTTTTTCAATTAGACAAGATATTCTCAAATATCATTCAAAAAACTAGCAAAGTTTTACAAAAGCAAGTCTTTCCCAAACATCTCGAGAACCTTAAGAGTCAAAATCGACATAACCGCATATGTTTTATAGGTTTTTACTAGTTCCTTAAATATAAAAAAAAATATTTCCAATTGAAACAAAAAATGTTTCTGATGATTAAATATGGGCTCCAGTAAAGTTTAGAAATTTTGATAGCCCACTACCTCCGCTATCTCTTTGTAAAATTTCAACTTGATCGACTAGTCCATAAAAAACGGCTATAGTTTTTGGGGAATGCCCCACTGTGCTTCCTACAAAATTTAAAATGCTTACTTAGTTTAATACCTGGGTTTTCCAATAGGTACATGACAACTTTGAATTTAATTTGTGAACGCACTATTTCACTGATCATCTAACTGTTTCTTTCCATTTGTTCAGTAAACTCAACAGTTTCATCAAGTACACGAACGAACAACGTTCTTAAGAACTGAGCATCGCAAAAACCAATTAATGGCGAATTTTGTGTCAAGATTTTGGTTTACACCCATACAAGATCAAGCTGACTAAAGAATTGACGCCGATGGACCATTTGACGTGATGTACGTTCTCCGATTGGGCTCTGGAGAACATGCGTCAAGATGATGAATTTCATCCCAAAATCATCTTCAGTGACGAAGCTCATTTTTGGCTCAATGGGTTCGTCAATAAACAAAATATGCGTTATTGGTTTGGTTTCATGAATCACCACTTCATCCACCAAAAATAACTGTTTGGTGCGGTTTGTATGCCGGCGGCGACATTGGGCCATATTTTTTTGTCGACAATAACGATAGTCACGTTACTGTGAATGGCGATCGTTATCGCGCCATGTTTACCGATTATTTTTGGCCCGAATTGGAAAACATGGACTTAGACGACATGTGGTTTCAACAGGAAGGTGCCACAAGCCTCACAGCACATGTTACAATCGATGTATTGAAGAGTAAGTTTGGTGAGCATGTTATCTCAAGAAATTGGCCGCCTCGTTCGTGCGATTTAACGCCTCTAGACTTTTTTCTTTGGGCTACGTCAAATCATTGGTCTATGTCAACAAGCCGACGACGTTGGAAGAACTCAGAGCCAACATTGAACGCGAAATAGCGGCCGTTACGTCCGAAATGTGTGACCGAGTCATCGAAAATTGGGTCCAACGAATCGACCGCTGCCGTCGTGCCCGCGGTGGCCATATGAACGAAGTCGAGTTCCATTCATAAATGTTTTGATTGTATTTCAAGTCGATCATAAAGTTTGGGAAATATCTCAAATGGTTTGCGTTTTATTTAAAAAAAAGTTGTCAAGGCTTTATTGGAAAACCCTTTACATGGTACAAATTCAGTGCATTTGTGACAGTTTTCAGATTTTCTTAATCTTGAAAGTATAACAATTTAAGGACACATAAGTCAGTGAAACTAAAAGAGGTTATTTTTTTACGTACATATTTCTTTCCCCAACGTTATCAAATCCTTTCACTGATATATACAAATTCCAATCCTTTTGCTAACAGCAAAGTCTTTTCTTATGTTCCCTGTCAAAAGCTTATCAAAATTTCCTCATGCAGTTTAGATTCCGCGATGTAATCCTTTTTTCCTCGCAGACATTAACATTGAATATGATTTGCCGTTCCATATCAAATATTGTATAACATCATTCATACGGGAATATGTATATGAATGAAAGGATATGTTCGTGTTATACCTCAGGATATGTTTTTCGTGTTTTTTTTTTGTCACATTCGCATAAATCCCTTCGCAGACACTACACACTTTTCGTATTGAATATCAATCATGTAGTGATTTGTTTTGGATTTTGATGTTTTAACATGATTTTCGCATTTTTATCAATAATATTTTGTTGGAGGACATTTCTATCGCGTTCACTTTGGTCGTCATCCAACTTTGTTGAGTTCGATGAAAATTTAAATGGTTCTCATTGCCAATGAGATTCAATCAGGCGAAAAGTTATAATTAACAAGTATCCACATTCAACATGTGAAGATCAATCAAACCAAATTGTGGGAATTATAGATTCCCGTTTTGTATTTACAACATATACACGCTGAAAAATCTGTCTTTTTTTGTTGTTTGGCTGCAAATATAAAGTGTGTTTGGAGCTTGTCGCAAATATAATATACTTGAGTCCAAACACATTGTGTTTGCTATTCAATATTACATATTTGAGAGACAGTGATTAATATGATTAATATGTTTGCCACCCAAATTTATCTGAGTTTGTGTATAAATACAGCTGTGTTTGTTGCACTGTTCATTATCTCACGAGAGCAAGAGAATAAAAGAGGGATAGATAACGAGAGAGTATATCTTGTAAGTGTGTATCTGTATTTTTGCATTATTCTCTCAGTCGTTGATTCATAAATATTCCGGAATGGGCGTGTAAATTGCAGATGAAGTCACTGTTTCGTATTTTGTCTGTTGTATTACATTTAAATTTCATGTATTCAGTCGTCAATGGTTCATTGGGCAGAGGATATCAAAAGCGCTTGGTCAGTGAAACCAGAATAATCGAAGGCTGGGACGGATAAATGGTTTGTCATGTTGCTTTGGCTTTTGTGTATGTGTTTGCCAGTAAGCATTATACTGTTTACAAATAAACATATGAATGTTTGCAGTGTGTTCCAAATCTATTCATTGTTTCTGCATATTATGTTTGGGAGAATATGTTAGAGAGACCGTTATTTTTCAGCGTGTAATAAACAAAATAAGATATTTTGTTCGCACCAAAACACTTGTAAGAACCTTTAGGAAATCAATTTTTTAAAATCAATTCATACAAACTACTCGTTCAAAACGCAAGGCTCAAGCTATAAATTTAGGATTCCTCCCTACCGATATTAAACCTGTTCAACAATATTTAAAGCATTCTTGTTCTCACAATTCAATTTCTAAACAACATTTTAAAACACTTTCGCAGTTAATAATTCTCAAGTAAATTCATATTTAATCATTTCCAGTCTGGTGCTTTGTTGGTTTTTCTTAAATTTGGCTATGGGTTTCCTTCTCAAAGGAAAACAAATCCTTTTTGTGCAATTTATGCAATCACTTGGTTCTATTTGCTAAGTGCCAACCCACAAAAAACAACAGACATCCAATATAAATTCAAAGACTTCAAAACAAACATAAATGAAATGATTATAAGCCAAAAAGATTTGGTCGTACAATGAACAGAGACATTTGCTGCAAAATGTTCACAAATCTGTGATATAGGAATTGCATCCTTTCTACCCACATCATATCCATTGTTGGGCGGGTAAATTATATACTGGGGTAGGCAGTGAAACATTTTTGCAATTAACAGAAATAATAGCAACAACCGACTTCAAAAAAAAAAAAAAAAAGAATGGTGTGATAAACGAGTAAGGAAGAAAAAACCATTCTACACATCATCGTCATCATTGGCAGTGGCAACAGTAGTGCATTTGACCAACAACATCATCGTTGGATATGAGACTGAACATGTCCACCTAAGTCCAAGTCGTAAATATTCTAAATGTCATTTTGAAATCCTAATTTACGCTTCGACGATCTGAAATGCACATTTGTGCATTAGAAAATCTAAAATGAATTTAACTTCATTTTGATGCACTCTACGTACAATAGGAGGGCATTCCAAGTTGTAGCTTTTGCTTATATCCACACAGGCCGATGAGTAATTTGTTGTTGTTCAATACCTGCCTTGTATTAAAGGGTTCAGGAGGAATATGATTTAGCGATTGAAGTCAGTATTCAAATATCAATAATTCGCCTTCGTGCGTTTATCCCCAGTGGTCCAATGTGATAATATACACTGGGAAAGATAATTTTTGAACAACGTAGCATCAATTCGTGCCATCGGAATTTGTTGATTGAAAATTAATTTGGGGCTATTTGCTGGCCTACCATTACTATTTGCCCCTAACGGGTGAAAGTATCATTCGAATCTAAAAACATCAGACACAATTCAACAAAATTAGTAAAACTTCTTGGTGTACAAGGATATTGCAAGGATAAATTAACGAATAAAAAAATTTTACATTTGTTGTTCGATATTTCGTAAACTACATATTGCTAAATCTGATTCGTATCTGTATTACGAAAACTCTTCCCAATACTCAATTTGTCATAAAAGATTAATATTAAATGTGTTTTTTTTTTACCCCGCTAAAGTTAATTATAGCTTAATTTGTACGGGACAGGTAAGCGATATTAAGTGGCATTACAATTTCACATTTAACTTCCAACTTGATCAATAGCAATGTTGCCATATGTTCCATTTCAAGTAATGGCAAAACAAAATTATCTTAGATAAATTTTGTTATCATTTCTTGCGAATGAAAGTGTCATCAAGGAGAGATTCAAAAACAGAAATATTGCAAAATGGCTTACACATTTCAAGTTCATTAAAATTATTTTATTTAATGGAAGACTACATATACTTTTATATCCCTAAATTTGGAGGATATATTTGTATTTTCGATTGAAAACACAATTGGATTTAAATCGTTCACAACAACGCGCGGTAATGTTTTTTTGGTTATACATATTGAGCATGGTAGAATTATCTATCAGGTATAGTCGTTTAAACTGGTGATGACATGTTTAAACTGGTGATGACATTTCTTTATATTAACTTCACCTGTCTGTATGTATGCATGCATGCCGAAAAAACTTTGGATTGATTTTTAACCCTTTTCCCGTGATCCAATCGAGCTGAAACTTCGCAGGCAAACTAATGGTGAAAAATGAACTATCAAAATATGGGCAGGATTGGACAAAGGGGCGTGGTAAAAAACCATGTGTCATATATAAAGAATTTATAGAGAAAAACCATGTTTTTTACGGGTTGGTTTTTAAATTCTTTATGTTGGGTAATTCCAAAACAAATCAGAATAGAAACCACTTGTGATTGGTATAAAATTTGCACAGTAGTTTCTCATCGTCCATACGAATTTGATGACACCAGAAATGAGTCAAAACTCAAAGTAGTTTTTGTTTTATGGTTCGCTGAAGTAGGTATTGTTTGGCACTTTCTGAAAAAAGGACCTGAATTAAAAATGGCACAACTTTGGAATGCATTAATGGATTTCCAAATGTTGGACATCATTTTAAAGCTTGCAAAACCCGCTTTACAACAGTCATGTCGTTCTGGTTCAATTATATTGAAATCTCCAAAGTGTATTTTATCCTTGAATATCCTGGCATAACGTATCTTTAATTTTTGATTTCCCCCACCAAAAAGAAAGTCCATATTTTCCTCTATATTATAGCCAAATTTCCAAATGGGATCTCCATGGGAAAAATCGATACATAAGGTTTGGTAAAGACTGCTCGAATTTTGCTGTTTTAGTTTCGATTTTTCAAGAAGTGATCACGTATAACAATCGTAACCATCGACTACGTAACAAAATCGTCGCCGAAGTTGAAAAATGGAGAAAATAATTCAAAAATATCTGTTTGCTGGACAAATACACACAGACTTCTCATATCTTCTTAAAGAAGGTATGCAGCGTTTGAAAGGCGTAAGTTTCTTTTTTTTAAATCCGGTAAGAAAGTGAAATTCAGCCCTTTTTGCGATAAGACGCACCGTTTAGAAGATACGGGCATTTTTATATTTTCAAGTAGTGATCACGAAATTCAGCTCATTTTGAGATTAGACGCGCACCGTTTAGAAGATACGACCATTTTTATGTTTTTAAGAAGTGATCACGAAATTCGGCTGTTTTTGCGATTAGACGGCCATTTTTATATTCTTAAGTAGTGATCACGAAATTCAGCACCGTTTGGAAGATATGGGCATTCTTTATATTAACTTCACCTATGCATGCCGAAACAACTTTGGATTGATTTTTAACCCTTTTCACGGGAAACTTCACAGGTAAACTAACGGCGACAAACATTAAATGTCAAAATATGGGCCGGATTGGACAAAGGGGCGTAGTACCTCCCATACAAATCACAAATTAAAAATCCATTATTTCTGCTCCTGTTAACGGTATTTGTACAAAATTGGGTATGTTGGTTAAGTGTACATATTCTAAGATCTGCTGCAAATATGGGCGGGATTGGTTGTCATTTAAAGTTTGTGTCTGGAGTAATGTGCAAAATAAAAAACCATATGTCATATATAAAGAATTTATAGTCAAAAACTATGTTTTTAACGGGTTGGTTTTTTTCCATGTCATTTTGTATTGTTGGCATATATTTGTGTAGAGTTTGACAACTGAAACGAATGAACGAAAATAAAATGTCTGTTGTTGCTGCTTACAACTACAACAACATTTGCTGCTACCATGTATTTGTTGGCACTGGCTACAAACGTGTTGCCGTATCGCATTTTTTTTCACCCATTACAGTAAATGTTGCCACATTTCGTAGTATAAAGTGTGGATCGTTTTATTTGGAAAGTCATAAGTGACGACAGCTTAATGGAATAAAAAAACAGCCTTATTGAAGAAATCTTGTTCCTCTATTAAATCAGTCTATATTTTCAGTTTGGATTCAAGCTTCCGGATTACGATACGAACCGGGTGACTACTCCGGTGCCGCACTTCTGTAACTTTTTAACGATAAAAATCCGTTGTTAAATTATCAAATTTCAATACAAAATTTCCAAAGTTTTTCAATTTAACTGCCGATTTTTGTCGAATTTGGGCACTGGTACTGTTTAAATTTTAGATTCAGAAAAAACACAGTATCTTATTAACAATTGGGGTTCGAAGAAAGTTTCTTTGGTGTTCTCTGTTTTTATCTTCGGTATCTTTCTTTTTGACCGTCGGTGGTGCAATGGGTAGTGTGCGCGCCTCTTGTACAGGAGATCCTGGGTTCGATCCCTGCTCCAACCACCTTAAAATTTCTTTCGACTACGGTCACCTCGCTTAGTGACGGCGACACTATCGAGTATATAGCCATGAAAAAGCTTCTCAAAATACCGTTCGGAATCGGTGTAAAACTGTAGGTCCCAATCAGTGAGTGAAAACTGGAAAGCGCACAGCTCAGTGATTGTGAGAAGTTCTCCCAGGTCCCTTCATGGGATGTAATGGGAAACCATTTATTTATTTATTTATCTTTCTTTTTGGACAGCTGACTAAATTCTTTGTCATACAGTTACACAGCTGACATTTCAAGCCTAAATTTGTGATATGTCAGACTATTTTCAGTGGTTAGTTTTCATTTAAATTGTGTTATGAATATGAATGATCAAAATGAGAATTTTCGTCATAATATACTCTTTTACTTCCCTACTTACTTACTTCTCAGGACTCGAACAATCCCTGAAGGTCAAGGACCTTACAAAACGAAGATAACATATTTTCGATCGATCTTTTGTCTTATCTCTCCAGTTGGAAATACCAAGTGTACGCATGGATTCGTCCACTTCATCACTCCAGCGAAGTCTTGGTCATTCTACGTTTCGTCTTTTTTTTGTTTTGTTTTTAATCGAGTTCGGTTTCGAAAACCCTTCGTGCTGGTTCGTCTTCATTCATTCTACCATCATGACCTAGCCATCGCAATCGCGTTATATTCATCCGCTTAACTATGTCAATGTAGGGATATGGCTCATACAGGCCATGGTGCATGCGTCGCCGATACTCGCCGTTGTGCACTATAGTGCCATACGTTTGTCGGAGTATTTTTCTCTCGAAGACTCCTAGAGATGTTTCATTTGCTTTCGATAAGCCCCAGGATTCTGAGCCATAAAGTAAGGCAGGTTGAATGAGAGTCTCGTGTAGCTGAACTATTGTTACTCGAGAAAGGGCTTTATCTCTAACGTGCTTGCTTAGCCCAAAATAACATATATTCGCAAGCACAATTCTCCGGTTGATCTCAAGGCTTCCGTTGTTGTTTTTGTTTACCGCAGATCCAATTCTCGAAAAAACCGCAGTAACTTCTGTCATTATGCGTCCAATGATATCTACATCATCAGCATACGCGAGCAGCATGTGACTTTTACTGGTGATGGTTTTATTCATGTTGACTGCAGCTTTTCTCATAATGATGTTAAGATGTTAATGAGATCGCATGATAGGGTGTCACCTTGCCCGAGGCCTCGCTTATTTTCAAAAGGTTCGGTAAAATCCTTATGAAGTCTCACTGCGGACTTAGTGTTCGTCAAGGTCATCCTGCAAAGGCGTACGATCTTTGGAGAAATACCAATAGCAATAGCAAACAAGCAATACCAGACATTGCTTCGCAGAGAGAGTTTCTCCCGTATCGGGCTATCGAAGGCCGCCTTATAATCTACAAATAGATGATGGATGTCCATTTCTTTTTCGTGGATCTTCTCTAGGATACGGCGTAGCGTGAATATCTGGTCACTGGTCATTTTCCATGTTTAAAGCCACACTGGTATGGTCCAATCAGGTCAGCGATAATTGGTTTTAGTCTTTCGCACATTATACTCGATAGAACCTTATATGCTATGGATAAAAGGGTTATTCCACGGTAGTTGGCACAGAGACTCGGGTCGCCTTTTTTAAATATGGGACATAGTACACTGAGACTCCAATCACCGGGCATGCATTCGATGTGTAATTCTTCCTTGTACCATGGCTTAGAGGGCGGATCAATAAGTCTGTGACTTTACTTCCCTCGTAGTTATATGAAATGCAACATTGGTACCACCTCTTAATATACTACTGTCAAAGTTCCGTCATTTACTTTGCGTTTAACAGCTGTTCAAAACATACAACCTCGTGCATATTTTAAAAAATGGAGAAAAGTGAATTTCGAGTGCTCATTAAACATTAGTTTTTGCGAAAAAAAAACTGTGAATCAAACCAAGGAAAAGTTTGATAAATATTATGGGGACTCTGCAGCATCAATTTCAATGGGAAAAAGTGGTTTATTGACTTTCATTGTGGTCGCACAAGTACAAATGACGCTGAACGTTCTGGGTGGCCAATTGAGGTCAATACACCGGAAAATGTCGAAAAAATCCATGATACGATGCTGGCCGATCGAAGAGTAAATGCCATAGGTATTTCAAATGGCAGTGTGGTTTCGATTTTAAATGCTCAGTTGGGTTTAAGAAAGCTGTCTGCAAGATGGGTGCCGCGTTTGCTCTCAATTGAATATAAACGTAGTCGTGTGATAACAACAAAGGATTGTTTGGTGTTGTTTAACCGCAATTCGAAGGAGTTTTTACGGCGTTTTGCAACTTTGGATGAAACATGGGTCCATTACAACACTCCGGAGACCAAGCAGCACTCGAATCAATGGGTTTCTCCGGGTGAACCGGCCCCGAAGTAAGCCAAGGTAAGTTTGCGGGCCAATAAGGTGTTGGCAACCGTTTTTTTGGGATGCACTCGGGATTACCTTCAAAAGGGAAAAACAATAAACGACGAATATTATGCCAACTTATTGGACCGATTTAACGAGGATTTAAAAAAACGGAAAAAAGTTATTTTTCAAAGAAATGGCTCGGTGGAAAGATATTTAGCTCCAACGACGAAATTATTGATCAAACAAATGCCTATTTTATGGTCCTCGAAAAATCCTATTTTTTGGAAGGGATTCAAAAATTGGATAAACGTTGGACTAAAACTAAACAACTGTGTTTCATTCAAAAAATCACGGACTTATTGATCCGCCGTAGTATTGCTAGCTTATTCTAAAACTATTGTCAAGAAGTGTTCATCTCTCTAACAGAATGATTTTTATGTGAAATATATCCATATATTGAAGTTTGATCCGAAAACCGGCTATACCGGTTTATCACGTCGGTTTCATCGAAAACTGATTTCTTAAAAATGACGAAAACCGAAAAATATCTCATATGTTCGTTGAATTCTCAGCTTGGTATCCCAGCTAATCGGATATATATTTAATCAATGACACAGTTTAACACCAAATCCTCAGCAAAGATGAGTAAATTATGAAACATGCGAGGCCTCGGACAAGGGCCATCCTATTGCGCGAACTCTCCAACATCTTAATAGCGATCATAATGAAACCCGTAGGAGTAAATACCAATAAAGCCATAAGCAGCATAAGCCACATGCTGATAACAAAGATATAATTGACCGAACTCAGGGTCAGGTTGAAGCAGAATTTTCAAGAATCGATGAGGTATTAGCGAAGGTGGTTTTGGCAGCGAAGTCAAAAATAAAGGTTTCGACGAGCAGAGATTTCTCTTAAACTGAACGGTATGTGTACGTCGACAACCATTTTAAATTCCACATACTGCATGAGTTTATTTACCTCTGATCTACCATAAACAAAAGCAACAATATTAATCGGGAAATCAAAGAGAGAATTATGCTGGAATACAGGTGTTATTTCGGACTTAGCTAGCAGTTCAGGGACAAACCCCTATCTCGAGAAACATATACGCTGAAAAACGGACTCTGTAACATATACTCCCAAACATATTCTGCAGGAAACATGTACATGTTTGGAACACACTTCAAACATTCATATGTTTGCAAGTCCCAAACACACTTGTATTTAAATGCAAGCAGCAACATGTTTACTGGCAAACATGTATGCTTTTACGTGGACACATATGAGTTCTTCCTCCCCATTTATAAATAATTAATTTTTGCATTTACTTTGCATTATTTGTTATTTTATGAATGGTCCGCCGTTCCGATTTTCTCAGTACAGGCTGGGACAACCAAAGGGCTTCACGTTGTTTCCCTTTCCAGTTTCTTTTCCCAAAATCATTTTTCACTTTGGTAGCACACATACATACAACACAAAAAACTAAAGTAACATCGCAAACCATTTAACCGTCCGAGCCTTTGTTTATTCTTTTTTCACTGATCAAGCGCTTTTGGTCTCCTCTGTCCGATGAACCATTGACGACATAATACATGAAACTAAAACGCAATACATCAGCCAAAGTAAGAAATACTGACTAAATCGTCAATTTACACACACTTTCGGGAGTAATTGTGAATCACTGACTGAGAAAATAATGCAAAAATTCAGATACACACTTACAAGATAGACTCTCTCGTTGTCCCTCTTTTATTCTCTTGCTCTCGAGACAGCATAAACAGTGCAACAAACACAGATGTATTTGTATCACAAACACATATATATTTGCATCCCAAACACATCTATTATATCATATTAATCATTGTGTCTCAAACATGTATTATTGAATAGCAAACACAATGTGCTTGGACACAAGTATACTATATTTGCGACAAGATCAAAACACACGTTATATTTGCATCCAAACAAGAAAACAATACAAATTTTTCAGCGTGTACATGCAGTAACATCAGACTGAAGATTAAATTGGCTGGCCTAGAATGGTGACTTTATTTTTATATATTCTAACGATTAAATACTGACAAACGTGTAGCAACATGCAAGGAAAGGCAACAATGTTCTAAGAAACTTGGACAATAAAGAAACTTGATGGATATGTTTTTTAACTGAAGGTAACAGATTTGCAGGATCGAAGCTGTCAAATTTAACACAATGATTTGGACCACAATGACGTGAAAACATTAAATCAGCCGCTCTACTAATTGCACCCGAAGAAGTACATACAGATCTGGGCCGTTTTGCAAGAAGCCGAAACAAAACTGCGAGTCTGCAAGAGAAAAATCTTCCGTAAAATGTATGAACCTGTTTATCAACGACGACCAGTATCCTCATCCTGTGAACCACGAGCTATACGACTTACAGCGATGCATAGATGTAGCTATGAATAGATCGACCAAGACTTCGCTGACTTAGCAGTTGAAGAGAAATCTCGAAGAATCGATTTGGTTAAAAAATATATTATCTGTTATTTGTAAGAACCCTGAAATTCAAAGGCTGTGAATGGAAATCATAAATCAGTTATATGCAGCCTGATTCATGCCGATAAGATAACAGCTTCTAATTTTAAATTCAGCAGATGAAGGGCTTGAGGCTATTGTCCCAAACCAAAGGAACGAAAACTGAACTCATGTACAAATAAAATCGTAACGGTTGTACATTTGTAAACTTTCAATGAGATATTGAATGATTTCACGGCCAGCAAATGAACGACAGTGTAAAACCGATTCAATAACCAATGAAATAATATCGTTCAGTTCATAAAGAATTTAGTTCACCAAGGGAATAAATTTAATCCATCAAAAAAAAATAGTTTCCCATTACATCCCATGAAGGGATAGGGGACTTCTTATCACAATCAGCTTTATAGTTTTATATTCACTGATTGTGTCCTGGCCGTCGGTGGTGCAATGGCTAGTGTGCGCGGCTCTTGTACATGAGAACGTGGGTTCGATCCCTGCTCAGACCACCTTACATTTCTTTCTACGACGGTCACCTCGCTTAGTGACGGCGACACTATCGAGTACTTAGCCATGAAAATGCTTCTCAAAATACCGTTCGGAACCGGTGTAAAACTGTAGGTCCAAATCAGTGAGTATAAAACTAGAAAGCGCACATCTCACTGATTGTGAGAAGCTCTCCCCAATCCCTTCATGGGATGTTAAGGGCCACCATTTTTTTTGTTATTGGGTCCTACAGCTTTACACCGGTTCCGAACGGTAGCGAGATGACCGTCGTCGAAATAAATATAACGTAGCAGGTATCGAACCAACGTTCTCATGTACAAGAGTCGCCCACACTAACCATTGCGCCACCGATAGCCACAATCTATGAAACATTAATCGGGGCCTTGAAGCATATTCATCACAGCAACGAAACACATTCATCACAGCAACGAAACATTTTCGCTGCGCCGTTGCATTAGTATACGTTGAAACGATAAACAATTTCACACTAGTGACGAAGGATTTCCTTTCAGAGTTTTCGGTAATTTACAGTCATCGTGACAATAAAAACCTACGGTACTCCGTTTCAATAAATTTGGGATCAAAGTTCTGTGATACAAGTACGCACTGAAAAAAAACGGCTCCAGCAACATATTGCAGGAACCGTGTATATGTTTACAAGTATTCTTTTCCTGAATTGAAGATCTGCTGTTTTTTTTTTGTTTCTTTGTTCTCTCTCACGTTTTTCTTTTCAGCAGTTTTTATGTGTGCAGATTTGGGCCACAAAAATATATATTATAACATATTAATTTTGTGTTTCGAACATGCAATATTGGACAGGAAACACAATGTATTTCGACACAAGTAAACTATATTTGCGACAAGCTGCAAACACGTTATATTTGCATCCAACCAACAATACCAGATAGATTTTTCACCGTGTATTTAAGAATATAACGATTTCTTATTTCTGTAGTTATTTATCAAATATGGAGTGAAGTGATGTAAAACTACACGCTGAAAAACACAGCCTCTGTAATATATTCACGCAAATACATTCTGCAGGAACCATGTACATTTTTGGAAGACACACTATACATTCATATATTTCCAAGTTATAAACTCACTTCTATTTAAATGCAAACATTAGCATGTTTACTTGCAAATATGAATACTTTTTCGTGAGCCATATGCGTGTTTCATCCCAAAACATCCATACAATGCATGAAACTAAAACGTAACAGATCAGCCAACACTTCATTTCCACACACATTCAGGAATAGTTATGAATTGCTAACTGAAAAAATAATCCAAAAATACAGTTAAAAACTTTCTATAGCACTATCTTTGGCTGAGAACAATCTGTCTGCCCCTCTTTTATTATTTTGCTCTCGACAGTATGGCTACAAAAAAAAACTGCAGGAAACAGTGCACCAAACACAGCTGTATTTGAATCACAAACAATGCTGTACTTGGATCACAAACACATATGTTAGAATATTGTGTGTCAAACATGTAATATTGAATAGCAATCACAATGTGTTTGGACGCAAGTATGCTATATTTGCGACAAGCTCCAAACACACGTTATATTTGCATCCAAACAAGAAAACAATACAGATTTTTCAGCATGTAGATATGTTTAAATTAAAGATTTTAATTCTGCCGATGTCAACGAAATGTCGAGAAATATATACAAAGGTTAACTGAAAGTTCTACTGTAAAGTAAACAAAAATTTTTTCCCATTACATCCCATGATAGAAAGTAGAGACCTTCTCATAGTCAGCGCACTTTGCAGTTTCTATTTGTACACTCATTTATTGGAGCATATAGCTTGACAACAGTCCCGAACGGGTTTTGGTGTTTTATTATGGAACGCAGTTTGTTTGAAACGAGGATCATGAAGTATTGACTGAAGATCACTTGGCACAGGTTACTAACAATCTATTTATCATATTTTACTTTTACTATCATATTTTACTTTTTTACTATGTAAATCATGCTATAGAATTGTATAAAGGAATAAGAAGAAGTCTCAATGATATACAAAATAACTTGTCAAATGCCAAATAAAATCTGAATAACACGTTATTCATGTAAATATTTTTAAACAAAAATCAAGAAGTGTGGGTAGACATGCCCCGCCTAGCTTAGGCAACTTGCTTCCGAATGTTAAGGTCATTGGTTTGCGGGTTGTAGTAGATCTTATTATATGCCAGGCCAGACTTCTTACTATTTCTCACTGTCACAAATTAATACATCAATTATTTGCGAAGTCTATAGTACCGGCTGTAGAATTTCCTACAATTTCATTTTCCCATTCTACTCTTCCCTAAGTCTTTACGAGCTTTTAAAATGTTGAGAATTCTTTAGAAAACAAATAGGCATAGATGCATTTTTCTGCAGCGAGCAGAAATCCTAGTGTATAGGTAATGTAGGCATGCCCATACTTGCGCCTTTCTGCCATTCTACATACATTTAGTCATCATCACAGTCCACATTACAGTTCCACCGTTTGACCACCACCCTCCCCTTCTCAATCAGCAATGAAAGGAACGCAATTTTGTCCATCGTATTGTAACGTGCAATCAAAAATGTTCAAATGTTCTCTATGTTTGTTGTTGTTACCATTTGCAAATATGTTTTACTTTTTCTAAACCATCAAAATCACCCAACACCCACTTAACATCCAACACCAGCCCCACCCACTGGCATGACGCCACACACTCGCCCACTTTATATAAATCGGATTTGAAAAAAAGATTTAAGCTTTTACTCGTATATGAGTGTGTGTATGGCAATAGGTCTCAAATTGAACTGAGTGAGTTGAGGTCTAAAACCTCATAAAATTTGTATACACACCACTCTGTGCAATGTTAGCTTTTCATCTGCTCTACGGGAACCTCAACTTCACTTAACCTCCACTGCATCCTCCTTCTACTGGCTGGTGTTCCTCGATACCGATTCACTAACTCCGAATCACCTCACCTCACCTCACCTCACCTCACCCTACTCCACTCCACATTCAGTTCTTCCATCAATCGACTCTTTGACCTGTTTTGATGGTTTGTATTTTTGGTTTTTGTGAAATTAGTGAATAAACGCCATAAAACAATATGTTTCATAGCTTCATAGCGTTCGTTTATCGTTCATCTTTTGTAGTCCTTTCCCCTATCCTTTGCCTGGCATCGGTTGTATGTGAAGCAGCTAGGTGGATATATACGAGTACGAGTACTCGTGTGGCAAATGGAACATGTGCATATTTTGTTGCCAAAATACATTCGGCCATGTCCATACTCAACGTTGGTTAAAACGAAATTTACATTTCTTTGTTTGTTCGTATGCGTTTCAAAGGCTTTCCCCCATGTGTGTGTATGTGCGTGTGTAAGTTCTAGGTCCTTGTTTGTGCCAGTGTGATGCAGTGAGTTGCATAAGTTTGGTACAGTGATTTGGATAAGTAGGTCTTTGTTTTTGTGGCTTTCAAACACATTCGGAAAACGTCGTAAATACTATTGATATATTTGCCTCAACATATTGAAACACAGGTTTTAATTTTATCGTCAAGTACACGAAAGTGCAAAATTTTAAATTTTTTTAGTGCCTGTTCCTCAACGTCGAACGACAGTTTTCGTCTGTATTCTAATCGAAGGACCTTGGTTTCAAAATCTTGTAATTTCAACACGTCCGCAAACGTAAAATGTCTCCATATCGAATGTGCTGTCATTTGAGATAGAAGATAAAGTCATTCGAACAAATAAAAATTGGAAGCAAACTACTTGAAGAACCCAATTTCAGTCGAAATCGAGTGACTGACTTCGCTCGAGCAACATTTACTATATTTTATATTATACACTGAAAGAAACTTTCTTTTTAAGGTTTTACAAAATAACACAGCAAAAAAGAAAATACTACTAGCTCTTGTAAATACATCGTATCATCAGCAAATAAATGCAGAAGAATTCTTGCTAATAAGTTATAATAAAAAATTTGGAAAGATTTAATAAACCTATGCAGTGTTCAGATCTTAGTCTTTTTAGGCCATTGTGATACTGCGGGCAAACGGATTAAGCGACAGCTCTATCTGAGAAACATTTACAACACGCCGAAAAAAACGGCCTATGTAACGTATTCTCCCAAACATACTCTGCAAAAACCATGCATATTTGTGGAACACACTTCAAACATTTACATGTTTGCAAGTCCCAACACTCATACGTCGTCGGTTGATTATTGTTTTGTCGTACGCGACAGTTATGTCTTTTTCTAGTTTATGTTGTGTTAATAGGTTTTTGTGCGTTCTCTTTCCGAATCTGTTGTCAGATTTTTGCTACTTATATCTTACCATTACAGTTAGATTTACTCTAATTTGCTTTTATATTCCCGAAAATTGCAACAATTGGCGTTTACGAGAAAACAACGATGTCGACGATGTATTTAAATCCAAACATTAGCATGATGTGTATGTTTTTACGTGGAAACATATGTGTGGTTCATCCCAAACATCTATATACCTACGTGGAAGCATTCGCGTGATTCCCCCAAAGCTCCATTTACTTACGTGGAAACATATAAGTATTTCCTCCCAAATATAATAATATTCGGAAACGAACTATTCTTTGATTTCAATGTATATGTATTATTTATTATAATTAACTTTATCAATATAAATCCACATTTATAAATAATTAATACAAAAAATTAAAAGACTTAAAGCGGGCCTATTTACATTTACATACTTGCATTGAATGCATTATTTGTTTGTTTTGTTTGTTCTTTGTTGTCTCTCGCGTTTTCTTTTTCAAAATGTTTCAAGTATGCGTTGATTATCACTATGGAAATATATTTAATTACTTGTGTTTTTTTCTAATATTTTTCACAAACGGTCCACCGTTCTGATTTTGGCGGACAGACAAAGGGCTTCCCGTTATTGCCATTTCCAGATTCTTTCCTAAAAATCGTTTCTCATGTACGAAACCACAAAACCAAAGTAACATCCAAAACCATTTAACTATAAGAGCGTTTGTTTATTCTTTTCTCACTGCTGAAGTGCTTCAGATATCCTCTGTCCGATGAATCATTGACGACAGAATACATGAAACTATAAGGCAATATATCAGCCAAAATAAGAAAGACTGACATCATCTTCAATTTACAAGTACATTCAAGAATATTTGTGAATCAGTGACTGAGAGAATAATGCATAAATACAGATACAGACTTACAAGATACACTCGCTCTCGTTGTCCCTCTTTAATTATCTTGCTCTCACGAGAGCATGAACAGTGGAACACACGCAACTGTATTTGTCTCACAAACATATATAAATTTGGGTAGCAAACACATGTATTATAACATATTAATTCTTATGTCTCAAATATGTAATATTGAATAGTAAACACAATGTGTTTGGAAACAAGTATATTATATTTGGGACAAGCTCCAAACACACGTTATATTTGCAGCCAAACAACAAAAAATTAAAGATTTTTCAGCGTGCACATCAAAAAGCTCAAAATCCTAACATCTTCAAATCCTAAATTAAAATATTCTCTCAGGTCCCTAAAGAACCATGATATCATAGTAGACATCCTCCTGCTGACCAGTACTGAATATGGCAGAAAATATGTTCATTGGATTCTTTCTCATAGTTACAGCTTCTATGGTTGTCAATGGCTTTGACTCGCCTCATTTCTCCTAATCAGACAACACCATTGTTAAAACTGACAAAGTCATTAGGATTTTGGGCCTAAGTAGATTCGCCTCATTTCTCCTAATCAGACAACACCATTGTTAAAACTGACAAAGTCATTAGGATTTTGGGCCTAAGTAGAACCTGCGTACAAAATCTGTGCACCCTGTCCCACAATTCAGCATTATCACATAGCAGCGATTGCATAGGACATATCTACAGATCGGTAGGAGAATGCAATCACATTCCAATTCTTATGGAACTTGTGAGGTAGTCCCTACGCTTGCCAGTTTATTCGCTCTGCTATTTCAAGGAATGTGGACGTGCCCAGGTGCCCTTATAAGGTAAAATTGTACTGCTGGACCATGTCGTTAAGATATCTGCGACACCCCTGAGTAGAAGCTAAGTCCAGGAAAACTGATTCCAGGTATTTGGTTGCAGAAGGAATCTATGCCCATAAGTGCCTGACTATTATCCCGCAACCAAGCGGTCACTTCGATAATACCAAACAATGTCATACTGGTAAACACTACAAGGATCAGGTAGTTTACCAGAGAGAGGCAACCCTATTTCCCCAGAATAGACTTCATACCATACCTGGTCATTCAGATTATCCAGTTTTCAAAATTTCATTCCGGTATGAGAGTTTCCATATTTCCGATCGAATATTCGCTCCGCTTTCGAACGTTCCTTCCAACCTTTCAACACAGCACATCACCTACTCAGATCATGACTCACTGTTACAGGTCATGACTCAGATCATGACTCACTGTTACAGGTCCCATGACTCACTGTCACAGGTCCCTACAATGCCCACCAGTAGCAAATTTAATATTACATACAGTGCATCAGTGGGAGTGGTGCGCAGAGAATCCGGAATGCACAGAAGCGTCATTCTTAGAACCCTAGTCTCAGTTGTGCACAGGGCCTGACTTAGCGTCCTTGGCGCCCCTGGGCTAAATGTTTTTTCCGCCCGAATAATTTCCCAACCCCATTACAATTTTCATAAAAAAAATCAAAATTTTATTTTTCTTTGAGATAATACAAATAATACATCGTTTCATTAATCTTAATATTATTTTATATCGATTATATATGAGACTTGAATAGCTTTTGATAGGCTCCGTTGAAGCAAATTCAATAAACCAAAATAAATTCTTTAATACAAAAAAAAAATGTATACGTATACTCATGTATAAGTAAATAGTTATTAAGTTTTATGTAAATAAGTTTTTCTGTACGAGATGGGTAAGTTTATGTCTATATTTTTCGAGAAGCACTTCATTAATTAAATAAAACTTTGTTTTCTTGATTTGGCTTTGGCAAACTTTTCAATGATTTCATCGAAAGATAAGCTGCATAAAATATCACTCTCTATGTATAAAATAGCAAGTCCTTGAAGTTTTTCTTGTTGAAGAGAAGATCGAAGATAATTTTTCACTCTTTTCAGTGCTGAAAATGACCTTTCTCCAGAGCAATTAGTTACAGCCATTGTTAAATAAATTCGTAGAATTATTTCAATGTTGGTATAAATTGAGCCAACATTTAAACTTTTTATAAGTTGTAACAATTGTTGTGGAAATAACTTATCTTCAACTGTGTCAAGACTCTTCATAAATTTATTCTCCTTTAAAAACTGAGCCAAATTAACACATTCTGTAGGAAAAGTGGCATCCAAGTCGGCATTATATACTTGTTGGAGTAGATTTGCCTTATGCCGTATTTCAGAATTATTCAAATCTTTTAAGTTCCACAGAAAATCAAAATTTGAATTCAATTTCGTATAAACGGACAATCTTTCCTCTATATTTTGTATAAGGCTGTCGATAGCAACGTAGTATTTTTCAATTCGAAATGATTGTTTGCCGGTAAAATTAGTATGATCTTCAATATTCAATTTCAGTCTCTTTTGTCTCTTTGAATCTTTACTATATTCGGTAGTACCACATAAATGTATAGCCTCAGTCTCAAGTATTTGGAACTCACTTTCCTCCCTCAAAACATTTAAAGCTGAGATAAGTGATTTATATAAATTCACAACAACAGATAGATTTATATCCACAGCCTGCAGTTGTACGTTAACATTATGGAACTGCTGAAGAACACGGTTCCAAAAACACAACATTATTGTCATTTCTAAAGTCTTCACATTCTCATAAATAAATTTTGCTTCCATTTTTGTCTCCGTCTTTTGAAGTGGATCCTTTTTAATGTCGTCTAAGGCAGCAATAACTTTATCATATGATTTATATAATGCTTTACTGGCATCACTTCTAGCACTCCACCGTGTTTTTGATAAACTTTTTAGTGTTAGAGAGTCTTTATCAAATTTGTTTAGTAATATTTGCCACCTAGATACCGATCGAGCAAAGAATGTGTATAGTTGTTGTTCTAACGAGAAAAATTTCACGGAATCATTACTACTTTCTGTAGCAGCCGAGCCCGCAAGTTGCAATGAATGAGCTGCGCAAGGAACATAAAACGCAACTGGGTTTCTTTGCTTTATCCTTGACTGGAGTCCTTTATACCTTCCTGACATGTTGCTGGCATTATCATAACTTTGGCCACGGCAGTTGTTAATATCCAATTTCAATGTTTCAAGAATAGTCACCATTACAACATTTTCAATATCCTCTCCACTATGACCACTATTGGGCAAAAATGTTATAAAACGTTCGACTGGATATCCAGAAGGCAAAACATAACGAATAATGAATGTCAATTGGTCTACGTGCGAAATATCGGGAGTTGAATCTACACTAATTGAATAATATTTCGCATTGGTGACTTCCGTGATTATAGCCTTTCTTACACAGTCTGCTTGTAATATTATTAATTCATCTACTATAGTCGATGATAAATATGATGGTATGCCGGTTCCTTTGTTACCATAACGAGCAATGTGTCCAGCCATAAATGGATCAAACTTAGATATTAATTCAATGCAGCCGAGAAAATTTCCATTTTGTGGTGAACCAATGGTTTCGTTTCTTCCATACAATGCCAATCCGCGTGAAGCAAGAAATTTAATGGTTTCTGATACGCGTCTCAAAACGTTACGCCAATACTCAACCTCTTCGTTGTACTGCTTAGCAATTTCGGTATCTACTCTACCCTCAATTCTCTCTCTTGTGCAATATTTTGATACACATTCTCGATGCTCCAGACTATTTTCATGCTCGGCTATCATATGGAAGTGTTTCCAATCATTGAATCCTTGATTGGCAAAAGTAGTCTTCCCGTTGAAAAGTTTGCACGGACCACAAAAAACTTTACCTGTAGACTCGGAGTATACTAACCAACACCGGTTAATAATTTCACCGTTGGCTAATGGTTTTAAAAACATTGCTTTTGTTAGATACCGGCTTTGAGTATTATATTTTCTTTCTGATTTACTAAAATCTTTTCCGTCATTTTGTTGCAATCCAGTGGAAAATATAAAATTCCGCAAATTCTCATTTACTAGCTACAGAGCAGGATCGTAGCTTAGAACTTCTTCAGTTTCTTTGGCTTGATAAGCAGTGGTAGACACAACATTCTTATTGTTTTGGTTATTTGAGGATAAAGGTCCGATGCTTAAACTGGGCAAGGCTTGTGGCATACAATCAGGAATTTTCTGATTTTCTGATGACAATGACTCCATGTTTAAGTTGATATCAGATTCAGACGGGAGTACCGAGACAGGCACTCTGCTTGAGGAACAGGAATCTAAGTTAACATTACTAAAAAATGATGACAGCTTCGGAGTCTTTTTCAGAACTTGTCCTTTCCGTTCTTCCCTCTCCTTTGCCTGCTTTCTGAACATTGCGCCGCTAGGTTTTTTATATGGTTCTGTCATTTTCTTTAGAATTTATAAAATCTATTTTAAATGTAAAAAATACTAATCACATAATATTGAAAAACAAATTTAACACGTACCTTTTTTAAAACTTAAAACTTAACAAAAAATTACACCAGATTACTTGTAAAACTTCACTAATCAAAATAACAAACTTGAGGTCTAACTGGTAGTGTAAATGAACAATTTTCAGGATTTCGGAGAAAATAAATCAAGCAAAAAACCTATGCTTTGTTGTTCGTTTCGCTGAGTTTACCCACACCATAGGCGTAAATGTAAATGAAAATATCGTTACTTTTTCTCTGCTTTAAAGAGACAACTCATGATACAAGGTAGTAGCACTAGGTGTGAATGTTTCTGTATGGCATGTTCAACAGTCATTTTATTGCTGCAGTCCTTGCTTGCTCACACATGGACTTTCATATTAAACACAATTGTATACCACCAATAAAAAATATTAAAATCAGCTGTTCAAATAACACAACCTTGTTAGGTTGTGATCCGTATTGGTTTCTGCTTAGCAGTGTTGCCACTTGTTAATAAAACTCTTATGCAAATCAGTGCGGGAACACAATTAATAATTTAAGGTTAATATTGTTGTTGTTTGTTATTTATTTCGCATATTAAAAACATAATTTTGCACAGTCTGGGATTAAAAATATTCAAATAGTTTTTAATATTCTTCTGTGATATTTACATATGTATGTATATAAAAAACGACGATGTATTCGAAATTTAACGCAAAAAATTTTCCGCCCCTAAATCTCTGGCGCCCCCGGGCTACAGCCCAATTAGCCCATATGGTTAGTCTGGCCCTGGTTGTGCACCACAAGAGGGCTTCTCAACCAATTGCCCCCACATAAACTATTATCGGTCTCTCCACCGCAGCATAGATCCAGTTAACAATACGTGGTGAAAGCCCCCATTAACTAGCCCAAATCCTTCTATAACCCTCCTACAAGTGTCACCCTGGCTTCGTGGAATATATTGGGTTTAATTTCAGATTCGTTTAAAGTAGATTCCAACGCGAGTATTTTATACATTCGGGTAAAAATAACCAGTTTGGTCTTGGCCGGGTTCACATCTAGAATTCCATTTAGCTACAGAGAAGTGTTGACAAGGCACATTCTTGAGATGTGCCTCTATTGACCTACCTAATATATGTCGGCCGAAATCAATTCTGTCGGAACCAATTTGCGTAACCCACGCACTGAAAGAAATCGGTACCTGTAACATTACGCAGGAACCGCATATATGTTTGGAACACCCATATACCTATGTGCAAGCATTGTTTTCCTGAATTCAAGATCTGTTTCTTTTTGATTCTTTGTTGTTTGAAACGTTTTGTTTTCAGAATTGAGAACTTCATTATAAATTAGTTATATATTATACCATATTAAACATCGTGCCTCCAACATGTAATATTGGGGAGCAACCATAATGTGTTTGTGTACAAGCATACTATATTTGCGACAAGCTACAAACACGTTATATTTGAACCCAAGCAACACAAAAAAGACTGACTTTTCAGCGTGCAGTCTCCTCTTAACCAGTATATAAGGTATGCCTTTAAGTCCACGTTCATGCTAAGATAGAGCTTCATCTAACACACTGGACGTGACATTATTGAACTTAGCCTCAGTATCAGGAAAGTCCACCATCCCCGCTGAAAAAACGCCATCTGTAACATTTTCTCTCAAACACAATCTGCGGGAATCACCTACATGTTTGGAACAAACTCCAACCATTCATGCGCATATTGGCAACTCCTAAACTCACTTATATTTAAATGCAACTATTAGCATGTTTACTTGCAATATACGTGTTGCATCACAAACATCCATGTACTAATATCGAACCATTCGTGTGTATCCTCCCAAACGAACGATGAACAACTGAATGCATGAAACTAGAATGCAACAGATCAGTCAATATAGTAAATACTCAATTCATTTACACACACAATCAGGAAAAGTTTTGAATCACTGACTGAAAGATTAATGCAAAAATTCAGTTGCAGTTACAGTTATTAACTTAGACTGAGAACAATTACCCACTTTTATTATTTTGCTCTCGATAGAGTATAGCGACAAAAGAAAGGTAAGTAAACAATGGACCAAACACAGCTGTATTTGTATCACAAACAAATCTGTATTTGGGTCACAAAAAAATATATTATAACATATTAATCATCCCGTCTAAAACATGAAATAATGAATAGCAAACACAATAAGTTTAGAGAGAAATATACTATATTTACGACAAGCACAAACACACGTTATATTTGCATCTAAACCAGAAAAATAGACAAAATTTTCAGCGTGTTTCTCTTCCGGTTCTGCTAAGCCCTTTAACAAGTCTCCATCGACATCTTGAGGTATAGACCTGACAACATAGTTCGGAGAGAGATATGTGAAGGGTTTTATAGAATTTACAGTTTTACAACGAATTTATGTTGATATATTTTCTGTAACGTCAATCAGGTAACCATCGCCGAATATAAGGAGACTTATAAGGGAAATATAAATATGTTCTAGAATCAATGACAGGAAAAAGTGCTGTCACAGAAATATTAGATTGAAAATGATTGTAAAAATACTGAATTATGCCGTTGGTACCAAATTATGGTTGTCATAGCCGAATCGCCGTTGTCAGAACTGAATTACATTTAACTCGGTTGACAATTAATACGGATAACCGAATTTTTAAATGTTTACATTACATCTGAACAGTAACAGAATTTCATCAGAACAGCAACATAATTTCGATTGAATACTGTTACGATAGAATTATTCACCAGGGATGACGAATAAATAAAACTCATCTCTGAGTTTGAAAGAATCGAAAGAAGTTTTTTGTTGTTGCCTGCATGCAATTATTATTGTATGTAAAAAAATTGTGTTGTCTTTTAGGCAACAACAAAAAAACATGTCTAATGCGGACCGATGGTTCTCTGGAGATGGAAAGAAGTTTCTGCAAATATTTTCTTGTGTGTTATGGTTCCGATAATTTTCGAACACTTGCATTATGGTGAATTCTCAATTCACATGAGATTTAGTTTGATGAATTTTTCAATCCAAACAACTGCTGATGAAGATCTGTGACTAGATCTGAAATAGCTATACGGTTTGCCAGGAATCATAGGAATGAATACATTTGCAAAACTCCTTTTTAAAATCGAAAATCAAACCCAGAAACGACATTATGGAATTCAGCAAATTCTACAAATAAAATGGAGTGGATACCATTTACCCTAAAGGAATTTCATGCATACTCGAGATCCGCTATACAAAGCTTCAATGCTTTTTGATTTATACGGTTTGATAACTCCCTGACACGATCTGAAAGGTTATAAAATAAATGGTTGCCCATTACATCCCATGAAGGGACTGGGGAGAACTTCTCACAATCACTGAGCTGTGCGCTTTCCAGTTTTCACTCACTGAATGGGACCTACAGTTTTACACCGATTCCGAACGGTAATTTGAGAAGCTTTTCCATGGCTAGATACTCGATAGTGTCGCCGTTACTATGCGAGGTGACCGCCGCCGAAAAAAATTTTAAGGTGGTCAGAGCCGGGTTCGAACCCAGGATCTCATCTACAAGAGCCGCGCACACTAACCATTGCACCACCGACGGCACCGAAGGTTACAAACCAGTAAAACGGCTGCTCTTGACGATGTATGGACGATGTTGCAGCAAAACTTGGCCGCAGTTTATGTTCCACACGAATCTCTGACAGTAGACGAAAAATTATTTGCTTATAGTGGTCAGACTCGTTATACCCAGCATATTCCTTCTAAACCGGCGAAATACGGATTAAAAGTATGGTGGTTGTGTGATGCAAAGACATTTTACCCCGTAAAAGGCATAATTTACGCTGGAAAATTACCAGGTCAAGAGCGGAAGTAAATCAGGGCCAAAATGTAGAGCTTCAGTTGGCTGAACAATACCTAAATACAGGGCGAACAATTTATGCTGATAATTTCTTTTCAAGCTTAGATTTAGCAACAATGCTATTGAAACAGAAAACAGCATTTGTTGGAATTTAAATTCTAAAAACAATATGCATTAATAAAATTAAATACTTTATTTATTGGTTAAATTATACATTTTTGTTCTAGGTCCCTAGGGACCTTAGCACACGGGTATCGATACCGAAGTTGTCACTTATCGGAGGGTTAATAGAGATATAGAACGGCTTCGAGCTTGAACAATAAACCAATAAAAAGGCCGAATAAATAAAAATCATACCTGATGTTTTTGGTTTGTCATAAACAGAGCGACGACAAAAAGTATTGAATAGTACCATGGTACAAACAAATGGTAGAAGCACTAACCCAATTGATTTGAAATTTTTTCTGGAGTGAGTTTTTCTCTTATGTCAAAGTTTGTTTACTTTTGTTTGTATACAACCACCGATCGCCTTTAATTGCTGTTTTTGAAATGTTTTTTCCGTAAAAATCACATAGAATCGTTTTTGTTCATACTTAAAGACACGCATTTTGTAAATGACACTTTTTCCAATTTTGTATACATTTTCATTATTTTTCAAATCAAAACAAAATGCCTATTGTTTTTGGCTTGTTGTATTTGTTGTCGTACTGCATCGACCATTATATTTCTACCATGAATAGTATAGAGCAGTGGTTCCCAATAGGTGGTCCGCGGACCCCTGGGGGTCCGCAAGCCATACCAGAGGGGTCCGCAAGATATCATTAGTTTAGACATTACAAAAAAACCAACCATAAGGTCTATAGAAGAAGAGGAAGAGAATGCCTCTGATCTTAAGGTTCAGTGTTAAGCCTACTGCAAAAATTTGAAAATATAACTCTAATTACACAGTGTGTAATTTTTTAAGTCATAGAAATATAACCATATACGGACACCACTACGTGACAATAGACCAAAAAAAAGACCCGTGTCTCCCAGTTTTTCCCATAATCATGCACTTTTTTTTTATGGGCCCCCAAAGATTTGGGGCCTCGATGTCATTTTTGCAAAAAAGTGATCATTTTGTCAGGCTCATATCTTACAAACCGTTTGGAATTTTTATTTACTCCCTGAGGGAAAGTTGTAGCTCTTGTCATAATTGTAACATATAAAATAAAAATTGTGAACATATATAATCAAAAACTTCATCTTCAAGGCCAAAATCGCAAAAAACTTTAAAAAATTCGATTTTTTTAACCTTTATTCCATTGTTCAGGCCCATAGGTAGCAAACCGTTCAGAATTCAAGGAAACAATGAACTACAAAAATATACCTAAGATCTCAATAAACAACTTTCTAGAGCATCTAGAACATTTCAAGCTTTAGGTTTAGGAATTAGTGGGGGGTCCTTGTCATTATAGCGAATGTATGAGAGGGTCCTTGGACAAATATTGTTGTGAATCCCTGGTATAGAGAATTTATTGCACTCTTTTTCCGCTCTCTTGTAGAGAGTCTGTTGTGTTTCTGCATGGTATTACTGCTGGTTCAGTTGACTGTCCTGAATTACTATCATTTATTCGATTTAATGTCCCTTCTCGCATATTGCGTCATTTTGATACTTTTAATAAAGAATTTCATACCACTAATTACGCCTCGAATGAGCCTATTGTTAGAGCTTTGAAGCATTTTAATTATATTTGTAACAATATTGATCTCAGCTTTTCAACAACTAATTTTAAGAAATTATTATATAATAGTATTACTTAAAATTGTATTATTTTTATTATGAAATTGCTAGTCTGTTAGGATGTTTTCCATAGACTATAATAAATATATAAATAAAAGGACCTAAAATCGCACAAACGAATCTTATACTCTTTATTGAATATTGCAATATAAATGCACCATTTCGACAATGTTATTACAGAAAACAATACAAAAAGCATAAGTGTTTCAAAAGGCATCAATGTGTCTATTCTATACTAAACTATTTAATACTCTTTGGCTACGACGACCTGCTTGTTTGTTCGCTGCCGCTACATCAAAACCATCATGCTTATTTTCAGGCATAGACTATTGTTGTACAACAACCACGTATGTGATGCTAACGCTGTGTGCTGTTTGCGTGTGTTCACTTTTATTGATTGCCCTACCCGTGCCCATAGATGTTGACCCATCAAAAAGCTCTTGAGTTTAAAAAATAAAATGTTAACTAACTTGATTACAACAACCGCAATTGTTTGCGATTCAGTTGATACAACCGAAATCATTTATAATTTCGATTTTTATTGATATTTGACTTTCGCTTTGATCTTCTCAAGTGATTTTTAATGCTAAATGGAAACGTACATAGTCAAATTAAATGGTATTATTAATATCGAATATTTAATATAAATAATTTCGAATTAAAACAAATAATTAATTTTGTTGTCATGGTAAATAAAGTAGGTACGTATGTCAATATATTTTGGAATACTTTTTTGTACAATCTGCTCCTTGGGACTTGTAAATTTTAAATCTATATCTACTATGATATCAGTTCAATTTCAACGATTATTTCCTAAAAGAAATTTTTGATCTCACCAAGGTTAAATCTTAATTCTTTTAATCTATTTTGTTATTGTTCTCTGGCGTTTTGCAATTTTTGTTTAATTTGTAATGGGTAAACCCATTGGAACTACTCCATATAATTATACAGGTGAGCTGAATTATTCAGACAGGACAATGATGAAACAGAGGCGAGTAGGCATTAAGAAAAATATACGGCATTAAGGTAATATGAATATTGTAACTTGATGATGGATATTTTATTATAATCTCCTGTATTTGTCAATTGTTATAATGGGTACGATCTTTTGCGATGCACTGTAAGAATGCACCTCAATGTGTATTTTAAATGCACTCGCTTTTTTTCCAGCAATGCAATCAGCACTCACTTACACACACTTTCATACACGCCGTGACAGCTAAATACACTCAAAGATGCAATGTAATTGTATTTTCAGTATTTTTATGGCTAAATCCTTTTTCCTATCCGTTATTGCCATTGGTAGTGGTGGCATGACAGTGGTGGAAGAATTGCATTACATTACTTATGTGGTATATTCCGATAGAGAAACCACCCATCATCTACTACGTCCACTTTGCAGGAGCACCTCTTTTTTCCCAGGTCAGTGCGAATGGCAATCATTTCAGTAATTTTCACTGTGAACTTTTTGAATGCATCGCTCATCGAATGATGATTTTCAGGAGGCGGAGGCCTTAAACATAATAAAAGGTTTACAATTCGATGAGAATGTTTCCTTGCAGAACATTTCTTCATTTTGCTGATCAGATTGGTAAGCTCCGTAGTTTGGTCCTAAGTTCAAAATGTGGCTTATGTTTCTTTGGAAGGAACATGAATACTCACTTCATACTTTCGTGGGTTTTCAAGTAATCAATCTTTTAGATACATATATTCAATAACTTTCGTCGATGCCTTTCAATATCCATCATCAATACCTTTGACATTTCACATTGTTTGTTTTGTTCCCTTTTTGAATTTTTCTGCGAAAAAAATGCTCTTAAAAACTTGGGAGTGTTAAAAAAATCCTTGTAACAACGGTAACATTAAGTTGACAGACTACAAGAGAACTCATGAATTGATCTAAATCACAGGGGAGTGTTTTCCCTGCATCTATTTGTGTGATTCATTTTCTCTGTTTCCTTTTTTTAAGGACATTAGTTCCACATACTCACATGTGTGTTGTTTATGCTGTTATTGCCGTAGGATGGGGAGACATTTATTGACACATGTCTTTATGAATGATGTACTAATGCGACATCCAGGCACATCAATACTTACATAGATAATGGATCATAATTGGAATAGAAACATTTCGCATTGGAATTGGTGAATGGGAACAAAAACAGTACACAAAAGTGACTATTGGGAATAACTCTTGGATGGAACGACTTAATGCCAGTCTGATGAATGTGGGATATTTATAAAAATATTATTATATACATTTATTTATTACCTGCGGAAAAGTTTGTTGCGAATGAACTACACCTCAGTTCGAAATTTGAGCTTTATTTGTATTTTCTGTTTGTTAAATTCTCAAAAGCAGCGGAAGGTAAGACTTGATCCAAATTATCCTAAAAACTGCTAAGAAATTAGATCGAGTGAGAAGGCAAAACAAATGAGCAGCATGATCACTGATAGGTGTCAGGCTTATTAGGTGACCCTCTTACAGAAGCTCATCACGATACCGGCCATATTCTTTGTCCTTGGAAGGCGGATGAGCCAACATATGGGCCAACGACGGATAGAAACCAAAAGAAGAAAGTTCAGGTTCGACATATTGCATCTTGGTCAGCGTCTGATCCATAATGGTAAGTAACATCCAAAAACCCTGTGGACTCGGTTTTCTTCCCGCCACCGTTCATAATGGCAGTGAATGCAAAAAACCGAATCGAAAAAGAAAACATATGCAACCCCTACTAGCTGAGACTCTGCTGGGTTCCGGGACATAGAGATGTCACAGGAAATGTTGAAGCAGACTGTCTCGGTAGAGCATGATACACTTCTGCTGATTTGAGATTGACTGCCTCTGCAAATCCACCGATCTGTTACTTGTATGGCTTGATCGATAGATGGTCGCTGGACGTGATCAGCGCTGCTTGGCGGGCCAGAGTAGATTTCAGAATTTCGAGGGATATATGGCCAGCAGTGGCCTCAGGGAGAACTAAGTCCATTCTTCGACTGGACAAGGCTGACTTGCGACTCCTCACTGGGGTAATCACGGGTCACTATGCTGCCGGAGGCTTCACTCGCTACTGGATTGTGAACGGAGCTGATTTCTGCGGTGCTTGTGGTGATGAAGAAGAGGTGGAAACCATTGAACACCTTCTATGTCAGTGCCCAGCCTTGCAGCGTAGTCGTCGCCGTTGTTTTGGTTGGTTTCAGGCAGAGGCCCTGGCCTCTGTGCGCGATGTGGCCATTGAAGGTTTGATGTGATTCTCGCGGGGTCAGCCATGCATCCAGGCAGGTGATACCATCATCTAATGATTTGTCTATTGGTTCTTTCTACGCCACTGGGAATCTGGAATGGTAAATCTTGGCCTGCACATATGAATCCTCATCACGGATGGTATTGTAAATATTTATCAGAGCTTATCAGGTGATGTATGTATATATACACTGGGAACATTGAGTGGGTCTTCTGTCTGTGCTACATAGAACTATATTTTAAAATTTTCACTATCAGCCCTTTCTTCTCTCCTCCCTATCTGCTCTTTATATATGTGGGCAATCACAATGGATCAACCGACCTACGAGTGTAGTGACAATAAGTTGTATACTTATACTATCTCTTGTTGTCACGTGTCCTAAACCTAACCTAAAATAATCCCTACTTTTTAACGACACTCGCACATGTGCACTTGGAATATAAGAACTCTATATAGATCTGGTGCAAGTATCCAATTGGCAAATATCCTCGAAAGTTATAAGGCTGATATTACCGCAATCCAGGAAATGCGATGGACAGGACATGGCTGCACAAGAAAAAGAAAACTTTATATACCCCGGATCTGCCGTAAACACCAACAAAGTCAGCCTTGAGATGAAGCGGATAATTGTGCTTGCGAATAGATGTCATTTTGGGCTACGCAAGCACTTTAGAGATAAATCCCTCTCTCGAGTAACAAAAGTCCAGTTATACCAGACTCTCATACAACATGTCTTGCTATATGGCGCGGAATCCTGGGGTTTATCGCAAACAGACAAAGCATCTCTAGGAGTCTTCGAGAGAAAAATGCTCCGAAAAACTACATCCCCAGTTTACAAAGTTAAGCCGATCAAAATAACGCGATTGCGCTGGCTAGACCATGTCACTAGAATGGATGAATACGAACTAGCACGAATGATTTTCGAAACCGAACCCAAAGGAAGACGAAAAATAGGAAGACCAAGACTTCGCTGGAGGGATCAGGTGGACAAATCCCTTTGTAGAATTGGTATGACTAACTGGAGAGATATGGCAACTGTTAACAATTTGACAAGACGTTTTTGTTTGTTGTCTTCCTTTTAGGGCCACCAAAGCTTTAAATTAACTTCAAAGTGTTAAAAAAAGCTTTTTTAATTACGATATATTCAAAAACAAAGTTACCTTCCATAGTTACACGGAATTATAGGCAATAAAACCAAGGGAATTACTATTTCTTGGTTTTCCGTACTGATGATAGCTCTATACACCTATTTCAGCTTCTCATTGTTAACATGCTGTTAATGTGCCATCTGACGCTAACAACATCTACATCAATCGGTCATTTTGAGTCAAAAATTTTGACTCTCTAAAATTTTTCAAAATATTTTTAGCTTTTAAATATTTTGAAAAAATTTAGTGTAACAAAATTGTTTACAGAAGGACAACATAGTCTGGGGATATTTATTACCGATTGCAATGAAATTGTCATTCTTCTCATATAATAGTGGGAGGCATAGAGTAATCTATACAGTGACGAGCAAAATTGTAACAGGTCTCCCATAATGCACGTTCAAAACTTTAATTGTTAGCAACGTTTAATCTTAGAACTAAAACAGTTTTTGAATTTTACTTTGTTATAGTCTCTTTCATAATGAACAAATAAATATACAATAATTACACATACATGTTTAAAAGAGTGTCATATGTAAACTAACCCCTATGTTACAATTACGCACTCTCTTCAATGTTACAAGACTGCACTCTCTTCAAAGAAACTCAAATGAACTCATCACGCAGCTCATAAATTTACGGTTATTTTTGTTCAATTGTTCATTACTGTTCACGTGATGATCAAATTGTTAGCATCTAAATAATTTGAAATCATGGAGTTATTAAAAAATAAGGATTCTGTTCGGAACGTTGCAAAAAAGTGTAATCCAGAGAATAAATCGGAAGAAAAATATTAAGACTTCAACTGCTTATGGACGCCACAGAAATATTGACGACCGCACTTGTCCTCGTTTGGCAAATTTAGTGGCAAGTTTCAATGCAATTAACCCAGCTGCGGCACTAAAAGCGTTAAATATTGACGCCAGTGAGTGAACTCCTCGTCGAAGTCTCAAAAGATTGAGTTTCAAGGTTGCAGAGGAGAAAAAGGCACAAAAGAACTTAAAGTTTCGTAATGAATTCACCAAGGTGGAAAAAATTACAGTCGGAGAAAGTGACACTACCGAAATGTGCAGGATAAATTATGAATCCCAAAATATTTCCAGATGGTAAAAAAGATCGAATACTGGGCCGAATAATGGGCAGACAGATACGCATTGTGTGCCTCAAATGTGGAGAGACGACATTTCATCATTACTCCATCCATATTCTTCAACTAAAGATCAGGTGGTAATGATTGTGGAAGCTAGTGTAGGCCGGTGGCGAAGGACTGCTAGCCCACATGCATCAACTTATATGCGGCATATGGTTGGAGGAATCTATGTCTGACGATTGGAGTCTCAGTGTATTATGTCTTGAATACAAAAAGGGTGATCCGTGTATATGTTCCAACTATCGCGGTACCTGTTTTGTATCCTTCGCGTATAAGGTCCCGTTGGGTGCATTATGTGAAAGTCTAAAGCCAATGGACCTCATCAGTGTGGTTTTAGACCAGGGAAATACACGACTGACCAAATATTCACGCTACGCCAAATCCTGGAAAAGACCCAAGAACAGCAAATCGATACATACCATATTTTTGTCGATTACATAGCTGCTTTCGATGCCCCATACGGGGAAAATTGTACGAAGTTACGGCCGAACTTGAGATTCTGGCAAAACTGATCGGCCTCTGTAGACCAACACCAAATCAGCAGTGAAGGTGGAAAAGACCTCACCGAACTTTTCTGTACCAAGCGAAACTGAGACAAGGCGACACAATTTCGTGCAATCTCTTCAACATCTTAATGGAGATAATAATGAGAAAAGCTGCAGTAAATACGAACCAGACCATTGACACGAAAAGACATATGTTGCTGGAGTATGCTGACGACATAGACATCATTGGGCGAAATTTTCGAGAGGTTACTACAGCATTTTCAAGAAGCGAAAAAGAATCAGCGAAGGTGGGTCTTGCTGTTAATGAAGGCAAGACAAAATTGATAGTGTCAACGACTAGACAATCCTCTCGACTTGGAGCGCACTTGAACGTTGACAACCGATTTAATTTTGAAGTGGTAAACGAATTTATCTACCTTGGATCCGCAGTGAACAAGGACAACTACGTCAGTCTGGAAATAAATAGGAGAATTGTGCTTGCTAATAGATACTATTTTGGGCTCAGCAAGCAGTTTGAGAACAAAACAAACTCTCATTTTACCTGTCCTTGCATATGGCTCCGTAACTTGGGTCATATCACAAGCGGATGAAAAACACCTGGGAGTATTCGAGAGAAAAATTCTCCGTAAAATACATAGCCCTGTTAGGGAAAACCGCGAGTACCGACGTCGCTGGAACCAAGACCTATATAATTTACATTCTGGCGAATCAAATTAAGCCAAATGCGTTGGCTAGGTCATGTTGTCAGAATGGATGAAGATGAACCAGCGCGAAAAGTTTTTCGATAACGTACTCGATGGAAGCAGGAAAAGAGGACGGCCAAGGCTCCTCTCGACAGACCAGGCAGAATAATCCCTCCGTATCCTTGGTGTTACCAACTGGCGGAAAAAGGCGATGGATAGAGCCAGTTGGAAGAATATGTTGAAATTTGTTTCTTTAATTAATATGTCTAAGACATCTGACCTCATGAGGTTGCAAAATAGTCAATAAAAAATTGCATATTTGAGTTTGTACATATACGACTGCTAATCTTCCGATGGTATCAATTCAGGCACAGTAGTAAGGCGTCTCATGATGAACTTGTCACGGAGTTCGAAACTAGTCATGCCAGTGAGTGTGATTATCAGAATTGCCTCTTGTTCCAACAAACCCCAAACATTTTTCAATTAGAAAAATGTTTCTGACCTTGTGAGCTTGTAAGCATTAACTAAAACGAACAAAATTGGTCATAAAATTAAAACATTCAAAAAAATAATCATTTTTATTTAATTTCGATAAATATGATATAAACAACTAAACAACCACGGATAATTAATTATCTGTCTACCGTGACTGTGTCAAAATTTTTTTATAAGAAATTGCTCAATACTTCTGAAAATAACAGATCGATGACAAATCGAAAATTGAAATACAATTTAGTTTGTTAATTTCTGTATCGATTGAAAACGAAAATATTTTTAATAAAAAACGTACAAATATTTTCGTAGATGGCTGAAATTTAACACCGATTTTAAAATAATACTTTTCCAATAATAAAAAAAAGTGGTGTTCCCTTACATCCCATGAAGGGATTCTCACATCCAGTGAGCTGTGCGCGTTCTAGTTTTACACTGACTGATTGGGATCCAAATTTTTACACCGGTTCCAAACGGTATTTTGAGAAGCTCTTTCATGGCTAAATACTCGATAGTGTTGCCATCAGTAAGCAAGGTGACCGCCGTCGAATGAAATTGTAAGCTGGTCAGAGCAAAAATCGAACCCACGTTATCATGCACAAGAGCCGCGCACACTACCATTGCACCACCGACTGTCAATAAACAACATACAAATATTGTAGCTGACATGTGAAGTTTTTTATCATGCGATTTTAAGTTAATATTTCGTTTGAAATTCTGAATTTTTTGAATCAAAACATAATTTTTTTCTGATTACCGTTAAGCAAAAATCGTTGACTGCAGCTTTCATACACCAACGCATCGTGCTCCAAACTGAACAAAGAAATATATATTCTTTTTTTTTTTAGAGAAAAAACTCAAATTTCTGATAAAGCACCCAAATTTTTTCACCACAAATCACCTCGTTAATTATACTCCGATAAATGCAAAATTGATAAGAATTTTGACCTATTTAAGAACTATAATTTACACCATCGCAACTCTCTGGCACTGGAATATTGTGATGTTTTAAAAAATTAAAATTTGTTGTGCATAATTTGTTTCCATTCTTTGAAATATAAAAATATATTATTTCGAGATTTTCTTAAACTAGGTTGGGAACTATTGAGATATTTATCCGGTAACCCTGGATGTTTAAAATATTCGTATATAACGTGTGAAAAAATTAAATTCAATTGTATAAATAAATTTTAAGAAATTAAATAAAAAATAAAATACTTGATTGACCAAGAACTGATTGATTTGCACTCTATTGTAAATACTCACTGTTTTCCCCCCGATTGATAATGTTATGAGTATTAATCTTATCCTTCAATCAAACCGCACGTGTATTAAACCCTTTCCTGGAAATCAATACACGCAACAAATCCACTTTATACCAAAATCGTATTTTCCTGCTGTTTGGGGGTTAGATATCAAATTACGCCATTTTCTTCGCCAAAAAGTCACACTTGACAGCTCATAAATTCTTCAGGAAAAACCATTTCGTATAAAAATATTTCATGGGTTGTGTTTAAATATTGGCCACATCTTATGGCCACGCCGAGCCGTCAATACTCGTAACCCAAACCAAAGGAAGCTGGCAATCAAATGAGAAAGTGGTATTAATGTGCAAATTTTCAATAGTGTGTGGAAAGGTTAAAATAGAAAACAATTTTGGAATGATGAAAAACACTAAGCAATATTAGTGTTTTTCATCAAATCATCCAGAACAGACCCCATATTTTTACAAAAATAACACGAAAATTAACATGAAATTACAACTCCCTTAAATTCCTAGCTAATTTTCGAATATAACCATTTATCTTTCGTTATCTTTTTTTTAAATTAACTCACAAATCTTTGTAAAAAATCTTTAAAAATTCTTAATAAACCCAGTCATGAGCTGTATGCATTTTTGGTTAATACGTTGGTGGGTTCAGAAGGTATTGATATTTAGTTTTCCAAAAAGTATAATTTTTTTTATGAAAATTTGAATTTTATTCACTTCAAACTCTTAGTAGATTTTGGCGTTTATTTTTCAAAGGAAAATGTTTTCTTTTTTTTATAAATTTAATTTTAATAATCTTTACGAAAAAATATGGAAAAATGTAAATTCTGTTTTAACATCATAGTAAATACTAACGAATTAAAATTAGTTGAGCTACAATTTCATTATCTATAGCCGAATGTCTATAGTGCTATCGAGTGTCTGAAGTGCTGTTTCAAAATAGCAACAGCACAGGATTTTTTGCTTTGCTTAAAGTTTTTAAGCAAAATAAAAAATTAGTTTTCAAATACTTACTTAACTTATTGTTCGGAACCAAGCCAAAGCAAAAGGCTAATGCGTATGTATGCATGTATAGGGTGAACAATTTAAATCTTCCCAATGATTTTGGTAATAATAAAAAAAAAACATAAATTAGTTGCTGAGAAATGAGTTTTCCTTTATTTTGAACCGTGTAAATTTGTTTGAATGGCAGGCACAATGTGTTCTCTTTTCTGCATTTCCCACCACTTTCCCTTCATCACACACAGGAAGAAGTCTGGAGCGGCTCAGTCAGACGATCGCGGAGGCAAGTCATAATCACCATTTTTCGAAATTAGGCGATTGAGGAACATAGGACGCAATAAAGCGATCGTGGTTAGCTGTGACACCATCCTGTTGGAACCAGAAGTTATCCATGCCGTTAGCAGTCAGAATTGGCATAAGCAAATCCGTTATCATAGACCGATAACTCTCTCCACTGATGGTTACAGCTGCTTCAGCATCGTCTTGGAAGAAGAACAGTCCAATGATGCTTTCCGCACAAATTCCAGCCCACACAGTCATGAGTTGATAGTGGAGAGGTTGCTTTTTAATTAATTGGGGTTGACATATTTTTGATGTGCTAACATCTATAGGCACGGGTAGGCCAATCTATCAAAGTGAACCCATGCAAACAACACACAGCGTTAGCATAACATACGTGGTTATTGTACAACAATAGTCTCTGCCTGAAAATAAGTATGATGGTATTGATGTAGCGGCAGTGAACACGCAAGCAGGTCGTCGTCGCCAAAGAGTATTGCATAGTATAGAGAACTCATGGAACGAATTGTATGACTCTAAAGCACTGCCGACATCTGGCGAATGATTCAAAACGTATTACTCTCTTTTTGTCTTAACTTGGTCCATTCATAATTTTGATGTGAATGCAACATTTATGCTTTTTGTATTGTTTTATGTAATAACATTGTCGAAACGGTGCATTTAAATTTAAATATTCTATAAAGAGAATAAGACTCGTTTATGCTCTTTCACTCAGACTCTCTAATTGAGAGCGGAAAAAGAGTGCAATAAGTTCGCTATACTATTCAATACTTTTTGTCGTCGCTCTGTTTATGACAAAACAAAAACAATTATTTCAATGAGCTAAATATTGCTTTATTTATTTTAATAATATTACACCTAAAAGCAGACGTAAGAAAAAAGAATGTTCAATAGCAAAAGAAAATAGCAAAAAAGAAAGAAAGCACAAAAACTATTCTTTATTAATTTTCCAATATAACATTTACTAATGTTCTCATATGAATTGAACAGGTACCGTGTAACAAAAAGGTGTTAACACATCGTCCGTCAAAAAAATGAGCCTCATCACCCTCATTAGAAAATCTTTTGAATCTAAAGGTGGACGACAACACCGAGTTGTAGTGGCGTGTACTGTTACATGACACAAATTCACTTGGACTGGCGCTTCGAACGCGGGCTATTAGGGCCTACCTGAAAACAAAAGAAAACGTTATAGGGTTTGCCAGATGCAGAAGGTTTAATTGATCCACCCCGTATGTTCTCTATTTATTTAACCAACATATAACAATATTCCAATACAAAGTTTAAAAGAAAAGAACATACGATACGTTCACGATTTCTGTTTCTACCCAGTGTGTTTATCTTCCTGACGATGCTACCCAAAGGGCAGCGAAATATCGAAAAATAAAGTAAATTTGAAAAAAACGACCAAACGCTCGCACAATTTAATTTTTGAATATAATACGAATGATCGGATAAATCATCACTTATTGTTTATTTGTATTCTTTTTCCAGGAACCTCTTTCATAAATTTGATGGTATTCCTGGCCTGCAATATCCCATTCAAGTGCCACTGTAGCAATATCTTATGTTGGGCGCCAAGGAATATGGCCCATCCAAGTCCATTTTCTTCTATGTGTATCCAGTTCAATACGGCTGTTACTACTGCGTTGCCAGTGATCTTTATTAGAATTTATATTATGCCAGTATATAGGGAGTATTTATCTCAAACAACGATAAATATTTGTACCTCCCTTATTGCTGTCTTCATCAAGCTCCAAGTAGTAGAACCGTAAAACAATACAGACTTCACACTACAGTAGCATATTCGTAATTTCGTCCGGTGTCAGATTTTCTTAATAAGTCAGATTTTGTTCATATTTAGAAATGCGGGACCATCATCGCAGATAATAGTGCATCTCAAATAGTTGATTGATTCCACGTCGCCATTAACTGTTAGTGGAGAATTTCGTTCTGTATGAATACGCATTTATTGGCCATACGACACACACATCATCTATGTAGTCGATATTATGTAGGTGTTCATACATATTCAACTGAATGCCGAACGGTGTTTCTGCACTCATTGCTTCCAGTTCCTCGTCCATCAGGCCCCATTTTCGTAAGAAATTTTGTCATTTGTCCGTCGGTAGAGCAATGACAGTGTGCGAGGCTCTTGTGCATGAAGACGTTGGTTTGATCCCTACCCTGACCACCTTAAATTTCGGTATTGCAATGACATTATCGAGTATTTAGCCATGAAAAAGCTCCTCAAACTACAGTTTGGAACCGTAGTAAAACTGTAGGTCCCAATCAGTGAGTGTAAAACTAGAACGTGCACAGCTCACTGGGTTGTGAGACACTCTCCCTAATCCCCTCGTGGGAATCCCCTCAACAGGAAACCATTTATATTTTTATCTTTAACCGGAAAATTTTTTCCGCATATCTCTGATTTACCTGCCAAATAATTAACTAATAAGTTCTCTTCGTATTCCATTTTATATTTCACGCATGTGGTGTTAATTTTGTTTGTTAAAATAATCCAAATTTTAAATTTCCTGTCCAAACGAAATATCATACAATTGCTTTCGTAGGAAACAACTTTGGTGTAACAACCCTGTAATTGATTATGCCTATGTAATCTTCGAAAAAAACGGTTCACGAAATTTTCAATATTTTTGGAACGAAGTTCCTTATCGCACGTTGCGGGATGGGGGCTAAATGAACAAAATTTAACAACTTTTTTAGCAATATTATGCTACAACCCAGTATTATCAACTATATTGGGTAATATTGCTATGGTTTGTGTCTAGACTAACATACTCGTACATTGGGAAATTTCTTGTTTAATGGGAAGTTTTCTAGGTGGAGCCTGTAACCACTATTTAGTATATATTGTAGTTTTGAACCCAATAAAAAATAAATATAGAAAAGCCAAAGTGAAAGAAGATTAAAAAAGATATTTTTCTTAAATAAGTAGCTTCTCTTAAAAAAAGGAAATTTTCTAACAAAAAATACCTATTGATATTCTTAAACAAAGTACATTTTCTTAAAGACAATACCTTATCTTAAAGAAGTACCTTTGCTTAAAAAAAGTAAATTTTTTTACAAAAAGTACCTTTTGTTTTAAAAAAAGTATTTTTGTTTAAAGAAGTGCCTTAAAGTAAAAAACAACAAATTGCATTTTCTTAAAAAACTACCTATTCTTTAAAGAGTACCGTTCAAAAATATCTTCTCTTAAAAAAAAACTTTCCTCACAAAAATTTCTTTTCTTAAGAGTAAATTTTCTTAAAAATAAAATAATACCTTTTCTGTTATTTTCTTGAGATAAGTAGCCTTTCTGAAAATAAGTGCATTTTCTTAAAAAAAAATTTTCCTAAAAAGAGTAAAACTTCTTTCAAAAGTACCTGTTGTTAAAAAAAGTACTTCTTTGTTAGAAAAATTTATACTATTATGGCCTTTTCTTCCAGAAAGAACTTCTTAAAAACAGTACCTTTTCTTAAAAAAAACATTAGCTTTTAATAAAAGAAGTGCGTCTCTTTAAAAAGGGCATTTTCGGGAAACTATAATACATATTCTTACCAAAAGGACCTAAAAATATACTTTTTACTTAAAAAAAAAATTCTGAAAAAACGTTTAGCATTTTACAAAAAGTATCTTTTTTTAAAGACTCTCTAAATGTTGAGTCGAAAGCTTGCTCAAAATCTACGGAAAGTAGGTAAAGATGCGAGTGCAATTCAACAGAGTGTTCTCTGATTATCTTGAGCGTCTTCATGAGGTCTTCCTCAAAATTTGCTCCACCACCCGCGAGATACGATGCAGTATAAGAGTCTCTATTATTTCGCTTATTGCATTGAGCAATGTAATATCCCTCCAAGTCTTGCACAGTGTAGGGTCACCCGTTTTCGGGATTGTGATAACCACACTCTCTTTCCACTCCGTAGGGATCTTGTTGCTTATGATGACCGCCGATATGACTTCTGCAAACGTTGATGCACCATATATCTCAACAGCTCTGCTGGAATGCTATCACGACCAGAATATTTACTTAATTACTTAAGTAACCTCAAACAACCCAGAGGGGTCAAGGGCCTTACAAAATGGGGATAACATGTTTCTCCAACCGGCTCGATGTTTAGAGTTGCTGCTCCAGTTGATAACCCCAAGCCCTCGCAGGCAATCTTCCACCTGGTCTTTCCAGCGAAGTATTGGTCCAAATAGTTTTCGATGTCCTTCGAGTATGTATTCGAATACCTTTCGCACGGGTTCATTCTGATCCACTCTACTGGCATGGCCTAGTCAGCGTAATCGCGGTAGTTTGATACGCATAACTACGTCGATGTCGATGCCTCGTGGTTCATCCGTCGTCGATATTCGCCGTCGATGTTTGCCGGAGCATTTTTCTCTCGAAGACTCCCAGTGATATTTCATCCGCATGCGATATGACCCAGGATTCTGCGCCATAAAGCAACACAGGTTTTTTGAGAGTCTGATAGAGTTGGATCGTCGTTTCTGGAGAGATTGTCTTATCTCTGAATTGCTTGCTTAGCCCGCAATAATATCTGTTTGCAAGCACAATTTTCCTTCTGTTAACGGCAGATTTGAGGTAAATAAATTCGTCCACTACCTCAAAATTATATGGGCTATCAACGTTTACACATTCTGCTTGTCAAAACCATTCATTTTGCCTTGTCCTCGTGTACTGCTAAATCCACTTTTGCTGGTTCCTTCTCAACTATCGAAAATACTGCAGTAACTTCCAACAGATTTCAGCCAATGATGTCTAAATCGTCAGCTTACGTGAGCAGCATGTGGCGTGTGCAATTGATCGTTTTCTTCGTGTTGACTGGAGCGTTTCTCAAGATGATGTCAATTAATATGTTGAAGATATCGCATGATAGTGTGTCGGCCTGCCTGCGGCCTCGCCTCGTACTAAATAGTTCGGTCAGATCTTTACCAATATTTACTGAGGATTTCGTGCCGGTCAGTGTCATTCTACAAAGGCTTAGCAGGGATGCCAACCTCCGATATAGCTTGATACAATTTTCCTCGTTTCGGGCTATCGAAGGAAGTCTGATAGAGTTGGAGTACAAAGAGGTGGTGGGTGTCGTCGTGGGGTTTCTCCAGGATTTGTTGTAATGTGAATATCTGGTCGATAGTTAACTTTCCAGGTCTAAAGCGACACTGATAAAGTCCGACCACGTCTGCAACAAGGCTTTAGACACTAGCACATAACGCTCAAGAGGATGGATGGTTGGATATGGATGAATGCGATGGATAAAAGGCTCATTCCACGGTAGCTTCTACATATACTCGGGTCACCTTTTCACACAGTATGCTAAGGTTCCAATCATCGGGCATATATTCGTCTAGCCAGATTTTGCATATGAGCTGATGCATTCACCTTTCCAACTCATAGTCGTCAGCTTTGGACAGCTAAGCCGGTAGTCCATCTGCACCAGCGGCTTTGTTGTTCTTAAGCAGGGAAATTGCCGTTCTCACTTCGCTTTTGCTTGGAGGAGGGTTGTCGACGCCATTGTCCTGTATGTGATCCACACCCTCATCTATATTGAAGTCTCCGGGAACAAGTAAACCAAAGAACTGATCTCTCCATAATCCCAAAATACTCATTCTACTCATACCCATTCTTCACACTGTAAGATTAAATTTGCTCCTCCTCGCGCTCTCTCCACAACCGTTTTATCCTCTTTAAAACCTATGTTTCCCCTCTCCCCTTCTCCTTATACCACTCTGTAGCGACTCGCGTTGCAACTGGCTGAAGCAGTGCCATACGCACAGGCTGAAAAATCAGCATTTTGCTGTTGTTTTGATGCAAATATAATGAATGTTTGGAGCTTGTCGCAAATATAATACATTTGGGAGAATTGGAAATAATTTTGTAGACGTGTTTTTTTCTGTTAAAAAATAAATAAAATATTTTCTTGCTTTCAAACAGAAGATCTATCCTATATATATTCAAGTCGACGGGGAAATAAACGGGTGTTGCAGCATGGATGAGCTGCCACGATGTTCTAAATCTTCACTGAAAAAGCCTCCAGATAAACCAAAAACAAATCCCAAGAACTATAGCTCAGAACCAACTGCGATTAGACAGCGCGGATCGGTTGATCAGAATATGGACGATTTCGATGACCTGGATCAGTTGTCAGTGGATAGTACCTTTGATGGGAACATTATTTCCGCAGAAACAGAAAAATCCGGCCTAGAAGGGTATACAACGATCCAACGGAAGAGAAAACGACTAAACTCAACTGTCAAGTTTGATTTACCCCAACTCAATCCAATAAATGGTAATGTAGATAACTCCAATCGTTACTCGCTGTTAGGTAACTTGGACATTGAATCTCATAATACGGATACATCATCTAAAAAAGAGGGACAAAAGGCATCTGGAAAGATTAACCGATTTTGTCCACCAATATTCCTTTTTAATGTGGACATTCAACATTTAGTTGATCAGCTTAAATCGAGGAATATCTCTTTTAAAATCGTGAACAGGACTCGAAACAAAAGTAAATTGTATCTTAGCGATGTTGCTGCTCACACTGAGATGATAATGTTGTTAAAGGAGAAAGAGATAGAGATAGAAAGAGATAGAACTTAAGCGTAAATCAATAGTATTAAGAGGCTTATATTATAAAACGGATTGTGATGACATTAGAAAAGAATTAGATTTGTTAGCTCCTGATCTTGTTGATTCTGTTACTAAATTTAAAACTAATTATTCGAAGAAAAATGGCTTTGATACCGGTTTATTTTTAATTACGTTAGTGGCGGGCGAGAAAGCCACTGAAATTAACCATTTAAAATAATGTTTGCTTAATCAGGTCGTGTCTTGGGAAAACCCGCATTCAAACCAGAAAGAAGTTCAATGCTGGCGATGTCAACATTGGGGTCACTTTTCCAGGAATTGTAATAGGGAGTTTGCTTGTGTCAAATGTGACAAAGTTCATAGTCCTGGAAAGTGTGCTCTGATTCGTTCTGATGCATCACAGCCTTATTGCATTAATTGTAATACTTTTGGTCACCCTGCCAGTTGGAAAGGTTGTTCAGTATTCAAAAAGTTTGTAGATGATAAAAATACATTTGCTAAAAACAAGAAACTTAAAAATAAGACTGCATTGGAAAATGTTCAAAACAAGTTATCCACCTCTAATTTTATACATGACAACAAGACTTTTGCTAACCTTTTTAATGATAGCCCATCACTGTTAATAACTAATAACAAACCCTCCATCATTGTTGAGTTTATGGAAATCGCTAAAATATTTTGTGAAAAGGAATCCTTGACTTTAGAAGACAGAATTAGAAACTTTATAAAAGATTATAAAAACTTTTCAAAATTTCAAGCAAAAGCTGTCTGTTTGGACTTAATCCAAGAAATTAAAATTAAATATGGCCCATAGAAATATCGTTTGCATGACGTTTAATGTACGCTCTCGTATTGAGAGGGTAGAAGATTGGAATTATCAGATATTCTGAAAGAAAATAATGTGGACTTTGCATTCATACAGGAGACTCATTTAGAGGATAGACATCGCGTTCATTGCGATGATTATACCTTTGTTAGAAATGATTGTGCGCAGGGTGTTGGAATTCTTATTAAAAAATCGGTGAAATTTTCAAGAATCGAAATTCCCAGTTTAAAGTTTCCAAATATTTTTTTCATTGTACACGTCAACATTAATGGCTCCATGGAGAAACTGCTCATCGGATCAGTATACATTCCTTGCAATTATATTCAATCACATATTCATAATGGACTATCATAATGGACTTGGTGGGGATTTTAACTCAAAAAATATATCTTGGGGAGATTCCACCAATAATACAAATGGTAATGCATTTAACAACTGGATTCAAAAAGATTCGATAAATCTAGTTAGAATTTCAGACACTGTTCCAAAATACCCCAACGGCTCTTATTTCCTGGATCATTTTTTAATTAGTCCAAATTTTATTGATAACATTAATCCCAATTATGAGATATCATGTCTGCCAAGTTTTTCTGATCATTATCCACTAAAATTAAGAGTTAAACTTGACTATTTCGATATTCTATTGAGGCCTTCATTGTCGTTTACATCCTTTAAGAAAACAAATTGGGAAAATGTAAGAAGAGAGGTAATTGAATCCATTTCTTTGGATTTTCCGGATACTCACAGGAATCTAACGAATGCCGAAATTAATGACTTTGTCGATCACTTTACATCTTCAGTGAACTTTGTCACCAACAAACATTCGGAGAAAATTATTCTTGGTCAAAGAAAGTTCAGTGTTTCCCTTAACACTAAAAATCTTTTTAGAATAAAGTACAGTTGGCAAAAGAATCTAAAAAAAATTTATCATAAAAATCTAAATCGAACTAATTGGGAATATTTACTGTTGTCTAAACAAATTGAGTTGCTTAATATTATTATAAAAAGACAAGTTGAATTGGAACAGTGTAAAAGTTTCAGTGAAATGGTCGGAAATATTAAACCCGGGCCAACAGCGCACAAACAAATCTATCGCATTATAGGGCACAGGAAAAAGTATCCGCTTAATGAAATATCAGTAGATGGAGTGGCCGTTGATGATGATATTGTAGGGCTGGAAAAGTTGCAAGATTATTTTACTGACATATACAGGGGCACAGTTTCAACTAGGCACATGTCTAATATAGATTGGACAATTCATGACACAATATCAGGAGTTCCGGATAACTTATACGATTTCTGTATTGATCTTTCAGCACTAAATTCACAGGGCAACGAAAATCTTATATCTGTTGAAGAAATTCAATATCACTCTGGCTCATTAAACTGTAAAAAGTCGTGTGGTTTAGATGGAATATCCAATTATATAATCAAAAAATTACCCAAAAAAGCATTTGAATACCTTTGTATTATATATAACAACTGCTTAAATAATTCGTACTTTCCAATTAATTGGAAGGTCTCAAAGATCATCCCAATTAGAAAGAAACCGAGATGTAATGATATAGACAATCTTCGTCCGATATCCTTACTCTCAAATCTAGGTAAACTCTTTGAAAGACTTATTCGTGTGAAAATGGATATAGGAATGGAAAGTTACATCCCAGATCTTCAATTTGGCTTCAAAAAGTCACACTCTACAACAGATGCTCTGTTAAAGTTCCAAAATGATTTTGTTGTAAAATTACGACAGAAAGTCTGTACTGTTGCCATCTCGTTGGACATTGAGAAAGCCTTTGACCATACATGTCACAAGGGAATCCTTTATAAAATGATCCAAATTGGGTTTAAGCCGCATATGATCAAACTATTCAAAAGCTTTCTCTCCAACCGTAAATTTTGTGTAGAATTCAAGGAAATCATTTCGGATCAACCAAACATAAGCTGTGGAGTGCCCCAAGGTTCAATTTTGGCTCCTCATCTATTTAACATATTCATGTATGATTTCCCTCATACGACAGAAACGTCAACAGCTGTTCTATATGCTGACGATGCCCTACTATTTTCACACAATGAGTCTCCGATAAATGCACTAATCCAATCATTTAACAATCGTCAAAAAATATTATGATCATTGGAGTATAAAATTAAACGTGTCAAAATCCGAAGCAATATGCTTGAGGAATGCTTCGGGAAAATGCAGAAGTTTTGTTGTACCGGAAAAGTAAAATATTACGACTTTATTTAAATGGTGTAGAGATACCTTTTAAAGAAAATATAAAATATCTAGGAGTAAATTTTAATATATTAATGAAATTCAATAGGCATGCTAGAGCAGCATTAGCAAAATCCTATAGAATATTAGGTTCGTTTTCAGGTATTTTGAGAAATAAAAATTTACCGATTAAAACTAAACTACTTTTATATAAAACTTGTATAAGGCCGGTACTATTATACGGATTCCCAATTTGGTTTTATATTTCTCCAACAGTGATGAAGGAGTTTGAGATTCTTGAGAGAAAGATAATTAGACACTGTATTGGGAAATACTACATAACCCCGCAAAAACGTATTTCCAACATCAAAATTTATAGGGAGTCGGACATGACTCCTATAGCACTATATGCGTGTGACATTTTAAAGAAATTTTTAGTCCGAGTAGAATTAGAAGTTTCAGTTGGTCTAACACCAATAATTTGTCACCGATTGGCTATGCAAATGAACTGCAGCCAAATTTCGCACTAACCGCAGATTTACGACCACCATTTTTTGAGAAAACTCTCCCCGGTGCACACAGGGGTTAATCTATTGCCATTTTTCTTTTTTTTAATTATTATTATTATTATTTTCTTTTTTTACATTTAAGTTTTGTTCGATTTGAATTAGAATTAAGTTTACATATATGTACATATATAAATTAAGAGATTATACTCTCGATCAATGATAAGTCCCGGGAGCAAGGACGTTTTGGCTGTATTTTAGAGTAATAAATTTCGTTATTTAGGAGAATACAATATATTTTTGTTGTAAGCATGTTGCTATTAAATTTAATGTTATTAAGATATTACATTATAGTCTTAAGCTTTCGCAGTTAACGTTATAAAATTTTGTAATTTGTCTAAATTGTAATGAATTAGTTTTAAAGGCTCAATACACATAAACTAAAGAGTTGTATAATACATTTGTGTACAAACACGTTGTGTTTGCTATTCAATATTACATGTTTGAGACACAATGATTAAAAAAATTAAATGGTTTCCCATTACATCCCATGAAGGGACCGGGGAGAAATTCTCACACTCACTGAGCCGTGCGCTTTCCAGTTTTCACTCAATGATTGGGAACTACAGTTTTACACCGACTCCGAACGGTATTTTGAGAAGCTTTTTTCATGGCTATATACTCGATAGTGTCGCCGTCACTATGCGAGGTGACCGCCGCCGAAAGAAAGTTTTTTTTGAAGGTGGTCAGAGCAGGGTTCGAACCCAGGATCTCATGTACAAGAGCCGCGCACACCAACCATTGCACCACCAACGGTCGACACAATGATTAATATATTATAATATATGTGTTTGCGACTAAAAAATATCTGTGTTTGTGATGCAAATACAGTTGTGTTTGTTGCACTGTTTATATTCTCTCGAGACCAAGAGAATAAAAGAGGAACAACGAGAGCGTCTACCTTGAAAGAGTGTATCTGTATTTTTGCATTATTCTCTGAGTCAGTGATTCATAAATCTGGCAGAATGTGCGTGTAAATTGCTGATGAAGTCAGTGTTTCTTATTTTGGCTGATGTAATATGCTTTGGTTTCATGTATTCAGTCGTCAATGGTTCATCGGGCAGAGGATATCAAAAACGTATGATCAGTGAAAGAAGAACAAACAAAGAATCGGGTGGTTAAATGGTTTGTGATGTTGCTTTGTGCTACCAAAGTGAGAAACGCTTTTGAGGAAACAAACTGGAAAGGGCAACAACGTGAAGCCCCTTTTCTGTCCGAGCCTTTACTAAGAAAATCAGATCGGCGGACCATTTGTAAAATAAGTACAATAAAAAACACAAGTAATTAATCCACGCTTGTCTTGCATGAACAAAACTTGTATATTGTTTGTGTACCAACGAATAGTGATAACCAACGCATAACTGAAACCTTCCGAAAACAAAACGTGAGACACAACAAAGAAAGGAAAAGCAAAAGAACAACAGATTCCCATTTCATGAAAAAAAACAAAATAATGTATTCGGTGCAAGTAAGCGTAAAATGGGGCCTTTTAAATTGTTTAATTGTTTGTATTAATTATTTAAAAATTCGAATTTATATGGATACAATTAATTATAATAAATAATACATATATATCAAAATCAAAGAATAATTCGTTTCTAAATATTATTATGTTTGGGAGGAAATACACATATGTTTCCACGTAAGTATATGTAGGTTTGGAGGAAAAAGGCGAATGCTGGCACGTAAGTATATGGATGTTTGGGATGAAGAACGCATATGTTTCCTCGTAAAAGTATACATGTTTGCCAGTAAACTTGATACTGTTTACATTTAAATACAAGTGAGTTTGGGACTTGCAAGCATATGAATGTGTGACGTGTGGTGCAAACTTATACATGGTTCCTGCAGAATATGATTGGGAGAATATGTTAGAGAGAACGTTATTTTTCAGAGTGTACAGCGTTCTTGCCATCAGTTGCCACGCGACACTCTTCATCGTACCATGGTTTGTCTTTAAGCGGTTTTTCATAACCAAGTACGGTCTCTGCAGCAGTTTTCACAGGGTGGGAAATGTACTTCCACTGCGTTCCAGGATTATAAGGCGAGGGTGCGCTCTGCGCCATAATTTGAGTGAGCTTCTCTGCATAGGCCATGGCTAACTCTGTTAATTGCAGCTTTCCGATGTCCAGCTTGTTATACGTCTGGTTTCTTATGACTGTCGCTCTGCTTATCCTTGGGCGAAACATTGCTGCAACCAGGTAGTGCTCCGAATCGATATTAGCGCCTTGAATCACACCTGCATCAATTACACTAGCAGAGTTCCTTCCATATACTATCAGGTGATCAATCTGTTTCTTCGTCTCTTGACCAGGGAATATCCTAGTAGCCTTATGGATGTCTTTATGATGGAATCTCGTACTGCTGGCGGCAAAATCGAACAGGCTCCTTCCATTAACGGAAGTGATGAGGTGTAGACTGAATTTACCGATGGTTGATCCAGATATTTTCTCTGCCGACTTTAGCATGAAAATCAAATAGAACAATCTTACTGCCATGGCCAGGTCAGCGGAGATTTGTCTCCTTGAGGCGCTCATAGAACATGTCCTTGGTGTCATCGTCTTCTCTTCTGTCGGGGCAAGTATACAAATTAGCGATATGTTAAAATATTTCTCTTTTATGCGGATGGTGGCTTTTATGCGGATATATACTTTACATTTACATTATATTTGAGGATATCTAAGTAGAATGTAGTACGTAATTATTTCCTTCTGCGGTTATATACCAAATTGCCAAGTGTTCAATCACACCAATGTCACAACACCCTTTGGAACGCATATGATGTCTCAACGCAAACATTTCGGCCATAATAACCACAATCTGAAAAAAGGTTTTACCTTTTTCCATTTATACATATTTTATATTGATTTCAAATTCACGTATATTGAATATTAGGTTAGAGTGTTGCGTTGGTTGTTGTTTGTAAGCATATAAGGAGAAGAATGAAGTGCTTCGTAGACCACTGGGGCAAGCAGACGTAGGGAATTCCCTTTTGTCTCTTCCAGCAACAACAATCAATTCACTTGTTTAGTGATCAATCACAAAATGTTTTAAGTTACTTTCCGTCTCTTAGGGTTGGTTCGTTTTTTCATACTGTAAATTTTGAATAATGTAGCACAACGCGTGTCATTTTCTATCATTACGGGGAATATACATCTCGTAAAAAATATATATCCCCACAAAACAACGACTATGCCCGAATTGTATACATTTTTGTTTCTGACTATTTGATATAATTGAGGAAATTCATATCCACTTTCGAGTTTCGTATTAAATTGAGCGTTATTTATTTCAGCTACTCTCTCCCCCATCAGGGGAAATGTAGAAAAAATAAATAAAAAAAACATTTCACTTTTTTCTATGTAAATTGAGCTGATTTTCTTTCTTGTTACACATTTGTGGCGTTTTCTCGTTTGAATTTTCAAGGATATCTGTTGTTCTAAAGGACTACTGGTGTTCCGATTGTTATTGTATGTAGACACAACATTTCGGTTTGAATTTGTTTACAGTATATCCCGTTCAGTGTCCTTTTGTTCTCATTGTCGCCTTTATTGTGATTTAAACTCTACAATCGTTTTTGTTTTCATTTTCACTTTCTTTGCCTTGGTCTGATTGGAGTAAGAAAAATTCAATTTCGGCTGTTTATTCCACTCCAGCATTAAGAGTCTTATACGACGTCTCGTACCTGTGGAATATCATGTGTCACTACGTGGAAAATGTCATCTACTTTGACACAATTGCTATAATTTATACAACTCTTGGGAGTTCGTAGTTGAAATTTATCTCGAGTATTTTTTAATAGTTTTTTAAAGAGCAATCGAAAATTGGGGTGCAGAGTTTTATACAGCTAATAGAATTTATTTTTTATTCTTTTAAAAGGCTTGACAAACTATTTAGAGAAATTGTATACTTCTTAATGTAATTTGGGTGAAAAAGGATATGGAATTACTTATGGGTTTTCTATGTCTGCTGTAGTAAATACATACGCTTTTCCTGTTCTTTAGAACCGGATAACGTTTAGAAACTACTTTCCCACAACAACCCATGCAGAGATTGGCAGAGCTTCTCACTAGCCGTCAGCTGTGAGCTATTTCTTGTCTGGCTCACTTGTGAATCAGAAGCTTTTGGAACGAAGTTCCTTATCGCACGTTGCGGGATGGGGGCTAAATGAAAAAATTTTAAACAACTTTTTTTTAACTACTTTATTACAACCCATTATTATCAACTATATTGCGTACTTTTGGTTTGGTTTGGTTTAAAGGGAAGTTTTCCAGGTGGAGCCTGTGTATTACATATTGTTGTTTTGAACCCAATAAAAAGTAAATTTAGAAAAGCCAAAGTGCAAGACTGGCAAATCCATGAAATACAACCCAGACCATGGAGTTACATTTGGCAGCACACTTACTCTTACACACTTGGTTTGGATTGGTCTAGACTAACATATCGGGGGATATTTCCTGTTTAATGGGAAATTTTCTAGGTGAAGCCCGTTTATTACACATTGTAGTTTTGCAACGAATAAAAAGTAAATTTAGAAAAGCCAAAGTGAAAGAAGTTTAAAAAAATAACATTTCCTTAAGTATTGGTTTTTCTTAAAAAAAGTAAATTTTCTCAAAAAAAATACCTATTCCTAGATATTCTTAAACAGTCTACCTTTTCTTAAAAAAATGCCTCATCTTAAAGAACTACCTATGCTTAAAAAAGTAAATTTTCTTACAAAAAGTACCTTTTCTTTAAAAAAAGCACCTTTTCAAAAAAAGGTACCTTTTCTCAAGAAAGTACATTATCTTGCAACAAATTACCTTTTCTTAAAAACCTAAATTTTCTTTAAAGAGTACCTTTCTTGTAAAACAAAATAACTTTTCTTGAGATAAGTACCTACTCTTAAAACTGTACATGCTCTTTCGTAAAAAAAAGCTTTTCTTCAAAAAAAATATAATCAATTAAAATATGCCTTCTCTTAAAAAAGTACATTTTCTAACAAAAATTGCTTTTCTTGAAAGTACCTTTTCTTAAAAAAAATAATACCTTTTCTTTTCATTTCTTGAGATAAGTAGCCTTTCTGAAAATAAGTACATTTAATTTATATTCACATTAAAATAAATAGTATAGAGAACTCATGGAATGAATTGTATGACTCCAAAGCACTGGCGACATCTGGCGAATGACTCAAAATGTATTACTCTGTTTTTGTCATAACTTGGTCCATTCATAATTTTGATGTGAAATTTTGATGAAAATATTGATGACTTTTTAAACATTTATGCTTTTAGTATTTCCTTTATATAATAAAATTTTCGAAATGCTGCAGAGAACTTGTTGCACTCTTTTTCCGCTCTCATGTAGAGAGTCTGAGTAAAAGAGCACAAACGAGTCTTATGCTCTTTATAGAATATTTCAATATAAATCCAACATTTCGCCAATGTTATTATATAAAACAATACAAACAGCATAAATGTTTTAAATGACATCCATGTTTCACATCAAAATTATAAATGGACCAAGGTATGAGAAAACGAGAGAAAACGTGCTTTTGAGTCATACAATTCGTTCCATGAGTTCTCTATACTATTAAATACTCTTTGGCGACGACGACCTGTTTGTTTGTTCGCTGCCGCTACATCAAAACCATCATACTTATTTTCAGGCAGAGACTATTGTTGTACAACAACCACGTATGTTATGCTAACGCTGTGTGTTGTTTGCATGTGTTCACTTTGATAGATTGCCCTACCCGTGCCTATAGATGTTAACACATTAAAAACACGTGAGTACGCAACCGCGAATAATTTGATTACCATATTTTAGAAAATGACTAAAGGAAAGTCTTGCGAGATCTTTAGGCGCCTTAGAGATATCATATCGAGGGAAAATTTTGTACACACCAAATTTTGGAGCAAACGAACACAACTAAGGGGTGGGAGCTTAACATTTCCTAAGTTTAAAATTAATGGCCATACATACATATGTACCCAATTTGTTGCACGATATTAAATATAATCTGAAAGATAACATAACAAAAAGTGAGACTTATGTGGGTACTATATATGCACATGATTATAATCCGGTATGTGATGGAAATCGATCGATTTGACATAATAATGTTGGTCTTTTGTGCACATAATGGATATCAATTAATTTGTTTCTCATTTTCTACCATTGATTAATGTGAATATAAATTATTTGTTCCCTAATATTAGGAATTATGCCAATAAAATTCGTCAAATCGAATTCGATTTTGACTCGGACGATTTTCATCACATGCCGGAATGATCTAAAAATGTGCATATTCTTTTAACAAATTTCAAATATTTTTAAAAAAAATTCTGAAATGTATGGCAATTACAAATAAATATAAATTTTTCTATTTGAAGTTTTTGACAAATTTGAAAATCCACATACATACCTACATGACTCGCAGTTGCCAAATGATGAAAACTTCGTCAGCTTATATATTTATTATGGAGGTTTGTAAACATTTAAAGTTTACGACACCAATGCATTGTTGCAACCAGCCAGTTGTTATTGCGACGAACTGCTTTTTATACAGACAGACCGGTAAAGTTTCTTGATAAAATGAGCGCATATAAGCGAAGGGTCTCGACCAACGATCAGCTCTTGTGGAAAATCCGGTTGTGAACGGTATTCTACTCCACCAGAATAATGAAAATACATTACTTTTGTTTTGCTTCCAATATTCAGTTGTAAAATCTACATTATCGAGCTCTACTCTTCGAAGAAAACTACGACCATTAAGGGTAATGGAGACTGTTACATGTTAAAAGAGTTATTCTTTCTAGAACTACTTACGCCGAAGAAGAGTCCTTGTCAAATCTGTATGGTTTCAAAAAGATGGTGCAATTTGTCCTATAGCCAGGCCTGTTATGACAGAATTGAAGCGAAAACTGCACAATAAGCGGATTACGAGAAACTGCACATTTCGGTTGCCTCCCAAGGTCTCCTGACCTTATTATACGGTTGTTACATGGAGGACGTTTGGAAAAAACCAACAAATTTCAATCATTTGATGAAATCCATTCGAAAGATAACCGAGCAGTAATGGTGTCGCACATGTGCCCACGGTCGGTGACACCATTTGAATTCAATTATTTTTAAAGGCAAAAATATTTTTTTTTTCAATTTTATTTATCCCAAAAAAGTCTTAAAACTACAATATTCAACGGCGGCCGGAAGATGGGCCCCAGGAAATAACACTCCAATTGCAAAATGAAAATGCGCCCCAAATTTAGGGTTTGTTTAAGGTGGCCCCCAAATTTCAAAATGAAATAGCCTCCTAAGTAATGATGAAGGGCCCCTAAAAAGTTGTGAAGCACTACCCCAAATATATTAGTGGGGGTGGCTTTAATTTAGGAGAGGCTTTAATTTAAAAGAGGACCCCAACATAATTATTTGTTGTATACTGATACAATTTGGGGCCAGATTTCATTGACTCTTTGGGGGTGTATTTTCTTGAAATGTAATCTTAAAGAATAGAAATTGCACCCCAGAAAAATCGGCCCCAATAGAAAAAAATTGGTTTTGTTTTATCCGTCGATTTGATGAATTTCGCCCGATTTTTTTTTGGGAAAAAATTTTTAGTTTATTAAAATTTACTTTTTAGTAATATTTGGAGCCTAATTTCATTTGTTATTATAGGCTGTTTTTTCATTAAGTTTTATAGTAGCCATACGAAATTGCACCCCGAGAAATTACACCCTAATTTAGTTATGAAATATCACCCCAAATCATGAAGACGAACCCCAAGTAAAATGCAAATGTCCCACAAAAAATAATTGGGGTCCACTTTCATTGGGGCCCACAGTCATAACTAATGAAAAATCACAAGTGTAAGCGAAAATGGACCCCAAATGTACGAAATAACACCCCAAAATTTTGTGTTGTTGTAAACTGTTTATTGGTTTGGGGTTCATTTTCATTTTACAATTGGGGTGTTATTACCTGGGGCCCGTCTTTATTTCGCTCTATTCAACAACCTAATACGCAGCATTTTCTCCAAATTTTCGCCGTCGAATTTTTTCAGTGCTTCTTCATATTCATATGGCACATGCCTTATCCTTGAACTCTTTGACTGAAATTCTTAATATTTTCGAATGCTGGAATCTCGTTTAGATGGTTCAACAATGAATGGCAACACTTCTCCAATTCGAAATAAGATTTCGCTTATCAAATAGATTATTTGCTATACTTCACATCAAATCCAATTGGATTAATTATGCTTAAATGAGGACCAATTGGACTCCTTATCCTCACAAGGTGACTCAGATGAAATGTATGGTACAACAGAAAATATAGCCATAACAACAGGGTGCCACGAAATGCTTAATTTAGCCGACATTTTTAAAACAAGAAAAAAATCACCCACCTAGAGCCATTTACGTTCCTGATCTTCAAAGTTTATGATTCTGTTTTAAAAGTTTTATGGCAGTCACATTGTCACAGCAGTTCATCACAAATTCAAAGGAATAAGGGAACGTAAATAATTTAAGACTCGATCTTTCTGTCCTGGGATGGAACACATCCCTCTGTTAATTAAGATGACGCATGCGCATACGTAACGACGTTATAAAATTCCGCAGATATCATTTCATATTGACCATTGTGTTTGTATGCTTTTCGTCTGCCGCATTTAAAGATGCGATTTTTTTTATTAATGTAGAATGTATAAAAAAGTGGAAACGTTACTTGACTTAATTGATTTTTAATAAAGAATATACCCTTTTATACATAAACGTTCCTCCCTCTGAGCCCAAAGGCAAACAAATCACTGCTTTTAGTGTAGCAGGTTCTTTAGTGTGGCTGCAAAAAAAAAACTGCTGTGAATTGGCCATAAAGCATGAATTATGAACGTTGTGAAAATTATAATGATTTCGTTAAATTTTATATTTTTAATGTTTGACATTTTATGACACCGCAGCAGAAGAACGCGGACGAATGAATCCCTGATGAAGATGACTCCATCCATCGAGCCGAATACTATTTTGTAGCTGATACCTGTATTTTGGCTCGGTCATGAAAACGAGAGTATTAATTTACATTTCTATTTGGAAACATTACTCACAGTCACAGACAATGTGGTCGACAATAGTAAAATAATGACGAATGCCAAGGTAAAAGGAATCATATAAATTTAAGAGCCTTAGAGACACTACATGTTGGGCGCACAATCTTATGCGAGACTTAAACCACGTAATGTCAAGTCATATGCAGCACATGCTACATATTGCACTATGATCACATACTGGGTCGGTCATTCATCCTTTGTGCCATCCATCGAAGTTGTCATGCAAACCTTCAGGTGATGATAATATAACAAGTTGTTAAGGGTTGCCATGTGTTTTGTAAACACTGTATGTAACATAATGGAGATAGTAATGATCAGAAAGTCACATTTGTCTTCGTCATTACTTTTGCGGTTGCTCCAAATATCATTTGCCGGATCCAAAAAGAGTTGTCTTTATAATTCTACTAAAGAACTTAGTTTTCCACTCCTACGCTGTACTATGGGGCCTATCCCCGAAAATAGTTTACTGGCTATATATATAAGTATAGCAGTTATCCGCTCGTTAGTGCTTTATGGCGTTGTTGTTTTTTGGCTAGTACTGAATCAATCACCTTATCTAAGTCTGTTGACAAAGGTTCGGAGAACGGTCATGGTGTGTATCACGGGTGCCCTTTGCACAACCCCTTTCGAAAGCCTGGGCATTTGCATACACCTATAACCATTAAATTTGCTGGGAAAGCAAGAGGCTGCAAGGTCGTCAATCCCCCCAGATACTCTGCGCAATGGATCACTATCCCATATGATCATGGGTCTATTTTGAGCGATCTGCGGCTATCAACACTATAAGTTGACTACATGAAACCCCCATTAACCTTTGAGAGAAATTTCTCAACTCATATATAAAAAAAATGGTTTCCCATTACATCCCATGAAGGAATCGGGGAGAGCTTCTCACAACCAGTGAGCTGTGCGCTGTCTAGTTTTATGCTCACTGATTGGGACCTACAGTTTACACAGGTACTTACACTAAGTACTCGATAGTGTCGCCGTCACTATGCGAGGTGACCGCCGTCTCCGTCGAAAATCTCAAGATCCCAAGTACAAGAGGCGCGCACACTACCCATTGCACCACCGACGACCACATCATATCCCGAACAGAAAGTACTGGAAGGGACGCAAATCGGGTTAGAAAAGGTATATACACGCTGAAAAATATCGGCCCCCAGCAATTTATTGCAGGAACCATGTACATGGCTGCTAGCATTGTTTTCGTGATTTGAAAATCTGCTGCTTTTTTCTTCTTTATTGTCTGCCACGTTTTTGTTTTTAGCAGTTTTCAAGAAACATTGCGAATTTTCGGTCTCAAATACATATATTATAACCTATTAATCATTGTGTCCCAAACATGTTATATCGAATAGCAAACACGATGAGTTTGGACATAAGTGTACTAGATTTGCAACAAGCTACAAACACGTTATATTTGGATCCAAACAACAATAAAAAAAAACTATTTTTTCGGTGTGCAGGCTTCTACACTGAAAGGTCCAAACTAGATTTGCAAGTTAGGGTTTGCAGTCTATTCTAAAGAGCTGGCTCTAGACTTTGCACTACAGCTGGGTCTAGACTCTGTTTTTGTTGTTGTTTGGAAACAAATATAACATGTTTGTAGCTTGTCGCAAATAGAGAATACTTGTGTCCAAACACATTGTGTTTACTATTAAATATTACATGTTGGTGACACAATGATTAAGAGGTTATAATATATGTATGTTTATGTGTCCCAAATGTGGCTCTGTTTGTTGAAAACTACTGAAAACAAACACGTGACAAAAAAACAAAGGAAGTAAAAAGCACCAGACCTGTAATTCATGAAAACAATACTTGCAAACCTGTACATGTTTCCTGCAATATGTTGCCGAGACCGTTTTTTTTCAGCGTGTACCGGATCATTGTAGTGCCTTTCAGGCAGAAGTTAAGGTAATCAGAGAAGGTGCCGTTTGTCTGGGACGCAACGTCATCAATATCTACTCTGACAGTTCCGGCTTCAAGATGTTGCCCCAACTGCCGCGCATCAGTAACTGAGATAGCCAAACAGTTCGATATTCTCCTAGCTGGGATGACGGGGCTTAGGAACATTCCAGGGAACCATAGAGAAAATGAGCTGGCAAGATTAGGAGATTTCAGCACGTAAGCTCATGCTCAAAACCGAAGCTCTCAGACATGCAAATGATAGCTCACCGGACAAGTGTGGTCAAGTTATGACCTAAATTTTACGCTGAAACTGATATATATTTCTAGACGCTCGTAGCCATTATCAATGGACACTGTTTGTTGGGCAGACACTCGTCGAGATTTCGAATCTCAGCTCATGATACTGGAGATACTGTGAAGATGAAGAGCTTCGAACATGGCAAATGGTAGTGCTTGGCCTTTTGTATGAACAGAAGAAAATATGTACACGCTGAAAACAACGGCCCCTGTCACATAATGAAGGAATCAAGTACATATTTGTTTGAAACATTGTTTTCATAAATTGAAGAGTTGCTGCAGTTTTGCTTCTTTGATGTCTGTTAGGTTTTTGTTTTCAAGAGTTTTCAAAAAAAAAAACACAACTGAATTTGAGTCATAAGAACATGTATTATAACCTAGTAATCATTGTGTCTCAAACATGTAATACTGATAGCAAACATAATGTGTTTGGACACAACTGTAGCTAAGCTACAATCACAGTATTTTTGCATCCAAACAACAAAAATAGACGGATTTCTCAGCGTGTAGGATCTGACTTCATATTGGATCTAACAGACATTCAGGAAGTTAAGCTAAATGATCTTAGGGCTTTTCCACAGAGTACTAATTGGTTCGTCAGGTACCAATGTACGTCTTTTCTCCAGCCACATTCTGAAATATCGGGATGATGTACGATACGGCATGTACGCCACTTAACAATACCGGGTCATGTTACAGGTTGAATGATGGGGACCACATCATTACGGTCCTCATTCGACAAAGTGTGTCAATTGAAACACAAGTATCTTTTTAAAAATTCAATATAATAAACTTGAATATAAATAACTTCTTTTGCTATATTATGGCTGTATTAGTAATAACAAATATTTCCTTTATGTATGGAATAAGATTTCATTCATGTAGCTGCCGCCGGCTTCGAAGTAGCTCAACCCGTCAGTCCAATTTTTTAAGACAATGGTGACGGTTGCTGGTTCTATATCAGGAATGGCTCGGACGATATTATCCTTAACGACACCCCACAAAAAAAGTCTAAAGGGTTCAAATCGCAACTCCGAGACGTCCAATTGACATCTCCAAGACGGATGATAACACGATTAACGAACTTAGTGGGCAAACGATATATTGTTTGATGAGCTGTGTGACATGGTGCGCCATCCTGCTGAAACCAAGTATTATTCGAGTTCATATCTTTCATTTCAACACATAAAAACATCGTAATCATTGATCTGTAGTGCTCGCGTTGACACAAATGGCGTTTTCCGCAGCATTATCGAAAATTGGGTCAATCATGCCACCACTCCAAACTGCCACTCTCTGTGGATGAATTGGCTTCTGGACAACAACATGCGGAATTTCCAATTCCCAGATGCGGCAATGTTGTTTCTTGACATAGCCGCCAAAATGAAAATGCGGCTCGTCAGAAAAGATGATTTTTCCGTCAAATTCGATTTTCGATTGGAGCCCAAACTGAGAATCCGTAACGAAGTGAATGGTCGTTTGCTTTCAATTGCTGAGTCAATTGGACCTTGTAAGCGAATGATTCTAGATCTTTGTGCAAAATTCGTGAAATGTCGAGTTTTTGAGATCGAAGGCTTGTCGCTGTTCTTGGATTGAGTTGCACACTTTCGGCCCCAGAAGCCACATTATCTTCGGTACTCACCGTACGACAAGGGAGACTAGAAGTGTTGTTCTCTAGTAAGCTAATCTCACGAAATTTTTGCACAAATTTGCGTACAGCACGAGCGGTGGGTGCTTCATTTCAGTCGAAACTTCCTTTCGTCACTGCAGTCACTTTGAAAATTTGTTTGCAATATTTCCCAACGTTGTTCACGCGTAAACCGAGCGACTCATTTTGGTTCGCAGAGGTATGATACGGACTGCTAGCCAATATTTCGTATATAAAACATCATCAATGTCAAAATAACATATGTGACCTGGTCTACGAAAAGGGAGCTTACGTGCGAAAACTAGTTTTCTGTGAGAAAGCTGTTTAAAGTAAGCAACTCGTTTCGTCAGTTTCTCATTATCTCGTTAATTGTTCTCCGCGCCGGACGTCCAGTAAATGTTGTTGTTGGTCCAGTAAGTGTTGTTGTTGGTCGGAATATTATTATAGTTCATCGTGTAAGTTGCTAGTGTGGAACACGTAAAAAAGTAACACTGAAGAAGTGACGTTTACTGTTTCTGTTGATTATCGTCTTCGCATTTCGCATGAAATGAAACATGAGTGTTGATGAGGAGTTCAGTGCCGTATAAAACGATGATGAAGATGACGTTGGTAAAGGACCTAACTGTGTTGTGAGCATCCTGCATTATCACCTGCAAACCTACTATAAAGACATTGAAACACTGGTTCTTTTCTGTGATAATTGTGTTGGGCAGAATAAGAATAACACTGTACTATCATATCTGCAATGGTGTTTGGCTCGGGGTCTTAACAAAACTATTTTATTCAATTTTCTACTTACCGGGCACACTAAGTTCGCGCCTGATTGTTACTTCGGTATTTTCAAAAGTAAATATGCCGTCAGTAACATCGACACGTATGCAGATTTACTGCAGTGTGTCGAGGCATCATCACCTGGGGGTTATAATAAAGCTGTATCGGCTGAAAAAGTCGTCTGGTATGAATGGGACAGCTATTTTAAACCACTGTACAAGTCACTTGTTGGAATAACGCAATTCCATCATTTCATAATCTCTACAGATTGTGTAAAAACAAAGAAATTCGCAGACAGTGAAGAAGTGCAGTCCTTTAAGCTTCTGTTAAAACCTATCGATCCTGAAATGCCGAAAGTTATACAACCAGCCGTTTTATCTTTGGAACGTCAGTAGTACATCTATCACAATCTTCGCAGCTTAGTTTCGGATATATCTAAAGTAGATATTGTGGCTCCATTGCCGAAAGATTTGCCATCGAAGAAACGGAAGGGAAAAACTAGTGAAGATGTTCTCAAACCAGACGAGGAACCAGGTCCATCTTCCTCAGGATCAACACGTAAAAAGATCTCAAGGAAAACGACAACAAAGAAAAATACATAAACTACTCAGCATTATTATTTTTGGCCCATAATACGTTTTTCTACTGTATAATCATGTCTTTATAGCTTATAATTCAATACGCTTCTAAGCAAGTTAGGATTTTCTGCTTTTCACCACGTGTAAAAGCATCTCATCTTCCATCCGAATCAACCAAAAAGTGAAAATTGATTTTTTTGACACCTAAGCCCCCTTTCCGTAGACCAGGTCACATATAAGTTAATAAGGTACCTTTATTTGGGCCACCCGTTATAAATCAATAGTGGTCCATTACATCCCATGAATGGACTAGGGAGAACTTCTCACAATCAAAGATCTGTGCGCTTTCTAGTTTTACACTCACTGATTACAAAAGGGTTTTTGATAGGCTTTTGCATGGTCACTAAGTGAACTGACCGCCGTTGAAACATATGGAAGTTGGTCAGAGAAGGAATAAAATCCACGTTCTCATATACAAGCTCCGCGCAATCTAACCATTGCACCACCGTCGACCACCTATAGCCACCGTAAAAATATCTACAACGATAAATTCATTTACTGCAAAGAATGCACTACGGGAGCATATCGAGGGGGCGGAATGAAGACGGGGCCAGGAAATAACACCCCACTTTCGTACATTTGGGGTAAATTTTCGCTTACACTTAGGGGGTGTTTTTGCATTATGAATGTGGGCCCCAATGAAAGTGGACCCCAATTATTGTTGGGGGATATTTTCATTTTACTTGGGGTCCGTCTTCATGTTTTGGGGTGTTATTTCATAACTAAATTGGGGTGTAATTTCTGGCGGTGCAATTTCGTTGACTACTATAAAACTTAATGAAAAACACCCCATAATAACAAATGAAATTAGGCCCCAAATATAACTAAAAAGTACATTTTAATAAACTATATTTTTCTGTTTTAGAAAGAAATGACAACAAAAAATTGCTCGATTTTTTTTGGAGAAATGTTTTACCCGTGGCGCTTCAACGGACGATCAACAAAAGTTTTAATAAACTATATTTTACTGTTTTAGAGAGAAATAAAACAAATATTTCCAAAAAAATTGTGCGAAATTTTTTGATTGCGGCGCTTCAACACACGATCAACAAAAGTTTTAATAAACTCTATTTTTCTGTTTTAGGAAGAAATTAAAAAAAAATCCAAAAAAGGCATAAAAAAAGGGGAGACAAATATTTGAAATAACTATTCTATTCTATCTTATTTTGTTTAATTTTTCATGGAATATGTTTATGTGTGTATTGTATATTCATTCGGAAATTAATCAAATCGACGGATAAAACAAAACCAATTTTTGTATATATTGGGCCGATTTTCCTGGGTTTCAATTTCTATTCTTTAAAATAACATTTCAAGAAAATACACCCCAAAGAGTCAATGAAATCTGGCCCCAAATTTTGTCAGTATACAACAAATAATTATTTTGGGGTCCTCGTGCGCTTATTGGGACCTTATTTTTAAACGGTTTAAAACAAAAAAAATCGTGCTTCACAATTTTTTGGGGCCCTTCATCATTGCATAATGAAAACAAACCCTAAATATGGGGCCCATTTTCATTTTGCGATTGGGGTGTTATATCCTGGGGCCCGTCTTCCGGCCGCCTATCGAGGGGCATATAACAAATTTAGCGAAACTCTTGTAAATTGGCAATATACAATCGCAAAATTATTTTCTACGTGGCAACTCTGCAACCAGTTCTTACAGCTTACTTTGATGCAACCCAAACCATCATCACATAATATTTTCATTTGTTTAGTATTAATGTTGTTGTTGTTGTTGCTGTTGCTGTTGTTGGGTTCAAAACTTGATTGTTGTACAGAGTCACAGCGAGAACAGAACATCAGCCAGAAATCACATTCGTCATAAAGATATTTACGAGCTTTGGCAATTAATAAATTTGTGGTAACTGCCATATAAATCTCCCTAAACTTATACGAGTGTACTTGCACTACTCCGTACTGTGCTGCTCAGTTGTGACTGGAAGTATGTGTATGTTTTACTATTTTCTGTTCTTGTAGGATGCATTTTTAACATTTTGAGAAATCAGTGAAAACATATCCATAGATAGGCTAAAGATATATGAATCAGTTTCGAAAGTAAAAGGCGCTGGTGGTGGAGTGAACAGGGTAAGGTGCTTTAGTAAATTGAAGTGTATTCATACATTTACGAGCAGTTTGAAACTAGAGTGTCATAAACCAACAAACATTCTACCTTGATTTCTGTTCTACAGTAAAGCATTTGCAATGTGATCCATCTATCATCCATTCAGGCATTAAAACACTCAGCAATCCAAAACACAGGCACAGTGGTTTTATAAAAACTTGGTATAATTGCAACAGAGCAGTGTTTTTCGCGCAGATCTGATCGAAAGAAATTTTATTTTACCTATTAGCGCCGACCCCCACTTCCATGGTTCTATTGAATGACACTTTCCACATACAATATTTAGGAAATTTATATTGGCATTGTAAAGGGTTTTTCAACAGAGACGCTACAAAAGAATATCGATAGGGACAGCAAACGACGCCATAGTTTTTCCCGCTCTTTTGACATTTCTCTTCAGTAAGGTTTGCCATTTCATCATGGAAAGATATACGAGCCAACAACGAGTCGAAATTATTAAAATTTACTACCGAAATTTGGAGTCAGTGGCCTCAACTTTAAGAGCGCTACGTCCAATTTATGATCGTCATAATCGTCCTACCAGATCAACAATTGAGTGTCTAGTGGAAAAATCTGAAGCCACAGGCACATTACAAAATGCTCCCGTGCCAGTCAGACAAAGAAGTGACCGTTGGGCATCTCTGTGACGTCGTTGTGGCGAATTTTGCGAAAAGATCTTGGCCTACATCCTTACAAGATCAAATTGACGCAAGAACTGAAGCCGCTTGACCACCATAAGCGTCGTATGTTCGTGAATTGGGCTGAGCAACAACTTGAAAATGATTCGGATTTTCATCGGAAAATCATCTTCTGCGATGAGGCTCATTTCTGGCTGAATGGCTTCGTCAATAAGCAAAATATGCGTTATTGGTGAGACAGCAATCCGCACGTAATCCATGAGTCATCATTGCATCCCGAAAAAATTACGGTTTGGTGCGGTTTATGGGCCGGCGGCGTCATTGGGTCGAACTTCTTCCGTGATGATCAAGACCGGCACATTACTGTGAATGCGAATCGCTACCGTTCAATGATAACCGAATATTTTTGGCCCCAATTGGATAATATGGACTTGGAGGACATGTGGTTCCAACAGCAAGCGTGACCGTGGTGGCCATGCAAAAGAAATCGAGTTCCATACATAATGGCATCGAACGTACTTTCACAGGAATAAAGAATTTCATTGGTATCTAAAACCGGTTTTGTTTTATTTAAAAAAAACTTTTGTAGCGCTCTTATTGAAAACCCCGTTACTGTATTTACTTGTCGCCCCTAGGCTTTTAAAGTATTTTACTCACTTTTCCATTACACGGTTCTAAATTATATGATTTAAGAATCGTTATTTTGAATACTATTTCCAACTTTCAAATTCTGTGACGTGAGTTTATTATCGTGAAAAGTGGGTATTTAAGTTCTCATGTACTAAGATCTTACCACCAATCCAGGGATTTCTCCCATCTGGCAAATTTTTGCTTGCATAGTTGGAGCAAAGGTTCGCACAAGGTTAAGCAGAGCGAAAGCCATACGAAACCAAACATATAGAAAGCTGGACATGGGAAAGCTGCAATTACCAGAGATAGCTTTGGGCTATGTAGAGAAATTCACTCCGCTACTGGCGCAGAACGCACTCCCGCCTCATGACCCTGAAGCGCAGTGTAAGCATATTTCCCACTCTATGAAAACTGAGAAGAGGCTGTACTTGGTTATGAAAAACTGCTTAAAGATAAACCATGAAAAGAACGTTGTTCGTATGGCAATGCTTCAGTCAGTTGCAACGCAAGCTGTGACAGAGCGGTATAAGGAAAAGAGGAGAGAGGAAACCCGCGTGTTTAACAAGAAAAACCGGTTGCGGAGAAAACGCGAGAGTGAGCAAATTTAATCTTACAGATTGAGGAATGAGGCACTTAAATTTTACCAAAATGTACAATGCCGAGCAGATCTGGGTTTCGAGCAGAGCATTGATCAGTATCAAATATTATTTAGATCGGTTGTGGTGTACTGGAGATATCGAGTTGGCCAACTGGTCATCCGCCCAACTTTTGCAATGGGAGGTACAAAAATGGGCGTGACACAGAAGTCAGTTATTGATTACATAGTAGCTGTTAGCAAAATATTGTTTAGTACCGTATTTCACTAAGATCGGTTGTGGTTTACGAGAGTTATCGTATCGATCAACCGATCATCCGCCCAACTTTTGTATAGGAGGTACCAGAATGGGTGTGTCAAAAAAGCTCATTTTCCACAGGGGAGTGGTGTTTGACAAAACATTGTCCAGTATGAAATTGCATAAAGATTGGTTCGGTTTTGCGGGACATCTCGTGCCGAACAACCAGACGCCAAAACAGCTTTTGTTTGGGAGGTACAAAAATGCGCGTGTCAAAATCATTCTTGTCTTAATCGGTGATTGGTGGTTGATGACATGAAGCCTTATACCTAATTTGTTTAGCTCGCAAGTGTTTCACTCGATTTATCGTATTGAAAGCCCTGACGACCACCAACCTTTTGTATGGGAGGTTCCAGAATGGGTGTGGAAATTACGCCAATTTTCTTCAGTTATGTAGACATTGACTGATTATTAACCAATACGCTAGTTTAAACTAATCACATCTACCAGAAAAAAAGTTGTAGAAGAACTATGATTTTGTATTAAATGTGCCCATTTTCAATCCCCCACTGAGCTTGGATAAATAATAATCACTGACAAATTTTTTTAGGCAGATATCGTGTTGCCCAGCCAGACAGACAAACGGACATTGCTCAATCGTCTTAAAATGTCCTAGAACGAATTTCGTCTAAAGGTACTAAGGGTATATATAATATGGCTTCTTCTATGCGTTAAATTGTTCTCCGTATTAAATGATGCATACCTCCATCCCTATGGGTGAGGGTATAAAAACTTTGCTGGAATCTGGTCGGTCACGCATAAAGACCACGCAAAAAAAACCTATACTGAAGCCTCTTGTGAACCCTTCCCTGAGTGCAAAATCTTTAAGCTCAATATTAAACAACGACATAAGTATGCCGAGGCCGCGAAGACGGCGTTGGACCTATCCCAGAGCAGAAACTCCGTAAGCCCCACTGAAAGCCTCCGGCACCGAAAGATTTACTATTCCAAACAAATTATGATGAATCCGGTATTGGATATACTGCAATCCCTAAGCCAGTAGAAAGGTCGCCTACCAAATAAATCTACACCAACGCTTCGAACCAAGTGTTGGACCACCCAGAGTAAAAAAACCAGTCATACTCGAAGTTAAGTTAAACCATCATCAACGCCGAAGACGTCGTTGGACCTACCCCACGTAGAAAGGGGCGATTTTTGAAATGCCGAATTTTCCAACGATTTTTTAATTAAAAAAATACTTGTTTTTATAGACCATTTTTCGTTTTCGATCTAGGTAAATTCTTAATTTATTTTTGGGCTACTTTGCCTTACACTTTTTGCTCAATTTTTCGTTTTTATTTGGACCATTTAAATTTTTTGCTTGGGGCATTTTTTTGGATAATTTCATTTTTTGTTGGCTACTCATAGAACATCTTCTATGTCACTGCCCAGCTTTGAGGCATAGAAAACAGGGATAATTTTTGGATGATTCCTCTGTTACTGTAGAAGTTGTAGGGTAAATTTGAAAAACGTTGATTCTACTTCTACACTGAAAGGAAAACACTTCGTCGAATGAATGGAACATTTTCGTTAATCTTTTTACGTCGCTACACTGAAAAGTCTCGCATATACGACAATTTGGTAGTCACTACAACGGAAAATTTCATACATGATATCTTTGATAAATTTTCATTGCGTTGCTACAACAACTTAATTTTCGTTTCTGCTACAATTTTATTTAATTTCACTTTGTAAAAAAAATTAGTTAAAAATTAAAAAAAAAATAAATACATGAGATTTAAGCTATTGATATTTGATTTATCTCTTACTATTTATAGTTTATTTTTTTTTTATTTATTTATTTTGGAGGTTTATTGTTGACGAAACAATTTCTCTACTGCAATGAATCAGTTGTTAATGCAACGAAGCTAATTTTAATGAGGATAATGAGAGAATCAGTGAGTGTAAAAACTAGACAGCGCTCATCTCACTGATTGTGAGAAGCTCTCTTCAATCCCTTCATGGGCTGTTATGGGATACCATTTTTTTTAATGAAGGAAAAGCCGTCGAAAAAATGGGCGAGCGTAAAAAGGAGGCCATCAAGAGAAAATGGTGAACATGAGTGGTGTGTCACGTACACATATTAAATCAGTTCCTTTGTAATATCCGAAAGTGGTAGACATATTTCTCCGCCGGAATAATTTAAACAAATTTTTTAAAACAGACTAATTAGTTCAACTTAGTAATAATCTATTATTCTGAAAAATAAGTTGTGTGAATTTATGTGTTTGCTGTGAACGTTTGTGTAAATTGAGTATCTCAGGAGCAACACGACAGCACATAAATACAACAACCAAATATGTAACTGAACATGTGTGTGCGTATACGCGTGACGGTACAAATCGCAACAAAATGTTTGTTTTCGTGTTTTAACCATAATTCGGTTGCGCTTGCTTCGTTGTATTGGTATTTGAATTCGAAGTCAATGAAAACGAAGAAGTCAAAGAAACAAATTGTTTCAAGTAAGAAATGGATCCAACCGAAATTCTGACAAATTTGGTTAAAATAAATAAAAGTGCGGTTGAAAAAAATTCTTACAGAAGGATCACTGACTTAATGACAGGGAGATGTGGCGCTACAATTGAATGGCAGAAACCTCAACACAACAACAATTGCAGAATTTAAGAAAACAATGATGTGGTTGTATGTTAAAGGAAGTTTTGAACACAGTTCTATTGCTGTGATGAAACCCATCGGGGAGTAGAACTTATGTTCATGGTAAGTACGGACATATATACAGTGGTGGTCCAGTATAACGAATGATATAATGTCCAGGGTTGTTCGGTATATCGAAAATTCGTTATATCGAAATATATATTTCTTTTCATAAATATTAGCATAGTAGGAAGTTAAACTCTATTCGTATTATATTAATTCATTTATTTAAAAAAAAAGGAAAAAATTTACATACATGAGCAAAATTATTTATTTTTAGAAAATAAATCTCCATTTAATATGTGTTTGTTTTTGTTTTAATTGTTGTACTGAAGTCAATAGCTTGTTCTTGCAATCTCCTTAAAATAACGCAACCAGTGGTCAACAAATCTCACAGTAAATAAACGGGGACTTCCCTTTTTAAAAATTATGCAACTGAAATGTTTTCTATGTGTAAGTGCACAAAGAAAACAAACAAAAATAACAAAGAATAAAACAAAGCATAGAAAAAGAGAGCATTCGTTATATAGAATACTTAATTTTTCAACCGTTCGTCATTTAGGGTCATCAATGGACTAGAAAAACGCGTTCGTTATACTGGGCATTCGTTATACTGGACCACCACTGTATGTGCATATATTCTTAAATAGAAATCGTAATAATAAATTCCATATATTTGTGTTTCATTGCAGGACCTGAATACAAAGCCCAAAATAACACTCAACTCCTTGACCACCATAATCTTTCTCATTGAGCAAAATTAATACCATTTTCGAAACAAAAATTCCAATTTTTTTTATAAAAATACCCGAAATGTAATACTAACAATTAGTGATGCACAGAACCGAGGTACCGCTTCTGGAGAACCGGTTCTTTACAAGACCCGACCAGATCGGTACTTACAAGAACCGATTAACGGTTCCAAAAGAACCGAAAACGATCCCAGTGGACCGAAATACGGGTCCAAATGAATAAAAAACGGTTCTTAAAGGAATTTATATTCTTATAAAATGATATTTCACTTAAGTCTCTCTGAGACAGCAATTTTCTTAGAACCGGAACCGGTCCAAATACCCGGTTCTTCTCGGAAGCTGACTCGACAGAACCGGTTCTTCAAAACATGCGGAACCGCACATCACTACTAACAACGTATTTATGTACAATTAACAATAAATAATTTTAAACACACTTCAAAACATCCATTGCAGCAATGGAACAAAATCATTGTAGTAATGAATCAAATTTATTACAACAATGACTCAAATTCGTTGCGCCAATGAAAGAAATTCATTCCAGGAATGAAAGAAATTCGTTTCTGTAATAAAACAATTGACTGCAGCACTGAAATAAATTCATTGCACGTACGATACTTATTCATTGCAGCAATGAAACAAATTCATTGCAGCAACGAAACAAATTCGTTGCGATAATGAATCAAATTCATTGCAGCAATAACCACACTTTCATCACAGTGACGAACAATTTGCAGTTGATGAAAGCATTTTCGTAGCGGGAAAGGAACTGTAAGTTAGCTCACTTTCGATGACAAAATTGTTGGGGTGATGAACATTTGCATCCCTGTAACAGTGCTTTTCCGTTCAGTGTATGATATTCCGTGAGTGAAAACTGGAAAGCGCACAGCTCAGTGATTGTGAGAAGTTCTCCCCGGTCCCTTCATGGGATGTAATGGGAAACCTTTTATTTTGTATGATATTCCTAAAACCAATAAGCTTTCCTAGCCTTTAGGTATATTTATGAGCTGGATAGACTAGCAAATTTTCCTCCTCCATTATTTTATACAATTTAAATATAAAGATATATTACCAAGGAGGATTCAAAATCAAACTCAAAAATCACTGTGCATCAAAGTTATTCGCAGATATGTTGAGATACATTTGTAGTCTGTGGAAGGAATTACATGCACAACAACAACCAAACATTCATCTGCGAGTTATCGTATCTTGCTGTGAATTATTACTGCTGCAATATTGTTTATTGTTTATTATACTCCTTTGTTGCTGTTGTTGTTGCCAATGATGGTGTTGTTTATTACGAATAGTATTATGATGGTTTTGTTGATTTGATTCCATTCCTACTCTCTGGTTAGCTGCAAATATTTCACTGTTTACGTATCCTCCCAAACAGAATTCGAAATCCCGCAAAAAAGAAACACAAATAAACAAATGCTAAATGCAACATAAAGAAAATTATTGAGGTTAATAAAATTATGACTCACAATAAACAAATAAAAATTCACAATAACAAAACAAAGACAATAACAATAACGCCAATGTTTTGATTTTACGATGGCGCCATGGCCCCCCATAGGTGCTGCCGGCATCATAAACTTTTGTTAAAAATTGTGCTAAAAATCGCAGAGTAGGGGAATATGCATATTTTGTGACTTAAATATCGCCGGGGTTAGTCTGGTTGGTTTTAGGTAAAAAAAACGAAACATTTAATGCATTTTTGTTGTTACAATAAATATTGAATAGTTGTTATATTCGCATGGTTTTTAATATTTAATTTAGTTTTCAGAAACAGCCAAAGGTAAAAGTTTAATATGCTTTATGAGAGAGCGAAATAATTCCATGCGGTTCTTTGCCAGATATGTTGCTGCGCACGCATGGTCGACAGATTTCTTTCAATCACATCTTTCAACAATTTCTTGGCAATATATTCCCAATATTTTTGTGTTTGGGTTTAATTTCAAGAACAGTACGTTTATAAGCTTTGTATACTCTATGCTTTTCTACTAGCGAAAGAAACTAATTTTTCTGTTGGCATATAGAAGGGTTGCTATTTATAATTTGGGTCCTGGCAATACTAGTGTTGCCAGATGTAAACTGGAACTTCCATTGAAAAGTTTGAAATTTTTTAGCTTACACATACATAGACCGTTTTCATTTACGAGCACTATTTGTTGTATTTACACACGCTGAAAACTAACGGCCTTTGCAACATATTGCAGGAACCATGCACATGTTTGCAAAGCATCATTTCCCCGAATTGATGATCTACCGCTTTTTGTTTATTTATTGTGTGTCACGTTTTTGTTTTCAGCAGTTTTCAACAAACAAAGCCACAATTGGCTCACAAATACATAAAGTATATTATAACCTATTAATCATTGTCTCCCAAACATGTTATATTGAATAGCTAACACAATATGTTTGGACACAAGTATGCTATATTTGCGACAAGTTACAAACACGTTATATTTGCACACAAACACAAAAAAAGACAATTTTTTAATTTTTTCAATTTTGAAATATTCATCTCGGTCAAAAAATGGAATTAACCCAAGAAAATTTTTCGAGACAAGAATTTTTATCGAGACAAGAATGTCTCAATCAACTTGTTTCGACTTTTGGTGATGAAGCATCATCAAAAAATCCTGTAAATCGCTGGTGCCACGAGTTCAGTCTCGGACGCCGTTCGCTCCAGGACGAATTTCCTGGAGGTCGTCCAACTTCGGTCGTTTTGCCGGAATCCATCGATACTGTGCGTGAACTGATAAAGCATGACCGACATGTGACATACCGTGAGATTGAGTCATCCGTGTACGCTGAAAACTCCATCTTTTTCTGTTGTTTGGATACAAATATAAAGTGTTTGTGGTTTGTAGCAATTATAGTATACTTGTGTACAAACACATGATGATTTCTGTATGTGGGAGACACAATGATTAATATTTTATAATACATGCTTCTGTGCCCCAAAATGGATTTGTTTGTTGAAAACTGCTGAAAAAACGAAGCAGACAATAAAGAAACAAAAAAAAACCGCAGATCTTCAATTCATGAAAACAATGCTATGTTTGGATGTACCAAACATATACATGGTTCCTGCATAATGTTGCAGGGGTCGTTTTTTCAGCATCTGCAATTGGCCATTACACTACAAATAATTTTGAAGATGTTCTCTTACAAAGTGCAGGCAGTGCATTAGATACTGCCTGCCGACTCTTAAACGCATCTAAACTACGCTCACGCTCTCGTGTACCTCTATAACGCAGTGAACGATTTTCTGTCAAAATTAATCATGAATGACGAGACCCATTTTCATCTGAACGGATACGTAAACAAAGAAAGATGATATTCTGCGGCTCTGAGAAACCCAGTATTATTCACATTACCGCCACTCAAAGCCACTGCATAGTGTACCATTTACGCTGAAGGTGTTATCGGACCTTATTTTGTTCGATGACGCCGTGGGTAACACGGTTACTGTTACTGCACGCTGAAAATTATTTGTCTTTTTCTGTTGTTTGGATGCAAATATAACGTGTTTATAGCTTGTCGCAAATATAGAATACTTGTGTCCAAACACATTGTGTTTGCTGTTGAATATAGCATGTTTGGGACACAATGTTTAGTAGGTTCTAATATATGTATTTGTGATCCAAATGTGGCTTTGTTTGTTCAAAACTGCTGAAAGCAAAAACGTGGCAGACAATAAAGAAACAAAAAGCACCAGATCTTCAATTCACAGAAACAATGTACAATGTACATGGGCACTGCAATATGTTACTGAGGCCGTTATTTTTCAGCATGTGGGCATTAGTATGACAAGCATCAATATCACGCTGAAAAATCTGTATTTTTTTGTTCTTTAGCTGCAAATATAACGTGTTTGTAGGTTGTCTGAAATATACTATGCTTGTGCCCAAACACATTGTGTTTGCTATTCAATACAACATGTTTGAGACACAATGATGTACATTATTGGTAATTGGTAATAATGTACCCAAATGTGCCTTTTTTGTCGGAATCCGCTAAACACAAATACGAGACAGACAACAAGGAAACCAAAAAGCAACAGATCTTCAATTCACGAAAACAGTGCTTGCAAGCATGTACATGATTCCAGCAATATGCTGCTGGGACCGATATTTTTCAGCGTGAAGATATTGCATGCAAAAAAAGATTCGTGTCGATTGGAGTAAAGAAATGTTAAAAAACAACTCCGGTAACTCAAATGCAGTGTATAACATCGCCGCAGGTGACGTATCATGGATCTATGCTTATGACCCGGAAACAAAACAGCAATCTACCGTATGGGTCTTTCAAGACGAGCTAAATTCAACAAGTTATTCGTGGAAGAAATACATCGAAACAAATGACCGCGTTTTATTCGGTATAACCGATCATGTGGTCACAGTGCCTTCAGTGGAACGATGGACGGTCAATTCTGAGTGGGATACATCCATATGTTTGGCAATAGTGTTCCAAGGAATAAGGAAAGACAACAAAAGAAGACGGATCATTTTGCATCAGGACAAGTCGCGCTCTCGCACATCAGTTGAAACAAAGGGCTATTTGAGCACTCAATATGTCGAATTGATGGGTCAGCCGCCGTACTGTCCTGATTTGGCACCCAATGACTTTTTTTTACAGCGTGGTCAATGTATTTCGACGCCCGCCGGTAAAACGTTTAAAAGTCATGTTTTGGAGGTGTCGCAATCGGAGTAGATAAAGTACTTCGAAAATTAGTTTGAGCACATGCAAAAGTGTACTGATCTACACGGAGAATATTTTGAACAACACTAAAACCATTTCCAATGGAAAATTATTGTTTTTATGTTGCTGGACCCGAAACATAAATAGCAACCCTCGTATATCATTTCTGATAAGGTTTAACATATGCTGAAGAAAAATATGAAGGTTGTCATGTGTTTAGAGAAATAAACAAGCAGAGTTTCATTTGATTCCGAGTAATGACCAATCGTCATAGTTTTTGAGCCATACCTGTGGAAACTAAAAATGGAACGAATGCGGGTAATTGTCTCATTGGACGACAAGCAGAAAGACTGCAAATCGTGAGGAATTACATGTACAGTAACTGCGATGACGAAGAGTATGTGGAGTCAATAGAACACCTTCTGTGGCTGTACCACGCCCTTTCCAGAAGAGGGCAGAAAACACTAGGCTCACATATTTTTGGCAACTTAGAAAATCTGGCTGATATTAGCATGCACCCTCCAACTCTTGAGCTTTTTGAAGCAATCAAACTGGTTCAACGGGAGGTACTAGGAAAATCTCATATTTTTCCTCTTGGAACAGAAGATTTAAGTGAGCCTGATATGCAGGCGGCCACTCCAACCTAATGTAACCTACCTAAGTTACCTTTCTTTTCAGCCACATTCCAGTGCACCAGGACGGGGAACATCGGGCTTGAAGTTGCCTTAATAACGACTGGGTAATTTCCAGGTTGAACGATAGGGACGGAACATGATGTCCAGTACTATCACAAAATTGCTCAAAGAACTAAGTGTATCAATAGTGGCGGTCAGTTCCAACTAAACTTCGGATATGGAATAGTTAGAGGTAGCGACAATTGAATAAGATGACTGTTTTTGGTGCCGACCAGCTGTAGTACTTCCATAAAAAAAACCAAAAAAATTCAGTGAGTGGTCGAACTCACGGGCGATGTGTTAACACATTTCTGTTACACGGTACCTGTTTAATTTCTATGAACACAGTAGTAAATGTTACATTGGAAAATAAAAAACAGCGTTCAACCATATGATGACGTTTCATTTAAATAATATTAATACTTAAAATCATGTAAAGACAAGTGCAAGTACATGCGCCATTATTTTCTTGCCTCATACATTTTGTTTTATTCCCACAATAAACAAAAGAGAATGTAAAGCAATAGGCACATGTACATACATTGTGTTATGTTCGTAAGCTTACGAGAATCAAGACTTCGTCTTTTAAGACAACTATTCGCTGCCGCTACATCACTATTTTCAGGCAGAGACATTTGTCGTACAACAACCACATATTATTTTCAATGCTAACGCTGCATAGTTTCAACGTAGATATCACTGTGTGCTAACGTTGTGTGTTGTTTGCATGTGGTGACTTTGTTAGATTAGTTATACCCTACCCGTGCCTATAGATGTTAAAACATCAATAAAGCAATATTTTGCTCACTGAAATAATTGTTTTTGTTTTGGCATAAACTAAGCGACGACGACCTGCTGCTTTGAATTCTGGCATACAGCTGAATAAAAAGCAATATTTACAATATTTAGCTCACTGAAATATTTGTTTTTGTTTTTTCATAAATAGAGCGACGACAAAAAGTATTGAATAGTATAGAGAACTTATTGCACTCTTTTTCCACTCTCATGTAGAGAGTCTGAGTAGAAGAGCATAAACGAGTCTTATTCTCTTTATAGAATATTTCAATATAAATGCAACATTTCGACAATGTTATTACGTAAAACAATGCAAACACCATAAATGTTTCAAAAGGCATCAATATTTCACATCAAAATTATGAATGGACCAAGCTATGACAAATAGAGGGTAATACGTTTTGAACCATTCGCCAGATGTCGCCAGTGCTTTTGAGTCATACAATTCGTTCCATCAGTTCTCTATACTATTCAATACTCTTTGGTTAGGACGACCTACTTCTTTGTTCGCTGCCGCTACATCAATACCATCATACTTATTTTCAGGCAGAGACTATTGTTGTACAAGAACCACATATATGATGCTAACTCTGTGTGTTGTTTGCATGTGTTCTCTTTGATAGATTGCCCTACCCGTGCCTATAGACGTTAACACATCAAAAATTCTCAATGGCGCAAACTAAATCGGACTGGAAAATATATTCACAAATCCTGCTGGCTTTGTCAAACACATTTGTATAGAAACTTTTAAAATTTTTGGGTTACACGAAATTATCTCATTAACAAAATCCAATCAGTCAACTAACTGATAATTTAAAATTTCTTACACATAAGGAAACCACTAAAATTTCTTTATGATCTGATATAATCTAACAGAACTTGTACATAATCTAACTTTGGTTTGGCCAATTCAATAACATCTACTTACTTGTTATATGTTAATAGTACAGCCAAACCCCAGGAAATATATACATACACAATTTCAAACCGGAAATTCTTTCCTAAAAAGATTTCCACCTCCCTTAGTCGATCGAAATTAAGGAGGAGGTAGCTTAAAGTTGAAAACTTATTCCTATCTACCACAAACACTCGCACACCAACAATGTAATGGAGAGAATTTACCAATATGATTATCAGAAGAATCAGTTCGGTGCTTCTTTCATTCTCAACATTCCATCAACGTAAAAATCAACGAAATTATAAAACTTAAATGAAAAAGTTTTTCATTTTCTTGTTAAACAATGGAACCTCAACCACTCGATTGCACTCACTCACACAGAAACGCGTAGCCAGGCAGGGAGATACTTCTCATATAACATGTTTATATATGTGTGTGTGTGTATGCGTGCATGTGTATTCCATCCACATGGTATAAAGTTCATAAGGACCTTATGAGGTCTTTGTATATTGTTGGTGTTTTGTTTTTTATCTACTTTCACACATGAAACAATAGATTCTGAACTTTTTACAGCGTTGGAATACAGGCTATATAGGCATATTTGGTTTTGTATTGGATTCAGCTACCAGGATCATATTTAGATAGGTTTTATATTATGTACTAAATTAAAACTAAAGATAGTTTGCAAGAACTTTGGTAAAATGACACGAATCTTTAGAAAAGAGTGAGCTATTGCTTATGTATGTATATTTTGCCAGATTTTTCTGAAAACTAAAGAAGTTCTAGTTTCATATTTTCCCGACAATTCCCTGGTATGCCTACAACCACCTGATCCTTTCAGCGTAGTATTGAACGTCCAGTTGTACAACTCATTTCGAATATGCCTTTGAATACGCCTCACGTGGGTCCTGGTGTATCCATCCCACTGACATGTCCTAGAAAGGACAATGGTATCCTCTGTTTTTAAGTTAAATATGTCCTTTATTCTATTTCGCACAAAAACTGATCTAAGCGGATACATCTTGCATTGGGTTGATACAAAGGTGGTTTTCCACATTTTCCACAAATAATGTAGTTTCGTGTTTCCCATTACATCATTTGAAGGGACTGGGGAGAGCTTCTCACAACCAGCGAGCTGTGCGCTTTCAGATGAAATAGAACGGAAACTTGCCGCATATCCAGAATATAAGATTCACCGGACTAACTTCCTGTCTCATCGCCCTCCCTGAACTCGCTATTTGTCACTTCTCCAATACGGTATACGTGGGCTCGTAAGACCGAGTGTCACGTTAATACTCCCATCGTCTTGTTTATTACAGATTTTCCCAACTTCAAGAAGCCCTTAGTTGTGAACCCATCGAGGTCTTGGATTCGTAACATCCGTACACGCTGAAAAACGGCCTCTGTAATATATTCTTCCAAACATATTCGGCAGGAACCATGCATATGTTTGGAACACACTACAAACATTTATGTATATGTTTACCAGTCCCAAACTCAGGTGTATTTAAATACAAACATTAGCATGTTCACTGACAAATATGAATGCTTTTACGTGGTAACATATGCGTGCTTCATCCCAAACATCCATATACTTACGTGGAAGCATTCGCATATTTCTCCCAAACCTCCATATATTTGCTTGGAAACATATGCGTATTTTCTCCCAAATATAATAATAATTAGAAACCAATTATTCTTTCGTTCTTTATTTATTATAATTAATTTTATCAATATATATCCACATTTACTTATATAAATAATGCATTATTTGTTTTGTTTTGAATCTGCTGCTCCGTTGTTTCTCCTTTCTTTGTTGTCTCTCATTTTGTCTTCAGAAGGTTTCAGGTATGCATTGGTTATCACTATGCGTTGGTACACGAACAATATACTTATATACAAATCTAGTTCATGAAGACAAGGGTGTATTAATTACTTGTTATATTATATTTCAAAAATGATCCGCCATTCCGATTTTTCAGTAGAGGCTCGGGCAGAAAAAGGAATTCTTTTCTCACTTTGGTAGCACACATAAATATATGCGAAACACATACACAAAAACCAAAGCAACATCACAAACCATTTAACCGTCCGAACGTTTGTTTATTCCTTTTTCACTGATCAAGCGCTTCTGTTATCCTGTGTCCGATATCCTGTTGACGATTGAATACATGAAACTAAAACGCAATACATCAGCCAATATAACAAAACACTGACTTCATCTGCAATTTACACGCACATTCAGGAAAATTGATGAATCACTGACTGAGAGAATAATGCAAAAATACAGTAACAACACTTACAAGATATACAGACTCGTTGCCCCTCTTTATTCTCTTGCTCTCTCGAGAGCATAAACAGTCAACAAACACAGTTGTTTTTGTATCACAAACACAGATATATTTGCTTCGCAAACACATATGTTATATCATATTAATCACTGTGTCTCAAACGTGTAATAATGATTAGCAAACACAATGCGTTTGGGCACAAGTATATTATATTTGCTACAAGCCCCAAACACATGTTATATTTGCATCCAAACAACAAAAAAAGACAGATTTTTCAGCATGAATGTACATATCGTCTACACGCTGAAAAACCTACATTTTGTTGTTGTTTGGATGCAAATATAACGTGTTTGTAGCTTACAGTGTACTTATGTCCAAACACATTGTGTTTGCTATTCCATATTACATGTTGGAGATACAATGATTACTAGGTTTTAATATATGTTTTTGTGAAAGCCACATATTTGTTGAAAACTGCTGAAATCAAAAACGCGACAGACAACAAAGAAACAAAAAAAACAGCCGGTCTGCTAGCAAACATGTACATGTTTCCTGCAATATGTTGCTGGCGACGCTTTTTTTCAACGTGTAACTACAAATCCTAAAAATAGTTTCCTCATATTTGTACTTATTTGTAGGCCCACAATAACGTCTCAAACCCTCAAATACCACAATTTTTCTCCAGATGAGTGAAACAAATTATTATCAAAGTAGATGGAAACACAATTTTCATTTATCACCAGTGTAATACTCAAAGTATTTTTATTTACAATTGACAACAAATAATTTTAAATACACTACAATCAAATTCATTGTTAAAATGACACAAATTTATTGATTCAATGAAACAAATTTATTGAAGCAATGAAACAAATTTATTGAAGCAATGAAACAAATTTATTGATTTTATTGAATTTTAAATACACTACAATCAAATTCATTGTTAAAATGACACAAATTTATTGATTCAATGAAACAAATTTATTGAAGCAATGAAACAAATTTATTGAAGTAATGATACAAATTTATTGATACAATAAAATAAATTTATTGCTGCAATGAAACAAGCTTAGTGCTGCAATGAAACAAGTTTCTTGCTGCAATGAAACAAATTCATTGCCCCACGAACCATAGCTTTCATAGCAGTGACGAGAAATGTGCACTTAATGAACACATTTTCGTAGCGTGGATGAAACTGTACGTTAGCTCACTCCCAATGACAAACGTTGTTGGGGTAATGAACATTATCATTCCTGTATATATCTTTATCCTTTCGAAAATAGGATTGCAGGGTACACTCATGACTTATATGCCATTAACCACTGCATCTTCTCTTTTTTCTTTGAACCCACACATACAAAAAAACAAACTTTTATTTTGCTAAAGAAAATGCGTTGCACAAAAATAAAAGTAAGAAATGTTCGAAAACACACACATACACACACACCTAAAAATTAATTTTAATCGAAAATTGATTTATAATTGGAAAATGCTTTTCTTCGTCATCATCATCGACAGCATCCTTACTCGTCGGTTTGCAGAAAATTGATTTACCGCAGAAACTTAAAGAAGAATGTGAAATTTCTTCCATGTTCTCAGTCAGGAAAACGTGGTCACATCGAAAAAAGAAGCTAACGACATAGCAAATTGCTGCTCAAGATGAAATGGGTTGTTGCTAGGAGATGGTAAATGTGCAGCCAGTTTTCTTCAAGCATTATGCAGTTTTTCAAAAGTTACAGAAATTTTCGGAATACGAGAATAATGACAGATAAAGAAAATTCGAGTTAAGAATGAACATTTTTAGTGCGACCATTGTTAAGACTTATGGACTTTTTGCTGTTGAAATCGAGTTTTCCTGCACACAAAGACAAATTTCGTTCACTACAAATGAAATTTAGTTGCCAAAAATGTATTTGTTTCAAATTTATATTCATGTGCACGAGATGCGAAAATCATGGCGGCAATACATGCACCCAGAAATCGGGAGATGCCGATATAGCAAGCTCCAAATGCCTGCGGAGCGAAAAAAAAATAAATTCAGCCCGAATCCGACTCCGTTTTACTAAAATTACTACACAAATTGAGAATGAGCAAAATGGAGGAAATGAGGTAACACAATACCACCTCGAGGATGTCAGTTGTGTGCCCATTTTAATAATAACCCTGTCATAGACATTAGATTAGACATTAGACATAGATAGGTTTATAAATATAGTTATGGTAATTTTCATTTCATTTAATTTTATTTATTGCGACGTAATCTAGCACAACAAGAATATTTTTTTTGAATTAGAGTGCTAGTGGTACAAGGTTTACAGGTTAATGAGAAAAGAAAGAAGACATAAATATATATAGCCTACATGTATATGGCCTAGGAACCACTGACAGGTTTTGACACCAAAGTATTTACAGATGGATCCAAAATGGAATTTGGAACAGGCTCGGGTGTCTTCTCCGAAGAGGCAAGCCTCAATTTATCATTCCAACTCCCAGACAAGTCCAGCGTTTTCCAAGCGGAGGTACTGGCCATCAAGGAAACCTGCGCCGAACTTATACTACAACGGGGAACTGTGCGCATTGGCATATTTGTTGATAGCCAGGCGGATCACCTGTCACCTGTTCACACTGCAAAAACCAAATACTAACATGCCCTGTCTTTTGAATCAATTCTTAAAGAGTACGGTTGGAATAAAACAAATACAACTATTCCTCTTAAAAACTTGTTCTTATATGAGATAGTGATGCCACATTTGGTGACAAATTTTTGACTTTGACTTTTTTGTTTTTGTCCTATTGCAGCGACCATAGTGCAATGTGGTCCTTACTTGGTCTCCTTGGGAACGAAAGGGCAGACGAAATAGCCAGGGCAGGATCCTCTCCCACCGAACTTCATATGGTGTCAGTCGCAACGCCTATAGGGTCGGTCAAAAGAGGTATTTTCCTGCATTACATTGAACGAGCTAAGGCCAGATGAAATAGAACGGAAACTTGCCGCATATCCAGAATATAAGATTCACCGGACTAACTTCCTGATTACCCAAAATCGGGGGAACATGTCAAGGGTAATTGCCGTGCTGGCTGGGCACTTGCCAATCGTTAATCATGCAATACGGCTAAATCTTCCATACAATGACCACTTCCGTGCCTGTGAAGACGCAGAGGAGGAGCTCCTCTACAGCTGTCCGGCTCTAATGAATAGACGCCTAATGATTATAAGTTGTCCCTTCCTACACAACCTCACTGAGGTACACGAGATAGATCTAGGGGATCTAATGATCTTTTTTATCTATCTGCCATCTGGATGAGAAAACTGAGGTTATGTGCACGTTCTTATGCCTTTTTTCCAATTTTGTTTAAAGCTCCATATCTCGGCGATTTCACTTTTTTTAAATTTTTTGATTCTGAAAGGTCTCTTAAAGGCCTTTCCAACAAGCCCAAAAATCCGATCCGGATGGTCGTAGATGGAAATATTTTCATGAAATAAGCCAAGGAATACGCAGGTGAAATTATATAATTGACTTGTATAATTGCCTAAGCTCCCGTATAAATATGATTGCGTTGCTTATTGTCTGTATCTTAGTGGGAAGATTGTTCCAAAGACGAACGTAATTGCCTTTCAGATATAAGATTTTATTTCCTCGATTAGACAGACAAATTGTATTCTTTCGAAGAGATATAATAGTTCTTTTGTGAAGATAATTCTGTGCATCTATAAGAGGCTCTTATAATTCAAACGATTTTCAAAGCTCTTATTAAATATTTTATATGAATATGTTTAGATTGTGTCACTGCGTATTTTGCCATAAATATAAATAGCTATGTTATTAAAAGCCACCTTAAGCTTTCGTAAGTCCGAACTGCCACAATTGGAGTATAGTTCACATCCATATCAGAGAGTTGGAATTAAATATGTTTTAGCTAAAAGTATTCGTATATCGATAGGAGTTGAATGCTTTACAGTGCACAGACTTCTCAGCAAGCAGTGAACTTTACCGACAGAAACATTTATGTGGTTAGTCCATGTTAACTTGTCGTTATATATTACACCTGGGTTGGAGGAGGATTTACCCACTTGCATTGTCGTACGATTAAGATACAATGCATGTCCCTCACTCACAAACTGTTTTTCCTCGAGATTAATATGTATTTATATTTCGATCGATTTACACTCAGTCCATTACTGGAAGCCCAGATGTATATAAGTACATTTTCCAAATCCTCATTTACGTTTTCAATGCATTTTGAGAAATTTGCTACGGAAGATCCACAGCATAGTTGGACATCATATTGAACCTTGCAGTGTTTCAGAACGGTCGGTAAATCAAAGAGTAGTGGTCCAAGAATGAATAGCTGTGGTACACCTTTACAAAGTTTCAACTCATTTGAGAATTTATTGTTATAAAATACATACTGGGAGCGATTACTCAAGTAAGAGCTTAAGAGTTTACACGGTAAATAAATAAATAAATGTTTTCTCGTTACATCCCATGAAGGGATTAGGGAGAGCTTCTCACAACCAGTGAGCTGTGCGCGTTCTAGTTTTACAATCACTGAGGGGACCTACAGTTTTACAGCGGTTCCGAACGGTATTTTTAGAAGCTTTTTCATCATGGCTAAATACTCGATAGTGTCGCCATCACTAATCGAGGTGACCGCCGTCGAAAGAAATGTAAGGTGGTCAGAGCTTTGGCTAGGAAGGGGCAGCCATCATTAGTTAGAAGTCTCCTGGACCAAGTACATCAGAGAATTGACCTCTCCATAATCCCCACTTACTCTGTATATCTGCTATAAGATTTCCATCCAAAAAGAAGGGGCGCGTGATCCGTAGCCGCTGGTTTGACTTTGTACTTTTTGGTAGAATTTACGGTTATGGTTGCACCAGAAAGAAAAACTGCGATATTTACTACAGCTGGCATGAGCGAAACACGAATTCAGGTGCGGATTTATAGTTGGCAAGAGACTGCGACATAGTTTCAAGGTTTAAACCAGTTAGTGACGCATAGCCGCAGTTCGCAGCAAAACGAAATATTTCAACATCTGGTTAATTTGTATGCACGCGCCGACAGAGGATAAAGACATTGAGGTATTGATCACTTGGTAATAGATGGCAGACACTCTTCTAGTGTAATGGACGTATGATTCGAGGTGCCAATATCGACTCGGATCATTACCTGGTGGCTGTGAAAGTTCGCGCGAGACTGAGCAGGTCGAAAAACGTAGGAAGCCGAACACGGGAAAAGCTAGATATTGACAAACTTGACAAACAACAAAAGCTCACTCTCCTGCCAGAGCTGAATACCAACAACCGAAGATGGATAAGCCATGGTACGACGAAGAATGTCGCATTGCAACTGATGAACAAGACCCTGCACGTATTACAACTCGTGCTGCGAATGCACGGTACAAAAAGGTGAGAAGGGACGAAGGGGAAAACCAATTATTTAGGAGGAAAAATGGCAGTGTGAGCAGAGAGAGAGCGAAAAGACCGAAACGTACAGGATGAACAATGAATCCCTAAAATTGTTCTATAGGATAAGAAGATCGAATAATCGGCCGAATAATGGGCTTGTCTCCTGCAAGGACGAGAATGGGAATCTGGTGACTGATAATCAGTGTGTGCTTCAAATGTGCAGAGACCACTTTTCAGCACTACTCCACTCAGATTCTTACACTGAAGATCAAGAGGTAGTGATTATGGAAGACAGTGCAGATTGTAACGATTGTTGTGCATCAACTTATAGGCGGTATATGGTGCGCGGAATCTATGCCTGACGATTGGAGTATAAGTTTATAATCTCCTGTATTCAAAAAGGGCGATCCGTGTGTCTGTTCCAACTATCGCGGAATCAGTCTCTTATCCATTGTGTATAAGGTCTTGTCGAGCGTATTATGTGAAAGACTAATGTCAATTGTCGAAAACCCAATTGGACCTTATCAGTGTGGTTTTAGACCAGGCAAGTCCACGATTGATCAAATATTCACGCAACGCCAAATCCTGGAAAGAACCACGAAAAGCAAATCGCTACATACCAACTACATCAGCCTGAAGATAAATAGGAGAATTGTGCTTGCAAATAGATGCTATGTTGGGCTCAGCAAGCAGTTTAAGAGCAAAGCTCTCTCGAGAGAGACAAAAGTCCAACCGTAGCAGACCCTCGTTTTACTTGTTGTAACATATGGCTCCGAAACTTGGGTCATATCGCAAGCGGATGAAAACCACTAGGGAGTATTCGAGAGAAAAATTCTCCGTAAAATATATATGGCCCTGTAAAAGAAAACGGCGAGTACCGACGTCGTTGGAATCAAGAGCTTTAACATTTGTATTCTGACGTCAACACAGCCAGTCGAATCAAATTAGGTCAATTGCGTTGGCAAAGCCATGTTAGCAGAATGGATGAAGATAAGCCAACGCGAAAGGTTTTCGATAACGTAGCCGAAGAAGCAGCAAAAGAAGACGACCAAGACTACGATGGAAAGGCCAGGCCGTAGAATCCCTCCGTATCCTTCGTGTTACCAACTGGCGAAATAGGCGAAGGATGGAACCAGTCAGAGAAATATGTTAAAATTTGATGAATTTGTTTATTTGTTTGTTTAATTAATATGTGTAAGACACCTGACCTCATGAGGTTGGAACATAGTCAATAAAAGTAAAACTGGAGTAGAATTTAGGGGCCTCTTTCTTCCTTCTGTAAAATTCAACTTGTTGTTAATGTAATACCTTTTTCGAATTTAAAATTTATGTTCAGTTAGTCAAGATATTCTCAAATAATCCGCAAAAACAACAACAGGTTTTCAAAAAAAAGAAAATGTCCCGAGAACCGCAAGAGTAAAAACAAACATAGTCACAAATCATTTTATAGTTTCACAAGTGCTACAAACATATACAAAAATATTTCCAGTAGAAGCAAAATTCAAAGTTAGATAAGGGTTCACATTTTTCTGATAGCAGAGGTAGTCACTCGTGAGCTCCCACTGTGCAGCTCCAGTGGGATTTACGGTGTTCCAAGTTACGAATTTCGATAGCACTGCATCTCAGCTATATCTATGTGAAAGTTAATTTCGATCGGTCAAGCGGTTTAGAAACGGCTGAATTGTTTAAATTTTTTTTACAAATCCTCCACTGTGTCTGATTTTTTTTTCAAACCAACACTCAGGGGATGACCCCTATAAATGCAGTGCATTCTGTTGGCGGAGGAAAATTGAGGTAGTGGAGGGTGTTGACATTTGCCTTGAATCTTTGTATGTCACAAAAAATACACTACCCGGAAGTTTATTCCATATACGGACTGTACGTCTGAAGAACGAATTTTCCCTATAGTGTGTAGTGCAGTCAACCGGCCACTCGATAACAAACGAATGGGAGTTCTTGGAAAGCCGAGTACTTAGGCTAAATATCCTCATGTCAAGTTGACAGATGTCCGAGGAACACATACCGTGGAAGTAACGATAGAACAGGAACACGCAACCTACATTTCGACGATGCTCAATGGAGGCAATAGAGTTGGATATTAACACCGTCGCACTCCTTTGGACAAGGTCGAGAAGCTCCAAAGAGGTCGTAGGAGCACCTGCCCATATATGGGAGTTATATTTCATCTTTGGCTTGTTGTATAGGTGCTGTAGATATAAAGAAGATCAGATGGAGTGAAGTATTTCTTGCACTTGTCCACTTCAGAGCACTGCTTTAAAACGCCTAGACACTTGAATGCATCTTTCGACACTTCGAATACATGTTTTGCTCAACGGAAATCACATTGTATTTTCATGCCCAGAACATCAAGAGCGTCCGATTCATCAATATCCACACTGTCCATAGACAATGACGACACACCTGGGTCAGCAATCCGCATATGCGACCACAAACAACACTGGATCTTACCCGCATTAAAATCTACTCTACTCATTCGATCCCATTCAACAATGGACACCAGATCCCGACCGAGTGTTTCATTCATCGTCCGGCGTTTGACTTCAATCTCATGAAGACTTGGCCTACGGTAGAATGAATAAAAATTACAGAGATTACTGTCATTCGCAAAATATAGTAGATTGGATTCACAGTCTGACCCAGGAGATGGTCAATGAAAATGCGACAAACAGAAGGAGAAAAAGCACCTGCACCTGCAGTCAAATTATGCTCCTGCAGTCAATTTATGCTCATCGGATGAAACCCCATCTACAACAACTCGTACAGTGCGATCTCTGAGAAAACTCGATATAAATCGAGTGAAGTTATCACCGACACCAAAAGCAACGAGCTTTGACAAGAGTGCAGCGTGCCATACTCTGTCAAAGGCCTTGGAAATATCAAGAGAAACTATGTTACTCTCACCTAGCCGGTGGAGGGGTCGACTCCACTGTTCCGCAATGAACGCCATCAGGTCTCCAGTAGATCTCATTATACGGATGCCATACTGCCGATTATTAAGACAGTCATTGGACTCAAGATATTTCACAAGATGGTGGTTAAACATGCTCTCCATAACGTTCGAGAGCGCAGAACAAATTGCAATTGGACGGTAATTTGCAGGGTTTTAGGGTTTTTAGGGATTGGCTGAACATTAGCAACCTTCCAACGAGCCTGGAAGACTCCCGCACGGTATGCAAGGTTGAAAAGGTTGCGCAGTCGACGTGCCGGCGTTGAAGAGCACCTACTAAAGACCAGTGCTGATATGCGATCCGGACCCGGGGATTTATTTACTACGAGATTCGCAATAACCTTTTTAACTCCTCGCGTTCGAAAAAATATCTTGGACATGGAACAATATACGTAATTGATCACGGGGAATGGTTGATTTCTATCCGGCAAGGAAGAGTTCCCTGCAAACATTTCAGCCAGGAGGTTAGCTTTAGTGAATGTTATGTCATCTTTAAGAAGAGTTGGGATAAAAGAAGAACTATCCTTTATTCTTCTTGCAAATGACCAAAAGCTCTTACTGCCTCTAGGGAAAGATAGGACTTTAGCACGAATACGCTGTTCGTGAAGAAACTTTTCGCGTCGAAGTACTTTGGCACACTTGGATGTTGCCTGTTTGCGTAGCAGTTCAGTATTAACGTTTTTGTAAGAACGCCAGCCTCTGAACGCGTCCTCTTTGGATCTGACAGCATTGTTGCATGTCTGGTTACACCAATTTTTTCCCGATGGTTTAACCGAAATAATTTTCGTCGGGATGAATGAATTCATACCAATCAAAATTATCTTCTCGATCATTTCATGTTATATATTTCAGATACACAAGACCCATCAACAGTTCCAGATCTGCTCAGATTGGCTTTCAGAACAAAATTAACGACGATCATCTGTCTCTAACATTCCGACAGGGGGTTCAACTACTATTAACTTTTTTCGTACAGCATTTGAAATATTTTAAAGAAAATAAATTATACCTTTGCATGCAAAATACCCAAGCGAGATTCTACCACTGATTGCCAGCACCAATCTCAACAAGACCTTTGCACACTAGTGCATACTATTTCTAACATGAGTGGTAGGTACACTTAGGTTTTTAATGTTCACTAACTTTTCCACTTTAAACCACCTTTCCTAGTCTGGTGAAAATCAAACTTTATTCAAACTCTTCAAACTCCTTAGCAACGCACTTTTTCCACTATTCTCCAATGGCTTAGTAGTTGTAATTTTGAAAATGAATAAAGTTCTTAGCATCAATGTGGAAAAATGGTGGTGTAATCTAGAAAATGTAGAGTAAAAAAAATAGGAAAATCTTTAAGTGAGTTTCAGTGGTTTCATTAAATGAACAAAGTGAACGCCAAACTTGAATTTTGCATCCTTAGGAAAGCATGAAAAAATCAGTTTCCATTTCCGGGACATTTACAAAGGAAAACCAACTCAACCAAGCCACCACCGATGATGGTGTTTTTGACGTTTTTTTTTCCTTCATAAAATGGAAAATCCTTTGATGTGAAAACTATTGGAAAAGATTTTAATGGCAAATATTGAAGTTTCCATAAGATAAGACGAAGCTGGGAATGGAAATGGTTGCGGGAAGTCGTGCGGTTTCCTTATTGAAGATGAGAGTTTTTTAGTACTGATTCCCAGCAATGATTTTAATGACTATTCTAGCACTGTAATAAAAAGGATTAACAAGGAAATTATTCTCCTCTTTCACTCTCTATCTTAACCACCCTCTCTAAGCGCCTTCATTAAACTTAATTCAGAAATTTTTAGGAGGAGTAGCAAAACTTTATTGATAAATTTTAGAATTTTGTGGTTCTGTTTAGTTTTGTTGTTGTCCGCTGTTACTTTGTTCGCATTGACACACAAACAGTGATAGAAATTACATTTTATGGCTAAGATTAACAGTCGTTTGGTGTAGTTGTTGTTGTAGACTTTTCGCTAAATATGTTTAATTAATTATATGACTCTAGTGGGACTTTTTGCCATCAGTTGCAGTCAGTCAGTGTTTGATTTCATATGGACTTCAAGACCATAATAGTCCGTGTCGTCAGATAATGATTACAAACAAAATTTTTTGCTGTACGCACGCATGCGCAAGTACGCCAGTTACAAGTTACTAGTAGGTAGTCGGGTAGTCGGGTAGATAGGTAACAAATCATAGTTGTGTTTCATATTAGTTTTCATATTCAGCTCAGGTCTTTGTTAATTTAACCAAATTTGTTAATGATTTTATAGATAAAACCTCATGGCAAACACTTAATCGAGCGGTCGACTGACTATGGGACCGACCGAGCGTCTAGTCATAACATTGGGTCACAAAACTTTTGGATTGCATAGCACGCGATCTGTCCAAACACCCGGGTACGTATGAGTAACAGCATCAAGGCACCGTGTACTGCCAAATTGGTAGATATTACAATCACTCAGAAAACACAAACAGTGCTGTGCAAAATTATAGACTCTTGCTAAGGCGAAAAGATAATTCGCTAACTTGTCGCATAAAATATACAGTTTTTAGGGACTCATCGTGACCACCCATCTGTCAATTGAAAGAATGTGGAGGACGCTTAATGACTTTGGCGGCAAGATGCATGTTTCTCAGCAAAACTCACTGTATCAATTCCTATGGCTTCGGTTAGTTTCATCTTAGTGTGTATAAGAGCGATGAAGCTAAACCTGGCACGCTACCCATCGAAGTGATACAGACATTGAACGAAGTGAACTGCAGAAACCTGGTTGAAACTAAACTCATAAATACTGCGGGGGACGATACTTCATTGTCCGACTCCATGATCATCGAGGAGCCCGCAGGTAATCTCTGGAAGCCACTGACGGGGTCAAAACTATATTAGTGGACATTGACGTAGCTGTGAAGTTACACCGGCATTGAGCGAAGTGAAATACAGGAACCCGGAAGAAATTAACCCCGTAAATACTGCGGTGGAAGATACTTCATTGTCCGAATCCATGATCATCGTTGAGCCCGCAGATAATTTCTGGAAGCCACCGACGGGGTCAAAAATATATAAGTGGACATGGACGTAGCTGCGAATGTTGAAGTTAACTCCCTGTGGATACTGCGGTGGATGATACTTCACTGTCCAAATCAAAGTAAATTGATACATTTTCATACATCATTCTGGAAGAAACCGTCGTCAAGCTACATGCCCTATGAAGATACTAGACACCGGCCGTCGATTTTACTGAGGAAGCTAATTGATGAGGCAGTGAAGGATAAACTGGAATCGTTCTTTGTGAGTATGTTAATGCGCACCACAATATAAACTATATCCAATATATACTATAGAGGAGAGACACTTTGGAGTATATTCAGTCCACTATCGATGCTCTCACCTTAACTCTCTCATCACGACAGAATGGCCCAATGGTTCTTACCGAGATAAGAAAAAACCTCCGTGATAAAATAGGCCTCTAGGATGGAGCGAGACTGTAATGTACAGAAACTACAATCTGAAGAATATCGGAAAGATTTGAGATCTTCCCTAAGAACTTAATTTCTGCCATGACATTGAACACGTGTCTGAGACTTTCACACTGCCATGTGGAAGACCCCCACCTCACGAGGACACCTGAAACAACAAAACCAGCGGTGGACGATATCGAGTGATGAACTCCTGCTTTACACACACTTTCCAGGAAACAGGTCCAAAGCAAGAGGGCATGACAATTGCTGTACAGAAAAATACACATAAACATGCAGTTTTTATACTGGCATACGATACTAAAAAACTAATAAAATATTGAAATCAAAATCGATAAATGGAACCAATAAAAATGTCACAGGAAATAGATAACCACGGTCTAGGCCGAGAAACTCACTCAGATACTGGCGCAGAATGCACAACCGCCTCATGATCCTGAAGCGCATTGGAAGCACATTTCCCACACTATGAAAACTGCAGCAGAGACCGAACTTGTAACGAAAATCCGCTTAAAGGCAAACCGTGGTACAATGAAAAGTGTCGCATGGAAAGTGACGAATAGAACGCTGCACGTATGGCAATTCTTCAGTCAGTTTCAACGCGAGCCCCGACGGAGTGGTACAAGGACAAGAAGAAAGAGGAAACCCGATAATTTAAAAAAAGTGAAGTTAGAACTGTAACTTCCCGGCTTAAGAACTACAATGCCGCTGGTGCTGATGGACTACCAGATGGGGTGTTTATGTCTGGCGGCTATGAGTTGGAAAGGTGCATGCATCGAATACATGCCCGACGATTGGAGTCTTAGCATACTGTGTCCTGTTTTCAAAAAAGGCGATCCGCGTATATGTACGAACTATCGTGGAATATGCCTTTTACCCATCGCAGACAAGGTCCTGTCGAGCGTAATATGCGAAAGACTAAAGCCATTTGTTGCAGACCTGATCGAACTGTATCAGTGTGGTTTTAGGCGTGGAAAGTCAACTATCGACCAGATATTCGCATTACGACAAATTCTGGAGAAACCGTAGGAAATACCAATCGACACCTACCTCTTTGTACATTACTTTCGATAACCCGATACGGGGAAAACTGTACCAATCTATGTCGAGGCTTGGTATTCATGCTGACACACCTTTGTATTATGACACAGAATGACACGAAATTCTCACTAAAGATTGGTAAAGATCTCACCGAACCATTTAGTACGAGGTGATGCCTCAGGCAGGGCGACACCCTATCATGCGAACTATTTAACATATTAATAGAGATCATCGCGAGAAAAGCTGCAGTGATTTAGATATCATTGGGCGAAATCTGCGAGAAGTTACTGCAGTATTTTCGAGAATTGAGAAGGAATCAGCAAAAGTGGGTTTAGCAGTAAACGAGGACATTAATTACTGGTTCCGACAAGCACAACATCCACCCAATTGGATAAAAGGGTGGACGTTGATAACCATTGTAATTTCGAGGTAGTGGACGAATTAATTTACCTCGGATCTGCCGTAAACAGAAGCAATAACCTCAGCCTACAAATCAAACGGAGAATTGTGCCTGCAAAAAGGTGTTAATTCGGCCTAAGCAAGCCCTTCAGGAAAAAGAATCTCTCTCTAGAAGTGAAGATCCACCTCAATCAGACTGTCATACAATCTATCTTGCTTTATAACGCAGAATCCTGGATCATTTGGCATGCCGAAGAAATAGCATTGGAAGTCATCGAGAGAAAAAAGTTCCGAAAAGTATATGGTCCTAAAATAGAAAACGACGAGTATCGACGGTGGATTAACCACGAGCTGTATAGTCTGTATCCCGACATCGGTATAGTTATGCGAATCAAAATAGCGCGTTTGTGCTGGATGAGAATCAACCAGTGCCAAAGGTATTCGAAGACGTACTCGAAGGACATCGAAAAATAGGACGACCAAGATTTCGGTGGAAAGACCAGATGGAAAATTGCCAGCGAGATCCTTCGTGTTACGAACGGGAAATCTGAAGATCGAGCTGGTTGGAGAAATATGTTATCCTCATTTTGTAAGGCATTTGACCCCGCCTGGGTTGTTTGTGGCCACCTTAGTAAGTAAGTAATCCATTTTTTGATGAAATTGTTATTGATTTCAAAAATATAATAACTCCCTCTCAATTAAATAAATAAATGGTTTCCCATTACATCCCATAAAGGGACAGGCGAGAACTTCTCACAATCACTGAGCTGTGCGCTCTCCAGTTTCCACTCACTGATTGGGACCTACAGTTTTATATGTACTCGATAGTGTCGCCGTCACTACGCGAGGTGACCGCCGCCGAAAGGGTTCGAACCCAGGATCTCATGTACAAGAGCCGCGCACACTCCCCATTGCACCACCCTCTCAATTAACAAACAAAACAATTTGGTAATATGTATACCATTTCTAATAAACGTCTTAGTTAATCTAATAAATATCATAAATTTTAGTTTCTATAAAAGCGAGCAATGTGATATGAACAACCAAAAATCTTTGGTTAGTGGTAAGTTGCTGAAGATGATGGTTTACAAACAGCGAATCGATCGTCCACCAAATGTGAGTTCGAATCCCACCACGGTTGTTTCAACATTTTTTCTTCACTGGGAGTATAAATAAACTTCACAAAAAATACAAGGTGGCGCAAAAGTAAACTTCCGATGTTATTTGGCTGTAATTTAAAAAAAAAATGAAAAACTTTGATTCTTTTTGTGGATTATTTTTATTTGGTCTTTTAATTTTTTTTACATCAAGTCGAGAATATGATGTCGTGTAAATGGCCGCCGCCACAGTTGATTGTCATTTGAGCCCTTTTTATGGCATTTTCCATCACTTTGGCCAAAACTTCCGGCGATAGGTCCTCACATTCTTGACGGATATTGTCTTTGAGAGCTGCACGAGTCTGAGGCTTGTTGACATAAACCCGCGACTTCAAAAAGCCCCACAAAAAGAAGTCTGGAGCGGTCAAATCAGGCGATCTTGCTGGCCAGTGCAAATCGCCAAAACGGGAGATTAGGCGCCCGGGAAATGCATCCTTCAGCATATCGGTTGTGGCACGTGCAGTGAGTGCCGTTGCACCGTCCTGTTGGAACCACATGTTTTCCAATCCCAGTTCATCAAGTTGCGGCAAAAAGAACTCGTTGACCATTGCTCTGTAGCGTGGCACGTCGTCTGGTCGAGGTCGACGGCGCTTCCATGACATCCTCGGCTACAGCAGCAATATTCTCTGCAGAACGGCGACTCCGGGGTCTGCCACGCCTGGCAGCATCTCGTGTTGTGTTAGTCTCTTCGAGGCGAGCGGCTAAACGTCGCAGTGTTTCACCAGTAGGCGTTGGACGGCCAGGAAATCTGCGACGAAATTCACGTTGTGCCAAAGTCACCGACCGATTATTGGTCAAATAAATAGTCAGCAATGTTCCGCGTTGTGGAGCAGTGTAGGGTAACATTGTTTATTAATGTGTACTTCGCATGTGTTTACTACACAAATGTCAAAACAGAACTAACATTTGGGGCCAATCGCAAAATTTATAGCATTTTCTGATAGGAGGATTACTTTTGCGCCACCTTGTATATTGGATTGGAGACGAAACAAAAATACATACAAAATTTAGTTTGTTAATATGTGATTTTTTCATCAACTGAAAAAGGAAATATTTTTGATAGATAACATACAAATGTTTTCGCAGGATTTTCAATTTATATTTTGTTTGAATTGTAGAATGTAACAAATGTTCAACGGGGGGATGGAATATGATATCCCGCAGTATTGCAACGGTCACCATTGGACTAAGTTCAGGATATTACGTGAAAAGAAATATTTCATTCCCCACAAACGAAATGTTGACAGTTAAATTTCGATTGAGGAATTTATTTCCGGGAAACGCATATTTTCTATTCGGAACTGCGTTTAAATACTAGTAGAGTCAACCGTTTGGTTTAATAGTATAGATGCTTTTGCACCCATGATTAAATTTTTGATATGGTTATCAAAAAAAAATATATTAAATTACTCTTAGTGGGTTTGACTGTGGATGGAAATGTACTCTTATACTAGAAATAGTCTTTTGAATATTGGATTGCAAATTTATTTTATTACTTACATTTTCCAGAAATGGAATTGAACCTTGGCACCATAATTGCAAGTGCGAAGATGAATAATACCTTAGCATTAACACTTGCTTGTTCTTATTTGTTTCAAGAAGAGAGAGATAATTTTGGTGCGCAAGCGTGTGTGTAGGCACTTGTTCATTTTACACATGGTCACAAACGTTTTCCATATTTGCAGCAAAAGTAAATTACGAAAATTTTTGGATAAATGTCAGTTTGTTTACAACAATTCAAACGAATTTGGTTTTTTGTTTTTTGTTCAGGGGAGACAATTGATAATACATATCAAACCAAATATTGTTGCGGCAAAATTATTATAGAGTGTGATAATATGCGCAAATGTTTATAAAGAATGATTTGCCTTGGTGGGCAATGAAATTGCTATATTCTAAAACATCCACAATAGTAGTAAATTTCACTTATTTTTTGAAGCAGGTATTTTCAATTAAAAAAAAATTTAGTAGAAAATATTTGATCACGAACCGGATTACGATTGAAAACATGACAACAGAATTAAAGAAATAAAACTCCGAAGGCTTATTACTCTTCGTGTCACTATCTTATCATCCTTAGAAAAATAATATAAATCGCGGCTGTTTATATTTTGAAAGCCATAAGATTGGTACAATATCAATAAATAAGTATATTATTCTGAACTTTGAAAATGAGACATTTTGTTTTCGCTTTTTTTTACTAAAGAAGTGTTTAGGTGATGTAGTCTTTTTTAAAAAAGAGTAATTTCCACAATAACTATAAATAAGTCTATTATTCTGCATTTCGAAAATATTTATTTTATTTAATTTTGTAATAAAGAAGTGTTGGATTAATTGCATCTTAATTTAAAAAAAAAAACTGAAAAAACATTTTTTAAAAAAATAAAATAAAATTCAAAAATATATACATTATTTTGTACAGTGCTGTATGCTGCCGTACAAGTTTTGCGTATTTGAGCCATATGTGTTGAGCTGTAGACATAAATCATGTTTCCATAAATATTTTCATAATCTAAATGACTAAAATTCAAATACTTGTTACGTTCATAAGTGATGTTCGAGCAATGCTGACTAAGTAATAAACAAATAGACTCTAAACAGCTTTAAACTAAAATTAACACTTGCCAAATGCACAGTAGTTTGTGATGACATTATTATTGATCAGAGATTAAAAAGGTATATATTTTCAAAGAAAAGGATTTGAGGTAGACTATTAGTGAATATTTGTGCACCCTTCATGAATTATTCCATTTTCAAAATGCACAATACAGACTCTTCTAACTCAGACATGTCCAGAACCCCCTGGTTTATTGACGTTTTGCACAAGCACTAGCATTGTGGTGAGTTTTGAGTCGATTTTATTATTTAAAGTGGATCATGAAAGAACAAATTTTCTGGTTCTCACCGAAATTGTATGTTTTAAAACTTGTATATTTTGACTGCTTGAAACTATTCCGGTATTAGGCTACATGTTTAAAGAGCATTTGATTGTAAGTAATATTAGCCTATATTTACTTAAATCAGCAAAATATTTTCAAAGGTGTAAAATTGGCCCTTAAAGCGGAATATTGAGTTTTGATGAGAATGGATGGTGCTAATTTTAAAACTAATTTATACTTTTAAATTGAACACTACTATTGAAAAGGTCGATAATTTGTGTGTCCTCCATTCCAGTAGGTTGAAAGGGCTGCAAGACAGCACGCTGTCTAGCACACTTAGGCTAAAGAAGCCCATTGTAATACCTGCAGTTTCCTCCATAGCAACTATTGACTAGTCGTCCAGCGAATTTTCCCTTTCAATAAATTTGTCCATAAGACCTACAGGAATATCCCGTAGTTCTACGGTGCTAACTAGATGTGTTCCGAATATGCTACTTCGCAGTCCTGCCAGAGCAGGGCAATCCAAGAGAAGGTGTTTCGTCGTTTCCTCGTCCTCTTCCATGCAGCAGTGGTGTTTCTATGTCCCAATCTTAGGGCGCATTATCGTACAATGTCCCGTAAGTGTTCCTATCATTGTGGATAACCTGCCTCTCGGCAAGTTAAGTAGTTGCCTAGTCCTCTTCCTGTCCACCTGTGGCCAGAGGACCCTGGCTTGTTTGCAAGTTGAAGTAAGTCTCCACTTGTCCTTGAACATATTATCGGCCCACTGCCTGATCTGCAAACGGCAGGTAGAGATTGGCATACTAACACCTTCTTTTGCCGGAAGAACCTGTGCCGTAGTGCTCTGTCTAGCTAACGCATCCGCTACGCAATTGCCTGGAATGTCGCTGTGTCCCGGTACCCAGATGAGCCTGATGTCAAAATACTCTTCCATCACCCTAAGTGATGAGTGGCATTCTTTCACCGTCAGCGACGTAGCAAACATGGCTTCCAAGGATTTTATGGCAGCCTGGCTGTCTGTGTAGATACATATTCTCCGGAGGGTTGTGACACTATTTTTCAGTAGTTCAGCAACCTCCAGTATGGCAGTAATTTCCGACTGAAATACACTACAGTGATCAGGAAGCTTGGAGGAGATATTTATATTTAGGTCCAGTGAAAGGACCCCATAGCATACTTGCTCGTCCAACTTTGATCCATCCGTGAAAAATCTGATACTACTGGTATCCCCTTCCAGTGACTTTTCCTAGGTATTCCTGTTCGGAATAGAAGTCCTTAGATCTACGGGAATAGAGTTGATCCGGTGTAGTAATTCAGCGTGTCCGGAATGGCCCGATATCAAAACGCCACAATCTCTGACTCTCACCAGGGCTGTAGGGGCTGCCGATTCGGTCATGATATCAGGAGTACAGATGTTCAGGATAGCACTAAGTGCAGTACCTGACGTCGCGCACATTGCCCACTAACGCTAATCAGTGCTGATCTTTGAATTTTCATCAAGGAATTCAGAATATATTTCTTTTGGAGGGACCTCCATCAAACTACGATGCCATAGAGAAGTATTGGTCTGACTATTGCCGTATAAATCCACATGGTGATCTTAGGAGACAATCCCCAGCGCTATCCCATCGCCCCTTTACAGCAGTAAAGAGCAAAAGACGCCTTTTTCACCCTCTCCTCCACATTCGGTTTCCAAAACATTTTTCTGCCAAGAATTATCCCCAGATACTTGACCTTTTCCGTTAACTGTAATTGCATCCCATTAACTATTGCAGTGACGATCGCCTCCTCGCGGTGCAACCTGGGTAACTCTAAATGATCTTCTTCCTCTTTGGCACAGACTCTGCTACGACCCTGGTTCACGATTTTCGTAACTATTTGATTTTCTGCTCTCGAGCTGACGTCCTCTGCTCTGCGACCTGAGTAGGCAGAGGTGACAGTCTGTCGAAATGGACCGTGGCTAAGGTACCGTTCGTCTCCGTCTTCTTAAAACTTGGCAAATCTTGAAGTACGTTCGAAATCCGTCACCGTTAAGTTGGTGGTAATGGTGAGGTTGAGATGACTCCCACTTTGGTTCGGCCTGGCTCTGAACACTCTGTCCCATAAGGCGGAGTGTCAACCCTCGCGTGGAACTCCCTGCTTCGTAGACAACCACGGGGCCCATCTTTTTGAACACATTGCATCTTTACGAACGTAGATACCGGCTACAAGTTGAGGCCCAATCAACATGAAGATTAATATTAAAAAGTCTTCGGGCACATGAAAACCTGTGACTTCCCCCGAGCCTACGGGCTTATCCTCGATCACTAATGCTCGTAAGTCTTCTGCGGCACACGCAAGGGGGCCTCTGCAACTGCGAATAACACGGGCGGTGGTCAACCCTCCCCAACGACGGGGAAAACTAAAAATCTCTGCCCCTCGCGGAAGCGGAGAGCTGATCTTCGACTGGCCACTAGATTGGTTAGTCAACTCTCTGCATGACCAGTCGCCGCACTCACTCCTGCACAGGTAAACACCTTGGAGTGGGCTAAGGGCGTCTGTGAGGGCTCCAAGTCTGTAGTGTTAAGATACTGCGGTATTTTCGAGAATAGAGAAAGAATCACCAAAAGTGGGTCTGATATTAAATAGTGACAAAACAAAATTTATGATTTCAACGATCAGAGCCTCCACTAGTTTGGCGCAGAATGTGAACGTTGATAACTATTACAATTTGATGAAATTATTTACCTTGAACCCGTCGTAAGCAAACATAATAACGTCAGCCATGAGACAAATCGCAGAACTGTGCTTGCTAATAGATGATACGTCGGGGTACACTCAGAGATGTAATTGTTTGAAAAGAACTTGTAGAAACCGTTAATTCGGCCGTTGCCACAGAAATGCGTTTGTCACAACCGAATTGAGGTTGACACGACTGAATTTAGTCCCTACAACTGAAAATCGATTGAAGCAACCTCGTTTTTGTAATTCATTCGATTGTGACAACTGAATCATCTTCCATTGTATTCGTTATGCCAATTGCAGTTGCCACAACCGAATTGAGGTTGTCACGACTGAATTTAGTGCCCACGACTGAAATTCGGTTGAAGCCCCCTTGCCTCATAATTTATTCGGTTGGGACAATTGATTCTTCCATTAGATTCGTTATGTCAACTAAATTTGCAATAATTGAGGTTCCAACAACTCAGTTTGGACTAAATTCGAATACACCAACCGAAATTGGAACCAAACCAACAACCGAATCTGGTAACAACTCGATTGCAACTATGGAATTTAGTATCAATTGGTTCGAACTTGAACTTAAGTCGGTTGCAATGACCGAATTTGGCGACAATTCGGTTGCTGTAAGCGAATTTCTAACGACCTCGGTTGCGACAAACGAATTAATTTTTAGCTCGGTTACCACATCCTAATTCTCTAAACCTGATGTTCAAAATTATAAAAGTAAATATTATATGAAGCAGAAATTGCAATTGCTGCGTTCGCGGTGATGTCAAGAATTGTTTGTGGTTATTAGGAAAGGTAAGTACAAATAGTGTTTGGGCGTGAAAACATCCTATATTGCAAAAAATGTCTTCATTTAACAGCGTGCACTACAAGCAGATGTCAAGAGTATTTCCCCCACATAAATTAGTTGCTCGCTTTATAATTCTATATGAGAATACAGGAAAATTAATCATCACTTAATTTACGGGCAACATTTAGAAAATTTGCCCATAAATCACCTCTAATTCGTTTCTGACAACCTCTAATTCGGCTGTGTCAACATCTAATTTGGTTGTGACAACTTCTACTTCGTCTTTGACAACCTCTAATTCGGCTTGGTCGTGGCCGTCGGTGGTGCAATGGTTAGTGTGCGCGGCTCTTGTACATGAGATCCTGGGTTCGAACCCGGCTCTGACCACCTTAAAATTTCTTCCGGCGGCGGTCACCTCGCATAGTGACGGCGACACAATCGAGTATCTAGCCATGAAAAAGCTTCTCAAATTACCGTTCGGAATCGGTGTAAAACTGTAGGTCCCAATCAATCAGTGAGTGAAAACTGGAAAGCGCACAGCTCAGTGATTGTGAGAAGTTCTCCCTAGTCCCTTCATGGGATGTAATGGGAAACCATTTATTTTATTTTTTATTTTTAATTCGGCTTGGTCAACATCAATTTTGGACAACCTCTAATACGGCTGTGACAACATCTAACATCTAACTCCGTTGTGACAACTTCTAATTCGGCTTTGGCAACCACTAATTCGGCTGTGTCAACAACAATCTGGGTTGCGACAACCTCTAATTCGCTTGTGACAACCTTTAATTTGGGTGTGACAACTTCGAACTCGGTTGTGATAACCTCCAATGCGGTTGCAGCAACCTCTGATTCGGCTGTGACAACCTCTGATTTGGCTAGGATAACTTCCAGTTCGGAATCTGCTGTGATAACCACTAAGTTGGTTGCGACAACATTTATTTCGGTTGCGAAAACCACTATTTCGGTTGTGACAACCTCTAATTCGGTTGCGACAAACTCTTATTCGGTAGAGATGACATCTAAATTCGGTTGCGACAAATTCGGCTGCCTCAACTGAACTTTATGTGAGTGTAAGCAAGCACTGCAGAGATAAAACCATCTCTCAAATTATTTTAGTTTATGCTACAGAATTCTTGGTCACATCGCAAGCAGACGAAGCAGTACTTGGAGTCTTCGAGAGAAAAATGTTCATTGAAATATTTGGATCTGTAACAGACAAAGGCGACTATCGACAACATATGATACACGAGCTGTATGAATTGTATCCCACCATCGACGTAGTTAAGTGAATCAAACTAACGAGACTACATGGGGTAAGGAGTATCAGTTCAGGGCATGGACAAACCAGCTCGAAAATTATACAAAGACGTACTCAAAGGGAGCCGAAAAATAAAGAATATGCGGGAACGACCACGGTGGGTGAATCCCTTTAAAATCTCATTGTTACCAACTGAAGAGAAAATTCGTAAGATCGAGACGTTTGGAGAAATATGTTACCTTCACGCTGAAACATCTGCCTTTTTGCTGTTTGTATGCAAATGGAACGTATTTGTAGTTTGCCGCAAATATAGTATACTTGTGTCCAAACACATTGTGTTTGCTATTCAATATTACGTGTTGGAGACACAATGATTAATAGGTTATACTATATGTTGTTGCTACCCAAATGTGGATTTGTTTGTTGAAAACTGCTGAAAACAAAGACGTGACAGACAACAAAGAAATAAAAATGGAGAAAATCTTCAATACTTAAAAGCAATGCTTGGAAACATAGAAACATTGGAATATTACAATGTATATTAGACATACATGGTTCCTGCTACAACGTGGGGCAAAAGTAATCACGCAATGTAGTTTTACTGTATTTTTTTTTTATTTTAAGAAAACCTTTGGTTTTGGTTTTGAAATTTGTTTATTTAATCCTTTAGAATTTATTCCATCCATCAAGTTGAAAAGGTTATATCGGCCAAGTGGCCGCCGCAGAGTTGATGATCATACGGGCTCGTTTTATGGCAGTTTCCAGCGATAGGTTCTCGCCTTCTTGGCGAATATTCACCGTAAGGGCTTCAAGACCCTGAGGCTTGTTGACGTAAACCCGCGCCTTCAAAAAAACTCCAAAAAAGAAGTCTGGAACGGCTAAATCGGGTGATCTGGCGGGCCAGTGCAAATCGCCGAAACGAGAGATTAAGCGACCCGGAAATGCTTCCTTCAGACTATAGCTTGTGGCTCGACCTGTGTGCACCGTTGCACCGTTCTGTTGGAACCACATGTTCTCCAGCCCCAATTAATCCCAGGAAGGGATAGGGGAGAGCTTCTCACAATCAGTGAACTGTGCTCGTTATAGTTTTACACTCATTGATAGGGACCTACACTTTTACACCGGTTCCGAACGACATCTTTTCCATCCAATTCACCCAACTGAGGAAGAAAAAAATTCGGTAATCATGGTTCTGTAGTACGCCATCCACAGTAGGGTGCCCCAAAAATTTTGTTTTTAAATTTTCATTGGACCTCTAAACAACTTCCGAAAAATCTGAAAATATTCTCAAAAATACTTTACCCTATAAGCTTTCAAATAAAGCTTCAGCAAAAAATTTGTTTGTTATTGATTGGACACCCTAATCTACAGTCGCCGCTTGGCCCGCGCCGTTCCCAAACAAAAAATGACCCGATGACTCCTCCAGCGTAAACAGAACATCACGCAGTAACTTTGAGCGGGAGTAACGGGTATTTTATTTATTCACGTAACCGCTAAGATGGAAATGAGCCTCATCTCTCATGATAATTTTCGATGAAAAATCGTCCACCTCTTCGTTGAGATTCAGGATGGCTTGAGCGTAGGTTACACGCATTTGGCGGTCAACTAGTAACAGTTGATGCACTGTCTGTACTGTGTACAGGAACATCTTTAAATCTTTCACCAAAATTCTTCGTATGGACCCCGGCTAATTCCCAATTATGTGGCACGTCGTCTGGTCGATGTTCCAGGCTCCTCTTCGACATATTAGACAACGGCAGCGATATTGTCAGCAAAACAGCTGTTCAAGGGCCAGCCAGCCTTTGGAAGATCTCGTGTTGTCCCAGTCTCTTCAAGGAGAGTAGCCATACACCGCAGTGTTTGTACAGTTGGTGTCGGACTGCCAGAAAATTGCGACGAAATTCACGCTGCGCCAACACAGCCGACGTATTGTTGCGCAAAAAAATGGAAACAATTATTTCGCGTTCTTGCGGATTAAACCAGTTTTACTTCGCAAGTGTCAAACCCGAATTGACATTTGGTGCCATTTGCAAAAGTTATCGGGTGATCACTTTTGCCCCACCTTGTAGTTGGAACTATGAATACTTTTGAAAACAATATTCCAGAAGTGCCGTCAACCTAAGAAATTTAAAATAATCTGCTGTTTTTACATACACTCCGGTTCACTTATTTAAAGGCACTAAAAATTCCATATTCAGCAGCCTGTATCTTTAGCAATTTGTAACCGATTGCAGAATTTTAAAATGGAAATGGAAGCTAGACATCTTGAGCTATAAAAAAAATCATGACAATAGTGGTTTCTTAACTAATGAACTTTTTTGAGCAATTTATAAAAAAACGTCCAAAAATGTGCTATTTTTTTGGTTCACTTGAACTTTAACTAATTTTAATGAAAATCAGTTTTTCTTGCTTCTTAATTTATTTGACTTTATTTAAGAACTATTAGTACTGGGTACAACCCCCTTTGTTGTTAATAACTTCAAATATACGGGTTTTCATTGAGAGATCAAGAGAATTTATGTAATCCAACGAAATTTGATTCCAAGCATCCTTAATGGCCTCAATTAGTGACTGATTGTCATCAAATTGTCTACCTCCTTCATAGACCTTACGCGATAACCAACCCCAGACACTTTCGATAATGTTTAGATCTGGCGAATAGGGTGGCGAGTCAAAAATATTAACATTTTGGCTTGCAATGAACTCCTTCACTACTCTGGCGCTGTGTATAGGGGCATTATCCTGCTGCAATATCCAAGTTATAGGACCAAATAGTTCACTGAACTTCGGAAAAGCCGATTCCAATAACGTTTTATAGCTTGCACCAGTCATTTTTGCACTTTGAAATTCAAGATCGATGGTGCCTTAGTACGTAGTAGCACCCCAAACCATAACGCCGCCCTCTCGGCTGTGATGTCGGTTCAAAAAACGCTTTTCTTTGCGCAGATCGTGGAAATAATAGTTGTAGCCATCAGGGCCATCCAAATTAAACTTCTTCTTATACGTAAATACAACGGTTCTCCAGTCATTTACATGACCTCTTGGCTGCACATCCCATACCATGTAGTCTCTTGCGAATTGAAGCCGCTTTTCCTTACGAGGATATCAGGTATTTAAGATACTCACAGCTCTTAATTACTCTGCGTACTGATGACTTGCTCGTTTTCACTCCAGCTTGAGCTCTTATTTTTGACAAGGATAAAGCCGAATTAGAAGCAATTCTGATGAGATAAAGACAACGAAACCCTTCCTTTAAAATGTTGCCCATACCCCTCGGGGCCCTTGATGTAATTGTCGACAACTGTTGGGCTCCGTCCAATTGTTTTAGCGTTTGTGCGGTTAGAATATCCTTCAGAACGGTAAACATCGATTTTATTTTTTTTCCGACAGATTTAAAATTTTTTGTTTTGTCATTTTGACTAGTAAAGTGATTAAGATGTAATAAACAAACGCTCCCTACAAAAAATCATCGCTTACTTTAACCCTAGAACACTAAACCCGGCCGGTGAAGCGACTCGAATTTTTGTTTACACGATATTTTACGAACGGTTGCAAATATCAACACGTGGTTTCGTGTCAATTCAGTCGACTGCTGTATGAGCATGTGAGTAGACGTTCATAGCTCTGTGTCTTTTTTTCACGCTTATCGCCTGAGAGGCGAGGTTTAGTATCAGAGGTAATGATTTTTGCGAGTTCTTGTTTCATTTTTTGTAGCATTTTTAAGTCTATAACTAAGATTTAGACCGTTTTTTTTTTTTTTAATTTTTTGAGATGTGTGTTCCCGACTCCCAAATACAAAAATGGCTGGAAGAAGTGTCGTTGAATGACAGCGAAAATGAGGACAATTTGGGAGTGGAGGTTGATTCAGATGATAGTCTAAATGATCCAAATTACATTGCTGATTTAGAGGATGATATGGACGCAGATGATATCATCGCAGGCGATCATCTTTCAACCTTGATGTCTATATGAGTAGTTACTATTGCGCTAAATGTAATAAATCATATTGTCTAGATAATATATCACCGAATTGTTATGAATGTGACATACTGAAAAATACCTGATTTGATTTTTATCTACAAGGTAAACTATACATAATATAATAAAAATTTTTTTTATGAAAGTATGTATAAATACGTATCAGAATTTATATTTTTTTCAAGTTTATGAATTGGAATTAAATTTATTTTCAAAATTATCTTTTTGTAAAACAAAAAAAAAAGTGTTATTTTTAATGTAAATTTTATTATGAAATATTTAAAAAAATAAAAGAATTCGCTTTTATTTTCTTAATAAACGATTGTATTCTTCAAGAAAAATGGTTCTTTTTAATAAAAAAATTATTTTAAACATGAAAATTTTGTACTTTTTGAAAAAGTAGCCTCACAGGCGAGGTTTAGTTTTAGAGTGTAAAAAAAGAGGTTTAGTGTTCTAGGGTTAAAAATAATAAAAAAAAATAATAAAGTGCCTTTATTCAAGTGAACACAAAAAAAGCACATTTGTGGACCTTTTTTTATAAATTGTTAAAAAAAATTCTTTAGTTAAGAAACCACTATTGTCATATATCTCAAGATGTATAGCTTCCATTTCCATTTTAAAATTCTGCAATCGGTTACAAATTGCAAAAGATACAGGCTGCTGAATGTGGAATTTTTAGTGCCTTTAAATAAGTGAACCGGAGTTAATATAAAATTTCATATAAAAACCCACACCATTTTAGAAGAATCGTTCACCTGTCTAATTCCTCGTTAATGATAAAATGTCCGAAATTCAGATTACTTTTCAACATGGTACATGCACAAAATCATCTAAAACTGTATTTTTATATGGTCCTAACTCCGTTCAACATTCTGAAAATCGATTTGTTATCTCTTCTAACACTATCTTCTATCTTCTAACATTATTTCTTCTAAAAGTACACTAGTTCATTTCGCAAGTATACCCAATTTGTGTTAAATTGTAACATATAGTTTTATTATAATTTAGTTTTGAAATGAAATCCCTTAAATAACACTGTAAGTAAAATTTGAAGTTTTGAAATGACACATAAAAAATGCCGAGACCCCCCAACTAATTTTTGGGTCACAGAATCCAGTGGTATACTCCGTTTTAAAAAGTTAGCTCAAACTAACGAGATATTTCGATTTTAAATTTGTAGTAGATTTTTGATTTTATGTGAGGGAAAAACCTGCAAAAGCTCTTGTTAAATCAATTTATATATATTTTTTCGACAAAATTTAACCGTTGAAATAATAGACATCTATTTGGAAGCAGAATTAGAAAATTAAAAAAAGCAATCATTACGAAAAGCGAGATTGGCCAAAACACGATTCGCAAGTTGTTGGCGAATTTAATGTAATTCGTCCACCATTGATCCCCCTTCAGAAAATAATGCTTCCGGATCTTCATATGAAGCTGCGAGTTGTAAGGAATTTTTTAAAGCGTTTGGTTCGCATTAACGAAAATGCATTACCATACTTGAAAAACAACGCTTTTCCAAAATTATCAATTGAAAAATTAAAAGAGGGTAATTTTGTGTAACTAAAAGTGTATGACTGCAATATATTTTATATCAATTTTTGTAACAGGTGTAGTTAACGATCCAGCTATACGGAAACTTTTAAGTGATACGAGTTTTTCTGAAATGTTACATGGAACGCATGGAACTCAATTCGTGCGGTAATTGAAAACGTTCTTTGCAAAAATCGCTCACCAGAGTACCGTGATTATATTGACTACATGATGAAGTCTTTCGACAAACTTGGCGTTAATATGTCGTTGAAAATCCACATGTTACATGCACATTTCGATTTTTACGAACGACAATTGTCCACAGAAACAGACGAAACTGGCGAAAGATTTCATCAAACCATAAGGGCATTCGAAGACCGTTTCGCTGGAAAAAGAATAGACTCAATGCTTGCTGATTTCTGCTGGTCGATTGCAAACAAAGAGTAAAAATTGCATAAATCCAAAAAAAATTCTAAAATCCTCAAAATATGAGCAAATTAGTTCCATGTCCGCTTGAAAATGGACGTCCATTATTTCTAGATATAAATTTTGACAAATAAATAATAAACAAATTGATTTCAAACAAGTTTTTAAAGTTTTTTCATTCAAATAAAATCAAGAATCGCCTTAAATCTACTAGAAATTTAAAATCGAAATACACCACTAGATTATACGATCCAAAATTAGGTTGATGTGTCTCGGCGTTTTGGTGTGTCATTTTCACCTACTTACAGTGTAATTTTGTTCCGATAAGTAAACAATTTAATGTCCAATTAAATTTGATATTGTACTGACAAACCACAGTCAACTCCATATGCATTTAAGATCAAGACTTGGTTTTTATATAATGTTCGATCTTATGTTTGGCATTTGTATTATTTTGTTATGCAGGTGATATTTGGAGAATGGATGACATTTCAGATCTATTCTAAATCGGTTTCTTTGTTTTTGTGTTAACTGCCTGAATATGAAACTTGATTTTTGATTTATTGCCTATAATTGATGAAATACTTTTTGTTTTAACTATTTATGTTTTGGTTTTTTTTTTTAAACTTATATCAAGAACTTATACACTAATAATAAATCATTAAAATGTCGATGTATAATTAAAGATTAACAACAGATTATATTTGGATTTCAAGAGTCTTTCAGAAGCAGTTGGGGCGTGCGTTCGTGTTGCCACCATATTTGTGGAAATAGTGGAGCAACGACGGCAATAATTCAATTTGTTCCACTTTAATTGTTACAGCAGAAAAAAAACAAAAACACATACACTAAAAGAGACAATAGTCACAGCATTAGCAACAAACAACATTTTATCACATTTTGTCATCAATTTGGTTATTTACAAATTGTTTATTTACATGACGTTGCCACATTTTAATTAAAATTACCCAAAACGATACGGTTTGAGGCAAGCAAGTTCGTATGTAAGAGTTGAAAATATTTACAATATTCAAAAAAAAAAAAAAAAAAAAAACTATTAAGGCTTGGAGTAGTAGTATCACTTTACAGGTGTGATTTGTTAGAATAATGAATCATTGAAATATATCTTAAAATATTTTGGTGACTAATCCTCTCAGCATTAAACGTAACATAAATATTGTACTACAGCATCGTCCTATTCACCTATTCTCTTATCTGAATCTGCTGAAAAAGTCATGAGGAAAGCAATGATGTTACCCACACACGTTATAAGCACAACACCTAACGAAGATAATCTGCCAGCAACATCCGCAATACGTCTAATACATCATTCGCGATGGAACAGCAGCACTCATGGCCATGGAACTATTTTTAGGGAACTTCTCCAATCACGCCCCAAGATGGTCAGGAGCCTCAACCGCTAAGGCACTAAAGAAAGACTCACAAACTTCGAAGCGATGGTCTGCCAATGTGGGTTCATGCCCCACATCCGGCTGTGTTTTCACAAATTGAAAATCTTCAAATAAAAACCATTCCTGACTCGTATCATGTGTTATGAGAAAGATTTTTATCCAGACAACTATAGTGTTTCACGAGCAAAAGTCTTGGCGATCAAACAGTTAAACACTGCACGCTGAAAAATCTGTCGTTTTTTTGTTGATTGGATACAAATATAACATGTATTTGGAGCTTGTGGATACTTGTGTCCAAACACATGGTGTGTGTTATTCAGTATCACATGTTTGAGACACAATGTTTAATGTGTTATAATATAAGTGTTTGCGACCCAAATATATCAGTGTTTGTGATACAAACACAGCTATGTTTGTTGCACTGTTTATGCTCTTTCGGGAGCAAGAGAACAAAAGAGGGGCAACGAGAGAGTTTATATTGTAAGTGTTTATCTGTATTTTTTCATTATTCTGTAAATATTCCCAAATGTGCGTGGAAATTGCAGACGATGTCACTGTTTCTTATTTTGTTTTAGCATTTGTGTGTTTCCAGCCAAACTAACGGTTGACGACTGAATGCATGAAACTAAAACGCAATAGATCAACAGAATAAGAAACACGCAATTCATTTACACACGCTTTCAGGAATATTTATGAATCAGTGACTTAATGAATAATGCAAAAATACAGCTATATACACTTGCAATATCATCAACGTAGGCTAATAGCAATCCATTTTTTGTCACCCTTTTATTATTGTACTCTCGGCAGAGCAAAGCGACAAAAAAAATGATGTACGCCAAACAAAAATTATTGCACCAAACACAGTTGGATTTGTGTCACAGACAAAGCTGTATTTGGATCACAAACACATATATTATAAAATATTAATCATTGTGACTCAGAAATGAAATATTGTATAGCAACAACAATGTGTTTCAACACAAGTATACTATATTTGCGACAAGCTCTAAATACACGATTTAGTTGCATCCAAGCAACAGAAAACCCCTATATTTCAAAATGGAGACTCCAAAATCAACAAAAAAAATTAGATATTAGTTTCCTTATATTTATTAAAATCATAATTTTCTTACGTGTACTAAAATTAATCAAAATTTACCCCTGACTTTCTCATTATATCCCCGCCCTTAGGTATGAGGGTATTATCCAATTTAATATAGTACAAAATTAAACGCATAAAAGAAGCCATATTAAACCTTAGGCATTTTTGGACGCAACTAGTTTTTGTTATTTTTAAGACTACTGAGCCATGTCAGTCTGGCGGGTGGTGGTTAACACGATAAATGTCGTAAATCTTTGGCGATCTCAACGAAATTTTGATAGTCCGTATTGTGTTATACTTAGCATGGGATTTAAAACAAGCATTACGGCCTCTTGCCCCTAGTTATATACAATCACGCTATCAAAAATCTGCTCGTGTATTGAAATATTCAATGAAGAGAGTAAGAGAGAGAGAGAATGATTAACGATTCACTCCTTTTGTTTGTTGGCATTCGAGTGAAGAGAAATTTTCACAGACTACTTTAGTCGTTTTTGACGTCATACCACACGGAATATAAAAGGCAGTTGAAATCTTGTCAAAATTTTCATACATTTGGTAGGAGTTGGGAAATTTGACAATTTCGAGTTCCAAAAAAATTTCACGTCTCAACACACAGTTGAGACCACGCGTCGTACACGAAAGGATGCGTTAGATGCACGAGAAAATATGTAGGATTTCATGTGTATAACCGCACTTACCTCTAACTGCATGGATCCGTTTATTCGATTCTTATCATCAAATGATAAATTTTCCCCTCGTTGATATTTGATTTAAATTCTGGGGGATATTCTGAAAAGGTCGAAAAAATAATAAAAAATAAATCATACTAATTTCGTATATTTTCAATATTGTAGCATTTAGTCATGAATTGAAATTCGTTTTTAAATGATATTCAAATGATAATTGGACATATACATTGATTGTCGCAATCGAATTGGAATTAATTTCGGTTGCTGAAACCGAATTAATTAACTGAATTAAGACAAAATAGAAGAGAATATAATTAAGATAATAGAATTCATTATAATTTCAGTTGAAGCATCTTCATTTCCCTTTGAACAAGCTCTCTTCAAAACCTTCATTGGATGTAATGGGATACGGGCTTTAACCTTAATTTCCTAAATTTGGTTGTTGTAAACGAATTAATGCCAATTTTGTTTGTTGACGGCGTGAATATCGAGTACTTAGCCATGCAAAAGCTTATAAAAATACCGCACGGAACCGGTGTAAAATTGTAGGTCCCAATCACTGAGTGTAAAACTAGAACGCGCACAGCTCACTGGTTGTGAGAAGTTCTCCCTAATCCCATCATGGGATGTAACGGCAATCCATTTATTTATTTTCAGTGTATATATCAGTGCCAACAAGGAAAAACGACTTAAGAGCTCTTAGGTTAACATTGTGTTAAGTGTACCACGGTGATCTGCTTGATTCAAAGTCCCACCAGCCAAATTTCGATGTAGTTCAACCCATATTTTAGGAAATTGTAGTCCGGTGACTTTTGTCCTATCTCATATACTAACTACACATAATATTTAATATTATTTAAAACCTCCTGTGGAACAACAACTTAAGTCCACATAAGTTACTTTTCCAAAATAACATATTTTTCTCCTTTCTAAACAGCATATAACTTATGTAGACAGATGAATCAAAGCAATGACAATCAAGTTGGTAAAACAACTTATGCGCTTATAAGACACAATTTCATTAAATATTTATTTGCGGAAAAACAGCTTAGGGGGCGATAAGATCTCCAAAGTACCACTTTTTCGGAAGAACTAAAATGAATTTAGTATATTTAGTCATATCTCCTAAACTAAATAATCGAAAAATTTAATAATAAAATGATATAATCTGAACTTATGGTGGCTCAGTGCAAAAAATGCTCAGGCAAAATTTTGAAAATATATTTTTCCAATTATGCTCACCATGACAAGTGGTTTGTGCCCCATATTGACCATAAAATAAAAAAAAATGTTCCGTAATTAGCTCTTAAATACGCATCTTTTGAGTCCCCCAGAATTGAAACATTCCAAAGACGCGGTTTTCAGCGCACCCCAATATATTTTGAAAACATAATGTTATCCACTTCGTTGTAATACAAACTTTTAATATCTTATTTAAGCAATTTTTATACAATAAAAGTGTATATTTGCTGAATAAAAGTGTATATCTATCTTGCTTTCGCAGATAGATTCTCAACTTTCTATTAAACAAAAGAGTTCTATCGATTTACGAAGTCAGAAGTGGCAAAAATATTACTTCGTCATTGTCCTTTTAAATACACCTTAGTTTTATCTAGTTGTATCTAATACACCACAGTTTTATCTAGGAAATACATTGCAAGTTATACAAATCGCAACCTTAGAACAACAAGGTTCTAAGTGCACCAAGGTATGATTGGAGAAAAATAAGATTGAATGTTTATGATGCTTTAGTTACTATATGTTACTTTATTTATTTAATTTGTTTCAATTTACTTAACTAATGTAATGCATCAGAGGTATCCGCGATGAAATCTCCAGTTTTCTAGAATTTTGTGTTTAAAAAAATAGATAGAGCTTTGATGGTCATTTATTAGGCGCTTAGAACCTTGTGGAACTGTAACAACTAAAATTTGAACCCTCAGAACTTTGTTGCATAAATCAATTTTGGAGGCAACCATAATTCACAAGGATTTCTACGTTTAACTTATTTTAGTAATAAGTTTTACTTTTTTAAATTATAATACAAATAAATAAAAAAAAATGCTGTCCCATAATATCCCATGAATGGATTGAGGAGAGCTTCTCACAGTCAGTGAGATGTGCGCTTTCTAGTTTTCACACTCACTGATTGTGACCTACAGTTTTACACCGGTTCCTAACGGTATTTTGAGAAAGTTTTTCATGGCTAAATACTCGATAGTGTCGCCATCACTAAGCGAGGTGACACCGACGTCGAAAGAAATGTAACGTGGCCACGTTGTGAAATAAATGAACTAATATACGGCTTTATAATCCCCAGCGCTGTTTACATAATTTATAAGAAACGAAAAAATAATATGGTATTTTATTTATACTTAATTCCATTTGATACATTTACAGTGACGAGCAAAATTGTAACACGTTTCCCACAATATAAGTTTAAAATTTTAATTTTTAGCTGCGCTTAACCTTAGAACTAAAAAATATTTTGAATTGTGAATATGTGACCTGGTCTACGGGAAAGTAACTACGGTCGGAAATATTTATTTTTGTTTTTTGAACTAATTTTAGAGAAAATTTAACACTCATTGCAATGAAACAACCTGCAGACTTCTAAATTCATTTATTTGGCTTCAAATTACACTCGAAGTTTGAAAGAACGCAGCACGAGTCGTAATCCCGTTTTCTCGAGAAATTGATTTCTGACCATAGGTAACTTTCCGTGGACCAGTTCACACATTCTAGGAGAATTTCACGAATTTCATTATCACGCACACACCTCTACATAAAAGACATGTTTCAATGTTATTTCTTCTCTGACAAAAATTTCTCAAGTTAAAACTTGTAAGATCTCCATCATTTAACTATTAAGAATCTAACTATCTCTCCCCTAGTTAAGGGCCGTACTAAGATCAACATTCCACGTGAAATTTTACAAAACTTCATACAAAAAAACACCAGAGGAAAATCGACGAAATATTTCCGCACGTGTAGTACAGGGTGTTTTTAATGTTCCAGGCCGAACCGCTCCACTCCCGTCTGCGAAAATGGTCATTTTCCATTGGTTGTTGAGCCAGATGAATTTTATACGGGTATAAATTCAAATCTTTTTTGAGTATTGTGAACAAAGTTGACGATAAGCAACATTGTGTCTGTCACTGCAGTATTATTTTGTGCCGTTGGTTGGTTCACGTGGTTGCTAAAGATGCTATTTACCGTCAATTAGTGTCTTGAGACACAGTTTTGCATACCGCATCACTCTGGAGAGTCTAATGTACAGTGCCCATATCCAATTCAAACAAACCCTCATTTTTAGAAATGACTGTTTTGCGATTTTTTGGGTGTAGCACAGTGGGAAAGTTTTCGAAAAAACGCGAAAATGGTCGAAAAGAGCTCCATTTGAACTACAATAACTCAGAATCGGCTGAACCGATTTCCATGATCTTGGTATCATTCAAAAGATATTTTAACAGGCTTTATGACACAATTTTATAACAAAAAATAAATTTTTAACTAACGAAAAAACCAAAACGATCAAGGGTTCTTTTACAGTGTATTATTTTTTTAGAAAGGCTTATCCTTCACCTATACCATATCAAAAAATAAAAATGGGTTCTTTTTTAGTTTTTTTTATATAATTTTTTAAGTAGTGTCACTTCTAGTAATTGCCGTTATAATTTATATTTACAGGTAAAATAAATAAACATTGTCCCACGAAAATTATTGCCTTAAAAATTGCTATATAAATGCACCTGATGAACGTACCGAAATTCATAATTATAAACAGTTTCGAGAAGGCAAGATATCCCATTACAATTTTTACGCGTATATTTTAAAAATTTGAGTGAATATGAATTCAAACAATAAGTACAGATGCATAAAAGTATATAATAAGTGTTGCGCTTCGCTTCGTAAAATAAGTGAAAACGAGGCCGCAAATATAATTGAATATTTTCCAGCTGTCGCCAACATTCATTTGTGCAGCGCAAAATTTCTTACAAATAATTAACTTAAAAAAAATGTAAATAAAATAAAACACAAATTAATAAAAACATGGCAAATAATATAAACAATTGGTGATGGTTTTTTATTTGTAAACATTTAAAAAAATGTGAGAATTGTTGAACTATTTTGTAAATGTGTAAGAATGTGACCTGATATTTTCGCTGTTATTCGAATTATTTCGAAAACTTTCGTACGTATTACTAGAAGTGACACTACTTAAAAAATTATATAAAAAAAACTAAAAAAGAACCCATTTTTATTTTTTGATATGGTATAGGTGAAGGATAAACCTTTCTAAAAAAATACTACACTATAAAAAAACCCTTGATCTTTTTGGTTTTTTCGTTAGTTAAAATTTGTTTTGTTATAAAATTTTTTACAGTGTATTTTTTTTTAAACGTGTCATAAAGCCTGTTAAAATATCTTTTTAATGATACCGAGATCATGGAAATCGGTCCAGCCGATTCTGAGTTATTGTAGTTTAAATGGAGCAAAATGAATTTTCCTGGGACAATGTTTATTTATTTTACCCTTGATCTTTTTGGTTTCTTCGTTAGTTAAAAATTTATTTTTTGTTATAAAATTGTGTCATAAAGCCTGTTAAAATATCTTTTGAATGATACCAAGATCATGGAAATTGGTTCAGCCGATTCTGAGTTATTGTAGTTTAAATGGAGCTCTTTTCGACCATTTTCGCGTTTTTTCGAAAACTTTCCCACTGTGCCACGCCCAAAAAATCCCAAAACAGTCATTTCTAAAAATGAGAGTTTGTTTGTATTGATCAAATTTAGCTATGAACAAAATTTCATCGATATCTGAGGTGGTCAGGTTCAAAATTTCAGTTTTATCTCGATTTTTAAATGAAATTCATCATATAAAAGATTCAGCCGCCTTGCGTGATTACCGATTGACCAGTCCCAGGGTCAGCACGGCAGTTAGTCTTGATATCTTCCCTCGATTTTGGCTAATCAGGGAGTTAGTCCGTTGAATAATATATTCTGGCCATGTGTTTCTGAATATGCGGCACGTTTCCGTTTAATCCCATCTGGCCTTTGCTTGCTCACGGTAATGCAGGAAAATATTTTTTTTTGACAGACCCTAAAGGCGTTGCGACTAACACCACACGCTGAAATATCTGTCTTTTTTTGTTGTTCGGATGGAAATATACAGTGTGTTTGGAGCTTGTCGCAAATATAATATACCTGTGTCCAAACGCATGGCGTTGCTATTCAATATTACATGTGTGCGACACAATGATTAATATGTTATAATCTATGTGTTTGCGACCCACATATATTTATGTTTGTGATACAAATACAGCCGTGATTGTTGCACTGTCTACGCTCTCTCGAGAGAAAGAGACTAAAAGCGGGACAACGAGAGAGTCTGTCTGGTAAGTGTGTATCTGTATCTGTATAAATAAATGTAAAAAGGGCCGTTTAAATAAATTTTTTGTATTAATTATTAAAAAATGTGGATTTATATTGTTAAAATTAATTATACTAAATAACACATATATATTGAAATCGGAGAATAATTCGTTTCTAAATATTATTATATTTGGGAGGAAATTCGCATATTTTTCCACGTAAGTATATGTAGGTTTGGGGGAGACACGCGAATGCTTCCACGTAAATATATGGATGTTTGGGATGAAGAACGCATATGTTTCCTCGTAAAAGCATACCTGTTTGTCAGTAAACATGATACTGTTTGCATTTAAAGACAAGTATAATTGGGACTTGCAAACAGATGACTGTTTGAAGCCTGTTCCAAACATATACATGGTTCCTGCAGAATATGCTTGGGAAAATATGTTAGAGACGCCATTATTTTTCAGCGTGCATATGGAGTACGGTGGAAGATGATCCTGCCCTGGGTAGTTCGTCTGCCGTTTCGTTACCACGGTATCCAAGTAAGAGCCACATTGGCCAGTCGACCTAGCTGGACAAGTGCAGTGTTGTTAGATTTAGGTGATAGGAGTACCGCGTGGGTATCAACAAATATTCCAATGCGCTCTGCTCTTTGTTGTAGTAGAAGTACGGCTTCCTTGATGGCCAATACATCCGCTTGGAAAATGCTGCACTTGTCTAGGAGTTTGAAAGATAAATTAAGGCTTGCCTCTCCGGAGAAGACACCCGATCCGGTTCCATATTCCATTTCGGATCCGTCCGTAAATACTTTGGAGCCAAAACCTGTCAGTGGTTCCCCTTTATCACATTCTATTCATCTGCAGAATTTTGTGCCGTACGTACGCTACGAGTTCGGCCAGACTTCACTTTATCTCCCAGTATATACAAAGTTTCGAAAATTCTTTACAATACAACAAAAAACATCGGCCCTGAACATAAAAAACACCCTGTACTAAGCGAAATATCAGCAACATGTATTGAGCAACATATTAATGTTGCTACGAAAAATGGAACGACTTATCAAATTAAGGAAGTTATGATCAGTGTTCTCTATCGCGTTCAATTTCAGAACAAAAATAGATTTTTAGTGTAAAATATACTTAAAACACAGAAAAATATGGTCGTCATCACTGATATGCATGTTGCTGGTCCATTTCGCAGCGAAACAAATTAATTTTGCTCAATATTTTTCACGTGACCCATCTTAGTACTACACGCTGAAAAATCGGTGTTTTTGTTGTTGTTTGGAAGCAAATATAACGTGTTTGTAGCCTGTCGCAAATATACTATGATTGTGCCCAAACACATTTTGTTTGCTATTGTTATATGTTTGAGACACAATGCTGAATAGGCTATAATATAAGTTTTGAGACCCAAATTATGGATTTTTTGTTGAAAACCGCTAAAATCAAATACGAGACAGACAACAAAGAAGCAAATCTTCAATTCATGAAAACAGTGCTTGCAAACATGTACATGTTTTCTGCAATATGTTAGTAGGGCCGATATTTTTCAGCCTGTAGGCTTTACTAAATTTTTAATGTAAACAGACAACATCCAGTAACAATTTTTGTTGCTGACAGGCCTAAATACAAACTGGACAATGTTAATAAACAAAGTTCCATTTGACTAATGCAACGAAAGAATGTTGTGCAGCAAAGTTCTATCAGCAATATTTTGTTAAACAAAGTTGAAATTGGAGAATTTTTGAAGACGTTTTAGGCCACAAGGTTCTACGTGGCTGTTAGAACTTTGTTAACCTAATTATTATACAAAAACGTGTAATTAGAACTTTGTTGCAATGGGTATCTCGTAAACAGTAAGAGGTATCATTATGGCGATAGCAGTAATCGAAAGATCATACCCAATTTAGTTCGATGCACTATTCAGGTCATTTTAGCAAAAATTGTCAGTCAGAACCTTGTTGTTCTAAGGTCGCGAAATTCCAAATTTCACGAAACGTATAAAATTGTCACCCTTTTCCTACATTTTCCGTATGAGCAAAAACTAATTTAAATTTGTTCTTGTATTACAGTATGATCATAAAGCAAATCACCAAAAATGAGCCACCTTAACAAAAAGTACATACACCTATTTTCAATTACTATTTCTACATAGTCGTTATATTATACCTCCCCAACATTAGAAAATTATGTTGCTCTTGATTGTCATCAGTAGTATCGCAATCATTACAGCATCCCTGTCAGCCAAACGTCAGATGAAACATCAATGCAACACTTTAAATGGTCGTCATCGATTCGAATCTCAAAACCGAAATCAAATGAACAAAATTATGAAAAGACTATCAAGTAAATCAACTAAAAGTATGATATAATTTTTGTTAATACATCATCAATACCATCATACCTGAATGCATGGATGGATGGACGGATCGAACGATCGATCGACAGGTCGGCGGACAGAAAATGATCACGTCTTGAAATCATTACCGATCGCATACAAAGCGACACTTATAGCTGAAGATGACATTTTTTGTTTCACTGACCACTTCAGTAGCATCAACGCAACATCAACGACGACAGCAGAAGAATACATGTTGATGCAACAGGCAAGGGGAAATATAAAACAAAGGATTTCAAAGTAAAAACTGGTAGTAAAGTCAGTCTGTCACTTAGCCACTTAGTCGGTCAGTTAGTTATTTAGTCAGTTCGCCGACATTCAGTGCTGATGTTTCAGTTCAACTGCATCATTTGCTGTGGTGGCGGTATACCGGAGTGGTTGCCTCCACCAGCAGCATGAATAAATACAATATTGTGACAGTTATGGTCATAATGCCGCTGCTGCTGAAACAGTAAAACGTCAACAAGTTTGAACTAAATTCTTGTCAATCATAAGCAACATATTCGTCGTGCTGCCGATGTGTTGTTGCCTGCCATTGCGATGCAATCATTGTAGTAGATGTGATGTGGTTGCTGTTTGATATTTCTGTTTTAATTTTTAAAATTTTTTTTATTTATTTATTTTTATTTTTTTTTCCGAAGCGTGCCATAAATTGACGCATAAAAATATTTCATTCTATAAAATATAACAACATTCAATTCCGAAAAACAAAATGAAATAAAACACAGAAAATATTTATTACACCATGTGTTTATGAATTGGTGGAGGAATCGTGGCAGTTTCACTACGCATGTGGTATAATCGGTATGGGAAATAATGTGTCAGTACCTCATATTCAATTAAAAATCGGAATATGATGAGTTCGCTGAGACAAGAATAATGCTGATGTTAGCATTTGGCATAACAACCAATTAAGACTAATCGAATATTTGTAATAATGATCAATCAAAATATATAACTAATCAGTATTTCGATAAATATGTTGCTTAATTAACGGTTTGCCTATTAACGGGTAATACACAGTTTTGACGCAATATAGGATTTCACAGTGACAAAGACGATGTATGTAGAACAGCTTTTCATCAATATCAGCCACAAAAATGCAATATAATTCAGATTTCGAGATCGAAAATCACAATTAAACCCTCACCCACATGGACGGGCCATATTACACCCTTAGAATCTTGGACACTCGCTTTAAGATTTTTTTAAAACGATTGAGCCATGACGGCCTATCTGTATATATGGCTAGCTGGTCAACACGATACGAGTGCGGATCAATGAGTCCGTGACTATTCGAACTTCCCTGATAGTTATATGAAATGCAACACTGCTCCCATCAAGTATCACCTGTTAATAGACTACTGTCAGATTTTGAGCAAGTACCGTCATTTACATTGCGTTTAACAGCTGTTCAGAACATACAACCTCGTGCACTTTTTTAAAAATGGAAAAAACTGAATTTCGAATGCTCATTAAACATAATTTTTTGCGAAAAAAAACTCGTCAATTAAACCAAGAAAAAATTTGATAAATACAATGGGGACTCTGCACCATTGATTTCAATGGTAAAAAGTGGTTTACTGACTCTCGTTATAGTCGCACAAGTACAAATGACCCTGAACGTTCTGGACGGCCAATTGAGGTCAATACAACCGAAAATGTCGAAAAAATCCACGAGATGGGTTTGGCCGACTGTTGATGCCATAGGCATATCATATGACAGTGTGGTTTCGATTTTAAATAATCAGTTGGGTTTAAGAAAGCTGTCTGCAAGATGGGTGCCGCATTTGCTCTCAATTGACCATAAACGTAATCGTGTGACAATCGCATTTCAATGGCAAAATTCCATGAAATGGGCAACGAATTGGTACCTCATCCGCCATATTCTCCGGATTTAGCCCCCAGTGACTATTTCCTATTTCCAAACCTAAAGAAGTGGCTCGGTGGAGACATTTAGCTCCAACGATGAAATGTTTGACCAAACATAAGCCTATTTTATGGACCTCGAAAAATCCTATTTTTTTGGAAGGGATACAAAAATTGGAGAAACGATGGACTAAGTGTATTGAGCTAAAAGGAGATTATGTTGAAAAATTTTTTTTTTTTGCTAAAAAAAATATGTGTTTCTTTCAAAAAGTCACGGACTTATTGATCCTTCCTCATAGCTGCCGTAAATCTGTACCGATCACAAAGAAATTTTGTCAGCGACTATTATTTTCTCAAACTTCTAAAAACTAAATGGTTTCCCATTACATCCCATGAAGGAATTGGGGAGAGCTTCTCACAACCAGTGAGCTGTGCACTTTATAGTTTTATACCCACTGATTGGGACCTACAGCTTTACACCGGTTCCGAACGGCATTTTGAGAGGCTTTTTCATGGCTAAGTACTCGATAGTGTCGCCGTCACTAAGCGAGGTGACCGTCGTCGAAAGAAGTTTTAAGGTGGTCGTAGCAGGGATCGAACCTAGTATCTCCTGTACAAGAGGCGCGCACACTAACCATTACACACACCGACTGAAAAACGTGTTCTCAGACTTCGTTCGGAGTAAAAATTGTCATTCGACACACTTAGTACAATATCATATTTCTACTACCGCTTCTTTCTGATGTGTGATTAGCTTCAGCTCAGAAATTGGTTGATAATCTGGTAATGTCTACTTAAATTGAGAAACTTGACGAGGTTGCCACGCCTATTCTGGTGCCTCCCATACAAAAGCTTGGTGGTTGTCCGGGTTGGCAATACGACAAATCGTATAAAATATTCCGATTTTAATGCCAGCTTCATGCCAGCAAACGCCAGTCACTCATTAAATTAGTGGTGACTTTACCACGCCCATTTCGGAATCTTCAATACAAAAATTTGTGTGGCCGGCTGGATGTTTGATAAGATACCTCTGGCAAAACCGAACCAATCTTTATGAAATTTGGTATTAGACAGTATTTAGTCAAATGCTTCTCGTCTATGGAAAATAAGTAGTTTTGCCACTCCCATTCCGGTACCGCCCACACAACAGTTGGGCGGATGTCCGGTTGATCGTCACGATAAATGTCGTAAACCACTACCGATCTGAGTTGAAGAAGTAGTAGAAGAAGATAATTTTCGAAGAAGTACGGACGGACGATACCGCCGGCACACAATCCACACTAAACAGGGAAATTCTAATCGTGCATTGCCACTTTGTCAAATCCGGCAATTTTCCATGTTGACTAACCCGTTCATCCAAAAATTGGCCTCGTCGCTGAAGTTGACTGTTTTCTTGAAATTGGGATCCACTTTCAAGTGCTCCCGAACACAGTCAGCTAGCACACGGCGTTGTGTATGGTAGTTTTTATTCAGCTCATGGCTTAGTTAGATTTCATACGGATGTAGGCCCAATTCCCGTTGCCAAATTCACCGAGTTGATATCTGCAAAAAACCAAATCCTTGTGCGCGGCACAGAATTGACTGCTCAGGTTTCTCCTGTACTGTCTAACAGACAACGACGATGTTTTCAACGGGTCGTTCGTTTCGTTGACGTACGGGTTGTTCACTGCAGCTGTTGACTTCGATGTCCACTAGTCCACTTTCAACTGCTCCCGAACACAGTCAGCTAACACACGGCGTTGTGTATGGTTGTTATTATTCAGCTTCAGCTTCTTATTCAGTTGGAATTTATACGGATGGAGGTCCAAGTCCCGTCGCCAAATTCACTAAGTTGATATCTGGAAAAACCCGAATTCTTGTGCGCGTACTGTCTACTAGACATCGGCGATGGTTTTAACAGATCTTTCGTTTCGTTAACGTACAGGTGTTTTCTGATTGTTCACTGAAGCAGTTCACTTCGATTTGGTCACCAAACGTCGAATATTAGACGTGAAGGACGTCCATAGAAACGGTACAATGGGTGCAAAGCACGTATCGTCGTCACAAGAGGACACTAATTTTAATACCAGTGTGCCATATGAATCCGTTTCGAACAGTGCATTTGTAGGTGTGTGTTGGGTTCAAAATTGTTTTCAAGGCCTCTAACGGTTTCGAAACAGATCCGTCAAGTCGCAATTTCTCTGATCAGCTTTTTATGTTTTTGCAGAATCGAAACGGGTTCTTAACGGATCCGCCAAACCCCAATTTCGCCAATTCGCTTTTTAATGTTTAAACGGACTCGTATCGGGTTCGGGAACTCACATTTCGCTTTTTCTGATTTTACGGACCCGTAACGGAGTCGAAACGGATCCGCATCTGCCTTTTTGCGCGCATTGGGACAAAAGAGTTTTATTATTTGCAGCGTTGCTCGACGCTGTCACTTGCCATGATGATTTGTGTTTACTGTCGGAAAAATAAAAATGAAAAGAACACAACCCAACCCTATTCGATAACTGTCTACACGCTGAAAAATCTGTAGTTTTTTGTTGTTTTGATGCAAATATAACTTGTGTTTGGAGCTTGTCGCAAATATAATATACTTGTGCCCAAATGCATCGTGTTTGCTCTTCAATATTACATGTTTGAGACACAATGATTAATATGTTATAACATATGTGTTGGCTACCCAAATATATCTCTGTTTGGGATACAAATACAGACGTGTTTATTTCACTGTGTATGCTCTCTCGAGAGCAAAGGAATAAAACAAGGATAACGAGTGTGGATATCTTGTAAGTGTGTATCCGTATTTTTGTATTATTCTCTCAGTGAGTGATTCATAAGTATTCCTGAATGTGCGTGCAAATTGCAGATGTAGTCAGTGTTTCTTATTTTGACTGATGTATTGCGTTTTAATTTCATGTATACAGTCGTCAATGATTCATCGGACAGAGGATAACAAAAGCGCTTGATCAGTGAAAAAAGAATAAACAAATGCTCGGACGGTTAAATGGTTTGTGATGTAGGTTTGGTTTTTGTGTGTGTGTTTCGCATATATTTATTTGTGATACCGAAGTGAGAAACGATTTTGGGGAATGAAACTGGAAAGGGCAACAACGTGAATCCCTTTCTCTGCCCGAGCCTCTACTGAAAAAATCGGAATGGCGGACCATTTGTGAAATATAATAAAAAAAACACAAGTAATTAATACACGCTTGTCTTGACTGTGTATAAGAATATTGTTTGTGTACCAAGGTATGGTGATTACCAAAGCATAGCTGAAACCTTCTGAAAACAAAAAGAGCAGCAGATTCTAATTTCATAAAAAAGTAATGCATTCAATGCAATTAAATGTTAAAAGAGTAATTTAAAATTTTTTGTATTAATTATTTATAAATGTGGATCTACATATAGTGATAAAATTAATTATAATAAATAAAGGAAGAAATTCGTATAATTCGTTTCTAAATATTATTATGTTTGAGGGAAAATATGCATATGTTTCCACATAAGTATATTGAGGTTTGGGGTAAACACGCGAACGCTTCCACGTAAGTAAATGGATATTTGGGATGAAGCCCGCACGTTTCCACGTAAAAGCATACATATTTCTCAGTAAAGAGCGTAGTGTTTGCATTTAAATACACCTGAGTTTGGAGCTTGCAAACATATAAATGTTTGAAGTGTGTTCCAAACATATCCACGGTTCCTGCAGAATATGTTTGGGACAATATGTTACAGATGCTGTTTTTTATTCAGCGTGTATAAGCATAAATTTTGTTTTGGAACAATTTAAATAAAATCCAAATTCACTCGTTAGAGGGTACATGGGAGGCAATACGTTAACGCACTAGACTGACAAATTCCACAAGAAGTGTGACAATCACTGATTCTTTATCTATATTGATTTTGTTTCGGGAGCGAGTAACTACTTGATCCTTTCCATAGAAATCAAATTTTTGGCGTTTTTTGAATTTGGGCCAATTTTGGGTTATGTGAATCCAATACTATTGGCTAGTCCATTACGCCACCTATAAATACAAATAAAAGATTTGATACTCTCCGCAATAAGGAGAGTTAAATTTGTGTTGAAATTTGAAATCACTCACTTTTCTCCCACATATCTGTAGAGTGTTTCAACCAAACTTCTCAGACCAATTCCCATTCGTCCATCCATCAGTTGATCAGTTGCCACCGCGTGCAAGTTGCAATCATTTAGTCAGTCATTCAGCCACCAGTTATGATATGAAATGCCACAGTATTGCTTTTGTGCAATTCAAAAGCAAAAAACAACTGCAACAGCAGCAGTAGTAGTAGCAATGACTGCAACAACATTGCAACGTATTGTATATTGCCCATAAAAGTATTCCGATATCGTACGTTTGAGTATTGTAATACGTTCGTTCATATTTCAAATCCAATTCGAAGAGATACAACAAAAAGCTTTTTTATCGCAGACCGCTTGCGCTGCATGTCACTGCATCTCAAGGGAATCATCATCGTCATTGCTTTGCTGTTGGCAATTGTAGCCAGCAACTGCTGCTGATTCTGTAATAATTTTGTGGGCCAATAATACATTTAGAAGTCTTAAAATTATGTTGCTATAAATGGTCTTCAAATGAAATAAACCGCTTTACTCTAAATACGAGTATAAGTAGAAAAAAACAGTCTCTCAAAATTATTAATTACAGAATTGAGCCACAGGCACTCGAAGGCGGGGCTGGGCAATAGTTTAGAATATGGTGGGACAATGTATTCCCAGAATACTGAATATCTAGTGTGCCATAGAGTAAATATATGGAGAGAGAAGATTCGTCTCATCTGATGTATCATTTTACACTCTTGTTGATGTGGTCTGTCTGATAGGAAGATATTCGAATTACACCAGGTGGAGTTACAAGAACTGTTGACTTAAAACTAGCAAGGCGTCTTTTAGTGGAGGACTGTGAGAATTAAATATATTTTCAACTTTAGTGTTATCTTTTGTTGTTAGTATACATTTTTGTTGTATTTAAGACAACTGATTTAATATACAAAAATAAAAGGCTGTGTTGGTTTTATTGTTTTGTTTCAATGCCACTATCTGCTATTATTAAAGCAATTTGTTTTTATTTCAAATTCAGCTGATCGAAATTGTCAAGATGTATGTATTTCAGGTTATAGCAGGAGGCTTTGTTGTAATTTTCGGCAACAACCACAAGGACAAGAACAAATTTAATCTGCTGTTTCAACGCTACCACCTGTACTGTATACAATAACATTTGACAATGTCCGACCACAACGACAGGAAAAAATTTAAATCAGCTGTTGTAACGCTTCCACCTGTAATAGATACATCTTGGTCCATACGCAACGATACCTACTGTCATATTTTTGCTGAGAGAGATGTTCTCTCTACGTATCTTTACTCTATGTAGTATGTATATAGAAATGTATATGTTTTATTTATATACTTTATATACATTTTAGGGATTAAAGATAGAAGTATGGCCAAGGGGACTTGATTCTCCAGTTCGTAATGACTATGTGCCTATAGCAACAATAGGATTGTAGTTGAGTTTCAGTGAGATGAAGAATGGGCCATGTAAAATTCGCTTTAGTTTCGCTTTAAAAAGAATAGGAATTGAAATTATATATGATTTATGATTATATGATTATATTTCAAAGGCCCATCATTGACATTTATGCATGAAATGCATCTTTGTTTAAATGGATTCCCTGAATGTCTTTACCTCATTCGATCTAAACAATTTTCAATACATTTCCGATTGTTTGAGCGTCTAGCTAGTGAACGACAGCCTTGAATTCGTGGTTTAAGGCAACGATGTGTTCGCGATTGTTGGCGTAACACTTATCATTCACGGAGACTCACAGATAAGAGTCTAACGGGGTCAAATCGCAGCTGCGGGGCGTCCAATGGACTTCCAAGTTTCGGCTAATTCTGCGGTTTTCAAACAGTGCGCAAAAGATCGATTGTAACGTCGGCTGTGTGGCACATATCGCCGTGCTGTGGAAACCATACGTTGTCCTTGTCATGCGCTTTAACTTCTGAGAACAAAAATGGGACCATGCAAAAGATCGCAGCAAACAATCACTCGTTGTGGATGTATCGGCTTCTCATCAACGACGTGTGGATTTCCCAAAGCCTCAAATGCGACAATTTTGTTCGTTAACGTAGCCTCCAAGGTGAAAATGAGCTTCATCGGAAAATATGATTTTTTCAGTAAAGATGCATACCTTCCGCCAACCAATTTTCAGTCCAATCAGCGAAGCGAAAACTAATCGAATTGTCACGAGGCTTCAGTTCTTGGACAAATTTTAGTTTATAGGCCTTCAAACAGAGATATCTGTGGCCGTCGGTGGTGCAATGGCTAGTGTGCGCTGCTCTTGTGCATGAGAACGTGGGTTCGATCCCTGCTCTGACCACCTCACATTTCTTTCGAGAACGGCCACCTCGCTTAGTGATGGCGACACTATCGAGTACTTAGTCATGAAAAAGCTTCTCAAAATACCGTTCGGAACCGGTATAAAACTGTTGGGCCCAATCAGTGAGTGAAATATTAGAAAGCGCACAGCTCTCTCCTTGTGAGAAGTTCTCCCCAATACCTTCGTGGGATGAAATGGGAAACGGGTTTTTTTCTACCGAGGTTTCTATGTAACATTTTGTGCAAGGAATTACGAGAAATGTTCACTTGCTGCGAGTTGATGTTGAAGGCTGTTCGAGCACTATTTCAGTTACAGTGGCAATATTTTCCACTGATCGCACTGGACGAGCTCGTACACGACACGAGTTATTTTGTTCATTAAGGAACCGGATTGATGACCTCGTTTCACAAAGTGATCAACAAACTGCGTTGATTGCACTCTATTTATACCGAATTTATTTCGTAGATTTCTTACAGTTTGAGTTGAAGACGTACAACTTTGGAGGAAACTTTTTAATATTTTCTAATTTTCTTCAAGCGTAAAACACCCCATTTCAAAAATTTCTAACCTTTAACTTATAATTTCTTACTTCACAAATGTCAAATTGGACAACTGCTTTGAAATAATGGGGGGTTCAAATTCCAAATTGTACATGACCCACCCTTTAGATACAAAAACGGAAAGACCTGCATGATGCATTTGATCGTAAGTCATATGTTACATAGAGCGACATTTTATAAAACGACCACTTCAAAATCTTAATGGGAATATATGTAGACAACACTAGGTAAAACCTGATAGAGTTTTGTATTATTACTAAAGATCTTTACACTACGACATCATTATTATCATAAGACTGCAACGTGCCAAAGTTTGCCCATACTCCTCCTCCGTACTATCACCTTTTTGTTTCGACAATGACAAGACCAAAAATAAACTTCAAATATTTTATTTATTTTTTATTACACCGACGAAAAAAATTGAAATATTTGTTTTATTATTTTGTAAATTAGTGTCAAAACAAATATTTTTTCACTCAAGTTATTGTGTGATCTTGAAAAATCAGTGCACGACTCCGAAGAATTCAAAACAACAATTAATGATTGAAGTTTCTTTAGATTTGTTATTTTATGTTTTAGTAAATGTTTATCTAAATTGAAATTAACTTGTATTGATTTGAGATGTATGAATGTAGTTGGTAGTTAGTGCCAATGATGTTCATGTTGCATACATGTATGTCCGTCTGTTCATTGTGGCATCTAAAGGTGTTAACAATGCTGTTGCTGTCGTCGTCGGTGTTGTCAGCTTCATCAGTGTTGATGTTGATGTTCATGTTCAACGCCCACCGCAATCACTGAACGTACTACATAGTATGCATGAATGCATGTAGATACGACACCAACAGGAGCAAGAAAAATAACTCTATTTGCATCTTTGTCAATTTGCAATAGCAACATTTGGCGTGTCCGCTTTGTTATCTTGAGCCAATATATGCGTTTTACAGAGTCACGAATGAAAACAAGTGAATCGGATGTAGCCAGCCTCGCTATTTTTTTTTTTTTTACTAAAGCTAAAAGAGAAAAACTTAATAAATTGATAATTTTTGTGTATGATTTCCAAAGCCATAAATTTTTAATTTATCAAGTTATGATACAATAACCGACCGATCTAATGGTCTCCGCTGGTCGTATTTTGAATATTTCTATCGAATATTTAGGGATGTAAAATAGGTAATATCTCGTATACAATTTGATTGCAGCTGTTACAGAAAATTTTGGTAAAATGGGATCAGTATTTGAAAATTTTAAGTTTGTTGGTGAGTCTCCAAAACATAAGAAATCTAATATGAATTTAAATAATGTTGGTGGTAATAGTCTTCCTAATGCATCTAATTTCTCCGGTCGTGAATGGGAACTTTTGTTCCTCAATCGCTTGCCTCTATAGTGGAATGTGTTCCACCATTTGTAAATTCGGCTACTGATAATTGTCGTTCGAGAATATCGCCGCCATCAGATGGTGTACCAAAACTCTCCCGATTCGGCTTCACCAACTCCGGCTCGTGAATACGAATCTGTTGCACGGAGTGATGATTCTCAAGATGGCGGACAAGGGGTTGTTCAAAGTTTAGTAGTTGTGCTTCCTAGGAGGACAATGCTCTTACCCAAATTGCCATCACATACTACTATTGAGAAGATTGGCGGTTGTATAAAATTGAATCATCCTGATATTGGTTTTAAATTTAATTACTCTCAGCCAAGGGATATTTCTTCTTTTAAACTTCTACCTCCAGGAAATATTTCGATGGGGTTTTGGTGCGGGAATTTTTTCGTTAGATCGCAATCGTTCTGATGTTTCTGTTCTGGTGATCACCGTCTCATACAAACTAAGTTCTTCTTTATTGGTATTGTAGCAGAATGTGAGAGGTCTGAACTCTAAGCTAAGGGATATTCAATTAAATAGTGTAGATTGTGGGTATGCGATTATTTGCTTATCGGAAACTTGGTTAAAACCTGGTGTCTATGATTCTGAAATTTTGTGACAGAATTATCAAGTATTTAGGAAGGATAAATTAGGAACGAAAACAGGTGGTGGTGTTCTCATTGCTATGCATTGTGCCCTATTTCCTGAATTGGTTTCGCTATCTAAGGATTGTAAATCAGAATTCATTTGTGTGCGTCTTCGTATTGGTATGAAATCTGCTTTCATAATCCTCCTAATTCGGGTGTTGAGAATTAGATGAAAAACTATAGGTTGATATCAATTATGATGATTTGACCAATTTTGAAATTTGTTTCGATTTTTCTTTTAGGCTAGTTTGGTCAAATTTCTTTTTGCAAGTGCCAGTGACAATACTTCATTATTTTCCTGCGACGCACAGTGGTGCCATTTGAGTTTTTTCATTGCAAAAAATCATATCTTTTGAACCGAATAACATAATTGAACAATTTAAACGGCATATGATAGATAACTGTTCAGGTTGTGAAATAAGTGCTTGGAAAGGGTACTAAGATTTGTAGGTGCTTACTTCTGGGTTATCAAAGTTAAAATTTTTAGAAACATAAATTTTATGGTAAGTAAAAAAAATAATTTTTTCCATTTTTAGATTGTTTTTATTTTTTTTAGGGTTTTATGTTACAAAATTATTACCCAACAAATTAAAAAAAAATTAATTTCTTTTTATAATTTATTTTTTCAATTTTCTGTAAAATATTCATCACAATTCGTAACAGTATAAAAGTATAATTATTTTCTAACTCTATTCGTGACTCCAAATGCCGCAGGGAAGATATAAGTGGATCGGAAGATGCTGCCAACATGTTGAAGAGGTCCTCATTTTGCCTTACCCTTGATGCTTTGAATGTGTTCTGCAAGCTATATTTTTTATAAAATTTATTAAGAGACTCCTGTGCTTCTTCAGAAAGCTCTCCAATTGGCAAAGACTGGTACTCAATTATATCTTTGACATGCGCCAATATTTTATGGACGGTCAGGGACAACTTCTTCTGTGGATACATTTCTGCTAAAAGAGATACAGTTTTCGTTGCATACTCTCCCTATTTTGTAGAATCATAAAATAAATGCTTCGTGGGCAAGTCATTGGTGGCATCGCAAATTTTCTCTTTCTTGTGAAAATTTAACACTCCGCCATCCTTTTTTTTTTTTGGCCTTCCTTTTGCTCCTCTAGTTGATGTGGTGGATTTATCTACTGCCAATATATACAGGATGGTGTCTTCATTAAACCACTCCCCGCATTTGGAGTTGAAGTTGTGAATGGTTCGATTGCATTTCACCCATTTTGCCTTAAATTTTGCATATATCATACAAAGATTATTTTTTATAATTTTGCTTCTCTCAATATTTCCGTATAAGCTATCGAGTTCTTCTAAAGCAGCTTCCGCGAAAAATGTTGGTGTGGTTGACTTTCTAAACAGTTCAAATAATTTTAAATTGTTCAACGCCATGTTTTCAGTACTTGTTGCGCCAATCTTCAGTCGGCATCAGTCAGAAGGCATTATGCTTCTTTTGCAATATATAGGCTTATACTACCATGCGTAAACATGTACATACCTGTTACCTGCAAACATATGCATTTACGCTGAATTATGCAATTTTGATATTATGCACGTGTCCAAATAAGATGTATGCCTACCTGTAGGGACCATAAGTCAATATTGTTCTTGACCATTTGTACGCCAAAGTCATTTTTAAGTGAGCTGGTACCTGCTTATTTCAAGGATTAATTTTTTGTGACAGAATATTGGGAGCAGACTTTGCCAGAGGCTCTCGGGTAGACAATCGACTTAAAATGCAATTTTCAAACTATTAGATCAAAGTAACTGTCAGTCAAAACATGTAAGGGATGCACGCCATACAATTTCTTTAACCATGTCTTTTTAAACTTGTTTACTGGTAGAAGCCAAACGGGCACGTACGGGTAGATAAAACCTCTTAAATTATGTAAAGGAACATATTTTGGAAATATGGCAGAGGTAAAAAAATATAATTTTTTTTATTTCCCGTCAAATTTGAAAAATAGTGAAATAAGGGATAGTTTTTAAATAGTGATTTACCTAGCGAAACACAAAGCAAACAGTACATTTTTTTTATTATTAAACATTTAATATACATGTACATCAATCAATTCGAAAAAACAAAAAGATGATTCATTACCTAGTTTTCGTGATATTACACCTAAAATCGCACCAAATTAACTAAAAATGGTGAATTTTTTGAAAACCGAAAATCTGTTAACTTTGAACGGTTATGTCTTCTGAACTAAAAATGTGATATTATTAAAAGTAGCATATTTGATATCGTTGAAAAGTTGCCTATAAGATGGGTTTATTTAAAATTTCGTACGCGCACATGCAAACTTTGATTTTGCTCTACGGGCGCCACTTTGCTCTACGGGCGCCACTGTGCGTCGCAGGTACTCGCCGTTGTGCACTATAGGTCCATAAATTTGTCAGAGTATTTTTCTCTCGAAGACTAATACAGATGTTACACCTGCTTGCGATAAGACCCAGGATTCTGCGCCATATAGCATGACAGGTCTGGTACAGATGAACATTTGTCACTCTACAGCAAGCACAATTCCCCGCTTGATCTCAAGGCTGACGTTGTTTTTTTTTAAGGCAGATCTGAGGTATATAAATTCGTCCACTACCTCGAAATTATAACGGCTATTAACGTTCACGCTTTGGCCTAAACGCGTGGAGACCCTGCTCGTTGAATCCATTAATTTAGTCTTGTGCTCGTTTACTGTCACACCCACTTTTGCTGACTCCTTCCCATTTCTCGAAAACACCGCAGTAACTTCTCTAACTGTGCGCCCAATGATATCTATACCATCAGCATACGAGAGCAGCATGTGACTTTTGCTGCTGATGGTTTTATTCATGTTGACTGCAGCTTTTCTCATAGTGATCTCTATTAAGATGTTAAAGAGATGACACGATATAGTGTGGCCTTGCCTGAGGCCTCGCTTAGTTTTGAAAGATTCGGTAAGATCTTTACCGACTTTCTCTGCGGATTTGGTGTTCGCAAGGCCATCCTGCAAAAGCGTATGAGTTTTGTTGGACTACCAAGCTCAGACATTGCTTCGTAGAGTTTTTCCCGTATCAGGATATTGAAGGCCGCCTTGTAATTGACAAATAGGTGATAGGTGACGATTTGTTTTTCGTGAGTATTCTCCAGAATTTTGCGCAGCGTGAAAATCTGGTCAATTGTTGATTTTCCAGTCCAAAAGGCACAGTCGTATGGTCCAATCAGGTCAGCGATAATTGGTTTTAGTCTTTCGCACATTATACTTGATAGAACCTTATATGATATGGATTAAAAGCTTATTCCACGGTAGGTGGCACAGAGACTCGGGTCACCTTTTTTAAATATGGGACATAGTACACTCAGATTCCAATCGCCGGGTATACATTCATCTAACCAAATTTTGCTAATGAGCTGATGCATGCACCTTATCAGCTCATCGCCGCCAGCCTTAAACAACTCCGCCGGTAATCCATCGGCTCCTGGGGCTTTGTTGTTCTTAAGCCGGGCAATAGCTGTTCTGACCTCGTCTTGCTTAGGAGGGGGCAATCGACGTCGTCGTCCAAATTGTGATCGATTATCTCGTCATTGGATATCTCAGGTACCAGTAGCGTGGAGAAATGATCTCTCCATACTCCCAACATGCTCTGCATATCTTCGACGAGATTTCCGTCCTTGTCTTTACAGAAGGGGGGCCCTGAACCATGTCTATTCGTTCCGTTTTTGACTTTTTGGTAGAATTTTCGGGCTTCGTTCTTCCTTCTGTATATCTCAATTTTCTCACTCTCGCGCTTTCTCCACTGCCATTTCTTACGCCTAATGTGACGGTTCACCTCCTTTATTTTCTCCCTATACCGCTCAGTCGCAGCTCGCGTTGCAATTGACTGAAGCATTGTCATATGTGCAGCGTTTTTTTCATCATTTGCAATGCGACACTCTTCATCGTACCATGGTTTGTTGCGAAGCGGTTTTTCAAAATCAAGTACGGTTGTCGCGGCAGTTTTTATAGAGTCGGAAATAGGTTTCCACTGCGCTTCAGGATCGTCACTGGGAGGGGGTGGATTCTGTACCAAAAGTTGCGAGAGTTTCCTTGGGTAGTCTATGGCAACCTCTTGAATCTATATACTCTTCGTTATTTTCTTTAGTTAACTCAGGATAACAAACCTATTTATTTCGATTAAAAAACAAAACCGGATCAGAATATATCATCAGATTATTATACAGATCAACATTTTGTGACTGTCGTGCTACTATGAAAAGAAACGCATACGTTTCAAATTTTGTTGATACCCGAGGTAGTCAGGTTTGGGCTCCCTCTGTGCGGCTGCACTCCAATTCAGATAAGTCTGTATGCAATGTTATCTTGATCGGACTAGCCGTTTAGAAAAGGCTGAATTATTTAAAATTCTTTCGAGAAATCCCCACTGTGCGCTTGTTCGAAGTCTACGAAAACTCTATCTCTACGTGCGACTGGGGATCCGTTGATTTATCACTTCATGGTTTAGGATGTGATTATGTTTCATCCGGAAGTCTAGAATGTGTCGTAAAGAAATCTTGTAATCGTTCCACATGCTGATCTGGTGATGATATCTACGTGTCATCATTGGCATTTAACGATGCAGTACACCTGATATTGTTGCCGCTCAACTTTTTTATTGAGCGGTACACAATACGGAGGTTACCTGGCTTCGCAGCTTTTCGGCTTGATCCGCTATATTGTTAAGATAATTGTCGTAATTTGAATGGACCATGTAACTCGGTCTGCATGCTGATTGCCGATAGTCTCATTTTAACTGCCTCTTTAACGTTGGTGTCTTCGATCGTATACGAATATTGTGCATGAGTTCACGATTCTGAATTTCGGTCCAGGATTCTGCACTATTACAAGGTTTAATCATATATCTTTCCTCGCCAAGCACTTCCTTGACTGTTTCCATCACCGTTCGAACATTGCCTGACCACGTCTTTTGACTGTCCTGGGCCAAATAGGAGCGTAGAGTTTGATCGTACATCATTGCTATGGATTGGTCATGCAGACGGCCTGTATTGTTTTTTATGATTTTGCCTGTAATGACGGTGACAGCTGCTGGACGGAGACGGAAGACAAACTTGCTCCAGTTCTAAAATATAAGTTATTTACTACAACAGCAAGAGCTGTTATAAACGGTTACACGACATCATAATTTATTAAATGCATGTTTTTTTTTCAAGCCACAGAAAAGTAACATACTAAACACAACCAGAAATAATAACAAAAATAATCCATTGAAATCTGACACGTTCCAAAATGAGCCGTAATTTGAAAATATTTCCCGGAAAATAAACAATAACACGCGGCCTACTACAATGTGTGCAACATGATACACGTGACATACATTACGATAAACAACAAATGTAATGAAACTATGACGAGGGAACATAAAATTATGATTTTAAGTACAACACAGACTGATGGACAGACAGATAGTCAGGCATTACTAAAGTTCATGAGGTGTTATCTGTGAGCGTTAATCACAGGTGAAATAAATGTAGTACAGACATATTTAATCAGAAACTCCAGACAATTATGGAGAAATATTAAGAGGAAATTTTTAAATTTTATTTTTAACGATTTACGAAGCGAACCCCGATTCACACTAAAGCGTAACGTGGTGAACTGCAACACGCGTGCCTTAAATGCATTTATAATGTGACACTTTTTGTGTTGGCTCTGGTCGTAAACTTCAATTTCTTTCGAAATCATTTGGTATTCTTTTAAAGCTTTGAGTACAATGTGGATTTCAAGTTAAACCCCGCATTTCAAGAAAATTTTCAAATTTAGGAATTCAATTTAAAAAAAGAAGCGTAAAGTAACAAATGATATGAAAACAAAATGTAAAAAATGAACCACAATAATGTAAATAAAATAAATTGAAAAAATTTACTTTTCAAATTTAAACCAGTGTTTCTCAGCTTTTCTTGTGACGGCTCAATTAAAATATGTAAAATATGTTCCGAGACTACCTGCGTTGAGTTACGTTATTTAAGGGGTAGTTTATAAAACACAGCGCGACGTTTTTGATCACTTCGGCTGTCAAATTCAACACGCCACAACTGCTGGCGTTAGTTGAAGAAATTACAAATTGAAAGGAAAATGTCGATCGGGGATGGGCGGATGAAAGTATTTTGCATTTTATTGCTCAGAAGTTGTTGCCACTTTTGGCTGAAATGAATCGCCGGTGAGAGCTCAAATTTTTTTTAAAAAATAATTCAAAATTATATTGTTTACTCACTGAAACTCTTATTTACAAGAATAAAATTAGAAATGGCAAGTTCAATTAAATAATGGTTTGCCAAACTATTATAATTATATTTAAAAAAAAATAAACACATCAGGTGATGTTAAGACATTATTAAACAACACACTCAATTCATTTTAAATACGGCCAAGTGGCACGTGTTGATTGAAAATACAGCTAATTTAATATATATTGGAAACTTTATTCTACATTTCAACCCAAAAAGCTTACGGTCTTTACAAACTTTATGTGCGTTTCCTTAAACATTGTTGTTATTTGCAGTACTAAAAGATTGCACTTTTTAAAGTTAGTGTAATTTTTTTGTGCAAGTGGCAACTCTGAAATTTGGCAGTTGTCATATACAGTGGTGTGCGATGAAATAGAGTCAACACTAATCAACATTTTCAAAACAAAAACAAATGTAGAAAAATTAAATTTTGTTTATAACTTTTATTTTTAATTGTTCAATTAAGAACTAGATATAACATTTTAGAACATTAATGTCGTAATTTAAAATTGCATCATTAGGTAAAAATCAAAATATTTCAAAATGCCCCGTTTTGCCTGTTAATTAAAATAGAGTCATCGCGATTCATCATCTGAACTAGAATAAATAGCTGTGTCAAATAAAATGTATGTTTCATTAATCCTTTATATTATCTCAGTACTTTATGAAATAACTATTATTTTTTATCACAGCTAAGCAACGCCTTGACATTGAATCATCAAGTCTCCACAAGTCATGTTTTCCACGCCAATTGTACCAGTGTCATAAGCTCATTTTTATTAAATTGGTTTATTCCTTTGATGACACATTAATGTCCCGCTACAAATTCTGAATAGGATTTAAGCCCGGCGACTGCATAGACCATCTTAAAACTATGACACTATTACTTTCAAACGAAGCTTTTGCTCGCTTCGATGTGTGTTTGGGGTCGATATTATGTTGAAACATCCATAAAAGCGGCATTTCCCATTTAGCACAAGGCATCATGATGTTTTTTTAATACAGTGGTATAATATGCAGCGTCCATTGTCTGTTCAATTTGGAATAAAGGTTTTGTCCCAATGTAAGAGTAACAACCCTGTACCATTATGTTTCCGCTACCACGTTTAACTGTTTGGATTGTGTTATGGGGGATGAATTCGGTGTTGGAAGGTCTTCGTACAGGAAGATTACTCTTATCATAATTACCCAATCTCACTTTAGTTTCAGCTGTCCTCAAAATATTTCGCCATTTGTGTACGGACTATTTCACACGCTCCTTGGCAAAATTCAACATTTTTTGAACGTTCCGTTTGGATAGAAATGGAACTTTCGGACACTTTTTGCCTTTAAATTGTTTTTAGTTAGCATTTTTCTTAATGTAGAGGTGTCAACATCCCGATCGTATTGCCTTTTAAGGGCGGAAGAGGTGACAAAAGTCGAACTCTACGTTCTGTAAAAGTCGAACTCTACGTTCTGTAACTAAATGTTCTGTAATTTTCAGGGATTTACCTTCTGTTTCCTGGATTGGGGTTATATTTTATTCCGGTCTCCAACATTTTCTTTGAGCATCCAATTATATCAGTAATTTGTATGTATTTGGAACGTCAATAATAACAATTTATTAATGCTACTAGTAAAGATTAATCATATTTAGAAGCTAAACTTTGTTTTCAAATTCAAATCCAAACTACCAATTAACCATTTAAAAAAAAATATTTTTTTGAAATTGACTCTATTTTATAGCACACGTCATTATTAAAAATTTTATTAAGAAAAAAATTAGGAAAGTTAGAATTTTCAGTCGAAAGAAGAATTTTCAGTTTCCAAACCGTGAAAAGTCTCTCCTTTTTTGTTGTTTGGATGCAAATATTACGTGTATTTGTAGCTTGTCGCAAGTATAGTATACTTGTGTCCAAACACAAGGTGTTTGCTAGTCAATACTAGCGTACCCGGCAATGCTTCGCTATTGCTAAACTGTAGACAAAATATGATAATAGTAAGAAGAATTAAATTTAGCAATTAATTAATATTAATATGTTTTTTACATTATTGCTATTTTGTTTTCGATGTGATTACTCAGTCGTCTTGTGATATTGATATTATGACGTGGCTTAAAATATGAAAACCATGAATCATGTTTTTGATTATTACTTCAAATATTTCACGACCGACAGTTGAATCGGGAATTTCAGCTGAAATTAAATTACCAATCTCCTCGGGAGTAATTTTGTTGATCAACAAAATCAAAATATGGGCATGAGGTAATCCTCTTTTCTGCCATTCAATGAAATACATCCAACAACGTGTCTCTCCGAATACTTGATGTTGAATCATAAAATCTATTAATGATTTCAATTTGAGTTTGAAAACCCGTGAAATAATATCATGACGATCTACTGGCGATTGACCGGGAAATAGGTGCTCTTTAATCTCAATCCATGTGGGATTACATGTAAATGTAATGAACAAATCAGGACGTCCGTATTGGCGAACGTATGACATTGCATCTTGTGCGTATTCTTGCATGTGTCGTGGACTTGCTGGTAATATTATAACTCTGCCATAATTACTTGCATTGCCACCATTGTTTTGGCCATCACGCAAATATATGTACTCTTCAGATCGTAGTTTCTTATGATTCAAGCGAATATACAGAAAACGTTCCGATTCAATCTTTACATACATGTCAACGATGTACTGATGAAATAATTGGCGACAGTTTAAAATTCGATTTTTTTCCTTTTCGCGAATCATCAAAGGGTATGAATAGTAATTCATAGAACTAACTTTTTTTTTTGTTACTTCACCTACAGTTAAATCGGTAAGGAAGAGCTAAAGTCTGGTGGATCCGACTGTACGTTATCCTACATCACTCTTACATTTGCTTTTGGCATCCAGCTACATATGCATTTGTGAAAAAATTCAGTTTCAGACCATTATGATCTAGAGTGATTTGGAAAGGTTTATGTTAAAACATGGACCATGGATTCGATTATTATGTTAATCGGATAAATCCAATTTTTCTCCAAAAATCGAAAGCACTATTTGGATTTTACAGATTTAGGAAGTAAAATTGGGAGGAACCTTTGACTGGTGGCTATTTCAAAAAATGTGTGGATGCCGACCTGTTTCACTTAAAATGTTATAGGTCAACTCAAATATCACGGCCCAAATTTTTTCAAAAAAGTATATAATATATTGATTTAAGATCCTCAGGCAGCCTGATCTACATGGTCCTTTGTGTGGGGCTATATCAAAATGTGGATCGATTTGGTATAGTTTCAGAATAGATCGAGCCCTGACAGCCAAAATATGTTAAAGGACAACATTTGAGATTTTAGTTTTTTTGTGGAAATTAAAAATATATTGAATTCAACGAATAATTCGTTTTTAGATATTACTATGTTTGGAAGCAAATACGCACATGTTTCCACGTAAGTCTATGGAGGTTTGGAGGAAGCACGCGAAAGCTTCCACGTAAGTATAAGGCTGTTGGGATGAAGAACGCATACGTGTCCACGTAAAGGCATACACGGCCGCCAGTACGCATGCTACTGTTTGCATTTAAATACAAGTGTGTTTGGGACTTGCAAGCGTATGAATGTTTGAAGTGTATTCCAAACATATACATGGTACCTGTAGAATACTTTTGGGAGAATATGTTACAGAGGCCGTTTTTTCAGCGTGTCGCTGCCGTATGGTACCATGTTGCTAGTTTTCGCACTGGAACGTCATGTTAAGCAGCATCTTTTATTCTACTTAAAGTGTTCAAATTTGTTGCACTACCGACCAATGCCATCACAATGTAAAAAGCAAAGCTGTACACGCCGAAGAAAAATGGCTTCAGCAACATATTGCAGGAAACATGTTTATGTTTGCAAGTATTGCTTTCATGAATTGAAGATCTGGCGCTGGATTGTTTTAACCTTGTATGTCACGGTTTTGTTTTCAGCAGTTTCAAACAAACAAAGTCACATTTGGGTCACAAAAACACATATTATGTATAACCTATTAATCATTGTGTCCCAAAAATGTAATATTGAATAGCAAACACAATTTGTTTGCACACAAGTATACTATATTTGCGACAAGCTACAAACACGTTATATTTGCATCCAAACAACAGCAAAATAGTTGTTTCATCGAGTAGCAACCAAATTTGTGTTATCGCTTACCTGGTAATTCCGGTGATTGGTATGTAATGTTTTTTTGTGGGTAGTGCTGCCAAGTGGAACATACCTTATGCCAGCAGATCGGTAAGCGATTATCAGATTAACTCTCTCTTACAAACTTGCCTCTAAATAAGCAGGATTTTTTCCTGGTAACACGCTATGAAATACCTCCCAATTGAGCACAGGTGACTGGAAAGCCGAAAAAGTTTTACCGCGATACACAAAATTCTGCTTCCCCGAGGCGGAAAAACTCCACCGCGAAGTTTTTAGGGGAGGAATTTAGAGTTGCCAAAAAAGCAATTTTTCAAACGATTCAAAATATTTTTCCTGTTATTTCGTAGTAGGTATTCGTTTTAGATTTTTAAGGTCACCAATCCACTTCTGCAATTCTCCACAAAGCCTCGCATTTGAAAAACAATCATGAACTGTTTTATCGACTGCTTTGAAAGCCAACACATTTTACTTCCGAAATTTGGAGTCAGTGGTCTCAACTTTAAGAGCGCTACGTTCGGATTTTCATCGGAAAATCATCTTCAGCGATGAGGCTCATTTCTGGCTGAATGGCTTCGTCAATAAGCAAAATATGCGTTATTGGTCAGACAGCAATCCACACGTAATCCATGAGTCATCATGGCATCCCGAAAAAATTACGGTTTGGTGCGGTTTGTGGGTCGGCGGCGTCATTGGGCCGTACTTCTTCCGTTATGATCAAGACCGGCACATTACTGTGAATGCGTATCGCTACCGTTCAATGATAACCGAATATTTTTGGCCCCAATTGGATAATATGGACTTGGAGGACATGTGGTTCCAACAGGACGGCGCCACAAGCCACACAGCGAATGCCACAATCAATTTATTGGAAATCAAGTTTGGTGAACGTGTTATCTCACGAAATGGCCCAGTCGATTGGCCGCCTCGGTCGTGCGATTTGACGCCGTTAGATTATTTCCTGTGGGGCTACGTCAAGTCTATGGTCTATGCCATCAAGCCAGCGACGATTGATGAACTTCGTACGAATATCGAACGTGAAATTGCAGCAGTATCGGCGGATTTTGCTCGAAACCCGTCGAAAATTGGGTTCAGCGTCTGGACTTCTGCAAGCGTGCCCGTGGTGGCCACGCAAAAGAAATCGAGTTCCATACATAATGGCATCGAACGTACTGTCACAGGAATAAAGAATTTCATTGGTATCTAAATCCGGTTTTGTTTTATTTAAAAAAAAACGTTTGTAGCGCTCTTATTGAAAAACCCGATATATGTCTACTAAAAACGAACACCTACTACGAAATAGCAGGAAAAATATTTTGAATCACCTAAAAATGGGCCGCTTAGCCCCACATGAACAGCTACGATTTCGGGCGAAGTCTTTCCGTCTCGAGGGATCCCAAAGAGTCCCCGGAGACCTATCAGAATTTTGGGCATCGTGGTAAAACTTTTTCGGCCTTCCAGCCACCTTTCAGAGTAGGTCCCAAAAACGGAAATCAAATAAATCGCAAAGAACATGTAATGCGGGAGTTATTGTGTTATAAAAATAAAAATAAACTGTATTAAAGGGAAACATTTAAATTAAATTCTATTAAATATTTAAAAAGTTTTAAATGTAATCTTTTCTTTCACCTATTGTCTTCCACGTATATAGAGAAATATACAAATCCGCATTGACTCAAATTGTTCCCATAATACAAATATCTTTCCAGTGATTTGAACATGTTCATAATTATTTTAAATTCTTTTGAAATTAAATTCATCTCAAGAATTTCGCTCACACTCACTCCAAATTCCTGGGCTTTTTTAATTTCAATTAAAAAATCACTTAATTATTTCACAAAGCTCAACCAAGGATGGTGATATAAGAACAGCTTTTCATCAATAAAGTGACAATTCTGGCACTTAAATAAATCTTGAAGGCTTTTAATAACTGTGACGAAAAACCACCCTCCCTGATAAATTTCGAGAAACATTTCGTATAACTACTTTCAAATATACTCCAGCTACCGTCGTCGTCGTCATCGTCGTACATCACCACACAAAGTTGCTCAACATAAATTTAGCATACAGGAACATTATGAATACGTACAACATCCACGTATTCCCATTCATTTCCACCTAAGTACAACATTCGATCGCCAGATGAATGATGACTACTCTATATGGATGACTGAATAAATTACACCCCGCTTAACATCATTTGACATTATAAAATTGTAACTTTGTCACAAAACATTTCTCATTCCCATGTGTGTGTGCTTTTTTATTTTCTGAATACAAAATTTATGTTTCTGCTACCGAACGTGGTCGTTTGGCTTGGCCTTTCACTATTAAAGGACGGTACACTGGCAAACGGTAGCAATTCAACGTAATATGTTAGGGCAGTAGCGGACTTTGTCTGTCCTTTAGCCAGCAGCCGGGGCACAACACAAAACCCACAATTTGTCAAATTCAAAAATTCATCAATATAATTTAGAAAATTGCCTACCGCGCGCGTTGGCCTTTCATCAAACCATAAACTTTTGCCATATCAAAGAAGTTGCTAGGTATGACGAACAACCAGTATAGTCGTATCAACCCCTAACATCAATGATTGCAAACATTGCCATCATCATCATCATCATCACACTACCACTCGGAATGAATGATTGTAATTACATTTTATAATTTCGAAAAGAGTTTGAGTTTTTACTTCCTATTACCCTTTAAAGTTTGAAAATAAAAATATTAATCTTTCGCGCATATATCCGCTTCCGCAATTTGGGCTCTTAACTCGACAGCTTTGCTGTTGCAACAAACAAACTTTTGTACGTGTTTGCGAGTCCCATTCCTGGTGGTTATGGAGCAGAAGTGATTAAAACACCCTCAACTGTTTGGGTGAGAGATATGGAGAATTTGAATAAATTGTCTGTCTGCCGGAACATGCGTCTAGTTTGTGTGTGAAATGCTGAGATGAAAGGGTGAAATTAGTGAATTGTAATATAATCAAATTGTATTGTAGAAAACAATATGATTCGGCTGGAGGAAGATAATAGTATGTGCTAACGCTTTTCAAGGGTTTGAGCAAATTTAAACGATTTTGCACATCGAGCGAATGATGAGTTTATCGTTACCGATTTTAGGCTTTTTTCATTAAAAATTTTTGACAAACGATAACTACTTACCCCCGAATTCATAACGAAATGCTAGCCACTGGCTGTCATCTGACTAACGTTTTTTTCTTAACAACACCTTCAACTAAACATTATTCAACGATTGGATACGAAGCGAACATACACCTGCTAACGATTGACGAACAGCTGTCGTTTTACTAACAGAAATTATGACCATTAGAGTTGCATTTGGCTGAAGCAGACATGGCCGTCTGTGATTAAATGGTTAGTGTGTACAGCTATTGTACATGAGAACGTGGGTTCGATCCCTTCCCTGACCACCTTACATTTCTTTCGACGACGACATCTTCGGTTAGTGATGCCGACACAATCGAGTACTTAGCCATGAAAAAGCTCCTCAATATACCAATAGGAACCGGTGTAAATCCGTAGATCCCAATCAGTGAGTGAAAAACTAGAAAGCCTTCCTTCCATTATTTGACGTGATGGGAAACCATTCTAGTTTTAGACATGTTCATACGTATGTTAGCCTGTAGATAGGGAACTGTTATGCAGAAACTGTAGACTACTGAGTGGCTACGCCTAAAATCCGTTTCGAATTCGCTACGAGTCCGTAAAAACTTAGAAAAACGAATCAGTGAAATTGCGATTCGTCGGATCCGTGTCGACCCCGTTACGAGTCAGTAAAAACATAAAAAGCAAATCAATGAAATTGCCTTTTGTCAGTTACGAGCCGGTCAAATCATGAAAAAGTGAATGGTGTTTGGGGAAGCAAATTTTAAATTGCAGTCATCTTGTGAGGGAACCAAGCACGTATTTCTGACCCACGCCCCTCCCACCCCTCACCCTGTGGTGGCAAATATTTTTGCCCAAAAAATTTAATGTCGCAGATTCATATTTGAGTTGCTAAAACACAAAAAATTGGAAATAATAAAAATTTGGAATAAAATCGAAATATTGAAAAAAAATTGCCGCTTTTCATTTCACACTTAAAAAGCGCTATAACAGCGAAACATTTTTCATTATGTGACCAGCTGCTGCAACAATTTTGAATTTCTGTTACAGATTAACGCTGTAGTGGTTAGCTTTCATACACAATGGGCTAATAACAGGGTATATTCAATTAGACTTATACTCAATGTTGTAACAGTGTTTATGTCCCTGCTAAGAATTTCTTATCCCACGTTGCAGGATGTGGGCTAAATGAAAAAATTGTAAACAACTTTTTTTAACTACTTTTGGTTTGGTTTAAAGGCAAGTTTTCGAGGTGGCGCCTGTGTATTACATATTGTAGTTTTGAACCCAATATAAAGTAAATTTAGAACAGTCAAAGTGCAAGACTGGCAAATCCATGAAATACAACCCTGAGCATGGAATTACATTTGGCAGCACACTTACTCTTACACTCGTACTTTCGGTTTGGTTTGTGTCTAGACTAACATATCGGGGGATATTTTTTGTTTAATGGAAAATTTTCTAGGTGGAGCCTGTTTATTACATATTATAGTTTTGAACCGAATAAAAAGTAAATTTAGAAGCTCAAATTTAGGAATTTCGATAGCACCACACCTTAGCAATGTCATGTGAAATTTCATCTTCATCGGTCAAGCAGTTTAGAAACGGCTGAATGATTTCAAATTTTTTTGAAGAAATCGCCCACCGTGGAGCGGCGGACGCTATTTACGCCGTGTAAGGAAATGTAAAAAAATTCTGTGATCCAGAAGCTATTATACTTTCTTCTGTCCTACGTTCCCATCATCTCCTGAATAATCAAGGTTTAAAAGATAAGATTTTTTTAGATTCAAATCTGTTTTAAAAAACTTCTATGGATAATCTATGGAGTTTTCAATAAATGTTTCTATTTTAGACAAGGTAGTGCTTAATATTTTAACACCACCCACAAATGAAATTGCTTTCAACTTCTGTGCAGATAATCTTTAAAAGAATTCATGATAAATATTGTTTTTTCGTTTCAACGATTTTTGAAAATTTTGTAGAAATTGCTTTTTTTTTTAATCTAAAACTACAATAAAATATTCAGTTTAGCAATTTGATGGCAAAACCTGATACCTTATAAATAATATAAAATGAGAATAATTGTATAGATGCACGCTGAAAAAACGGATCATTGAAGAACATGTAGGAAAAAAGTATATGTTTGGAACATCCATATGCTATCTGTCATGTTTTTGTTTTCAGCAGATTTCAACACACAAACCCATATTTGGGTCCCACACACATATATTATATCATATTAATCATTGTGTCCCCAAACATGTATGATTGAATAGCAAATACAATATGTTTGGACACAAGTATACTATATTTGTGACAAGCAGCAAAAAGACGTTATATTAGCATACAAACAACAACACATAATACAAATTTTTTATCGTGGACATTTTGATACGAAGTGAGTGTGCTTTTAGCTCTTCTTTTTAAACAAGATCATGAACATTTCGCTAAAATAGAGAGATAAGGTTCTACAAATACGAGAGAGTCTATCTTGTAAGTGTGTATCGGTATTATTGCATCATACTCCTGAATGTGCGTGTTAATTGCAGACGCAATTTCATGTATTCAGTCGTCAATGGTTCATCGGACAGGGGATACTCTTATCAAAAGCGCTGAAACGATTTTGAGAAAAGAAACTGGAAAGAGCCTCAACGTGAAGCCCTTTGTCTGTCCGAATCTTTACTAAGAAAATCGGAATGGTGGACCATGTGTGAAATATAATACAAAACCCAACTAATGATTTGCATGAACTAGATTTGTATATAAGTATGTTGTTTGTGTACCAACGCCTAGTGATAACCAACTCATAGTTGAAACCTTCTGAATACAAATACGTGAGAGACAAGAAGAGTGAGAGCCATTTCATGAAAATAACAAATAATTCATATAATACTAAATCTTTTAATTTTTGTACTAATTATTTATAAATATGGGTTTATATTAATACAATTAATTAATTAACAATTAAAACTATATCTCTATTTATAGAGATATTGAAGGTCTTGAGCTTGAGCAATGAAATAAAAAGTATTAATTATAATAAATAATACAAATATATTGAATTCAAAGAATAATTCGTTTCTAAATATGATTATATATTGGGAGGAAATATGCACATGTTTCCACGTAAGTATATGGAGGTTTGGGGAGACACGCGAATGCTTCCACGTAAGTATATGGATGTTTGGGATGAAGAACGCACGTGTGTCAACGTAAAAGCATACATGTGTGCCAGTAAACATTCTACTGTTTGCATTTAAATAAAAACTTGCAAATGTATGAATGTTTGAAGAGTGTGCCCAAACATGTACATGGTTCCTGCAGAATATGTTTGGGAAAATATGTTACAGAGACCGTTTTTTCAGCGTGCAACTGCCCACATATACGGCCTAGAGCTACACCTTGTAGTTCCATTATGGGATTTTGATCCTTTGATTCCGCTTCTGTAAGGGATCAAGATCCTTATTAGGTCAAAGTTTCTTTAAGTTCCATCACTGGTTTTGGAAACATAATCGAAAAAACTCAGAATGAAAAGAGCGCGAACGAGCAAGATATAAATAGCTACAAACTTTAAATGTTCGCAATTGGGCGATGCGACAACCCTATCAATAGAGAGGACTTCGATCAATATACGAATGTACTATATGATTTAAAGATTGCATGATCTGGACAAGGAAAATAAGTGAAAACATTTTGTGATCAGATAAAGGAAATGTTGCAGGAAAGATCTAAATGAATTGCAAAATAAAGAAAATTAAATAAAGCCCCTAATGAGGAGAAAAAAAGAAAAGAAAAATTTGTATGTGCTAAAACTCTAAATGGTAGATTTGTATGAAAAGCATAAATGAGTTGTAAAACTGAAGAAATATGAACATTAAAAACGGTTGGAGAAACAACCCCCTCTTGGCTATTCGAGGTCACTGAAGTAAGACGAAATTTCTACGAAATCTAACGATTTCAACGAATCAAATTTATCACAACAATTATTCATATTCACCACAGCAATGGAATACATTCGTCATAATGAAGAAAATTTTGGTATTAGTAAACTCTTTGTTTGAATTTTTCGTACTGGCCTTATCTACACTAGTTTTGAATGTTATACAGGCTGATTCAGGAAGTTACGTACAAATTTCTCCAGCGTATTCCTTGGCTCAATTCATGAAGAAAAGTTCACTAGGACCATGTCCGAAAATGTAAGGGTTCGAAATGGTAGCGGGTTCAAAATTTTCGGATTGGCGATCGGAGGGTAGTAGGGTAAAGTTGCTAACTTCTGAGCCAGTGGTCGGATTTTTTTTGTTTCTGGGCTTGTTGGAGGTCTTTAAGAGGCCTTTCAGAATCAATAAAAAAAAGTAGAAAAAAGTCAAATCGACGAGATACAGGACCGCGATACGTCTTGTGCTTGTCGTTGGGTTCTCGTCTATCGCATCCAAAATTAACTCTTCAACTACAACGTCGTGTTGTTAATTTCCGGGACGCTCCATTTGTGTAAACAACGTACCTTCACGAAATCGGCGGTGCGTCTCACTGAGTGTTATTCGGTTTGGTGGTCGTCGATTAGGAAAACGTAATGCATATTCACGCGCAGCAGCTCTTGCATTACCATCGCAGAATCCATACATGTAATGAATGTCTGCTAATCTATCGTTTGAATAAATTGCGATTTCTACTAATTCCAAACACAACGTACTCGAAACTGTTGCTGGAGCAGAGATTGGGGTAAACAAATAAATATGTGCTGTTATTTCGCTTTCAAAAACAAAAACAAACATTTTTGCATTTCAGTAAAATGGTCATAACTATGGAACGGTAAGACCCCTGGGCTTCGGTTAGGTCATTTTGGAAAGGTAAGAGGTATGGCTAAGGTAAACATAAGTTACCTGTCATCTGGCTGAGCAAATTGAGGTTATGTGAATGTTTTTTTCCATTTTTTCCGAAAGCTCTGTATCTCGGCGTTTTCAATTTTTTCTACTTTTTTTATTGATTCTGAAAGGCCTCTTAAAGCCCTTTCCAACAAGCCCAAAAAAAATCCAACCACTGGCTCAGAAGTTATAAACTTTACCCTACTACCCTCCGACCGACAACCCGAAAATGTTGAACCCGCTTCCATTTCGCACCCTTGCATTTTCGGACATGGTCATAGTGGACTTTTCTTCATGAAATGAGCCAAGAAATACGCTGGAGAAATTTGTCCGGAACTTCCTGAATCACCCTGTATATGAGAAGTTCAAACTACAAGCTTACAAGGTCTGATACATTTTTCTAAATGAAAATTGAAGGTATTGATTGGAACAATAGATATTCCAGGTCTTACCAATGATACTAATTCAGGCATGACTTGTTTCGAACTCTGCGTCAAGTCCATCGTCAGATGCCTGCTACTGTGCCTGAATTAGTATCATTGGTAAGACCATCAACTGTATAATACCAAATAGTATATAAGCAATTTAAATATGCGAATTGGTATCGGTCGAAAATCGCTCAGTAGAAATCAACCGGAAAGTCAATTACTCCAACATTGTCGTTGAGCTTAAAACTACACAAACTAGCAATAGTCCTATTTGAAAATAGATTGCAGGAACAGGAGCTGTAATAGTCATGCGATAAGCATTAAGCAATTTCAGACTTTAACAGCTGCCCCCACCCAATGCGAGACAGTGGTTTCACATTGCAGATAATTTTACGCGGAAGCAGTTTGTGTCTAAGTTCAATGCTAATAATAATAGCATTTTTTTTGACGGACGGATCATATATAGTTAGTTTTATCTTCAAGGTACATTATTTAAAGAATCACGGTAACAACATTCCGCTAAGTCTAAACAAAGCTGACTTATATAGCAGTCTTGTAAAATGATCCAGCTAAAAACATTTCTGCGTATTATTATCGTTTAGTTGGTAGTGAAATTTACGAGTACATGTATGTATGTACCCAGCAGTACCGACCTTAATTAGCCCCCAAGTTTCGCTCACTTATTTTAGGATAAAAATAAAAATTAAGATCTAAATACAAATGGTGAAAATAAAGTTTTTAAAGAGATAAGCAGGAAAAACCATAAACAATTACCATATCCACACGCTGGAAAATAATCGCCCCAGTCACATATTGCAGGAAACATGTACATGTTTGTTTTTAGAGGTTTTCAACAAAAAATCGTCATTTGGGTCTAAAAAATATAAATTATGGCCTATTAATCATTGTGTCTCAAACATGTTATATTGAATAGCAAACACAATGTGTTTGGGCACAAGTATAGTATGTTTGCGACAAGCTACAAACACGTTATATTTGCATCCAAACAACAACAAAAATTCATATGTTTCAGCGTGCAGTTGATATGCTTCAATTTCAAAATTTCATGACGTTTCCAAAGAAATTCACACATCCAAAACTTTGAAAAATAATTGAAGTGAAGATCCGCGTAACTCACACAGTTCCATTGATATCCTGTGACCAAAAGCTACTTAATGCATAATTAGGACAATGTGATACAAAAAAACTCTCATACGTATAGAAATATGTACTGTATTCATAGAATTTAACAACGCCAATACACTAATGCGCAACGGAGAGTTATTTTAATCCTTGCCAATATAGAATTGTCCTTGCAGCTCCACGGGAAATAGAAAAGGGTGAAAAAATACACAAATGTATCTCAAGGACAAGAGCAATCGCGGATCTTTGTACACATAAATTTTAGTATCCACCACGGTGATATGTAATCAGGGCCGTTGCCAGAATTTTGGTTCGAGAGAGCCAAAATACCACAAAATCTAATTGTGATTTCAATCGATTTTCATGTACATGTCCAACATTTCATGTACAAAAGCATCACTCTTGTATTACTATAGTTGACCTGCAAACAGGCGTGCTGAAAGAGGGGAAGTGCGCATGGCTATGAGCATCCAAACTGCCTTCGTTTTGGAAGGGAAACACGCATGTCTACCGGATCTTTTTGAACCTTTAGATGAGGCGTCTTACCAGGCCTACTTCAAGGAGCGAGATGTGACTGTGCAACGAATTTGTCAGTCTAAGTCTAAGAGAAATGCATGTTATGTTTGCCTTGTACGAGAAAACAAAGTTGCAAGTCAGCAAACTACTTCGAAGGCATATCTACAGGCAGATTTTGAGAATGCCTCGTCATTTACGCTGCTGGGCAGTTCCCGAGATACAGCTGATATTTAAATGTTACTACTTAGCTTTATACACGCTGAAAAATTTGTATTTTTGTTGTTTTTTAGATGCAAATATAACGTGTTTGTAGCTTATCGCAAATATAGTATACTTGAGTCCAAACACATTGTGTTTGCTATTCAATATAACATGTTTGAGACACAATGATTAATAGATCATAATATCTGTTTTTGTGACCAAAATGTGGCAATGTTTGTTGAAAACTGCTGAAAACAAGAAAATTACAGACAACAAAGAAAAAACAAGGCAGCAGATCTTAGATTCATGAAAATAATACTTGCAAACATACAGATGTTTAATTGCAATAGGCTGGTGAGGATATTATATAGGCTACAGCCGAATACAACGTTGCTTGCTTCCACCTTGGCATCTGTCTACCTTGGAGCCTGTCCACGTGATTTCATTTATAATGCCTGGACATTTTTCATCAAAAGCTTGTACATTTACATGTATGGATTTGCGTATTTACATATAAGTGGATTATAATCCTGCGTGTCGATGTTTCACAAGTGAAATAAAAGTATTATTCGTATGACCTGCCTTCGCTAAAGTGTCCTTCGCATGCTCCTGACCAAAGGAGCGTACAAGCTGCGTTGACAGTTGAAAGGGTTAACCTTAAACGGCAATTGACTGTGTTAAAAGTACATTGGATGATGTCCACCGTAAACAGCAACCATCCCCCTTACACTTGCTCGCATTTGGTACCAAACCTCTTCGGGTATTTTTTCTAACACGCAAAAATGTTTGTGTCAGTAAAAAATAACTTCAACATTATCGTTTTTTTTTATATTTTATATTTTTTCCTTTACACGGTTATTTTTCTTGTTGTTATTTTGCTTTTGCTGTTACTACTTTCCGGAATATTTAGATGGCAGTGGTGTCCATCTTATTTGTGGTCAACATTGGGAGGTTTGAAATGGTAGAGTGTTATCACGAGGACTATAAGGGTTTTTATAATGTTATACTCTATACTCGTACTCGTATCCACGGGCATTCACTTAATACGATTGATTGTGTTAAGATATATTGAAAAGGAGAGGCGGAAAAAATATCATGGAAGGAAATATACGAGACATTTCTTTCGTTGTTACATACGAACGTAACATGTATGAAAAATGAGTTAGCATTTATAAATGTGAACATTTTTCACCGCAGGGAAAATGAGCCGGTTTCTCAACGTTTTTTTCACTAAAGTTTGTCCATATTGTAAAAGGGTTATCGGAAAGGTCTGTTCAAAGGCCGTCATTTATTTCCGCATGAGACATTGCAATTACATTGCTTGAAAATGTGAAACATGGTACCAAAAAAAGGTTTTAAAACTGGATAATTATTTGAAGTTCAGGATACGGGAGAAGAAATTCATATCACATTTTTGCAAACAATTACCAACTTTGTTCAAGAAGCTTCACACAACAGACACCACTTCGAACTAGAGAAGATTAGCAGAGAGAACTTTCTCGGGTGAATCACAATGTAATTGACCAAGAAATGGATTCCTGGGAAAACTTCAAAAAACTTATAACTCTTCTGAAAGGAACTCAATCAGACGCATTCTTAATCAGCTGACTTTGCTGGGAACAACAACAGGTTTACAATAACAGAAATAACAGCTGTTAAAACTTTATTCGTAAGTTAGCCGCAAAATAATTTGGAAAGTGGCGACAGAGGCAAATTGATGTCGCTTATGTGTATAGATAGATGTTGTAAAAAGGCAAATTTGGTATCTGCTGTCTTTGAAAATTGCCCCTTCAAAACATCTAATCGAAGTGAAATCAACCCGAAATTTGGGTTAATATACCAAAAATTCCTACTGACATAAATCTTACAGCCAAGGATGCTTTTACATTCTATCGTATATTAAAAATGTAACAACTCGAAAGCCGCAAGAATTAACGGTTAAAAAAAACTGAATTCGAAAACATAGACGAATAATTCACTAACATAATAATTAAGCTTTTTCATTGGTTTATAATAAATTACCATGTTTTCCAAAATTTCCAAAGCGGCCAAAATAGCCTATATCATAGTCAGGCAAATATGCGTAATCCCTCAAAGTATATGTTTACGCCGATTGTTTCTGCTTCGGCGGCGGCGTAGGAACCTGGGAAACCCGGCGGCAGCTGCTTGGTCAGCTAACCTGGCGGCGGCTATTCTTAATTATTAGGAAATTCACATGGCTGCTGCTGTGCAGAGTTCAATTTTTAGGAAATTTGACCGTCTGTTACTATAGTTGTAATGTGTTCTGTAACCTGTTAGGAAATGGGGCTTTGCTGTTGGTGTTATAACGTGTGGAATTTCGCCTGGCTCTTCTCATGCAAACTTCGAATTGTCGTTTAGCTCCATAAGTAGATTCTTGGGAAATTAAGCCGACTTTTGTTAGGAATTATTCTGATTGTGGTTGTGTTGCTTGTAGTGGTTACCACGAGGGTTGTAAATCAGGGCAATGTGTGTAATTGATGGTTTATATGAAACATTAAACAAAAAGTTGTACGCCGTCGCCGCCGCCTCGCCTATTTCTACGTAATTAGGCGGCGGCGCGGCTAAAAACTAAAAAAACGGCAGCGGCGACGGCGTAAAGATCTGCCTCAAATGCTGTCATCCCATCATCACTCTGAAGTCAATTGACCCGTTGCATTATCACTACACTCTGAAGGCAATTGGCACGTTACGATTGTCCTGTAGAAGTGGAAAAGATACACGGATTATCATACAGACGTTAAAGAAAATGAGGTAACACCCAATATGCACAAAAACGGATGTGCATCCATTTATAGCCGGCTACGGGTCCGTAAAATCATCAACAAGTGAAGTATGGTTCTCGAGTCCGTACGAGCAGATTCATATGTTTATCCAAAAACCAATATTCGAATAACTAACCGATATGGAAACCGGTTTAACTGTTTTTTTGGAAATTTTTAAGACACATAACTTATAATTTAAGAGACATTAATTGAAATTTAAGATCAATTGATATTTAGAACGTATTAATTGAATACTATTGATTTATTTGATATAATAGATATTAATTGAATTTAAAACATTAGCTGAATATTAAAGGGCATCAACAGTAATTTAAAATAATTCAATTGTAATTTGAACCAAATCAAACTATATCAATTGAAATTTAAAACACGTCATTTATAATTTAAAACACTTCAATTAAAATATTAAAGATATCAATTGAAATTTAAAAGACATCAATTGAAGACCTCAATTGTATTTTAACACATATCAAGTGTAGTTTAAAACAATTCAATTGAAATTTAAACCATCAGTTAAAATTTGAAATACATAAACTGTAATTTAAAGCAAGTCAATTTATATATAAAAGATACCAATTGAATTTTAAAAAGACATCAAGTGTAATTAAAATGACATCAATGGAAATTTAGAAGACATCAATTGATATTTGAAAAACATCAGTTGAATTTTAAAAGGCATCAATTGAAATTTAAGAGGCATTAATTGAATTTATAGACATATATTGTAATTTGTGGCCGTCGGTGGAACAATGGTTAGTGTGCGCGGCTCTTGTACATGAGTACGTGGGTTCGATCCCTGCGCTGACCACCTTACATTTTTTTCGACGACGGTCACCTCCCTTAGTGATAGCGACACTATCGAGTACTGAGCCACGAAAGTGATTCTTAAACTCCGTTCGGAACCGGTGTAAAACTGTAGGTCCTAATCAGTGAGTGCAAAAACTAGAAAGCGCACATCTCACTGATTGTGAGAAGCTCTCCCCAATACCTTCATGGGATGTTATGGGACACCATAAGTTTCTTTTTTTTTTGTAATTTAAAAGATCGTTCGTTCGATACTAATTCGCATATATAAATTGCACATTTGAGATTGTATATATATGATTGATGATCTACCGATGGTATAAATTCCGGCACAGTAATTAGGCATCTAATGATGAACTTTTCACGGAGTTCTAAACCTGTCATGCCAGTGAGTGGGTTTATCAGAATTGTCCATTATTCCAACAAAACCCAAACATTTTTCAAATAAAAAAGTGTTCCTACCCTTGTAAGCTTGTAGTATGAACTTCTTATACATTAACTAAAATGTAGTGCATCAATTGAAATTTAAGAGACATTAATTGAATTTTAAAAGGCATTAACTGAAATTTATAACACATCAATTCAAATGGAAACTCATCAATTCAATTTTGAAATACAGTAATTTAAAAGACATACATTATTTTACAAGATATCAATTGAAGTTTAAAAGACATCTATTGTAATTTGAAATAAATTGTAATTTACAATATATCAATAAAAATTTAAGAAACATCAATTGTAATTTAAAAGGCAGCAACTGAAACTGAATACGGTTTTTGCAGCTTTGATTGGGAACAGCTCAGATTGATATTGTATTCACTACACGTTGTACAATAGTTAATTAACAAGTTAAAAATCCGGAAACACCGATTTCAATAAATCAAAAAATCACAGGAGGTGTCACGGGACATCCGGTTGGAATGAAGCTCCTTTAGCTATATATTATGTACTAGTTAGTTCCAACACGCCTAATGCGCCCGTTGCAAAATACGATAATTTAAATGAAGCTTTAAGCAAATATACTTTTTGTAAAATGATAAACTTTTTTAAAAAAATTTTTTTATAGAATGTATTTTTTCTTAAAGGATACTTTTAGGTCCTTTTTATAGGAATATGTATTATATTATCCCCAAAAGGTCCTTTTTAAACAGAGGTACTTCTTTTATTAAAAGCTAATTTTTTTTTATGAAGAAAATTTACAATTTTTAAGACGAAGTACTTTCGGAAGAAAATGCCATGAGTATGATATTTTTTTTGCAAAAAATTATGTTTTTTTAGAGCAGGTACTTTTTAAAGAAGTGGTACTCATTTTAGGAATAGGTTACTTTTTAAGAAACTTTACTTATTTTCAGAAAGGCTACTTACTACCTCAAGAAAAGAAAAGGTATTATTTTATTTTTAAGAAAAGGTACTTTTAAGCAAAGGCATTTTTGTAGGAAAAGGATTTTTTTTAAGAGAAGGTATTTTTTTGAAGAATAGGTTTTTTTGTAAGAAATGGGAATTTTTTCAAGAATTATCTCAAGAAAAGTTATTTTGTTTCACAAAAAATGTACTCTTTAAAGAAAATGTAGTTATTTAAGGAAGTGCCATTTGTTGTTAGAAAATTTACTTTTTTAAGAAAAGGTACTTATATACAAAAAAAATAAAAGGTACATATTTTTAAAAAAATTAAAGGTACATATTTTTAAAAAAATTACTTTTTTTAAGAAAGGGTACTTTATGTACTTTATTGTTTTAAGCAAAGGGTACTTCTTTAAGATAAGGTTTTTTTTTAAGAAATGGTACTTTGTTTAAGAATATGAATAGGTATTTGTTTGAGAAAATTTACTTTTTTTAAGAAAATGCACTTATGTAAGAAAATGTTCTTTTTTAAAACTTCTTTCGCTTTGGCTTTTCTCAATTTACATTTTATTGGGTTCAAAACTACAATATATCCTAAATATTGGTTACAAGCTCCACCTTTAAACAAGTAATTGCTCAATATATGTGAGACATCTAGTTAGTCTAGACACCATTAGTCTAGACTCAAACCAAAGCAAAAGTAAACACTATAGTTGATAATAGTGTTATAATAGTGTTAAAACAAAACTTGTTTAGTTCGGTTTAGGTTTTAAACACTATAGTTGTGAACATCCGTCTCGGACAAAATGTATAAAGCAATGGATTCATATGCCACCCTAGGTAAACTCATTCGCCCAATGTAATATATAGAAACACAAATATATACATAATGTACCCGTAAATACCATAAAAATAAGTTCACCATAACCACAGTACATACTGAGACGTGAGGCTTTGTGAACAAGTCGCTGGTCCCCCTATCGTGTAGTCATCTTAAAGCCTGATTAAATTCTAGAAAGTTCACAGTGACTACAAGCCAAAAGTTTCGCGGGGTTTAAGAAATTAAACTTGTAAGAATGTAATATTAATAAATAAATATATAAAAATACTATATAAAAAACCAACCCTTAAAAAACATACTTTTTGACTATAAATTCTTTATATATGACCACGCCTCTTTGTCCAATCCTGTCCATATTTGTAGCAGATCTTAGAATATGTACACCTAACCAACATACCCAATTTCGTTCAAATACCGTTAACAGGAGCAGAAATAATGGTTTTTTAATTTGTGATTTGTATGTGAGGTAAAACGCCCTTTTGTCCAATCCAGCCCTTATTTTGATAGTTAATTTTTGTCGTCGCCATTAGCTTGCCTTCGAAGTTTCAGGTCGATTGGATCACGGGAAAAGGGTTAAAAATCAATACAAATTTTTTTCGGCATGCAGGCATACAGACAGGTGAAGTTAAAATGTAAAGAATTTAAAAATCGGTTTTACTAAATACAAGTTTCTACTTCCGAATTTTAGTTGTATTACCAAATTTGAGTATTTCCAAAACCTCATTCATCCGAAATGGAAGATACAACTAATAAAAAGTACAATATTAGAATTCGTGTTCAAATACTAGTTACTGTAATCATAATTTAGTTACTGTTACAAAAACACCGTCGGTGGTGCAATGGGTAGGGTGCGCGCCTCTTGTACAGGAGATCCTGGGTTCGATTCCTGCTCCAACCACCTTAAAAAGTTCTTTCGACGACGGTCACCTCGCTTAGTGACGGCGACACTATCGAGTATATAGCCATGAAAAAGCTTCTCAAAATACCGTTCGGAATCGGTGTAAAACTGTAGGTCCCAATCAGTGAGTGAAAACTGGAAAGCGCACAGCTCAGTGGTTGAGAGAAGTTCTCCCCGGTCCCTTCATGGGATGTAATGGGAAACCATTTATTTTATTATTACAAAAACAATAGTTACAAACTTATGTATTCGATTTTTTGAAAGCGGCTTTGTTGTTAAAGCAAAACTACGTATATTGGAATGTTACACGAGGACTTTACAGAAAAACTAATATTTTAAACAGAAAGTGATAAACAAAGTTGTGAAAAAAACAATAAAGTGTATAGATATCAGCCAGCGAAGAATACATATTATCATAAATTGAGGTGAAGTGAGACTTTTAAACACAATCGTTGAATCTGACGCCACTATTGACCCCTTCACAAACAATTGTGGGCACTTGTCTGGAGAAGCTATTATTGTGGATGACACAAATTAACTTAAACATACATGTGATACCCAGGATAACCCATCTCCATTTTTGATCGAAAATATGAAAACTTTAGAGAAAATGTCTATATCTTGAAAACAAAGGGTTTTAAGGGTTTCTCACAAAGTGTTCCAATTCGCATGAAATATTTTTTTTTTCAAAAAATCACCAAAATAAGAAATTCGCTAAAATAAAAAAATGGCTAATCTCGGAAACGGTGCGTCCAATGGCAAAAATTATAAATTTTGTATCTCCTTTCATCTATGTATGTCTTCAATACGGCATCACTTTTATTTTTAAAAAATTACTAAAACTAAAATTTCTGAAATCAAAAATCGCTAAAACGCCCCTATGCCAATATCTCGGAAACGGAGCGTCCAATAGAAATCAAAACTATTTTTTACTAGCTTCTTTTTCATAAAGTGGTCCAATCGTATGGAAAACATTTTGTTCAAAATATCATCATAATATGAAAATCGCTGAAATACAAAATTGGCTACAACCAATCGCAAAACAATAACCTTGTTACCTCTCTAAGAGACCTTAAACAATGGATGTCTTTAATACGACATCGATTTACTTATTTTTGCGATTTTTAGAAAAAGAGTCCATACGAATTGGACCACTTTATGAAAAACCCTTAGAAAGCCGAACAAATTAAATACATTTCGATTGAACGCTCCGTTTGCGAAATATATACATAATGGGGGTTTAGGGATTTTTTATTAAAAAAAAATAGTTTTAGCGATTTGTAAAACGTATTTGACGATTTGATGACGTAATAAAGACATCCACTCGTTACATTCTCCATCATCCTCCATTGGAGGTAAAAAACTTATTATTTTTGCGATTGGACGCACCGTTTTCGAGTTATAGTCATTTTTTTATTTTAGCGATTTTATTATTTTGGCGATTTTTTCATGCGAATGGGAACACATTGTGAGAAACCCTTTGAAAGCCGTAAAAATTTGTTATTTTTTCGATTGGACGCTCCGTTTTCGAGTTATAGAAATTTTTTCATACTTTCGATCAAAAATGGGCACGAAATACGAACCCTGGTCATAAAAAATAATAATTTTGTTTATATTTAAATACAAAATCCACAATTTTAGTATAATATTATTGGTTTTACTTTTTTTTCTATAAAATTCATAATGGGTTAAAGCATCACCAAATGGTTGTGACAGCCATCAAATTCAAGTAATTACTTTTTTTACATTTTTCGTTGATCCAACTAATAGAAAATTCACCACTAGAGGATAATTTTCTTGCTAGAACTAAAACTTGATTGGCAGATCACATTTATTTCTTGTTGCTCTGGCTTCAACTAAATATTTCAGTTCTTGCAACCAAAACTGAATTACAAATCAATTGAAATGCACAACATTTGGCGATACGGAACACAATTATTGGTAATCACAACTGAATAATGTGATAGTCCAAGCAACCGCCAAATATTAGTTGGCTGTAAATATAGTTGTGGATCTCTTATCTGTGTGTATATTTTTTAAGTTGCCACTTTTCACCAAATGATTTTGTTTCTAACTACTGGCACCATCTATGCGGCAGCTCGGCTAGTTTTGGGACCGCCCTCTAATTGCAGCTTTCCTAGAATATAGTAGACAGCCGCTGGACGGAGACGGAAGGTGCCCGTAGTTTGCTACAAATAATTGGTCGTTGAAAACGGCCTTGCAAGTGTATAAGTCGCTGGTCAGACAAAAATATCTTACAGTTGTCTGCAGCTGCTGCGGAAAAAAAACTTGGCAACACTGAAAAAAATTAGTTACTTTTAAAGTAAAGTTCCCAATGACCCACAAGAGCACAGAAGTAAGAATATTAACCATATCGTTTGCAAAACTTTATATAGCAATTCATTTAAATAATAATAAACATTTAAAACTTGAGATTAAAAAATTCATCTTTTCAACATTAGTCCAGAAACACAAGAAGAAAGTAACACATGTTCGCTTTTAATACAAAATCCTAGGAAATTTATCTTTTAACTAAGACATCTCGCATTTTTATTCAGTCTCCCCAACAAATGGCCATAATACACAAGGGCGGGGTAACAAATAATAAATGAAGGCGTGTCCATTTATGGTAATTATTCTTCATTATCGTCTCAAATGTGACTTTTTAAACGACTATAAAAAGTAATCAAACTGAAAAGAAGAAAACGAACAACACAGCTGTTTTTATAAACGGACTGGAAAAAAACACCATCAAAAATGTAAATAACATCATAATATAAAAATAATTCTTAAAATTTACCTACCATTTGAACCATAGAAGCCAACACCCACCCCCTTTCCATTCTTCAAGGATAATGCCACCATATTCTACTATACAAATATAAAACAACAACAACAAAAATGAACAAGTGCATTAATATGCAAAAAGTGTTTGAAACAATAAAATCGTCTAAAAGTGGAAGTTGACATTTAAATTGTGTTACCCTCTCTTGTGTGACAGGATACGCAGCAAGGACCATACAGAGGAAGACACAAGTGTATAATTTTCCAATTGTTGTTGACTCTAGAGACTGGGCAAAATCCAAATGTAAAACACAGGAAAGGTTCTTTTTAACGACCCTTTTGTTGTTGTCCTTTTATTCAACCTCTCATTGTGCATAAAAGATTATGATTATGACGATGCCCAACAAAATCAACAGCAGCAGAAAGGAAGGACATTTTAAAATTACATTATTTTAATAATAGATTTCCCTTTTCCTGGCCAAAATTGTATGGTACAACAAAATTCCGAACGGGCACACAAACGCCGGGGGGTGGCTGATAATGATACGGGGTACGAGAAGGAACCCCATTTAAGGTAAACTTTTTGATGGAACTGTTGTTGCATATGGTAACAGTGGTGAAGAAATGTATAAGACTAAGTACTGATATGAACTGGGACTGTCCGTGGTGGTGGAATGTTTCTGATATGATTCCTTCATTGGGCGGTCCAAGCAGCTCACTACTTCCACGCAGAATGTCCTGGGCAATGGCTTTATCGGAAACCTCCGTTAGCTTCCTCCGTTAGCCTGATATGGTTATGCAATCACTGATGTGTCTCAGGCTTAATAGGTGACTGATGTCAGTGAAGCTCATCAAGATATCGGGCATATTTTTTTGTCCCTTAGAAGGCGGATGAGCCAAATATACGGGCCAACGGCGGATAGAAACTAAAAGAAGAAAATCCAGGTTCAACATATCGCATCCTGGCTGCATCAAATTATCCTGGCAGTAGGTAAAATGCAAAAACACGGTGGGCTGGGTTTGCCTCCCGCCACCGTTCATAATGGCAGTGAAAATACGTAAACGAACAAGAAAACATAAAAAACCCCTATTTGTTGACGACCCCCGCAAACGTTATAAGGACCACGATTTACGGATATGCACTTGGAATGTAAGAACTCTATATAGATCCGGTGCAAGTATCCAACTGGCAGATGTCCTCGAAAGTTATAAGGCTGACATTACGGCAATCCATGAAATGCGATGGACAGGACATGGCTGCACAGACAAAAAAACTGCGACATATTCTACAGTTGCCATGAGAAAAAACATGAATTTGGTTGCGGATTTGTAGTTGGCAAAAGACTACGACATCTAGTCTCTAGGTTCAATCCTGTGAGTGAACGTTTAGCCACAATCCGCATAAAAGCGAAATATTTTTATATTTCCCTAATTTGTATGCATGCCCCGACAGAAGAGAAAGATGGAAACGTATGACCGCTGCCCTGGCCATGACATTAAGATTGTACTAGGTGATTTTAATGCTAAAGTAGGCAGGGAGAATGTGTTTCATAGAACTATTGGCAATTTCAGTCTACATGCTGACAGTTCCGAAAACGGTATGAGACTGATTGACTTTGCCGCGACAAAAAACATGGTCATTAGTGGTACAAGATTCAAGCATAAAACCATCCAGAAGGCTACTTGGGTATCCCCTGATCAAAGAACGATGAACCAAATTGATCACGTGGTAATTGATGGAAGGCACTCATCCAGTGTAATGGACGTACAGAGGAGCTAACATTGATTCTGATCACTACCTGGTAGCAGCAAAGGTTCCCACAAGATTAAGTAGAGCGAAAACCGTACGAAACCAGACGCAGAGGAAGCTGAACATCGGAAAGCTGCAAGTACCAGAGGTAGCCACAGCCTACTCAAGGAAGCTCTCGCAACTTTTGGCACAGAACCCACCCCTCCCGATAACGATCCTGAAGCGCAGTGGAAACCCATTTCCGACTCCATAAAAACTGTCGCAACAACTGTACATGGTTTTAAAAAGCCGATTCGCAACAAACTATGGTACGATGAAGAGTGTCGCATTGCAAATGATGAAACGAACGCTGCACGCATGGCTATGCTTCAGTCAATTGCGAGCTGCGACTGAGAGGTATAGGGAGAAAAGGAAGGAGGTAAACAGTCTCTTTAAGCGAGAGTGAGAAAATTGCATCATACAGAAGGAAGAATGAAGCCCAAAAGTTCTACCAAAAAGTCAAAAACGGAACTAATAGATATGGTTCAGGGCCCCCCTTCTGTAAAGACAACGACGGAAATCTCATCGCAGATGTGCAGAGTATGTTGGCAATATGGAGAGATCCTTCCTCTGCGCTATTGGTACCTGAGACATCCAATGACGAGACAATCGATCTAAATTTGGACGACGACGTCGATTACCCCCCTCCTAAGCAAGACGAGGTCAGAACAGCTATTGCCCGGCATAAGAACAATAAAGCCGCAGGAGCCGATGGATTACCGGCGGAGCTGTTCAAGGCTGGCGGCGATGAGCTGATAAGGTACATACATCAGCTCATTAGCAAAATTTGGTTAGATGAATGCAGTCCCGGCGATTGGAGTCTTAATGTACTATGTCCCATATTTAAAAAAAGTGACCCGAGTCTCTGTGCCAACTACCGCGGAATAAGCCATTTATCCATGTATATAAGGTTCTACCAAGCATAATGTGTGAAAGACTAAAACCGATTATCGCTGACCTGATTGGACCATACCAGTGTGGCTTTAGGCCTGGAAAATCGACAACTGACCAGATTTTCACGCTACGCCAAATCCTGGAGAAGACACACGAAAAACAAATCGACACCTATCATCTATTTCTCGATTATAAGGCGGCCTTCGATAGCCCGATACGAGGGAAACTCTCCGAAGCAATGACTGAGCTTGGTATTCTTGCAAAACTCATACGCCTTTGCAGTACGACCCTGACGAACACCAAATCCGCAGTGAAAGTTGGTAAGGATCTTACCGAACCTTTCGAAACTAAGCGAGGCCTTAGGCAAGGCGACACCCTATCGTGCGATCTCTTTAACATCTTATGAGAAAAGCTGCAGTCAACATGAATGAAACCATCAGCAGCAAACGTTACATGCTGCTCGCGTATGCTGATGATATAGATATCATTGGACGCACAGTTAGAGAAGTTACTGCGGTGTTTGCGAGAATTGAGAAAGAGTCATGAGAAGTGGGTCTGACGGTAAATGAGGACAAGATAAAATTAATTGTTTCAACGAACAGAGCCTCCACGCGATTAGACCAAAGCGTGAACGTTGATAACCGTTATAACTTCGAGGTGGTAGACGAATTTATATACCTCGGATCTGCCGTAAACAAAAACAACAACGTCAGCCTTGAAATCAAGCGGAGAATTGTGCTTGCGAATAGATGTTATTTTGGGCTAAGCAAGCACTTTAGAGATAAAGCCCTCTCTCGAGTAACAAAAGTCCAATTATACCAGACTCTCGTACAACCTGGCTTGCTTTATGGCACAGAATCCTGGGTATTATCGCAAGCAGACGAAACATCTGTAGGAGTCTTCGAGAGGAAAATACTCCGACAAATTTATGGCCCTATAGTGCACAACGGCGAGTATCGGCGACGCATGAACCATGAGCTGTATGAGCTTGACATAGTTAAGGGGATCACGATAACGCGATTGCGCTGGGTAGAATGGATGAAGACGAACCACACGAAGTGTTTTCGAAACCGAACTCGAAGGAAGACGAAAAATAGGAAGACCAAGACTTCGCTGGAAGGATCAGGCTGACGAATCCCTGCGTACACTTGGTATTGTCAACTGGAGAGATAAGGCAAAAGATCGAACTGGTTGGCGAAATATGTTATCTTCGTTTTGTAAGATCCTTGACCCCTCGCGGTTGTTCGTGACCGGATAAGTTATTAAGTAGTGATATGAACTTGTATTGTTGATTTTATGTTGACGAATTTATGAAATGAAAACGTTCTATGTATGTTTATGCTAAAAAATACCAAACTTTCCCATGGAAATTCCAGTTTACATCTGGCAACACTAGAATTGCCAGGATCCAAATATAAATAGCAACCCTCGTACTTTGAATACGATTAAATATGAGCAAATCAATTAGGGACATCTTTAACGAATTGATGTCGGAGTTATGATGAGAACCTATCACGTCATCTCTTCAACAGTTTTACTATAACAGTTTAACAATATTTTTAAAAGTTCGTTCTGACATAAATGAAACATTACGACAATAAACCGCTCTTGACTATAGGTAAAGATTAGTGAGATTACAACTTGAAAGAGTAGACGTCTTTAGTAAATAAAATATACTTTCCCATACAAACTGCGCATATTCTTTCCCCCGCCACTGTAATGCTTTTCAAAAAGGGGGAATTTTCAATTTTATAATTTGATTTACGTTAAAGTGTTAACATCTTTGGCAAATAATGCGGCTTATGAAAAGTGTAAAATTTTCCAGTTAAAACCTGTCGCCTGCAAGCAAAGCAAATGCCATCAGCATAAGGGATGATTTCGTATACCACCCCATACCATACCATGGCAACCCCTGTTGCTGCAGATTTAAAATAAACTGATGCTTCTTCCTTGCCGGAGTAATCTACTCTAAACTCAGTAAGTGCACTGATGTTTCCATCACTACCACCACCTTCTACCTTTGTCCAATCTTATGATTATGATATTATTTTAAAATTATCCGCTTTAACAAATAAACTGACATATGGATGATGTGAAATTTTGAAATCATTTTGGTGTTAATAATGATGACATATGATTTTCATTGTTCCATTACGTAGCCATATTGTCATAAGGAATGTGTATAAATTGTCAGTCTTTTATGTTAAGTGAATTTTGGGTAATTTGTCATCTAGGAATGGTTACTCCTTATTCGCTTCACTGATTGTTTTCTGAACACTTGTTTTGGATGTTTAATCGGAGTGCGAATGAAAATACTTGTTCCTTCCTTTATGGATATGACAGGATATGATAGAGTTGACTTTATACCATTTTGTTACCAGTTGCGTTAAATTTGTTGTCACCTCATTAGTTAAGGTGGCTTTCTAAACAGGGGGTTCCGGCTGCACTTTGTTATCAATGAAATACATCTGTTTTGTTGTGAGTCCTTGCTGGTCCTTTCATAAATTATATTTCATCTTTTATTTTTTGTTCTGTTTCGATTTTATTGCGCATATCATTTTGCCTCGAAAGGGGTTTGTTTTTATTTCATGTTCTTGTATTTCATTGTTTGGGAAAATGGGGTTTTTTGATTTCAAAGGATGAGTTGTTTGTTGCCTGGGTGGAAGGGTTACGGAACCATAAAGTTATTAATGTTTGTTTTTAGTGTCAGTTGTGTTGTACATTTGTGTTACTTCAAATGGGCGTTTCAGCGACATATTATTTGATTTATGATAATTAAAAGAAATTGATTAATTGCATCTTTATAACAAATGTGAACACAAGAATTGGGTTGTTGAATGGGTGTACGTACGTCTGTATTAAGAAAATTGCTCGTATGTATCAATTCAGTTAATGTTCATGGCGAAAAATACAATGACAAAGTTGATTATACAAAAATATTGATTGAATATACACTAGACCGGGTCACGAAGAAAATGTTCCAAAGCCGGTGGCAAAAGTATGAATAAAAGTATGCAATAATTTTTATTTAAAAATTTGTTCGATAGCGCTAAAAAGTATGCAATAATTTGCGGTAATAATGCAAACAATATGAAAAAATATTTATATTAATGCTGCAAATATATCTTGTCACACGTAACTTTTTTGTTTTTAAATAAAACTGTATACTTCCAAAGGAAAATGTTATTGGGTTTTAAAGGACTTTCATCCTAGAAAAAAAATATTTTTAAATTTTACGGGTAGAAACTGCATTAAATGAGACCTTCATTGCAAGATGATGTCGTACTTCAGCGACATCTATAGAACAAATGTAGTACTCGTCGAAACCAATACAAATATGTATGTCTTGTATGTTAGGATCGAGCCAAAACAAAAAAAAAATATTTTGGCTGTTTCTCAAGATTTTGGCTGTTTTCTTTAAAATTGTCTCAAGGTGATATTTAATATTTGCCGACGACTGTAGGATTTTTATTTTATGTGGAGGCCGACTAGGTCTAATACACACTCTATAATTAATATATGGACCTCAATATAAGGATTATTAGGAAATTTCTGCATATTGTTACAGGGATAGAAAAACATTTCGTCGCAAAAATGGAGCTTATACATTATTGCTGGTGTAAGAAGTCTGAGAGTTGAGTTTGTAATGAGCGGTTTCATACAGGTATAAGCTATTTTTGAACAGGTACACGAATCCCTTCGAAAAGGTTCTGTTACCAAGCGGAGAGAAAAGACAAGCATTTGAGAAGGTTGTGGAAATATGTTATCTTCGCTTTGTAAGACCTCTAACGCCCCTGAGTTGGTTGAGGCAAACTAAAGCCCGTGTTAGACTATCACTACAAATCGAACGTTCGTGGAAATTAAATGAAACTCTTCCATATGAAAGGAATTGTACGATCATTCTGGATTACATTTACACTATCTGTTTTGGAGAAAACAACAACATCTGACTGCAAAGTGACAAACAAAATACAAGAGTTGTAAAATATAAATGGAATAGAGAAATAGGAATTTTGTGAAAAATTCCTGTTTTCTTTGAATTTGTTCGTTTAATTCAAAATGCAAAATGCAACACATCACCTTTTGTGGAAAATCAAAAAAAGAGATATCTAACAGTTCTCTCAAAATTGATTCTGTAAATCGTTCTCCGCAAGTTTACACTATTCCATCTGCCCTCATTAAATGTGAATTTTGTCATATCCACAAATTTATCTTATAGTCTAACAAGGCCTTAAGTAAGTAAGTAATATTATTGACCACTCGTCTTTGCGTTGGTTATGGCATTTTCTTAATTTTCGTTGATGTAACTAATAAAGTAATTGTGATTTTTGGAGAATAATGGAAACAATAAATAAATAATGGAGATTAAACACCATTCAAACAATCTGTGGTTAGAGGTAACCAACAGTTATCAGTTTGTATGGAATTTGAAACCTTGACGATAAAAAATCTTTCGTTTTTTGTTGTTTGAATGCAAAAATAACGTGTGTTTGGAGCTTGGCGCAAATATAATATACTTGTGTCCAAACACATTATGTTTGCTATTCGATATTTCATGTTTGAGACACAATGATTAATATGTTAGAATATATAACTTAAATATATCTGTGTTTGTTGCAGTGTTTATGCTCTCTCGACATCAAAAGAATAAAAGAGAGACAACGAGAGTCTATCTTGTAAGTGTGTATCTGAATTTTGCAGTATTCTTCCAGTCAGTGATTCATAAATTTTCCTGAATGTGCATGTAAAATGCAGATGAATACAGGGTTTTGTTATTTTGGCTGATTTATTGCGTTCTAGTTTCATGTATTCAGTCGTCAATCGTTCATCTGACAGAGGATATCAAAAGCACTTGATCAGTGAAAAAAGAATAAACAAAGGCTGGGACGTTTAAATGGTTTGTGATGTTACTTTGGTTTTTGTGTATGTGTTTCGTACATTCGCATGTGTGCTACCAAAGTGAGAAACGATTTTGAGAAAAGAAACTGGAAAGGGCCACAACGTGAAGCCCTTTGTCTTACCGAGCCTTTACTGAAAATATCTGAACGGCGGACCATTTGTGAAATAAAATAAAAAAAATGTACAAGTAATAAATACACGCTTGGCTTGCATGAACTAGATTTGTATATATGTACGTATATTGATTGTATACCAACGCATAGTAGTAACCAATGCATAGTTGAAACCTTCTGAAACCAAAAACGTGAGAGACAACAAAGAAAGGAGAAGCAAAAGAGCGCCAGATTCTCATTTCATGAAAAAAACAGATAAAAACATTCAATGCAAGTAAATGTAAAAAGGGTAGTTTTAAATCTTTTAATTGTTTGTATTAATTATTTATAAATGTGGATTTATATTGATAAAATTAATTATAATGAATAATACATATATATTGAAATCAAAGAACAATTCGTTCCTAAACATTATCATGTTTGGGAGGTAATAATGTTTCCACGTAAGTATATGGAGGAAGTATATGGAGCGAATGCTTCCACGTAAGTATATGAATATTTGGGATGAAGAACGCATATATGTCCACGTAAAAGTATACATGTTTGCCAGTAAACATTCCACTGTTTGCATTTTAATACAAGTATTTAAATACAACATAAGAATGTTTAAAGTGTGGTCCTAACATATACATGGTTCCTGCAGAATATGTTTTTGAGAATATGTTACAGAGGCCGTTTTTTTTTCAGCGTGAATGCCCGTTGGTTAGGTCTCAGCAGACATGGTGATGAAACGTATACTTTGCTAAAAAGAATCAGTCATTTATGTGACGAAACTTATATGTATTATTGCAGTAAATATCTTAGTACCTACTTTTTTGCGAACCTCGTAAAACATAAATGTAACGGCAAATAACGGCAAAATTTGTATGCCGCCCTTTTTATCAAATGAAATAAAAGCCCCATTTAATTTTCATTGAAAAGGAATAATGCGAACATAATACAAAATGGAAAAAAAAGCGTACACACCTGGTGTAGGCCAGCTGGACATCAGAATTGGTCATGGCACTCGTTCAGTGCGCACTAGAGTGTAGCATAAAGCTACTCACTTTCAAGATGTCTTACAGTTTAATCACCAAGAACAAAGCAAAACGAAGTAGTAGTAAGTAAAAAACAAATGATACTTGATTTGACCGTAAGCGATTCAAATTTATCCGAAGCGTAAACGAATCGAATTCAAATAATCGTATTAAGTTTGCTTTACACTTTTATTTGTATTAACTGTGTGTAGTTCTATCAGCGAAGACACAATATATAAGAAAAAACTTAAAATTTGTTTAAGGATAACCGGTAGTAGCAGGAGTTTTTGTTGTAATTGTGGGCAATAACAACAGGCATTTTGTTTTGGTTTTGCACTTGCCTCCTGTCAAATTCCCCATAATCTGCAGACTAATCGATACTGCAGAGACTTATCGGGACCGCAGCAACTAATCGGAAAAGTATCCAAGCAATTTGATTCGTTTCGTGCTCTTAGCTATGCTCTTGGCTAGATTAACTTGTATTTTACCCGAATTGACTTCAACAATCTTGGAGTGAAGAATATAGGACTATATAATACAGACTATCCAGAAATTTAGTGATATCAATTATTAATTTTATGACATCAATTGGCATTTACGGACCAACATTTTAACGCCGTTGGAGTGATTTTTTGGAATGCAGTTCAAGGTCAATATTATGCGTATAATCCACAAACGTTGCCTACCTTTTGAAAAATAGTCGCCGAGCTATTCGAGTCATATAGTCCGAAACCATTTAAAATGTATTGAACAAATTGCTCGAGCGGATGAGTTCTGATTTATGTTTATTTTACAACATTTCTAAAAGAAACTTTCAATCCACACAGCAGTGAGACATATTCATCGCCGTAATGAAAAAAATTCACCGCTGTAATGAAATATGTGCAACACAACAATGACACCCAGTTTTTACGCTGACAAATTTGTATTTTGTTGTTGTTTGGATCCAACCATAACTAGTTTTAACCTTGTGGCAAATATAGTATACTTGTGTCCAAACACATTGTGTTTTCTATTGAATATAACATGTTTGAGACACAATGATTAATAGGTTATAATATATGTTTTGTGGCCCAAGTTGTGGCAAAACGTGAGAGACAATAAAGAATTCACGACAACAATGCTTGCAAATATGTACATGGTTACTGCAATATGTTGCTGGGGACGATATATTTATGTGTGTATCCTCAAAATATCCAGCCTTTTTATAAAAAAAAGCTACTGTAATATTGATTCTGAAGGTATTCGGCACTGCAAAGTTCAATTATAAATATCAAAATACTCCCATCTCCTTAACTAATATCTCTGATTTTATTCAATTTTCCTTAATATCAATATAGATTACGGTGTTTAGAAACAAAACTACCTAACTAGTTATATTGTTTGCCCTAGAAATGAGGAATTCAAAAGCCAAACTGATTAAACTCTACTTTCCCAAAATTTTGATAGTTTAGTGACTGGGGTTTAAACTAATGTACCCAGTACACTTTGCATTTCACTACATAATAGATACTGCTGTGGTAAAATAACATATAATTCCAATTTGGATTTACAGTGAACGTGAAAACACGCCGGAAACTTCCGTTGCTTCAGGTTGTTCACGATGGAGTTAATCGTTTTGGCAACTAACACATCCAAATGATACAACTATATTTATAAAGTCTCTTTTAAACTTAATACGAAGTCCGTGACTTTTTGAATGAAACACGGTTTTTTTTTGCAAAAAAAAAAAAGTATTTTCAACATAATTTCCTTTTAGCTCAATACACTTAGACCAACGTTTCTCCAATTTTTGTATCCCTTCCAAAAAATAGGATTTTTCGAGGTCCATAAAATAGGCATTTGTTTGAAACATCATTTTATCGTTGGAGCTAAATCTCTTTCCACCGAGCCATTTCTTTAGGTTTGAAAATAGGAAATAGTCACTGGAGGCTAAATCCGGAGAATATGGCGGATGAGGTACCAATTCGGAGCTCAATTAAACAACTCCAAACAATCCTTTGAAGTTGTCACACGATTACGTTTATGGTCAATTGAGAGCGAACGCGGCAGCCATCTTGCAGACAACTTTCTTAAACCCAACTGATGATTTAAAATCGAAACCACACTGTCATACGAAATGCCTATGGCATCAACAATCTCACGCACGTTTACTCTTCGATCGGCCAACACTATATCGTGAATTTTTTCGACATTTTCGGGTGTATTGACCTCAATTGGCCGTCCAGAACGTTCAGCGTCATTTGTACTTGTGCGACCATAACGAAAGTCAGTAAACCACTTTTTTACCATTGAAATCGATGGTGCAGAGTCCCCATAGTATTTATCAAACTTTTCGTTGCTTTGATTGACGGTCATTTTTGCAAAAAATAATGTTTAATGAGCACTCGAAATTCACTTTTTTCCATTTAAAAAAAAATGCACGAAGTTGTATGTTTCGAACAGCTATTAAATGCAGTGTTGCATTTCAAATAACTACGAGGGAAGTTCGAAAAGTCACGGACTTATTAATCCGCCGTACCGTTTGTTGTTAGTGAGTGTTGTTTCATACATAAATTAGCATCAATGCTACAGTTACAGCTAAAACGAAGACGAATTACGCAAATTGGGTTTCTGTTTTAAATTTATAGTAAATCCTTCAATTTTACTATAATTTTAAATTTGTACAATAATCGTGAACCTAGTGTAATGTACATTATTCATTATGTTTCCAAACAAACAAAGCAGATTAAAAACTCCCACAAAATCCACCCCCCAAAATTTCCCTTCAAATTTTTCTAAACAAATAACTTTTTCATTATCTTTCTAATACGGCCAACACAGATAGACACTATAATTTCACATTTTCCACATCACAGGACATTAGGACAATGTTTGCATAAAGCGATGATAACAAATTTATCCTGTGATTTGCTTTACTCGCAACATCTCGCTTCTCATAAGATATTACAGTGACAAATAACCAATAACGATTAATTTCGCCACAGCAGGTGGGATGATCGATGAATACAATATTAAGAACGGAATGGGGGGGGGGGGGGGGGTTCAATCACCTCAGCGGGACATCCACTAATAATATAATGTCCTAGTGCTGGGGGGAAGGCGAGGAGAATAAGAGCGGGCGTATTTGCAGATTTTATTATGGTATTAAAAAAAATGGAGAGAAACAACTCAGTTTGAATTATAAATGAAATAACAACAAAATAGCGAATAAATTGCTTTAATACTTATGTTTACATAACGACAGCTCCCAGGGGTTGAGAAATGGAAATTTTTAATAAAACTTTACGGATTGACAGTGATTTTAAAAGTATAAATTATATGGGATTTCCGTTAATTTAGTGTCAATAAAATACAAATGTTGTGTGAGGAAAATACAAATTAAGAATTTCGGAAACCATAGAAATGGAAATGGCATTTAGTTCATAAAAAATTTTCACCAAAACAAAATTATATAATCTATAGACCAACGAAATACAAACTGAAATAATATTTCGTAAATTGTAAGGGATGTATTTTAGGAGGACGAGGACAGAAAACTGTCACCATTTTGATTTTATCACAGCATTTAAATAGAGGGTTTTATGAGCGAGTAAGAATTTTTGAGACCTTTCTTGATCTGTAATTTTGTGACTATTCCAATATAGTGGTTTCGGCAAACTAGTCGCATATAAGGGGCCATCCATAAATGATGTCACACTCAAAGGGGGGGGGAGGGGGTGCAACTATCCGTGATAACTTGTGACATAGGGGGGGCGGAGGCTTACAGAAACATGTGATGTCACAATTTTATCAATTAATTTTGCTTAATAGTTTAAAAATTTGCAAAAGGAAAACTTCAAGTTTGCTGCAGAAGTTATGTGTGAAATTCGGAAAAAAATGAGCATCGATGGTTTCGATGTTGAAGCTTCTTACATTGATTCTTCTTGAAATTGAGGAGGTAGATCCGGTTTGGCACATGAATCATGTACAAAAGTCACAATATTTACTGCAAATCAGTAAATGTAACTCGCCAAATTGTTGTTCTGAACATCGAAGCAATCTTCGAAAGGTGTTACGTAACGGATTCTTACCTCCACCTATGAAAATTTCGAACGAGAATGGTCTTGAGGTTCATAGAACTCCGACACACGCTAATTCGTACATCATGCCACTTTTTCATCGACGAGCTGTGCCTCTAGAATTCAATGCTCCAGGTTTCAATAAGGTGAATAACAAAAATGTGACAGCCAAATTTATTAAATAAGGTGTTTAATTTTTGTTTTGGAATGCTTAGGAACGGAAAAGTTACAAATTTTACAATTGGTTAATTTTAGTTAAATTCTTTACTGTAGCTAAATTCAGAATTGTCTAAACTCTTTTCGATTTGTTTTTAGGTGCCATACGATTTGATGTGCCATTCCATCCAATCGCAGCTTTTGAGTCGTGCTTGTCAAACGTGCGGAGCTTATTTCGCCACACAATAATCTGCAATTTTGCACAAACGAGTTATCCACCAAAAATACCACGAAAGTGCCATTCGGGTACATCCTGTTACTATTTTGACTCGACGAGATTCAGAAGCGTTGTGTATTATTCGCAATCATACTGAAGAGGAAGATGTGGAGTGGATAGTTGTCGAAGAATTAGACCCGCGAGCCATTGATGAGTACAGAATCCCTAGCGCAACTATAGACACCTTCCCACCGATTGTAAATATAAGAACCTGGCTGACGTCACCCTGGACATCTTAGTTGTGATCTCAGTTTGTTCTCTGCGTACATTTGTTTCATATAATTTAATCGAAGATTATTTTTTGTTAAAATAAAATAGAGTATTTTATTCAATGTTTTGTTTACAGTGTTTTTTTAGGGGGCTCGTTTGAATGTGACATCATTTTAGACGGGGGGGTCGATCTCATGTGACAGCCCTTGACACAAGGGGGAGGGGTGAAAAATTGACTAATTTAGTGTGACATCATTTATGGATGGCCCCTAATGGTTTCGGCCAACTATAGTGCGTTCAGCTGGCTATTAGATTAAAATGTTCTCGGCTGACTATTCCCAAATAGCCATTTCGGCCGACTACTTCAATATAGCAACTTCGGTTGACTCTTCCCACATGCACACTGAATAATCAGTTTTATTTTGTTGTTTGGATGCAAATATAGTACACTTGTAGCCACATTAGGGTGTTTGTTTTTCGATTTTCATGGTTGCTCAAGCTTAATTGGAATGCTTATAGGGTAAAGTATTTTTGAGATTATTTTCACATTTTTCGGTCGCGCAAATCGAATTTCCCCCATAAATCGGGTATTCCGGACGATATTTGAATTTTACTTATAACTCCGTCAATAATCACGAATATCTTAGTTTGCAAGTCAACATTTTTAAAACGAAGCCTCCAAACTTTTATTGTAACGGGGTTTTCAATAAGAGCGCAACAAAAGTTTTTTTAAATAAAACAAAACCGGTTTTAGATACCAATGAAATTCTTTATTCCTGTGAAAGTACGTTCGATGCCATTATGTATGGAACTCGATTTCTTTTGCATGGCCACCACGGGCACGCTTGTAGAAGTCCAGACGCTGAACCCAATTTTCGACGGTTTTCAAGCATAAATCGGCCGATACTGCTGCAATTTCACGTTCGATATTCGTACGAAGTTCATCAATCGTCGCTGGCTTGTTGGCATAGACCATAGACTTGACTTAGCCCCACAGGAAATAATCTAACGGCGTCAAATCGCAGGACCGAGTCGGCCAATCGACTGGGCCATTTCGTGAGATAACACGTTCACCAAACTTGGTTTCCAATAAATTGATTGTGGCAATCGCTGTGTGGCTTGTGGCGCCGTCCTGTTGGAACCACATGTCCTCCAAGTCCATATTATCCAATTGGGGCTAAAAATATTCGGTTATCATTGAACGATAGCGATTCGCATTCACAGTAATGTGCCGGTCTTGATCATCACGGAAGAAGTACGGCCCAATGACGCCGCCGGCTCATAAACCGCACCAAACCGTAATTTTTTCGGGATGCAATTATGACTCATGGATTACGTGTGGATTGCTGTCTGACCAATAACGCATATTTTGCTTATTGACGAAGCCATTCAGCCAGAAATGAGCCTCATCGTTGAAGATGATTTTCCGATGAAAATCCGAATCATTTTCAAGTTGTTGCTCAGCCCAATTCACGAACATGCGACGCTTATGGTGGTCAAGCGGCTTCAGTTCTTGCGTCACTTTGATCTTGTAAGGATGTAGGCCAAGATCATTTCGTAAAATTCGCCACAACGACGTCACAGAGATGCCCAACGTTTGAGAGAGACACATTAGGGCTTTCTTGAACTGAAGCGTCAGCGGCAGCAATATTCTCGACACTACGGGCACTTCTTTGTCTCACTGGTACGGGAATATTTTGTACTGTGCTTGTGGATTCAAATTTTTCCACTAGAGGCTCAATTGCTGATCTGGTAGGACGATTATGACGACCATAAATTGGACGTAGCGCTCTTAAAGTTGAGGCCACTGACTCCAAATTTCGGTAGTAAATTTTAATAATTTCGACTCGTTGTTGGCTCGTATATCTTTCCATGATGAAATGGCAAACCTTACTGAAGAGAAATGTCAAAAGAGCGGGAGAAAATATAGCGTCGTTTGCTGTCCCTATCGATTTACTTTTGTAGCGTCTCTGTTGAAAAACCCTTTATATGAATAAACCACCAGTTTGGCAATGATTTTGCTCAACAAGGTACCATATATTGAATTTTTTCGTAAATTTTGGATAAAGTTTGTAAATAAAGTTTCATAACTTTTAAAAGTTCTACGAAACTTTAAAAAAAAAACAATGATGTACTTTAAAAGACAGATAAATTCCAAGCAATTTTGTAAAAAGAAATTTTGAATTTGCAGTTACTCTTCCAGAGTTATACCATTTAAAAGATTTTTACCCATTGTATGAAACTAATATTATAACCCTTTTGCCACTTTTGCATCGTATTTGCTTTAAACATTGAATTAATGAACACTTTCGCGTTTAGTTTTTATTTTTTCGCTCAATATATCAAAAATGCAAGTCTAATATGACTGAAATTTTGTTTTCATTTACGCAGAAATCGTCGAATTGAGATCTAAAATTACAAATAAATTTATTCAATTATAATATATAAATTCATACCTTTAAAACTCTAAACGAATATTTGGTTTTGCTTAAAAATCCTTTATGGGTGTACTTGCGATGCAGCTCTATGCAATGCAATAAATTCTGAAAATCGTTTTCAGAAGTTGTGACGTTGATGTAACAATTAGGCAAGGACACACCACGTTCTGCGACATCATTTACCACATGATATCGTTGAACTTTATGAAACTTTGGGTTTCTTTATTTTGAAGCATATATTCTCTTAAATCTGCTTTTAATACACGCTGAAAAATCTGTATTTTTGTTGTTGTTTGGATGTCAATATAACTTGTCTGTAGTTTGTAGCAAATATAGTATACTTGTGTACAAACACATTGTGTTTGCTATTCAATATTACATGATGGAGATAAACTGATTAATAGGTTATAATATATGTTTTTTTTTACCCAAATGTTCAAATGCTGCTGAAGAAAAAACCTGAGGGACAACAAGGGAACAAAAACGCAGCAGATCTTCAATTCATGAAAACAATGCTTGCAAACATATATATGGATTCTGCAGTATGTTGGTGTTTTTTTCTGCATGTAATTCTTTGTCGTTACTTAACACATGCAGATTTGTGCATTGATGCAATTTTTAAAGCAAATCCGATGCAAAAATGGCGGACAGTTTATAATATTATTAGTTTCATATTATGGGTAAAATGTTTTAAAATGGAACAGGAATTGCAAATGCAAAATTACAACATTGCGAAATTTTAAAAGATATAAGGTGTTAGTTAGTACCACAATATTTATCCTAAATTTACGAAAAAGTGTAATACAAGGTGGCGCAAAAGTAATCCTCCTATCAGAAAATAATATAAATTTTGCGATTGGCCCCTAACGTCAGTTCTGTTTTGACATTTGTGTAGTAAACACATGCGAAATACATGTTAATAAACAATGTTACGCTACACTGCTCCAGAACGCGGAATATTGCTGTCTATTTATTTGACCAATAATCGGTCGGTGACTTTGGCACAACGTGAATTTCGTCGCAGATTTCCTGGCCGTCCAACGCCTACTGGTGAAACACTGCGACGTCTAGCCGCTCGCCTCGAAGAGACTGGCACAACACGAGATGCTGCCAGGCGTGGCAGACCCCGGAGTAGCCGTTCTGCAGAGAATATTGCTGCTGTAGCCGAGGATGTCATGGAAGCGCCGTCGACATCGACCAGACGACGTGCCACGCAAATGGGTATCAGTCGACGGTCTTTACAGCGAATTTTGGTACAAGATTTGAAGATGTTTCCGTACAAAGTCCAGACGGTGCATCAACTGTTAGCTGCTGACCGCCAATCGCGTCTAACATACGCTCAAGCCATCCATAATCACCACCAAGAGGAAGATGATTTTTCATCAAAAATAATCATGAGTGATGAGGCCCATTTCCATCTTAGCGGGTACGTAAATAAGCAAAATTTACGCTTCTGGGGCACTGAAAATCCGCGTGTAACCCACGAAGAGCCATTACACCCGCTCAAAGTCACTGTATGGTGTGCTGTTTTCGCTGGAGGAGTCAAAATGCCATAAAAAGGGCTCAAATGACAATCAACTGTTGCGGCGGCCATTTACATGACATCATATTCTCGACTTGATGTAAAAAAAATTAAAAGACCAAATAAAAATAATCCAGAAAAAGAATCAGTTTTTAATTTTTTTTTTAATTACAGCCAAAAAACATCGGAAGTTTACTTTTGCGCCACCTTGTACATGGTATCTTATTGAGCAAAATCATTGCCAAAAGTAATGCATATACAATAAATGTTTGAACGTTTCGCTTTAACAATTTTGACTTACAAACCGAAGTTGAAGTAAAGAGTTTTAAGTAAAATTCCCAAATTTTTCGGCGAAATTCGACTTGCGCTTACGGATTTGCTTTAAAAATTGAATTTGTGAACAGATTCGCGTTTATTCGCCCAAGATATCAAAAACGGCAAGTCCAATATGACTTTCTATCTCTAAACCTTTTCCGAAAAATATGAAAAAAATCTCAAAAACACCTTACACTATAAGCTTTCAAAAAAAGCTTAAGCAAAAACAAATATTTTTGATGGGACACCCTAGGCTACATACATTGTGTTTGCTTCTAATATTACATGTTGGACACACAATGATTAATATGTTATAATATATAATTTTTGCGACCCAAATATGGATTTTTTTGTTCCAAACAGCTGAAAACATAAACGTGGCATGCAGCAAAAAAAGGGGGCAACTATGAATCAAAAACCAGCAGATCTTCAATTCATGAAAACAATGCTTGCATGTGCGTATATGGATGTTCTAAAAATATACATGGCTCCTGCTTAATGTTACAGGGCCCTTTTTTCCAGCGTGTACCGGCTTCGAATAATAATATCTGTTTATGCACGTTCACGTGAGCAACATTTGCTCCTACTAACATTCACGCGTGACTCACGTGATTTACGACAATCACGCAGAAATTACTGACAAAAATTAAACGGGAATTTTTCATTAACCATATGATTTATTTTCAAACCAATATTAAAACATATATCCAAAACAATAATTGGCAATAGTATGTTGCGAAGTATAATAAATAGGATCAGATTCAAGTATTAGATACTACTGCACTTAAATACAAATTGAGAGCGCACAATAGGTCGAATCAGCGGCTTAAGTGTATGTCTACGGATATGGGAAGGAGCAGAGGGTCACTTTTCTATCTTCCAAATACATATTCATTGTCCGACGGTGGTGTAATGGTAGTGTGCGCGGCTCTCGTTCATGAGAACGTGGCTTCAATCCCTGCTCTGACCACCTTAAATTTCTTTCGACGGCGGACACCTCGCTGAGTGACGGCGACACTATCGAGTATTTAGCCATAAAAAAGTTTCTCAAAATACCGGTCGGAACCGATGTAAATCTGTAGGACCCAATCAGTGAGTGTAAAACTAGAACGCGCACAGCTCACTGATTGTGAGAAGCTCTCCCTAATTCCTTCAGGGGATGTCACGGGAAACCGTTTACTTTTTTTGAAATACATACCTTTAAGTTAAATTGAGTGTCCTTTTTAATAAATTTAAAATATAAACTCAGACTTTTTATATACACGCTGAAAAATAACGGCCTCTCTAACATATTCTCCCAAACATATTCTACAGGAGCCATGTATCAGTTTGGAATACACTTCCAACATTAATATGTTTGCAAGTCCCAAACTCACTTGTGTTTAAATGTAAACAACAACATGTTTACTGGCAAACATGTATGATTTTACGTGGACACATATGCGTGTTTGCCCCCAAACATAATAATATTAAAAAATGAATTATTCTTTGATTTCAATATATATATATGTATTATTTATTATAATTAATTTTATCAATATAAACCCACAATTTATAAATAATTATTTATAATTATTTATTAATTATAATTAATACAAAAAATTAAAAGATTTAAAACGGCCTTTTTTACATTTAGGTGCACTGAATGCATTATTTGTTTTTTTTTAATGAAATGAGAATCTGCTGCTCTTTTGCTTCTCCTTTCTTTATTGTATTTCACGTTTTTGTTTTGGGAAGGTTTCAGCTATGCGTTGGTTACCACAAGGAATATATTTATATACAAATCTAGTTCACGCAAGCCAAGCATTTATTTCACAAATGGTCCGAAGTTCGGATTTTCTCAGTAAAGGCTCGGACAGTTTCTTTCCTCACAATCGTTTCTCACCTTGGTAGCACACATACATATATTCGAAACACATCCATAAAAACCAAACCAACATTAGAAACCATTTAAGCGTCCGAGCCTTCGTTTATTCCTTTTCATTGACCAAGCGCTTTTGATATCCTCTGCCCGATGAACCATTGACGACTAAACACATGAAACTAAAACGCAATAAATCAGCAAAAATAAGCAACACTGACTTCATCTTCAATTTGCACGCCCATTCAGGAATATTTATGAATCACTCACTCGTTGCCCCTCTTTTATTCTCTTGCTCTCGAGAGAGCATAAAAAATGCAACAAACACAGCTCTATTTGTATCACAAACACAGATATATTTGAGTCGCAAACACATATGTTATAACATATTAATCATTGTGTCTCGAACATGTAATATTGAATAGCAAACATAATGTATTTGGACACAAGTATATTATATTTGCGACAAGCTCCAAATACATGTTATATTTGCATCCAAACAACAAAAAACGACATATTTTTCAGCGTGTATTAACCAAGATCGGTGTGCGGGATTAAAACGACTATTTGACTTCGGTTAACCGGTTCAACTTCTATTAAATATCCTTAAAAATGTATTTATATGATTATTGATTTATACGATTTATATTTATATGATTTTCGAAATATAATGAAATTTTTGAATTAAGTAACATGATTTCTACTTCAAACATGATCCTAAGTATGATTTTCAACGAATTTATTTCAAATTTCAGAGTAATTTTTTTAGTAAGAAGTAACAGCCTGTTTCTCTATCTCGAACGAAAAGTTAAGCGAACGAGAATCAGTCACTCACGTTCGACTCAAATTGGGTTCCTCTAAGTCGAAATGTTCTCTTCCACCTGACACCAGATTCGAAATGGAAAAAAAAAATTTGTACTGAAAAGCATTGAAAATGTTTAGGCATTCGTTCGACTTGAAACGACAAGATTGTGGAACCCTAATCAACTTTTTTTCGTCTAGAACACGAAAGAAAGATTTCGTTCGAGGGAGAGAAACAGGCTGTAAATAAACTTTTGAAATTTCATAATCCAAGTACTTTAAAACATGTTTTAAACTGAATACGATGTTCATGCATAAAAAGCTCGTTCAATGTTGAATATGATTTTCAAATTTAAATGAGTTTAATCTAAATAAAATTTTTAAATATTATATTAAACACGCATACCAAATTGAAATATGATTTAAATTTTAATTGAAAATTTGAACGTTATTATCAAATTTAAATGTAGGTATGGAATATTGTACATGCATAATTTAATTTAAAAAAAAAACATATTCAAGAACCCTCAACATATTGCAGGAACCATGTACGTGTTTGCAAGCATTATTTTCATAAATTGAAGATTTACTGCATGTTTGTTTCTCACGTTTTTGCTTCTATCTGTTTTCAACAAACAAATCCCCATTTCGGTCTCAAACACATATATTGTAACCTATTAATCATGGTGTCGCAAGCATGTAATATTGAATAGCAAAGACAATATGTTGGGACACAAGTATAATACATTTGCGAAAAGCTACAAACACCTTATATTTGCATCCAAACAACAAAAAGGGACAAATATTTTTCAGCGTGTAAGTGTAGTCGCTCGGGTGATATACGTTTCGGTGTATATCTAACAGGATTAGATAGCAGGATGGCAGGATATATGTTTTTGCTAACTCCTAGTGCCACCTACTATAGTTATTGTTGGTTAAAAATTAAAAAAAAAGGAAACTGATTTACAAATACCAGTATTTATGGTCGTAAGTGAATTGAATTTTCCCTTTTTCAAACCCGAGCAAAATCTAAAAATTCCATTGCGGTTTTCCAGCTATAACCATATTGGTATCTGTTATCTTGGGTAGTACTTTTACTACCTTTATAATTTTTGTTATTGACTGTACTAAATAATAAGGGTTGACTGACTTGACCACTTGGGGCTTTTCCTCTCTGTCACTAAGTGTGTGGAAGGAGTGAGGGAGTCCTTTTAACAAGCTTAACGATATCGTTATTCTCGTATGTGTGTGTGGCTAAGTGCGTTCGCATCTGTGTGGTTCATAAATTTTTGGGGACAAATATGGATGCTGCCTCAGCATATAATCGCAAAATTGAACCCGAGTAAGAGTGCAGACAAACACACGACAACATCATGTGTAGGGAGGGAGGGAAAAAACAAGATATGAAGGATACACATAAAAATCTATATAACGATATGAGGACACAGGATTCATAAACGCCATGACATGAGCAAAAGCAGCAGGAGTGGACAAACACATGAACCCACAGAGAGTTAGTTACTTTCAGGGACAGCAAATATGGCGTCACAATATGGCAAACACATGACAAATGGATACAGTTTTCATATATTCTATATATTGGTGGAGTGAGTTAAGGACAAGGATGTGTGTTTATGTGATGCAGAAGGGGGTCTTGCCATAAAGTTAGGACAATTGAAAAAGGACACACTCGCAGCTACCTACTCCACCTCTGCACGACAATAAGACTAATGTTTATTACAAAACTAGAGAGAGATGGAGAAAATTGTAACGAAAAATGGATGGAAAGCAAAAAATTGTTTAAAGGATGACCATTATTAAAAATGTCACATAAAGTTTGTTTTTAATTTGATTGCTTTCAGTTTTTTCATTCCGTTTTTTGTTTTGTACTCCTGTCTTTCTTTGCCGACCAACCAAAAAGGACATTCAAAAAAGGACACTCAATGAGTATCAAAATAAGCTAAGTGAACAACTCAGCAGCTGGGAAGAAGGCAAAGAGAAATGAGCTGAGACAAAAAAAATAATAATTAGGCACAATGACAATTAACATTTTCGTAATTTTTTTGTTGTTGCCAAATGCATTAAAATACTTACGTACGTACGTATCTCTACTTAAAACGAATCTTAAAAAAATAATAAACAAAATAGAAATAATTTAACAACTTTTTTGTGTCCTTCTTCCCACTGCTAGGAACAATACAAAAAGGACATTTGCCTTCAAAATGTAGGCATAGGGGGACAAATAGTATGAGTATGAAATGGCAAGCGAAATGAAAAAAAAAACTAATAAGAAGAACTTATGCAAATGAAAATTAATTTAATCCACAGGATATTTTCATTTTAATTTAATTGCACGGACACTGACTACGTGAGCGACAGCTTACAAATGGCTACTACTTTGAATAGAAAAAATAAGAATGGCATGCGATAATTATGGAAAGAACTTTTGATTAACCCACTAAGGAAATCTTTATGAAATTAGCATGTAAGGACACTATAAACATAGGTTGTCTGAAATCCAGTTTTATATTTTTTGATTTTACAAGGAAAATGGATTTTTTACGACTTAGAAACAACTTGTTCGATGGGGTTATAATCACGACTTTGCTGCTCTCCGTTCAAACTAAACGGTGTTTCAGTAACATTGCACTTTTTAAATTTAGTGTAATTTTTTTTTTGTGCAAGTGGCAACTCTGAAATTCCGCAGCTGTTACATATTTTTATTCCGATTATTAAGACAGGAGCGTTTTACGAAAGAACAAAGCGTTAAAATGGTGAAAACTTATTACAAAAATTTGGAAAGTTATGCTGAGACTACTCGCAAACTTCGACGAATTTTCAGTCGATAAAGTGGTGGTGCAATGGTTAGTGTGCGCGGCTCTTGTACATGAGATCCTGGATTCGAACCCTGCTCTGACCACCTAAAATTTCTTTCGGCGGCGGTCACCTCGCATAGTGACGGCGACACTATCAAGTATATAGTCATGAAAAAGCTTCTCAAAATACCGTTCGGAATCGGTGTAAAACTGTAGGTCCCAATCAGTGAGTGAAAACTGGAAAGCGCACAGCTCAGTGATTGTGAGAAGTTCTCCCCGGTCCCTTCATGGGATGTAATGGGAAACCATTTATTTTTTTAAAGTGCACCTAATGCGTCAACCATTCGAAGGGAGGTCAACAAATTAGACGAAACTCTCGGCCTCTTGAAAACATTGGTGCTGTAAACGAGAGTGTCGTCGAAAACCCGAAAACATTGATTCGGCATCGTTCTCTAAACAAATGACTTTCCGTTACATCCCTCGAATGGATTAGCGAGAGCTTCTCACAAACCAGTGAGCTGTGCGCGTTCTAGTTTTACACTAACTGATTGGGACCTACAGCTGTACACCGGTTCCGTACGGTATTATGAGAAGCATTTTCATGGCTCGATACTGATAGTGTCGCCGTCACTAAGCGAGGTGATCGCCGTCGAAAGAAATTTAAGGTGGTCAGAGCAAGGACCGAGCATACGTTCTCATGCACAAGCGCCGCGGATACTACCATTGCAACACCGACGAATCCACGGCATCGTTCTCAACAACTTCAAATTTGACAATGCACTATGCAGCGAATTTTGATAAAGACCTCCACCTTCATTTAGCTTACTCAGGACCTCAAACCAGCAGACCATGGAAAGCGCCGGCAATTCGTTCAATGGGTACTGGAGCAAAGGGAAGTCAATGCCAATTTTTTCAAAAAAAAAATTATCTTCTCTGATGAAGCTCATTTCCATCTGAATAGCTTCGTGAATACACAACATTATCAAATTTTGGGCTCAGAAAATCCTCATGCAATCCATGAGAAACAACTGCACCCGCTTCGACCAACTGTCTGGTGCGATTACATTTTTGAAGATGAGGCCGAAACTGCAGTGACTGGGAACGGCGTTCGTTATAGGAACATAACAACAGAGTTCTTGTGGCCTCAACTGGACGGCATGTATTTGAGCGACATGTGGTTTCAGCAAGACGGCTCCACCTACCACACCGCCCATGAAACAATCGATTTATTGCAGCAACGATTTCCAGAACAAATTATCTCAAGAAAATCTTATGTCAACTGGACACCAAGAGCATGCGATTTAACGCCGTGCGATTTCTTTCTTTGGGATTTTGTGAAATGTCGGGTTTATGCGAATAAACCAGAAACAATTCCTGAGCTCAAATCGGAGATCCAACGCATAATCGGTGAGATACAGCCACATCTCTGTCAAAAAGTCATGGAAAATTTCATGAAAATTGTAATGGCCTGTCATCAGAGCCGTGGAGGCCATTTGACGGATATTTTATTCCATACTTAATCGGAACATGTCTTCTTTACAATACAATAAAAAAAATCACAACAATCTCAAAAAATACATGTATTTATTTTAAAATGAAAAAGTGCATTCTTGCTGAGACACCTTTTAATATTAATGATTGTCTTATTCTAGACGAAAATTATTGGAACCGAAAAGAGGTTCTACACAACCCAGCAACCGAGTTTGCGTCTCTTCAAAATCAGTTTAATTGACATCAAACTCTTTGTGCGTAGAATCCGCAGGAAAGATTGGCTGCAACTCGAGTATGAAAATAAGACACGGGATGTACAATCTAATTGACGTACTACTGCGACATTATTTATTAAAAATTCTTCATTAAACCTACGAAGTTTTCGTAAATTTCATAGATATTATTAACAACGTGCATAAACAGATTACGAATTAACGAAACTCATTTAGGTCCTCGTAGTAGGGACATACAGTAGTGGACTAAAGTGGATACAAGTTTTGGGTACAAGAATGTGATTAATTTCTGAAAAACGCATAACAACTGAACAACTGAAGACTGGAAACGAGTGATTTGGTCGGATGAAACAAAAGTTCATCGTTTCCTATCACGAAATGTGACCGTCGGTGGTGCAACGGTTATTGTGCGAAGCTGTTGTGCGAGAGAACATGGATTAGATCCCCGCTCTGACCACCTTACACTTCTTTCGACGACACTATCGAGTAATAAGCCACGAAATTATATCTCAAAAAACTGTTCGGAACCGGTGATAAACTGTAGGTCCCAATCAGTGAGTTAAAACTGAAAAGCGCACAGCTCAGTGATTGTGAGACGATATCCCTTCATGGGATGTAATGGGAAAATATTTATTTTATATTTAATCTGAAACCATTTAGCGACACCATGTCATGCAAACAGCGAAGCAGCATGGTTGTAATGTAAAGGTATGGTGATGTTTCACTTAGTGGGGTATTGATCCTCTGGTGAAACTAAAAGGAATTATGAATAAGCAATACTACCTGCAAAAGAAATAATTTCTCTACAAGATGGGGGATCCAAAATACATTGATAAAGCTGCTCAAAGCCCCGATTTGAAGCTGATCCAGAGTTTGTGGGCAATTTTGAAAGGAAGACTCTCCCCATATGAACGAGCACCGACCAACATAGGTGATCATTGGTTAAGACTTTCGGCGGAATGGGCTAATATTCCACCTAACATTTTTAAAATTCTCGTGAAAAGCATGCCTAAAAAAATGTGTTTTAAGTAACAAACGACGTTGGACGAAATACTAACGACAAAAGAATTGCGAAACATTAAATTTTGGGCAATACTGGATAAAAGCGGTCATAATTTACAATATATATTTTTTTTATTAAATTCTTAATGAAATAGTGTACAGTATTTTCCGTCGGCATTGCAATGGTTAGTGTGCGCGGTTCTTGTACATGAGAACTTGGGTTCGATCCGTGCTCAGACCACCTTATAGTTCTTCTGACGACGGTCACCTCGCTTAGTGATGGCGACACTATCGAGTATTTATCCTTGAAAACGCTTCTCAAAATACCGTTCAGAACCGGTGTAAAAATGTAGGTCCCAATCAGTAAGTGTAAAACTAGAAAGCCCACATTTCTCTCTCCAATCCCTTCATGGAATGTTATGGGACACCATTTTTTGACGTAGAATACGTCTTACCTTACGGTATGAGGAGTCATGTCAGGTTTTTATTGTTGTAATCTTTATTTCATTGAATTTGAGGAAACGGCTAGATGAATTTTTTTAAAATTTGTTTTGTAGGTAAATGAAGATGTTATCTTTCGTTTGATATACATTTCATATTGGTTGATATATTTCTAGTATTTTAATTTCTCAAATGAAAATTGTTTAAACACATACACTCAAACATATGTGTGGTGTTTGGTTGAGTGTTTTTGGTTGCTCAACATTGCTTAGGAACATGTATCTAGTAAAAAGTGAAACAAACAGTAAGCTAACGTAATAAAGCTTTTTTGCGAAAGCTTCAATAAAGCTGTTGTAACATTAATTTTGAATTGTAAAGCGTAAAGCTTTCACACAACGCTCGAATGCTAATGCGAAGACTCGATAAGGTAAACCTTTTTTAATATTAGGGCGGCCCTCTCAACATTCGCAGAACTTATTTCAATAAAAATATTAATTAAAATACATAAATTAAATTAAGTTTAAAAAAATTGAACATAATTTTATTTTTTTAAACGGACTTGAATCAAATGCCGTTGGTAAATATAAAAATTACAGCCGACAGTTGTCCGAGGCCTTCGGCCACGGACTGTCCCTGCAGGCTGTGTCAGAGACACGGCCATTAAGTTTAACGTAGAATACGCCATCCGATAAGACAGAAAACATATATAACAATAAATGATAAATAATATAAGCAAATGAATTTATTGTTATATATGTTTTCTGTCTTATCGGATGGCGTATTCTACGTTAAACTTAATGGCCGTGTCTCTGACACAGCCTGCAGGGACAGTCCGTGGCCGAAGGCCTCGGACAACTGTCTGCTGTAATTTTTTTTTAATTAGGGTTTTATTGAAGAGGAATGTTTGTTTAAAATATAACTGTTCCTCAGGGATGATTTTTATTTATTCGGCCTTTTCATTGGTACTTTTTAATTTTATTATTCATGCTCGTGGTCATTCTCTGACTCTATTAATAGAGAAATAATTTTCAAAAAGGAGTACTGCAAATGTATTCCTATGATTCCTGGCAAACCGTATAGCTATTTCAGATCTAGCCACAGACCTTCATCACCGGTTGTTCGGAATGATGCTTTGAAAAAGTCAGGAAACTAAACACAAACGAAATCGTCTTTTGAATTGAGAATTCACCATTATGCAAGTATTCGAAAAATATCTGAAGCAAACCACACAAGAAAAACATTTGCAGAAACCTTTGAAAACTATATCTCTATTAATAGAGATATAGAATGGCTTCGAGCTTGGAAAATATAATTATAAGAAATTTCGAAAAATCTTGAATTAATGTATCACATTTACTCCACTACTGTAGATCCTGTAACAACATTGAACACACTCAATCCCATAGCATAAGTAGAATTGAACATACCCTATTATTACCGCATTGTTTATGAAAGCTGACACCTGTTACGTTAGTTTGTAAAAGAAATAGAAAATTGTTCCCACTTTCACCATGGAGTGGTCACATAATGAAAACCATATCGCTCTTATAGCGATTTAAAAGTGTGAAATGAAAAAATGCGACATTTTCTTACCGCTCCGCCCGGTCGGGATTTGGCCCATGTTCTTCTACCTGCGCATAAAACTGTTTGAGGAGACTGGAAATGTCAAAGAACGTCATCGGTCGGACGTCCACGCGCAGTTGAAACGGCGCAAGTTACCAAAGCAATCAAATCAAGAATTCAGCGAAATCCACTCCGAAAACAGAAAATCTTGGCCAGTGAGATAGATGCATATCAAGCAAAAGTCCGGGAGTTAAATTATTAAAACCGATGTGGGGCTAGCAAACGCCACACCGCACATTTGTTAACTGCAGCTTTAAAAAAAATATATATATATAATTGCAAACGTCTTTTGCTGAAGCACGCTGTTGAAAGGCACAGAAAAATCTTGGTCACCAACGAAACAATTTTTACATTTTTTTTAACAAGATGATAAAGCAAACTGATAGAGTGTGCACGTTGAAAAATTTGTCTTTTTTGTTGTTTGGATGAAAATATAACGTGTGTGTAGCTTATCGCAAATACAGTATACTTGTGTCCAAACACATAGTGTTTGCTATTCAGTATACCATGTTTGGGACACAACGACTAATAGGTAATAATTTATGTATTTGTGACCCAAATGTGGTTTTGTTTGTTGAAAACTTCAGAAAACAATAACGTGAAGGACAATAAAGACTCAAAAAGCAGCAGATCTTCAATTCACGAAAATAATGATTGCAAACATCTACATGGTTCCTGCAATATATTTCTGGGGCCGTTATTTTTCAGCATGTATTGCACGGTTATCTAAGGAAGCTTCTGCACTGATCCCACGGATCGCAAAGGCTCCATCACCCAGCTTCAGATATGGTTTGGTGGGGTGTCTCTTACGATGGGGTCAAATACTAGCATTTCTGCGAATAAGGGGTCAAAACATCGGCCAAAGTTTACCAATAAACCATTTTGAAATCTGGCATAAAGCCACTTACTCATTCCCAGCCATAGACATTCCAGCAGGATTCTGCGCCGGCCCATATGGCTAAAACGTACCAGATCTGACATCAAAACAATTTGCCAGCTTTCACCTTCTTTGAAGAATGACACTCGGGCAGCTCTGAGTTGAACCCACTGGATTACAAATTGTGGACAGTTTTAGAGGACATAGTTTGCCACAAAAGATACCCCAACATTGATTCTCTTAAGACTACTTTGATTCGTGCTCTGCACCCTTTTTCAATCGACGAGGTGCGTGATTAACTAGTGCGACTTAAGACGTGCGTGAAGGCCAAAGGCGGACATTGCGAATGAGTATTTGATTTTTGTTGTTTTTTGTGTTGGTTAGTGTGCGCGGCTCTTGTACATGAGATCCTGGGTTCGAACCCGGCTCTGACCACCTTCAAAAAAAATTTCTTTCGGCGGCGGTCACCTCGCATAGTGACGGCGACACTATCGAGTATCTAGCCATGAAAAAGCTTCTCAAATTACCGTTCGGAATCGGTGTAAAACTGTAGGTCCCAATTAGTGAGTGAAAACTGGAAAGCGCACAGCTCAGTGATTGTGAGAAGTTCTCCCCAGTCCCTTCATGGGATGTAATGAGAAACCATTTATTTTTATTTATTTGATTTTTGTATACAATATACCGGGTTTTTTAATAAGACCGCTACAAAAGTTTTTTTAAATAAAACAAAACCGGTTTTAGATACCAATGAAAGTACGTTCGATGCCATTATGTATGGAACTCGATTTCTTTTGCATGGCCACCACGGGCACATTTGCAGAAGTCCAGACGCTGAACCCAATTTTCGACGGTTTTCAAGCATAAATCGGCCGATACTGCTGCAATTTCACGTTCGATATTCGTACGAAGTTCATCAACCGTAGCTGGCTTGTTGGCATAGACCATGGACTTGACGTAGCCCCACAGGAAATAATCTAGCGGCCTCAAATCGCACGACCGAGGCGGCCAATCGACTGGGCCATTTGGTGAGATAACACGTTCACCAAACTTGGTTTCCAATAAATTGATTGTGGCATTCGCTGTGTGGCTTGTGGCGCCGTCCTGTTGGAACCACATGTCCTCCAAGTCCATATTATCCAATTGGGGCCAACAATATTCGGTTATCATTGAACTGTAGCGATTCGCATTCACAGTAATGTGCCGGTCTTGATCATCACGGAAGAAGTACGGCCCAATGACGCCGCCGGCCCATAAACCGCACCAAACCGTAATTTTTTCGGGATGCAATGATGACTCTTGGATTACGTGTGGATTGCTGTCTGACCAATAACGCATATTTTGCTTATTGATGAAGCCATTCAGCCAGAATTGAGCCTCATCGCTGATTGTTGAGGCCTCTTAAAGTTGGCGTCTTAAAGTTGAGGCCACTGACTCCAAATTTCGGTAGTAAATTTTAATAATTTCGACTCGTTGTTGGCTCGTATATATTTCCATGATGAAATGGCAAACTTTACTGAAGAGAAATGTCAAAAGACCGGGAAAAAATATGGCGTCGTTTGCTGTCCCTATCGATTTACTTTTGTAGCGTCTCTGTTGAAAAACCCTATATATCAAAACAGTCATTATTTTTAATTTTACAGCATAAAATGGTATTACAGTATTTATGTGCCTACTGCACGCTGAAAAATTTTTTTTTTTTTTTGTTTTGATGCAAATATAAAGTGTTTGTAGCTTGCTGCAAATATAGTATACTTGTGTCCAAACACAATGTGTTTGCTTTTCAATATTACTGGTTTAAGGCAAAAAGATTAATGGGATATAATATATGTTTTTGTGACCCAAATGTGTCGTTGTTTGTTGTTGAAAACTACCGGAAAGAAAAACGGTATAGACAACATAGAAACAATATATACATGTTTCCTACAATATTTTGCTGGGACAGTTGGATTTTCTGTTTGTAATATTGATTGCATACACAATGTGTTTGGACACAAGTATACTATATTTGCAACAAGCATACAAACACTTTACATTTGCATCCAAACAACAAGAAAATACTGATATTTCAAAGTGTAGAATCTCTGAGAATGTTTCCTAAACTCCACGAAATGTTTCTTTGGATGAAAACTAATGAATGAAGTCATTTAATCTCCGAATGGTTTCATAATATGTATGAAGCCAATTTTCGTGTGTAAATGACCAGTATGCCAAACAGACGCAAATGGCATGGCTGTACACGCTGAAAAAAACGGTCCCAGTAATATTATGGAAGCACCAGGTATATGTTTGGAAGATCCATAGACTTACTTACTTAGATCTGGCGCTTTCCTTGTTGTGTCACTTTGTGTTTTCAAAGCCATGTTTGGGCGACAAAAAGATATATACTTATATAATGTATAAATCATTGTGTCTCTAAGATGTAATATTGAATAGCAAACACAATGTGTTTGGACCCAATATATATTATATTCGTGGCAAGCTACAAAACGTTATATTTGCATCCAAACAGCAACAAAAATATGTATTTTTTGCGTGTAAAGTTCCAGACAGCAGACATGAGTCTGTTGGTGAACCGGATTATATGACATTTTGTCGAAATTAAACCAGACTGAAAATGCCAGAAAATAGAAATGAATTGATTCAATATGGCATTGTTGCCAACTAATTAAGGCAATCACATGCATTTATAGTACGTGATTAAAATCGGATAAATTTCTCTACCATCATCCTTATAGTAAGAAAGTTTAGTGAATTCGAGAGCTAATGTAAGTAATCATTAATAAAGGGTACATGACCACTCGCTCAATAATAAAGTAGAAGTTAATGGGTTAATTGACCTCCTTGAATTGCAGGAGTAAAAGGACAATTGTCTTGGGTTATAATTTATTGTTAAAAAGTTCTAATTATCTACATGTGTCCGTTTTATTGTCATTCAACAGACAAATATTTCTCAATAGCATGCGTTTTCACTTTCTGTACCATATAAGAATGGTAATATATGGAAGAGTGGAACTAGGATGTCCTTATGATGTCATGTTGGACGTTTTTAGAAAAACTTAAAATATAGTGTGAGTAGTAGCGTCTCAGAAAACCGATCGGACATTCGATCCCATTTAAATTCTATACTTTTCTACAACTGACACAGACTGTAAACATTATCTTAATTGTAAAGCGTCAATTTTAACATACATGTACCCTAGCATTTTAAGCCTTCGTATACGAAGTCTTAGTTATTAATTTATACTATAATTAATTTCCTACAAAAATATACATCATTTATCGTCATCTCCCGAGAAGTCTCAATTAACTAATTAACGAAATGGGTGTGATTTTTATGAAAATTAAGTGAAATTAAACCACCCAATTAAACCACCCGCTTGTTTCCTTCATTTCCTGTTCATTTTTTAGACAATAAAAATAATTACTTTTATTTCCCCTTTGTGACTGTGGCCTAATTTCTATACGAACTTAAGTGAAATCTTAGGAAAAAAATGTTGACGAAGGGTAATTAAGAAATAACTGCGCAATTAAATAAGACAATTTTTTCTATAATTAGTTATGTAAAAAAAGGAATGTAAAAAAAAGATAAAATTTAATTACCCATAAAATCTGTGAGGAAGAGGTTAAATTGAAAAAAAAAAACTAATTCATTTGAAATTTAATATAGTTTTTTCAACAGGGAATTCCAAATGCAAATCAACAAAACAATACCACATTTTTTATTCTAATGAAATTTCACATAATTATTCCATACAACGATTCCCTTAAAAGATTCTATGAATTTCTTCATTAGTATCAATAGAAATCGCAAATTCTCTGAGCAGCAACTCCTAACAGTATAAAATATAATGCAAAAAGAACCGAGTGGATCAGCTTCTGTGAACCTATACATGAAGTGAATGACGCAGTAGTATTATCTAAGAACCCCTAATATTTGGGTTTCATTCGTCGAACGGATGAGTCATGGTAATGGAGCTGAGGCATTTGATGTCCTTATGCAGACTCACGAGCCGATTTGAAAAAATATCGAAAGCGGTACTGGAAGTAGGCCAGTGGATGAGACAAATTTGTTTTTGATAACACATAGATTTAAGCCCTTTAAATCGTCAGATCCACAAGGGATATTGAGGGGTATGCTGCAAAAGTATTTCAGTTTTATCACCCTGTACATTTTGGGCATCAACAGGTCTTGCCCCTGACCATCCTTTGTTCCAGATAAGTGCACGCTGAAAAATCTATCTTTTGTCTGTTTGGATGCAAATATAAGGTGTGTATGGACCTTGTCGCAAATATACGATACTTGTCTCCAAACACATCATGTTTGTTATTCAATATTACATGTTTGAGACACAATGATTAATATATTATAATAAATGTGTTTCTGGTCCCAACACAGCTTTGCCTGTGATACAATTACGGCTGTGTTTGGTGCACTGTTTCCTTATGTTTTTTTTGTCGGAATACTCTGTCTGATTGTTCTCAGAATAAGTTAATGGTATTGCAAGTGTATAATTGTACACGCTGAAAATGTGTATTTTATTGTTGTTTGGATGCAAATGCAACGTGTGTTTGGCGCTTGCCGCAAGAATAGTATACTTGTGTCCAAACACATAGCATTTGCTATTCAATATTACATGTTGGAGACACAATGATTAGTGATCCAAATACCACTTTGCTTGTTATACAAATACAGCTGTGTTTGGCGCACTGTTTCCTTAATTTCCACAAAGAAAGAGTATTCGCAGCCAATTAATGATACTGCAAGTTTATAACCGTATTTTTGCAATATTATTTCAGTTAATGATTCATAACTACTCCTGGATGCGTATGCAAATGATCAGAGTCTTTCTTATGTTGGGTGATCTGTTTCGTTTTAGTTTCATGTATTCAATTGGCAATCGTTGGTTTGAGAGGAAACACACGAATGCTTCGACGTAAGTAAATGGATATTTGGGATGAAACACAGTCCAGGTAACGTAAGCATCTTTGTAAAAAGCAAATGGTTTCCAATTACAGCCCATGAATGGACTGGGGAGAGCTTCCCACAATCAAAGAGCTGTGCGCTTTCTAATTGTATGCTCGCTGACTGGGACCTACTGTTTTATACCGGTTCCGAATGGTACTTTTGAGAAGCGTTTTCATAGCCAAGTACTCGATAGTGTCACCGACCGAAACCCATCTTTGTAAGTAACCACGCTAATATTTGCATTTAAATATAAGTGAGTTTAAGACTTACAAATATATGAATATTTGGAGTGTGCTTCAAACATATCAACACATCAACTCAAAATTTTTAAATTTTCACTTTTTGCAGGAAGACAATATATCTTCTCACTGTAAGCATCGTACATCATTTTCTCTACACTTACGCAAAAAAAAAAACGCGGTTGCATCCCTCTTTGTGATATAAGATATTAAAACAAAAAACTGTGGCCGTCGGTGGTGCGCGGCTCTTGTGCATGAGAACGTGGGTTAGATCCCTGCTCTGACCGCCTTAAATTTCTTTCGACAGCGGTCACCTCGCTTACACTATCAAGTATTTAGCAGGGTTCGTATTTCGTGGGTAACCCACCAATTTTTGCGGTTTCTAAGGGTGTTCCTTAAAGTGTCCAATTCGTATTGAAGGTTTTTTTTTCGAAAAATCGCCAAAATAAGAAAATCGCTAAAATAAAAACGTGGCTATAAATTGAATAAAAGTGATGCCATATTGAAGACACCTATTGGTAAAAGCCTCATACGGAAGCAAATTTTTTTTATTTTTGCCATTGGACGCACCGTTTCGAGTTATAGCCACTTTTTTATTTTAGCGATTTTCTTATTTGGCGATTTTTCGAAAAAAAATTCTTCCATACGAATTGGGTCACTTTATGAAAAACCCTTAGAAGCCTCATACGGAGGCAAATTTTTTTATTTTTGCCATTGGACGCACCGTTTCGAGTTATAGCCACTTTTTTATTTTAGCGATTTTCTTATTTGGCGATTTTTCGAAAAAAAATTCTTCCATACGAATTGGGTCACTTTATGAAAAACCCTTAGAAGCCTCATACGGAGGCAAATTTTTTTATTTTTGCCATTGGACGCACCGTTTCGAGTTATAGCCACTTTTTTATTTTAGCGATTTTCTTATTTGGCGATTTTTCGAAAAAAAATTCTTCCATACGAATTGGGTCACTTTATGAAAAACCATTAGAAACGGCAAAAAATGGTTAATTTTTCGATTGGACGTTCCGTTTCCGAGATATAGAAATTTTTTCTAACTTGTTCATATTTTTGATCAAAAATGGGGATGGGTTACCCTGGGTAACCCATTACGTCGTGGGTAACTACACATTACTTACCCCGTTACCCTAAGGGTAATGGGTAATCGTGATGGGTAATTCCCCATTGTCGTGGGTAGCTACCCATTATTTTCTACATACCCTGTGGGTAATGGTTAAACGTTCATTACACATTCCACACGACGATGTGCATGGGTTATACCTGGGGGGGTAAATACGAACTCCGGTATTTAGCCGTCAAAAAGCTTCTCAAAATACAGTTTGGAACCAGTGTAGAACTGTAGGTCCCTATCAGGGAGTGTAAAACTAGAACGTGCACATCTCACTCTTAATGAGACTGTAGTAAGAAAAAAAAAATTATTTTCCGCCTCGTCTAAATTTTTCAAAATTTTGAGTGGACTCCCTTTAGAGCAGTGGTCCCCAACCTTACTGTCGCCGCGGACCGGTCAACGATTGATAAGTTTAATAATTTCATGCATATGGCCGTGCGGTGTTTTTTTACTTCAAAGGTATTGTGTCGGCGGCTACTTAGCGTAAAAACAGAATAAAAACAGACCGGTGGTTGGGGACCACTGCTTTAGAGGAACCAGTGCGATAATATGTAATGAGTCCTTCAGATTGTGTGGAAGGAAGTGCAGTAAGAAAATATGTAATAAAACTTTTTCCTGGATTGATGAAACAAGAATTTGGGTTGTGCGCCGCTGTCGCGCATATGAGTCCGTCATTTCCGTCCAAAGACACGCGTTTACCTATACTGAAGCTCGTAAACAATTCTGCCGAACGTGGGACAATCACAAGGAGGCCTTATCATCAAAGTCCCTCAGATCGGAAGCAGGAAAATACTGCTTCTGTAGCTGCTGCTATTCAGACAATTTTGATTAAGGAATTTCAAAAAAGGAAATTCAAATATCAAGCCAATTGAACGCAGCAAACTTGCTGATTCGCTTGAAACTTGACCAGACGATTCTTTTGGTGATTGAGGGTGAACAAATTTTGAACTCCATTGTTCTGTCTGACGACACCTTGTCTGTTTGGCGCCGGCAGGACGTCTCCCATCCTAGCAACGGCTTCTTTGTATAGCTCAACAGATCACTTAATTTCTAACTAAATCACGAAAATACGCATCCATATACAGGGTGTCCTTCGGGAAGGCCGTGGAGGCTAATCAACATCACCATTTCTTGAAATAACTTGTTGTGGAAAGAGGTCTCGCAGTAATTCCATTTTAATCCTGGCTGTATGCGATGTGGCACCGTCTTGTTGATACCACATGTTAATCAATCCCAAAGCATGCAGTTGTGGCTTTAAAATGTTTTCAATCATATCACGATATCGCTCCCCATTGACAGTTACCGTTACGCCGTTTTCATTTTCAAAGAAGTAAGGTTCAATGATTTCTCCTGACCAAATTGCACACCAGACTGTCACTTTTAATGGATGCAAAGGTGACTAATGATGACTATTCTGTTTATTCACATATCCATTCCATTCAAATGAAAATTTCACGTAACTTTCTCATAGTCACAGTAATCGATGATTGATTTTGATAAAATGTTTTAACGATTAAAATACGTTGGTTTATCGAATATTTTTCCATACTAAATTTGACACGTCTCTACTTCACGACTGCCAAATATGAACTGTCAAGACTAATGTTTACCAACATGGCGGCAAAACAAAGTAGTATACCTTTCCGGCGGACACCCTGTATTTCTGAAGATCGGGCAATCTACATGGCTTCTGTCGCTGACCGCCACAGTGAGGCTTTCCTCGAACACATCTCTCTTTTCGGTTGCCCTGGGTCGTTTGGACTTTAGACGGATCATGGGACAATCGTTCGTGCTTTCCTAATTTCAACTAGACGAAATCAGCGACGAGTTACGGGTCACTCAAGTTTATTTCCTAGTTCAGATACACGTTTTGCTAGATCGACTTTATCAAACCTCTCTCTGGAACTCTAGAGGCTGCACGTTAATAGTTTTACTATTTTGGTTACGATTCGCTGTCCGTATGACCGCAGTTGCCGTTATCGTTTGCTGTGTTGTTATCTCTCTTGTTATTGATGATTTTCTTTATTTGTGGTCCCACGTACAATGGATGGGTCTACCGCACAATAGTTGCTGAGTAGCATGACAAGAACTTAACCGACCCCTTGCTTTAAGTAGTACCACTTCTGTGATAACTTGTCCGCCTAACGTAGAGCACAGACTCTTGCCGGATAACCGCCTTTTGTGGGCAGTGATGTCTGGATTTCATTTATCTGGGGAACAACACAACCTCCTAATTACACCCCTCCTGGAAGTGTCCTGTGTTAGAAGCTACTTTGTAAATGATTTCCTCGGTTCGCCATAAAACAGATTCTTTTCCGGGCATTGACACCCTATTATTGTACGCCCTCGAAGTTAATCCACATGTCTGCAAGCCAATTAGAAATCCGCCACGATGTACATGAGATCCTGGGTTCGAACCCTGCTCTGACCACCTACAAATTTCTTTCAGCGGCGGTCACCTCGCATAGTGACGGCGACACTATCGAGTATATAGCCATGAAAAAGCTCCTCAAAATACCGTTCGGAATCGATGTAAAACTGTAGGTCCCAATCAGCGAGCGAAAACTGGAAATTGTGAGAAGTTCTCCCCGGTCCCTTCATGGGATGTAATGGGAATCCATTTACTTATAACAATATTTTATCTACTTTATCTCCAACAAGTCAGTTTCTTCTATCTTATATTATTCTTCCAGAATTAAAAACACTCGTTCTCTTGTTGGGTTTGTAAGAGGGGAATGTCATTAGAAGCAGCGTTGCCATAAGCTCTTCATAAAAAAATTCCAAATGGCTGTTAAAAAAGTGCAAATCTGGGTAAAAAAATGGTAAATCGTATAAAAAGTCAACTAACCTTCACTTTTTCAAAATACACTATTTTTAAGTTGTTTTATTTAACAATAGACATCAGCCATACATCTTCTTAAATACGGTAAAATATTTTTGTTCTAATAAGTGCTTAAAGACTGTTGTAAAGTTCCGAATTTTTAATAAGTCCCATCATGTTGAATAAGCGCTCCACATCTGCATTCGGAAATGGTAGGACTAACAGCAACAACGCAAACTCTGACAGCCCTTTAAAAGGATTTTCGCCTACCGAAACTACAACTATTGACTTGAATCCAAATACCAGTAGAGCTGGTGCCGACGTCCGACTGTTGTTCTGTAATATTATTGTACTGTTTTTGTATGGAGTCAATTTCGAAAACGCTTTTTTTCATAGTGGTTAAAAATCTGTTATTAGTTCTCTTACTGCACATCTGTTCTGTTATTGGTTGTCTTAAGCACATGGTACCGAAGTCAAACATTTATCGGTTTTAATTTCCTGCAATTTATTGTGAACACTATGTTTTGCTCCCAACATTACAGCTGCGTTGTCTCTTCCAAGTCCTAACATATTATTAATGGATAAACCAAAATCCTTTAACACTTTTTTGATTATATGGAACATTCCTACTGCTGTTAAATCTTCGCGCTCTTCAAGAGTCAAAAAGGTGGTCACAATATCGTCACGATGTTTGCTATAATATTTAATAATATCGTCAAGGTACTTCACATTACTCATGTCAGTCGCTTCATCAATTACACTACTCAACAAAATGAAAAAAATTTCGTGTGTAGATAATTTTCTGTGTAGATAACCTTGAGATGAGCTCGAAAAACGCAATAAAATTTTTTTTTTTCGTTTGGTTTTTTTTTGTTTTTTTTTTTTTAAATTTTAAAAATTTTTTTTTGGTTAATTTGTTTTTGTATGAAAAATTGTTTCAGCAACTAACAAATCTCGTCAAAATATATACTAAATGGATGGTAGTAGACCCCAAAACATAAATAATGTGCGTCTTCATTCGGTTGTTGAATCAGGAATTTTACAAAATTTTACCGAAAATTTACAAGTGAAAGCCCCTTAAAGACTTTTAAAAAAATATTAATTCACAGAGTGCATTTTTTTTTTATTTTATACGCAATGTGTCAGGTTTTAGAAATCAAACAAGCTACTTTTTAAGAAAATCCATCAATTAATAATGAAGTTGTGAATTTTTTCGCTAAAGCCCTCAGAATCTACTTTTTAGTTCGAACATTGCATTTTACCTTGGAAATTATCTCACTAGTCAACCAAATGAAAAAATGTCATGTACTTCTAATGAAGTATTTTTTTCTGTGTAGATAACCTTCAGATGAGCTTGCAAAATACAACAAAAACTTTGTCTATGGTAAGGTTTTTTCTTTTTTATTACAAAAAAAAATTTAAATTTGTTGGGTGACAAAAATATCGTGAATTTTTTCGCTAAAGCCCTCAGAATCTACTTTTTAGTTCGAACATTGCATTTTACCTTTGATATTGTTGTGGGTCTGTTTCTCTTATCAGGAACCAGATATAGTCCCCCATCATAGCTTCGGTCCAAAATCCTTGGTATCGGTGCTCTATTGCTCGCCATGCTCGTCACTCACATCGCCCAGGTTGTCCGGAAAGAAGTTCAAGTGCGAGTGTAGAAAATGTATCTCAAGCGACATATTTGCTCCAATTTTTTTATAATTTTGGAGTAGTTGTTCGCCGATCTCTCTGTAATTTAAGCTTTTGTTGTTTCCAAGAAATCCGGAAACAATTTGCCGAAATGAGTTCCAAGCTGCAGCTTCATTTGGTGATAAAATGTGCTCAAACTGTTGGTCTTGCAACAACTTTTCAATTTGCGGGCCGTCGAAAATGCCTTCCTTAATCTTTGCCGACGAAAGGTGAGGAAAAATGTTTTTTAAATAGGCGAACGCTTCACCATCTCTGTTGAGAGCTTTCACGAATTTTTTATGAGTCCGAGCTTTATGTGAAGAGGTGGGAGAAAAACATTTTCCTTTTTTGTGAGTGGTGTATATTTCACGTTGTCGCTGCCGGGGATGAAGTTAACTCGTTCTGTCCAACTCCTCCTGGTGTAATGATGTTGACGATCGCGGTTGTCCCAAAGGCAGAGAATACAACAGTACTTTGTGAATCCACCTTGTAATCCACAAAGGATACCGATAACCTTAAGGTCGGCACAAACTTTCCAATCGTGCCTCTTATAGTTAAGGCACTTTAGTAGATTGTCCATGACTTCGTATGTTTCCTTGGTGTCAACGGCATGATCAATTGTAATCGAGGGTTTCTTGTTGCCGTTGTGCAGTAAAATTGCTTTAAGGCTCTGCTTGTTGCTGTCGATGAAAAGGCGCCACTCTCCTGGATCGTAAGAGTATCCGAGTTCACCAAATAATCCGCGAATGTCCTTACAAAAACAGATGTTGCCTTTTTTTGTGTAGTACCTTGCGTATGGTTCATGACACTTCCTGTAGATTGTTGTCACCACACCAGGAGCCAAGAAACCGAACTGTTTCATGCGCGATGCATGCAACTCTGCATCTTCCTTGGAGAGTTTCAGTTCTCTAATCCAATCGTTCAGTTCTGCTTGCGAACATAAGTGTTGACCTCCATGCAATGTATATGTTGACTCGCATTCTGATGTGGTTTCTACTGTCTCCGGATCTGATGTTGGATCTATCGCCTCATTATTAGATGCCCATCTGGAAACGGACGGTTGCGGGTTCACTGGTTCTTCGGAAAATGGCACTGGAAAAGTCACTGTTGAAACAGCAGCGCAAGTCCATCGTATATTTTTTCCCACGCCGGTTTTTTTGCTAAGACAGAAGTAGCAATCTGTTACATGGCAAAGCGGTTCTCTCCAAAGCATTGGCATGAAGATTCTCGGCTGTCGTCTGAAAGAAATTCAATAATAAGTTATATATGTTCTTGAATTTCGTAATCTACACTTACCTTGAGTCAGCTAGCTGTACGTAGCACCTTGGACATAGAGCACTTGGTGTCCACCGCTCATCTATGCTTGAGACCTGTAAATTGAAGCTCTCTTCAAATGAATCTCTCAATTTAGGTGAAAAACAACGCTTGTTTTTTTCAGAAACGTATTCTCCGCACATGTAACAAAAGTTACTTGGATTGGTATTGCATTCAAATCCTCGCGAACGTTTGAGGTTACTTGCGACAGTACGTGATATTTGGCAATGTTCATCCTTAAATACCTAAAATACCTAAAATAAAATCAGGCACAACAGGTAGTGGTTAAGGTAGTTGCAGAGGTAGCAGAGTGACCAACAAAACGCATTGTTGCGTAGTGACATTACTACCTTCCGTTATTATTTTGTAAACATACCCAAGTGCAATATCTATAAGTGATGCATACCAGCAAAGGTGCGCATACATTGAGCCATCCCTCAATGCGATTGTTGCATTTTTCAAGCTCGTCTGAAGGTTATCTACACAGAAAAAAATACTTCATTAGAAGTAGATGACATTTCTTCATTTGGTTGACTAGTGAGATAATTTCAAAGGTAAAATGCAATGTTCGAACTAAAAAGTAGATTCTGAGGGCTTTAGCGAAAAAATTCACAACTTCATTATTAATTGATGGATTTTCTTAAAAAGTAGCTTGTTTGATTTCTAAAACCTGCCACATTGCGTATAAAATACAAAAAAAAATGCACTCTGTGAATTAATATTTTTTTTTAAATGCTTTAAAGGGCTTTCACTTGTAAATTTTCGGCAAAATTTTGTAAAATTCCTGATTCAACAACCGATTACAACCGCTGTAGCTAGCCGATGAATGAAGACGCACATTATTTATGTTTTGGGGTCTACTACCATCCATTTAGTATATATTTTGGCGAGATTTGTTAGTTGTTGAAACAATGTTTCATACAAAAACAAATTAACCAAAAAAAAATTTTTAAAATTTAAAAAAAAAAACAAAAAAAAAACCAAACGAAAAAAAAAAATTTTATTGCGTTTTTCGAGCGTATGTCACGGTTATCTACACAGAAAAAATTATGGCATCCGGAGTACATTTTGGCTGTTGACTAGTGTTATTAGACTGAATGCACCATTCGATATATCCAATTTAAATTTTTTTTGAAACGACCACTGCTTCGTACAACAACAATACCGAACAAAAGGTACAAAGACAAAATACATTGAATTTCACAAGGTCGGACTACACGGACATGAACAAAATCAAATCAGCTGTTCTAATGCTTCCACCTGCCCTGGATATATCTTGGTTGAACTAAGCGAGGCCTCAGACGAGGTGACACCCTATCGTGCGATCTCTTTAACATCTTAATAGGGATTATTCTGAGAAAAGCTGCTGACAACATAAATAAAAAGAACCATCAGCAGCAAAAGTCACATGCTACTCGCGTATGCTGATAATATAGATATCATCGGACGCACAGTTAGAAAAGTTACTGCGGTGTTTTCGAGAATTGTGAAGGAGTCAGGAAAAGTGGGTCTGACAGTAAAGGAGGACAAGACAAAATTAATGGTTTCAAGGAGCAGGGCCTCCACGCGATTAGACCAAAGCGTGAACTTTGATAACGGTTATAATTTCGAGGTGGTGGATGAATTTATATACCTCGGATCTGCCGTAAACAAAAACAACAACCAAGCGGAGAAGCACTTTAGAGATAAAGCCCTCTCTCGAGTAAAAAAAGTCCAACTATGCCAGACTCTCTTACAACCTGTCCTGCTTTATGGCGCAGAATCGTGGGTCTTATCGCAAGCAGACTTCGAGACAAGAATATTCCGAAAAATGTATGGCCCTATAGTACATAACGGCGAGTATCGGCGACGCATGAACGATATCTCGACATTGATATAGGTAAGCGGATCAAGGGATGAAGACGAACCAGCACGAAGGGTTTTTGAAACCGAACTCGAAGGAAGACGAAAAATAGGAAGACCATGACTCCGGTGGGGGGATCAGGTTGACGAATCCTTGTGTACACTTGGTATTGCCAACTAGAGAGATAAGGCAAAAGATCGAACTGGTTGGCGAAATATGTTATCTTCGTTTTGTAAGGTCCCTGACCCCTCGGGGTTGTTCGTGGCCGGTTAAGTAAGTAGGTGCTGGATCTGTAAATTTGCTTCACCCAGAGTCGAAAAACAAATTTACATTTGTACGAAAAAAGCACTTCGAGAAGCAAAGTACATAATTACTATTTGACTATGCACTATAACAACAAAAATTGCCCAACTCTAACAAATCAAGCTAAAAATGCACTCTAAATGTTAAAAAAAAAACTTGATAAATCATGCATTTCATGCAATGCATTTGGCTTTTTTTAATAAAAAATGGTGCCGCCGAAAAATAATACTATAAATGCAAAAATACTTCATTTAAAAAAGTAATAATAAAACAGATATTATATCAGACATTCTTAAATATGCGTGACTCATGCTCACTCATGTAACGAATTGACGCATGCACGTTTACACAGGTAGAGTTTATCGCTACTAACATTCACGCATACTCACGTGAGCACATTTTGATCACACTCACGTTCACGCGAGATTCATGTGACTCCGCAGAGTCCTACCGTAGGCAACTAGCGTAGGTACTTACTCCATGAAGCTAGATACACTCAAAAAAATATTAGTAAAGACAGCAGAAAAGTCTGCTAAAAAGGGGAAAGCAAACATATTTGCTGTTTCAGCAAACATTGGTTTTTTGTTTCAGCAAACAGTACGACATTTATTTTATCAACCCTGCAACATGATTGTTGTTATGGCAGTATATTTAATTTATTTCATTTCGTCTACAGAATTTAATTCTTACAGACTATATTCATTAAATCTTAATACTAATTGTACAATTCAAACAATTTTAATTTAAAATTAGCTTTAGATAAGTTAAAATGTAGGCTAGGAGAAACCTCATTACAAAGTTTAAAGCATCCTGTAATAGGATTTAGCGCTTAACTTGTTCTATGCACAGACTCCTCAAAAATTGCCTGCTGATAATTAGCATACATTGTTTGCTAGTAATAGCAAACTTCATTTATTGAGTGTAGGTACATTTTTATATCTGCTATATCAGCTTGACCTAATATTACGTATCAAACAACATCTAGAGTGGTCAAGTTGCGCACCTAAACAGCTGAGCGCCGTTCAGATTCATAGTTTGCCGCTGAAGTTGAGAGACATGAATATTGGAAAATTAGGAAATTAAATCAAAATACTTACAACAAATACAACTTAAAATCACAAATAAAGAAACAAGTACGATTAGTATGACTGTTGAACTATTCGTAATCCGTGGGAGTTATAATAGGTATCTGCCTTTAATTATAATCTTGACCTGACATGACCTTTCCAAAAGTATTCCAACGAGAAAATCCAGAGAAGTTGATTTTCAAATAACAACTGTGGAAAAGAAGCACTTTACTGAAATAGCTGCAGGCTAAAAATTTGTCTTTTTTGTTGTTTGGACGCAAATACAATGCGTTTGTAGCTTGTCGCCAATACAGTATACTTGTGTCCAAATATATTGTGTTTGTTATTCAAGATTACTTGTTGGGGACACAATGATTAATATGTTATAATATATGTTTTTATAACACAATTATTGTTGTGTTTGTTGAAAACCGCTGTTTGTTTCTCTGCCACAACAAAGAAACAAAAACCCAGCAGATCATCAATTCATGAAAACAATGCTTGCACGTAAGTACATGGATGTTACAAACATATACATGGTTCCTGCATAATGTTACAGGGGGCGTTTTCTTCAGCGAGTACTGCCAAATTACCTGACATTTTCCCAGTCAGTGGTAGCGAACAACTTTTGCATTATTACAGAAATAGAAATAATCGAATAGGCAGCGCATCAATTTTCTGACATGTAATGTAGATTAACTCAGCAACAGTGCATGGATGAACTTAATTCAATGTTTGGCTATGAAGCTCCATCAACGACCAGTGTTTATCGATGGTATGATGAATTCACTCCAAGACGAATTTCGTGAAGGTCGTCCAAAATCAGCTGTTGTTCCGAAAACCATTGATGCTGTGCGCGAACTGATTTTGCAAGTTCGTCATGTGACCTATCGTGAGATTGAGACAACCTTAGGCATTAGTGGGACCAGCATACATTCAATATTGCAAAAACATTTGACTGTCAAAACAATTTGTTCGCGTTGGATCCCACACAATTTGTCAATCGCTCAAAAAAAGGCTCGTGTCGTTTGGTCGAAAGAAATGCTCCAAAAATACGATCGCGGTGCTTTGAAACACCTCTATGACATCGTGACAGATGATGAATCCTGGATTTACGCGTATGAGCCCGAAAGTAAACAGCAGTCAACTGTATGGGTGTTTCAAGATGAGCCAAATCCAACAAAAGATGTTCGCGCCCGAAGCACTCCCAAGCCAATGATCGCCTGTTTTTTCGGAAAAACCGGGCATGTCGCAATCGTACCACTAGAACAACGCAGAACAGTGAATTCTGAGTGGTACACAACCATTTGTTTGCCAGTTGTCTTCCAAGGAATCAGGAAAACCAACCGCCGAAGACGGATCACTCTTCACCACGACAATGCGAGCTCTCACACATCGGCTGAAACAACTGCATTTTTGAGAACCCAAAACATCGATTTAATGGGTCATCCGCCGTATAGTCCTGACTTGGCACCGTACGTAAAAAACAAACTGAGAGGTCAACGTTTTTCGACACCTGAAGAAGCGGTTGCTGCATTCAGAATGCATGTTTTGGAGATACCTCAATCAGAGTGGCAAAAGTGTTTCGACAATTGGTTCAAACGCATGCAGAAGTGTATAAATTTTCATGGGGAATATTTTGAACAACAATAAAGTTGTTTTCGATGATTAATATTTGTTTTTGTTCTCTTATTCCAAATGGAAAGTTTATTCCGTTCGATATGTCGCGTTATGACAGCAAAGGGTCCTTCGTCGACTTCCGGACAATAGATCGGTAAACTGCTTCCGTTGTTTGTTTGCTACGTGGGTCCTTTTCTTTTTTGTTTTCCACTATAATTTTTTTTAGTTGTAATGGAATAAATAACATTATAGACTACTTTCACATGGCTTTTGCCTCTGGCGTCTAATTTTCCGCCGTCCAATGATTAGGAAAAATTTAAAAACAGCACCGCTGGACACAAAATACGCACCAAAAACTTGTTATGGCCGTTCCGCTCGCGTTGTGCTAATTTACTGTCGAAAACAAAAGATGCTCATTGCACTTTCCAGCAATCAGAAAACAAAGAATAGAGATAATGGTACAAAAATGCTGTTTCACACAAGCTGTATGCACTTCTGCAACAGTGCAGACCATAATAATTGGTCTATATTGCCAAAATGTTTAATAAATTATACGTCTAACTTAAGAGTAGTTTTGTGCTAATTTAGTGTCCATGGCTGCTGTATATTTTTGCATTATGGCATTCTGAACTTTGCATCAATTTGCTTTACTAAAAACTGTGCACTTATGACAAAATTTAAAAAAATTATATTAATAAATACAAAAAAGGAAAACAACAATTTATTTCTCATATAAATTCCTGCAATACAGTGTAATTTATATCAAATTAGACTACTTAAAAGTATGTGACACAGTCTAAATACTCCTGAAACCTCTGTGAGAACTACTGTAACCCAGATATATAATGGAATCCTTTTAAAGCAAAACAATCTGCAAGAACCTGTACTATCGTGCTTCCTCCCTTTAAAAGTCGGCGTATATAAATATTCCACCCCCCCCCCCCCTATTACATACGTATGCGTATATAATTTTATATATGCATGGTAAGTGTGTATGACAATTGTTTTACAAAAAAATTTATAACAAAATTCCAAAATTTTAATATGAAAATTCTACTCGTAAAATTATTACATTTCATTTTAATTCCCTACACAGCCCACAACACATGTACACTGACACGCACAAATGCTATGACTATGCAGAGCGTTCATAGAACACACTTAGCATTTGCATGCATACATACGTTGGTAGATATCGGATACGGATGCGTACACACACTGCCACACAAGCATTTGGCTTACGAATGTTCTCATATACTCATGTGCGCTAGTATTTGGGCATATCATAATTAATCCCCCACCAAAGCCTGAGTTTTAAGTGAAAGCAAACAAAATGTGGCTTTTCCAATGTTCCTAACTACAAAACGAATATGGCATTAGTACGCCCACACACACCCACACATAGTACATCTCTCCTATGACACTTATACATACCCACATTTAAACATTTACATATTCTGTAAAAATAGAGATTAAATGAGGTAAACCCCTCAATACTCTACATCCTCACATACATTCAAATATCCATAAAAAGGATATAAACATACATACATACATATTTGTACAACGGAAAAGCTTTGTGCGATATGAAACAAAAAACAACTGAAACTAAACTAAACTCAACTGAGCCGAGCTGATTGTGTGAGTTAAGCCTGTCATATAAATTTCATAATATGCCGTAATGAAATTGCATTCATACATGGGGAATACACCCAGCACACTGTTTCGAAGGCCGTTCTGAACGCAATTTTTAAAACAATTGATTAATTAGCGCGGAGGGATAGCCGTCGCAAAGAGGTCCAGAACCGATTTGCATCAGTCAAAATTCAATAACTTTTGTTACAGTTAACATTCCTGAGTTGTGTAAAAGCCGGAGAACGCATGAGGAAAAGAAGAACATGGTGGAAAAGTTCTGTCTGTTCTTGTTGTTGGAATTATAGACCTTTCAGTGATGTTGATACTAATTCGCACATGTGAATTGCAGCAATGAGTTCGTATATATACGATTGATGATCAACCGATGGTAGCAATTCAGGCACAGTAGATTAGGCATCTGATGATGAACTTGTCACGGAGTTCGAAAGTAGTCATGCCAGTGAGAATTGTCTATTATCTCCAACAAAAACCAGCCATTTTTCAATTAGAAAAATATTCATGACTTGTAATATGAATTTTTTGTTTATCTGATCCATTAGAATTTATTCCATCGAGTAGAGAAAATGATATCGTTGATCGAGTTGATGACCATACGGGCTCGTTTTATGGCATTTTCCATCACTCTTGCCAGAACTTCGGGCGACAGGTTCTCGCATTCTTGGGGGCTACCAGAGTCTGAAGCTTTGTTGACGTAAACCCACGATTTCAAAAACCCCCATAAAAAGAAGTCTGGCACGGTTAAATCAGGTGATGTGGCAGGCCAGTGCGAATCACCAAAACGAGAGATTAGGCGACCCGGAACTGCTTCCTTCAGAATATCTGTTGTGGCTCGATCAGTGTGCGCCGTTGCACCATCCTGTTGGCCACAGCCACATGTTCTCCAGTCCTAATTCATCCCATTGAGGAAACAAAAATTTGGTAATCATGGCTCTGTAGCGCGCGCCATCGACAGTCTTTGTCTCGCCCGCGGCGTTCCCAAAACAATGGCCCGGTGACTCCTCCAGCGTAAACAGCACACCGCGCAGTAACTTTGAGCGGGTGTAATGGTTCTTCAGGGGTGATTCACGGATTTTCGGTGCCCCAGAAATGGTTATTTTGTTTATTCACGTAATTTTCGATGAAAAACCACCTCCTCTTCGTTGAGATTCAGGATGGCTTTATCGTAGGTTACACGCGTTTGGCGGTCAACAGATAACAGCTGATGCACTGTCTGCACTTTGCAAGGGAACATGTTCAAATCTTTCACCAAAAGAGTCCGCCGGCTAATGACCAATTGCGCGGCCCGCCATCTGTGCGATGTTCCGGGCTCCTCTTCGACATATTGGGCAACAGAACCGATATTCTCAGCAGAACGGCTGCTCCGGGGCCGGCCAGCCAAACGCGGCAGTGTTTGTCTAGTTGGTGTCGGACGGCCAGGAAATTCACGCTGCGCCAACACAACCGACGAATTGTTGCGCAAAAAAATGGAAACAATTATTCTCCGTTCTTGCGGAGTAACCCAATTCATGGCTTGTCGATTTGTATTCTGCGTTTGTTCACTTCACAAATGCCAAAAATCGAATTGACATTTGGAACCATTTACAAAAGCTAAAGGGATTTCCAATAGGGTGATTACTTTTGCCCCACCTTGTAGCTAATGCAGGTTGGTTGTACTAAGTATTTTAAATTATGTCGATATAAAAAAAAAGAAATTGGTTTGGATCAAGATACATTTATTTATTGAAACAGCATATAACAATATAAAACAAGAGCAACATTCTGCTCGAGGTGCTCCTGCTGTTTACTAAACTCTACGCATTTAGTCGATAAACATACCTCCATAATACAAGGTGTATACCTGCCTGGAGATTGTTGGCTGCCCCTGCACTAGGATCGGATGCAGAACGGGAATTCTTCGGAAAAATGATTCTTAGTTGAAATTTTAAGTTGAGGAAAGCTTGCAGACTAAGTGGGACTAAATTCTCCTTTTTTATGATTTATAATTCATGTAATTATTGTTAATTGTTTTAGTGATCGATATGAATTTATATTAACATTTTTCGTATATAAAACCCTGAGGATGATTATCTCACTGATTGGGGCCTACAGTTTTACACCGGCTCCGAACAGTATTTTTGAGAAGCTTTTTCATGGCTAAGTACTCGATAATGTCGCCGTCACTATGCGAGGTGACCGCCGTCGAAGGAAATGTAAGGTGGTCAGAGTAGGAATCGGACGGCCACATCAGTATACTCTGGAAAATCATAATGAACAGATTCATGCTTGAAACACGCTACCAAATTACCCAAATTTACTTTGAAAATCTGTCATCGATTCGCGCAACTTTTAGATGAATTCGTGATTTTTATGGCAAACATAATCGTCCATCTGAGCAAGCAATCCGTTGAAATGTGGACAGATTTCATGCCACATACTCTCCAAATGATATCACCAACACGTCGAAGGAATGTGGGAACTGAAGATAATATCGCCGTGTTAACGAAAGTGTGGAAGAAGATCCAAATTTATCGATTCGTCGTCGGCGGCAGGAATTGCGGCTCTGTACGTCCAACAAGTTGAAAAATTTTGCACAAAGATCTTGGCCTACATCCGTAGTAGTTCCAGATGGTGCGGTAATTAAACCACGAGACCATAATTTGCGTTGTTCTTTCACCGATTAGGCTTTAGAGTAGTTGGATATTGAGCCGATGTATTATCGCAAAATTGTGTTCAGTTCACTGAAAGAAAAACGCTTCTGCGCATGGATGAAATGTTTTCGTTAATATGTTTACGTTGTTATAGTGAAAAGTGTCGTATATCCGACAATTTGGTAGTCGTTGCAACGAAAAATTTCATACTTGACTTCTTTGACAATTTTTCATTTCTTGATGTTCCACTTGTTGTTCCAGCAAAAATTTTAATTAATTTGAATTTTGTAGAAAAATGTGTTGAAAATTAAAAAAAAGTAAAGGCATGAGTTTTAAACTACTGATATTTGGTTTATCTCTTACTTTTTATAGTTTATATTTACTATTTTTTTTGTTTGAGGTTTGTCAACATTTTTAGTTGACGAAACAATTTCATTATCATAGCGAAATTAATTTTTATGATATTATACAGAGAGAAGCAGTCGAAAAAATGAGCGAGCGTAAAAAAGAGGCCAGCAAGAGAAAATGGTGAGCATGAGTCGTGGGTCACTTACACATCTTAAATCAGTTACATTGCAACAATCGAAAGTGGTAGAGATATTTCTCCGCCGGAATAATTAAATTAACTTGCGAAGCTATAAATCAAATAGATAAATAAACAGAATGCAATGATAGGAGAAAAATTACGCCGAAAAATCTAACTGAACTTTTGTGTGTGATGGTACAAGTCGCAACAAAATGTTCGTGATTTTGTGTTTTAATCATAATTCGGTCGCGCCTGTTTCGTTGTCATGGTATTTGGATTCAGAAAAAACAAGTAAAAGTGTTAAATTCGGCTGTGCCGAATCTTTGATACCCTCCACCTTAGTGTTAACCAGCTAAATATTAAATTTTAAAAAGGACCTTTTTTAAGAAAATGTACTTTTTTAAAAAAAATAAAAATAAGTTACTTGTTCACAAATGCAATAACTTGTTCACAAATGCAGGATGCTCACAAATGCTCACAATGCTCACAAATGCATTGCTCACAATGCTCAAATGCTCACATTGAAAATGTACTTAAGAAAATGTACTTTGAAATGTACTTTGAAATGTTCTTAATGTACTTAATGTACTTTGAAATGTATTTTCAAATGTACTTAAGAAATATAGAAAATGTACTTAAGAAATGTACTTAAGAAGAAATGTACTTAAGAAATGTACTTAAGAAATGTACTTAAGAAAGAAATGTACTTAAGAAATGTACTTAATGAAATGTACTTAATGTACTTTGAAATGTACTTTGTAATGTACTTTAGAAATGTACTTTTTTTTAAGAAAATGTACTTTTTTAAAAACAATAAAAATAAGTTACTTGTTCACAAGTAAAATAAAAAAGCATTTTTTAAAAATAAAAAAGCATTTTTTGAAGAACTGTTAAAAAAGAACAAGCTGGGACGAGAGTTGAACCAACAACCCTCAGAGTCCAACGCGCAACCCTTTACCCATCAGGCCACAGCGACCTTGGATGAAGTGCGACAAAATTCATATAAATGCATGAACACATGAAATACATATAAACATTCTAAAGTACTTACCTATTATAAAGAAAAGAACAACAAAGATTTTCAACATGGAAATTCACCACACGGCAAAAGGAGTAGTTTAGTATAAAACTACAAAAATTAATGTGAAAATTTTATGAGTTTTTTTACGTTTCCAATCATAAAATTTTTTCCAATGGACCAATTTCGCTGATTTTCAATACCAAACTGCTCAGGAATACGTGGAACATTCTGGCCAAAAACCAAACCGCGTTATCGCCGATTGAAGTCGTGAGAATGTTTTCAACAGACGGACAGAAGGACATGGCTATATCGACTCCGGTTGTTATAAGGATCAATAATATATTTACTTTATGGGGTCGCAAAGCCTTAATTCTATATGTTACAATCAGAATGACAAACTGATATATACCCTCTATCACTTACAGTGGAGGGTATAAAAACGAAAGACATACATACATACATTTGTGCGGGCAGTCGAAGTCAATGAAAACGAAGAAGTCAAAGAAACAAAGTGTTTCAAGTACGACGAACGCAAAAATCAACAATTCAAATGAATCCAATCGAAATTTTAAAATAACTAAAAGTGCAGTTGAAGAAAATGCTAACTTAGCGATTACTGGCTTAATGACGGGGAGATTTGGCGCTATAATTGAATATCAAAACCTTCAACAAAACAACAATTCCATGATTTAACAAAACAATGATGTGGTTCTATGTTAAAGTGCCGACATAGTTATGTTCATATTTTAATATAAAATCTTAATAAATTCCTCATATTTGTTTTTAATTGCAGGACCTGAATACGACGGCCACAATAACACACAACCTCTCGACTACCACAATCTTCTCCAGACGAGTGTTTCAACATGTAATGAATATAATCTATTTAGCAAATAGATTTTCGAAAACGAAAATTCAAAAAATTGTTATCAAAACACCTGCAATGTATAATAAAGACACTTCAAAACATTCATTGCAGCAATGAAGCAAATTCCTTGCAAGAAAGATACCTATTCATTGCAACACTGAAACAAATTCATTGCAACAACGAAACAAATTCTTGCAATAATGAAGCAAATTCATTGCAGCAACAACCATACTTTCAACACAGTAACGAACAATTTGCAGTTGATGAACACATTTTCATAGCGGGAATGAAACGTTAAGTTAGCTCACTTTCGATGACAAAAGTTGTTGGGGTGATGAACATTTTCATCCGTGTGACGATGCTTTTCCGTTCAGTGTGTTTTGGTTTGTTAATAAACAAAATTGCCACATATGGAGTGAGACCAATCCAAAACGGACCATACAGACTCCATTAAATTTAGTAGAATGCACCGTTTGGTGCCGTTTAGACGCTGAGGGATCATCGGACCTTATTTCTTCAAAAATAAAGATAAAGATCGTTACCGCACCATGGTCAATAGATTTTTGTTTGAAAATATGGATGACATTGCTAAGGGCGAGATGTGGTTTCAACAGGATGACGCTACGTGCCATACGTTGACAGACGACATCGATATATTAAAATCAAAATTTTGGCGATAAGTTAATTGGGCTCCAAGGTCATGGGATTTGACACATCTCGATTATTTCCTGTGGGGTAATGTGAATTTACTGGTTTATGCTGATAAACCAGCCTTTGAGGACACAATTGTTCGTGTTTTTCGTGACATACGGCCAGAAATGCTGGAAAAATTTAAAAATGAAATTGGACGTCCTGATTGTGCTTCGTCATGAGCAGCCGCGGTGGTCATATGCCCGAAATAAGTTTTTAATGTTAATGCCATGAATTGATCTTTCGAATTTTGATTGAAATTTAATTTTTGTGCTATTTTGTACAAGATCAATTTATATCGTATATATACAAAACCACCCTATACTTGTAAATTTTAATTTTTTCGTTTACATTTTTTACTTATAGTTGAAATTTTTTGTTGTGTGACTACACTTTTGCAATAAAATTCCGCCAAAATTTCCTTAAGCAATCTAAAATTTTTGCGGAATTGTGCATTGGAAATATCAAATGAATCAGTGCAGCTGCGCAAATTCATCCTTCTTACAATGAGCCTATTGCGCTCATTAAGTCTAATTAATCTTGATATTGGACGTCGTCAGTTAAGCCACTCATATTTATTTTTTATATAAATTTTGATCACAAAACAATATTCACAAAATTTACCATAGAGTAATATCATATAGAGCTGCCATCTATCTCTATCTCGTTTCACGCTCTTCGTGATGAGTCCGGTGCGATGGAGAGTTATTTGCCGTAAATTGAGTTACACGAGGTAGAATTATAAGTACAAAAATTGTTGACTTAAATTTTTCATGTCGTTTTGATGAAAAACTGTAAAATTTAAAAGAATATTGGCATTTTTTGTTAGTATATACTATATACACACACAGATAGAAGAGATTCGTTGTCACAACTATATTTACAGCCAACTAAAATTTGGCGGTTCCTTGGACTATCACATTATTCTGTTGTGATTACCAATAATTGTGTTCTGTATCACCAAATGTAGTGCATATCAATTGATTTGTAATTCAGTTTTGGTTGCAAGAACTGAAATATTTAGTTGAAGCCACTGCAACAATAAATAAATGTGATCTGTCAATCGGGTTTTAGTTGTAGCAATCAAATTATCCTGTAGTGGTGAATATTCTATTAGTTGGATGAACGAGAAATGTAAAAACTAATTCGGTTGTACCAAATAATATATAGGTATGCTCAACTAAAGTAATTACTTCAATTTGATGGCTGTCACAACCATTTGTTGATGCTTTAACCCATTATGAATTTTATAGAAAAAAAGTAAAAAAAAATATTTTTTATTAAAATTGTGTATTTTATATTTAAATATAAAAAAATATTATTATTTATCCAGGGTTCGTATTTCATGCCCATTTTTGATCGAAATTATGAAAAAATGTCTATATCTCGAGAACGGAGCGTCGTAAAAATACCAAATTTTTACGGGTTTGTCAGAAAGTGTTCCAATTCGTATGAAATAATTTTTTGGAACAAATCGGTAAAACAAGAAAATCGCTAAAATAAAAAAATGGCTATAACTCAGAAACGGTACGTCCAATCGCAAAAAAAATAATTTTTTTACCTCTGAAGGAGCCTGTAACTAATGGATGTCTTACCACGGCATTACTTTTTTAATTAAACAAAACGCGTTAGCGTTAAATCGAAATATAACAAATTTTTTCGGCTTTCTGAGATCTCTTCATAAAGTGGTCGGTCCAATTCGTATGGATTTTTTTTCTAAAAATCGCCAAAATAAGTAAATCGCTATAATAAAAAAAATAGCTATAACTCGGAAATGGTGCTTCCAACCGCTAAAGCAATAATTTTTTTATGGATGCCTCTGATACGGATCACTTAAAATCCGTTAAACTAACATTTTTCAAATAAAAAATCGCTAGGCATTTTTTTATTTCAGCCTTTTTTATATTTTGATGCTTTTTTAACAAAATATCTTCCATACGATGGACCACTTTATGAAAAATCCTTAGAAATGGAATAGTTTTGTTTTTGATTGGACGCTCCGTTTCAGAGATATTGGCATAGGGGCGTTTTTAGCGATTTTTAATTCCATAAATTTTAGTTTTAGCGATTTTTTAAAAATAAAAGTGATGCCATATTGAAGGCATTTATTTCTTTTCGATTTTCTTATTTTGGCTATTTTTTGGAAAAAAAATTATTTCATGCGAATTGGAACACTTTGTGAGAAACCCTTAGGAACCCGTAAAAAATTGTTATTTTTTCCATTGGACGCTTCGTTTTCCAGATACAGACAGTTTTTCTAAATTTTTCATATTTTCGACCAAAAATGGGGATGGGTTACCGTAGGTATCATATGTATGTTTAAATTAATTTGTGTCATCCAGAATTATAGGTCCTCCAGCCAAGTGTCCACAATTGTTTGCATGTGTTTTTGGAGGCGTCAATAGTGGTGTCATATTCAACGATTATGTTTAGAAGTCTCACTTCACCCCAAATTATGATAATACTTCTTCGCTGGCTGATATCTCTAAGAATACACTTAATTGTTTTTTCACAACTTTGTTTATCACTTTCTGTATAAAATATTAGCTTTTTTGGAAATAATAGACAATTCAGTTCAACACACACTCACTGGCATGACCAGTTTTGAACTCCGTGACAAGTTCATCATCAGATGCCTAAACTACTGTGCCTGAATTGATACCATCGGTTGATCATCAATCGTATATATACAAACTCAATTCTGCAATTCACATGTGCGAATTAGTATCGATCGGAGATCCCTAAGTATCAACATCACTGAAAGGCCTATAATTCCAACAACAAGAACAGACAGAATTTTTCCACCATGCTCTTCTTTTTCCTCATGCATTCTCGAATTGTTGCAGTGTTGCAACTCTACAACTCTGTGATATAGATTAAAAAAACTCACCTCAAAGCACTGCAACAATGTGGCCGTCGGTGGTGCAATGACTAGTGTGCGCGGCTCTTGTACTTGAGATCCTGGGTTCGATCCCTGCTCTGACCACCTAATTTTTTTTCGACGGCGGTCACCTCGGTTAGAGGCGGCAACACTGTCAAGTATTTAGCCATGAAAAAGCTTCTCAAAATACCGTTCGCAACCGGTGAATAACTGTAGATCCCAATCAGTGAGTGTAAATCTAGAAAGCGCACAGGTCACTGGTTGTGAAAATCTCTCACTAATCCGTTCATGGGTTGTAACGGGATACCATTTTTTACAATAACACACCTGATATTTTAATCTTAAATTTGGGGTATGCCTTCATTATTTCCAGTGGTCAGTTTTCATTTCAATCGTGTTGTGAATATGGATGGCCGAAATCACTATTTTCGTCGAATTCTGCTCTTTTATTTCCGAAATTGGCAAAAAAAAAAACGCCGCGGAAGCACACCGGGACGTGTATGGCTTGGATGCTTTAACAGAAAGCACGTTCCATTTCGTTCCGGACGGCCAAATGAGGTTGATGCGGACGAAATCAAAGCCGTTATTGAATCTGACTGTCACGTTTCTCCTGTAGCACATTATCATTAATACCCATTTGAAACAGCTTGGACTCGTTAAAAAGCTTGATATTTGGGTTCCGCACGAGCTTAAGGAAATCCAGTTAACAAAGCGGATAAGCACTTGCGATTTATTGCTCAAGCGCAACAAAAATTACCCATTTTTAAACCGCACTGTCACTGGAGGCCGTCCGTGGTACAATGGTAGTGCGCGCGGCTCTTGTGCAGGAGAACGTGGTTTCAATCCCTGCTCTGCCCACCTTAAAAATTTTTTTATTTTATGTCACTGGAGATGAAAAATTGATTCTTTACAACAATGTTAACCGAAAGAGATCCTGGTCCAAGCACCATGAACGCGCACAAACTGCATCTAAGGCTGAAGAGCACCAAAAAAAGGTTAGGTTGTAACATTTGGTGGAATTTAAAGAAAGTAATTTAATTTGAACTGCTTCCAAACCATAAATTCTAACGTCTACTGTCAGTAATTGACGAACCTTGATGGGGCACTGGAAGAAACACCACCTGAATTGGTAAATCGCAAAAGCGTTGTTTTTCATCACGACATCTTAGCAGAGTCGGCAAAAATATTGAAGATTGGATAGGAAGTGATGCCACATCCACCTTATTCCTAATTCAGCAAATCTTTTTGAATGGAAAATCCTGCAATACAAAAGAGGACTTACAAACCGAGTAGTTCGAGTTTTTTTTTTTAGGGACGAACCAGTCATTCTATGAATATGGGAGCAGAAAGTTGCCTGAACGATGGCAGAAGGTAATTTAATAATATAGCACCTACAGTATAGATTAAAATTAATTATTTGAATAAAATAATTGAAACTTACGTTGAACAAAAAAAAAACCAAATTACTTTCTGGCCAACCCAACAGTAATCACAAATCTCTTCGCGCCATCTAGTGGTATTCCAGTTCTTCGAGAAATTTGTTCAGCAAATTCAATAACCGCTGGGGTTGTGATCGCAAATGGTAGCTGTCAACTTAGTCATAATGTTGGTGTCTTCACTAATCTCACAGTAATCAGAAGAGCTAGGCTGCAACACTCAGCTCAGTTGCTCATTAACAGAAAAATGTGGAATTTACATGCTGCACTAAAACGTTGGGATTCAAATAATAGTTCAATCGAAACTTTAAGGCGTTTTTCGTAATCATATTATTACATATTCATGGCCCAAATTGTTTGCTGGGTATGACAAATTTTGTGGCAGATTACATACGCATGTGAGTTGAATGTGGCAATAGTCACTATACTCTGTATAGTAATTTGGTACATATAACTAAATTAAGGCTTTTAAAAATTTGTTATGTTTACATAATGTATATCCTAAATGCCTGGCCGTCTGTCTGTGCGACTGTATGTCTGTCCTGGGAAATGTATATATTTTGTTCTGTTTTTGGTCTTTAGTATCGCATGAATCGTAATGTTACTTTATTTTATAACAAAAATTATAGTGAATTTATATCAAATTCCCATCGTAAGTAATTTAGCTGATGATGTCGTCGTTGCTGGTTGTGGCAAGAACGTGGTGTGGTGATGATAAAATCAGTAGCAGCCAGAGTTATGCGTATGAGCTTTTTCACAGATACAATTTTAATATTAAAACTCATAAACTAAGTGAGTAATTAAGAGTGCAAGCACAACAAATGGAACAACAATAAACCCCCAAAAAAACAGCAATACGAGTAACAACATCAGTAAGAATCTTTGAAATATTACTAACAAAATAAATAATTTTGTTTAACAAAAATAATGTTCATTTTGTAATTAAATACTTAGAAGAGGAAAAAACAAAAATTAAAATACTCACCTCACCGTTGCCTGGGTTGTCTCAATTTGTGTTTTTAATTTAAAATTATGATAATTTTGTGTTCCAGGGGTTTAACAATTTTTTGGAAGAAATGATCCTGAAAATATATTGAATTAAAAGAAACACAAATAAGTTTGAAAAAAAAAATAAAAATATATTTAAACTCAAATCAATCTTATTTATATATTGTATTAAAAATGAGACTAAAACAGTCTAGTGCAGAAACCTGTACCGCACAGCTGGCAGACGAAACAGCACTAGGAGTGTTCGCCAAAAAATGCTTCTGAAAACATACGGACCTATAGTAAACAACGGCGACCATCGACGTCGTATAAACCATGAACTGTATCCCAAAATCGACGTAGGTAAGTGAATCAAAATAGGGCGATTAATCTGGGCCGGCCATGTCCATGCCGTCCAGATACATGCCGACCAGTTGATGCCTCAAGAACCCCGTTATCATGTTCATGAAATGAATGCCGTTCACAGTCGCTTCAATTTCGGCCTCATCTTCAAAAAAGTAATGCACAATCACGCCGCCTGACCAAAATCCGAACCAGAGAGTTGCTCGTTGTGGGTGCATTTGTTTCTGGATTACATTAGGATTAGGATTAGGATTTTCTGAGCCCCAAATTCGAAAATTTTGTATATTCACGAAGCCATTCAGAGGGAAATGCGCTTCATCGAAGAATTTGATTTGTTTGAAAAATTGGCATTGACTTCACTTTGCTCCATTACCCATTGAACGAACTGCCGGCGCCTTCTATGGTCCGCTGGTTTGAGCTCCTGAATAAATTGAATTTTTTACGAATGAAGGTGGAGGTCTTTGTCAAAATTCGCTGCGTAGTGCTTCGTGAAATTTCAAGTTGTTCAGAACGATGCCGAATTAATGTTTTCGAGTTTTCGGCAACACTCTCGTTTACAGCACGAATGTTTTCAAGAGACCGACCGGTACCTTGACGCACAGGAGTCTTACTGTCCATAACCGACCCAGTTTCTTGAAATTTGTTGGCCACTCTTCGAATGGTTGATACGTCAGGTAAACTTTCTCGAAAAAAAATTCTTCGAAGTTTATCAGTATATCTTTCCAAATTTTTCTAATAAGTTTTCACAGTTGTAACGCGTTGTTATTTGTAAAGCGCTGCATTTTTAATAATCGGAATAAACATATGTGACAGCTGCCAAATTTCAGAGTTGCCACTTGCCCAAAAAAAAATTGCACCAAATTTAAAAAGTGCAATCTTACTGAGACACCCTTTACGTTGGGAATCCGAAAATAGTTATAACTAGAGAAGATAAGGTGGCATAGCCAAAAAAGTTGCCATTGCGTTTAAGATTTTTAACGAAAGACATCAATTCAATTCAATTCAATTCAATTTCATTTATTCCAAATTTTCATATTATACATTATATATATGTACTAAACTACGACTTATGGGATATATCAACAAGATTTACATCAAATTATATTTATTTCTTATACGATTTATACCATTGTATTTATATTAAAAATAACTTATTGTGTAACAAGGAAAAATTGGGTAAAAATATATGTGTCGAACAATATCAGAAAATATGGATGTGAATAGTTAGACTATTAGCTAAAAATAATCTGCTATACCACAAACTTTTCTGTTTGATAAATTTCTTTGTACTGAGAAATCTTGGGCAGCTCTTCTTCTCAGTCCTCTAAAGGTTACGAACCCTGACATCAAATTTTCCGCCACAGGATTTGGATGGCTTTTTTTTCGAGATTTATATGTGAGCACTCTAGCTTGGATTTCTTCTTTAACAGTGAGAATTTTGAGATCAGTATGTAATCGGTTGTTAGTCACAAACCATGGAGCATTTGAGATTTTCCGAAGAGTTTTTGATTAAAACCCTTGTAGAAGTTTAAAATTAGAGTTCGAGGCTGTTCCCCATAGCTGAATTCCATATATCCATATCGGCTTGACGGTGGCTGTCGGTGGTGTAATGGCTAGTGTGCGCGGCGGTGGTCAGACCTTACATTTCCTTCGACAACGGCCACCTCGCTTAATGATCGCAACACTATCTAGTACTTAGCCATGAAAAATCTTTGTAGAATACCGTTCTGAACCGTTGTACCACAGTAGGTTACAACCAGTGAGTGAAAAATTAGAAAGCGCACAGATCGCTGATTGTGTAAAGCTCTCCCCCAAGCCCTTCATGGGATATAATGGGAAACGGGGGGAGTATCGGCTTGACGATATATTTGTAAATCAATAATTTGTTTTCGAGCGAGAGTGGGGATCTGTAGTTAATGAGCGAATTAAATTTATTCAATTGCATGTCGAGAGCCTTTCTATTTGTTTGGATATGTTTTCTCCATGTGAATCGTTTGTCAAGATGTGTTCCGAAATATTTTGCATCCACTGCCTGTGGTATTTCTGTCCCATTCAGAGTTACAGGAGAGCAAGTTTCACTTTTGAGAATAAACGTGACTTGCACTGATTTGATCTTTGATCCGCCAATCACTTAGTCAAGACGAGATATTATCGATACATTTTTGAAGGGAGATACTTGCGTCAATGGGGACTTCATTGACGGCTAAAGCAGCTGTATCGTCAGCATAAGTTTCAATTTCAATACCGTCTGTTAGAGGGAGATCTGGGTGAAAAGCGAATAAAGTGTTGGGCCCAAGACGCTGCCTTGTGATACACCTGCTTTATTTTAATAAATTGCGCGAAATTCATCATTTTCTTTGACATCGAAATATCGATTTTGAATATATGAGTTGAGAAGGAGATAATAGTTTATATTTTTTATTTTATTATTTACGCTCAAGACCATTCTATATCTCTGTTAGTAAAGATATAGCTTCTTTAAAAAAAGAAGTTCTGTAAAATGCATCCATGCTAATAACCAAACAAAACAGATCTAGCCACAGATCTTCATCGGCGGTTGTTTGGAACACTGGTTTTGAAAAATTCATCAAACTAAATGCAAACGAAAACTCATCTCAATTGAGAATTTTCCACTATGCAAGTGTTCGAAGAATATTGCAAGTAATACACATAAGAAAACATTTGCAGAAAGTTGTTTCCATCTCCAGAGAACCATCGGTTCCCATTAGATTGAATTTTTGTTGTTGCCTAAAAGACAATACAATTCTTACAGCCAATAACAATTGCCAGCAGTTTCGTCATGCTTTACGTTCATCAGGGATGATTTTTATTCATTCGGTTTTTTCCCTAAACCCGACTAGAAGGGGAGGAAACAGATTTTTCATATATTTATATAACGTACATTAATCTATTCAGAAAGAGAGAAACCAGGACTTTACCGAGAATTGGAAGTAAACTGATTGAGCGGTATGAGGATACGTTTGCGAGATCTTCCCGGTTTGAGAATCGATGTGATTTCCGAAACTTTCCATTGAGGTGGAACAAAGTATGGAGAGCGCTATAACGCACATATTTTAAGCGAGAGAGCCCTTATTTTGGAAGTTCTGTTAGAGTTTTGGGAATAACAAGATATTAAACCTTTAAGGCGTTTAAGTTTACGTACTCGTATGACATGTTTTACTGCAGATATTGATAATTTTCGAATAGACAAATCAAGTTGATGCGTTTGATTCAGGAAGACACATATTTGAGATTGAGGATATCAGCATTGTTGAACCCAAATTCATTTGGAGTAAATACCTCTTCCAAGTGTTCAGCAAATCCAGCAGCCCTTTCAGTGTTAGTTTTTTTCCAGGAGATATACTTTTTTCAAATAGTGTGATTCATTTTCTCGTGTTTTGTGATTTTACCCGTCTTTTTCTACAGAGGGTAATTTGTTGGTTTCGAGGGGTCAAGATCGAGGTATAGTATAGCAGACATTTTTTAAATTTGTAGACATTTTGTGAAAGTTCAGATTTGGTATTCTTCAGCCATTCTAGTATTTTCGTTCAGGTCTAATACAACTCCATACAATAATTGGCGTATAATTGTATAAACACAATAATAGAAAACATAATACGTTTGGCAGTTGATTTAAAAAAGGACGTGACATCGATCAAGAGCAACTAAGCGCGGAAATGTTCTGCCCTAACTAACAGCTTAAACTGTCTATCACTTTTGGTCTCCTTACCAATTTAAGTCCCCTCTTCGAAGGAAACAGCACAACAAAGGATTTTGTAAAAAAGACATTTTATTGGTTATAATTTACGGAACATTCGCATTACAGTGGCAACCCGAAAAAAATGTAAGAATTAAATGCCACTTTTTTCCTTTTCATAACGAGACGACCCTTTTCTTTCATTACGAATCCAACAATAAGCATAACCTTCCCTCCGCCCACTCCTGACGCGGTAACGAATAGAAATGAGAACTCATTTAGGAATATAATGGTTTAAAATTGTTTCTGTTGCCTTCCCGAAATTCTCATTAAAATTGCGAAATTATTTTTGTTTTATATTATTGTGTCTTATTAACAAAAAAAAAATTAAAATAAAATGAAAACAAAAATACGAAGGAACAATTCAAGTAACATAACAATGGAATCCGGACTTATTAAAAACACAACAAGGGAGAGCGCATAATTGTTAAAAGAGACCAACACAAGAGAAGTGGAAATATAATGAACAAATTTTTGCTTCGATATTTCAAACACAGATTACAATTGTTAAAGTACAATAAAAAATATTCAAAGTGCATAAGGAAGTTTACTACTTCTTGACCGTTCATTCTAAATCGAATTTATATTCTTCCGATCAAATTACATTTGCAGCAACAATTTCTGTCCCATTTCCAGTTTGGACGGTTAGATTTTATATCCGGGATCAACTAACTGCGAGTGCCAATATATATGATCTTTTTGACGATAAACAATTTTCATGAGCTATCAATGTTCAAATATGGATAAGGAACTGTGTACTTTTTGTTTAGGTAGAACTTACGATCGGGTTAGTTGGCAACCGAACTATCATAATGCGACCACTTCACGCTGAAAACACGGCATCTGTAACATATTCTGCAGGAACCATGTACATGTTTGGACCCCACTTCAAACATTCATATGTTTGCAAGTCCCAAGCTCACTTTTACTTAAATGCAAACAGTAGCATGTTTACGGGCAAACATGTATGCCTTTATGTGGACACATATGCGTTCTTCATCCCAAACATCCATACACTTACGCGGAAGCATTCGCGTGTTTCCCCCAAACCACCATATACTTGCGTGGAAACATGTGCATATTTCCTCCCAAATATAATAATATTTAGAATCGAATTCGTCGGTGGTGCAATGGGTAGTGTGCGCGCCTCTTGTACAGGAGATCCTGGGTTGGATCCCTGCTCCAACCACCTTAAAAATTTCTTTCGACGACGGTCACCTCGCTTAGTGACGGCGACACTATCGAGTATATAGCCATGAAAAAGCTTCTCAAAATACCGTTCGGAATCGGTGTACAGGTCCCAATCAGTGAGTGAAAACTGGAAAGCGCACAGCTCAGTGATTGTGAGAAGTTCTCCCCGGTCCCTTCATGGGATGTAATGGGAAACCATTTATATATTTATTTAGAATCGAATTATTCTTTGATTTCAATATTTATAAACGAAGATTTCCAAAGGAAATCGAAATATCGAGAGAAAAAAGAGGAAAACCAAAAGTTTTATAAAATCAGAATTGACCTTAAGCTTGAATAATTAGTCAAAAATAATTAAAATAAAGGTCGAAAAATTAGAAACGAATTATTAAACGAGTAATATTTATTATAATTAATTTTGTCAATAAAAATCCACATTTATTAGTAATTAATACAAAAAAATTAAAAGATTTTAAACTGCCCTTTTTACATTTACTTGCATAGGCTGCATTATCTGTTTTTCATGAAATGAGAATCTGCTGCTCTTTTGCTCTCTCACATTGTTGTTTTCAGAAGGTTTCAACTATGCAATGGTTATCAATATGCGTTGGTACTGAAACAATATACTTATAGCTATTTACAAATCTAATTCATGCAAGCCAAGCGTGCATTTATTACTTGTGTCTTTTTTTATTATATTTCGAAAATGGTCCGCCGGTCCGATTTTCTCAGTAAAGGCTCGGTAAGATAAAGGGCTTCACATTGGTGACCTTTCCAGTTTGTCTCCTAAAAATCGTTTCTCACTTTGGTAGCTCACAAACGCATATACGACAAACATGAACCAACACGACATCACAAACCATTTCACCGTCTCAGCCTTTGTGTATTCTGTTTTCACTAATCAAGCGCTTTTGACATCCTCTGTCCGATGAACCATTGCCGACTGAATACATGAAAGTAAAACAAATCACATCAGCCAAACTAAGAAACACTGACTACATCCGCAATTTACACGCCGATTCAGGAGTATTTATGAATCACTGACAGAGAATAATGGAAAAAACAGACACACACTTACTAGATAGACTCTCTCTCGTTGTCCCTCTTTTATTCTCTTGCTCTCGAGAGAGCATAAACAGTGCAACAAACAGTTATATTTGTGTCACAAACACAGATATATTTTGGGTCGCAAACACATATTACTCATTGGGTCTCCAACGTGTAATACTGAATAGCAAACACAATGTGTTTGGACACAAGTATGTTATATTTGCGACAAGCTCCAAAAACATGTTATATTGGAAAACGACAGATTTTTCAGCGTCTAGTTGACACTTCTGAGTATACCCTAGCAAATCATCATGAATAGATTAAAATTATTAATTAGATTCAAAAATTAAATTATCCAAATTTACTTTGCAAATCAGTCATCGATTCACGCAACTTACACACAACTTCGTGATTTCTATGGCGCAAAGAATAGTCCATCTGCGCAAGCCATCTGCCGAGCTGTGGATAGACTTCGTACCACATACTCTCAAAATGATGCAATACGAGTAACACCAACACGTCGAAGGAATGCACATACTGAAGAGAATATCGCCGCTGTAAACGAAACTTTGGGAGAAGATCCAGATTTATCGATGTGTCGATAATATCTTAACCTACACCCGTATAAGACCCAACTGGTGCAGGAATTAAAGTCACGAGACCATCGTATGCGTCGTTCTATCGCCTATTGGGCTCTAGAGCAAATAGAAACCTTTTGGCTAAACGGGTTTACTGATAAACAAAATTGCCGCATATGGAGTGAGGCTACAACAGATCCACAACAAACCCTACAGACTCTATTACATATAGAAAAATGCACAGTTTGATTCGGTTTACACGCTTGTGCCATCACCGGACCCAATTTCTTCAAAAATGAAGCCGCAACTGGCGTTATTATCGCACGTTACGGGATGGCGGCTAAATGAAAAAGAAATTAAACAACTTTTAACACTATTATGCCCACCATTATCAACTATATTTTTGACTTTTGCTTTGGTTTGTGTCTAGACTAACTAGATGTCTCACATATGTTGGTTAATTTCTTGATTAATGGCAAATTTTCTAGGTGGAGCCTGTAACCAATATTTAGTATATATTGAAGTTTTGAACCCAATAAAAAGTAAATTTAAAAAAGCCAAAGTGAAAGAAGTTTAAAAAAGAAATTTTCTTAAATAAGTGCCATTTCTTAAAAAAAGTAAACTTTCTCAACAATAAAATACCTATTCATATTCTTCAACAAAGTACTTTGTCTTAAAAAAACACATTAACTTAACGAAGTACCTTTGCGTAAAAAAGTAAATTTTCTTACAAAAAGTACCTTTTCTTAAAAAAAAGTAATTTTTTTTAAATAAGTATCTTTTCTTAAAAAGTTAATTTTCTTACAACAAATTGTGTTTTCTTAAAAAACTACCTTTCTTTAAAGAGTACCTTTTTGTGAAACAAAATAACTTCCTTGAGATAAGTACCTACTCTTAAAAATGTACCTATTCGTGAAAAACGGACCAATTCTAAGAAAAATCCCATTTCTTAAGCAGAACCTTTAGTTCAAAAAAAATGCCTTCTCTTAAAACAATATACGTTTTACCCTTTCTTACCAGAATTCCTTTTCTTAAAAGTACCTTTTCTTAAAAATAAAATAATACCTTTTCGTTTAATTTCTTGAGATAAGTAGACTTTCTGAAAATAAGTAAATTTTCTTAAAAAAAATAGCCGTTTTGTAAAAAGAGTATCACTTCTTTAAAAAGTGCCTGTTCTTAAAAAAGTGTTTCTTTGTAAAAAAAATTGCATACTCTTCTGGCTTTTTCTTACAGAAAGTATTTCTGCTTAAAAATAATACCTTTTCTTAAAAAAACATTAGCTTTTAATAAAAGAAGTACTTCTCTTTAAAAGAGGACCATTTCGGGAAAATAAAATACATATTCATACTAAAAGGATCTAAAAATATGCTTTTAAAAAAAAATTCATTCCATACAAATACAAAAAATACATTTTCTTAAAAAAAGTTTATCATTTTACAAAAGTATATTTTGTTAAAGATCCATTTAAATTATGGTATTTTTCAACGGGCGCCTTAGGCGTGTTGCAACTAACTAGTACATAATATATAGTGAAAGCAACTTCGTTCCAACCGGGTGTCCCTTGACACCTCATGTTATTGTTTTTTGGAAAATATGGATGACATTGATCCGGGCGAGATGCTGTTTCAACAGGAAGGCGGTACGTGACAGACCGTAACCATCGATTTATAGAAATCAAAATTTGGCGATAAGTTGATTTCGAAAAATGGGTCTATCAATTGACCTCCAAGGTCGTGGGATTTGACACCTCTCGATTATTCTTTTGGGGATACGTGAAGTTACATGGTTTATGCGCATAAGACAGCAACAATTGACGCCTTGGAGGCCACAATTGTTCGTGTTATTATATTTAAAAACGGTGACACTTTCAAGAATTTAGCCATGAAAAAACTTCTCAAAATACAGTTCGGAATCGGTGTAAAACTGTAGGTCCCAATCAGTGAGACTAAAAACTGGAAAGCGCACAGCTCAGTGATTGTGAGAAGCTCTCCTCTATCCCTCCATTGGATGTAATGGGAAAATACTTATTTATTTATTGATTCCTTAAGCCTGACTAGCGACAGAAGGTTCATAGAATTCATGAATTCGGCCAGATTTGTTTTGCACGTACACAATCTGTGCCTTCGTTCACCTCTCCTGGGTCATGACATTGAAGTGTTTTTGCAGGATGTGCTTACACGTCGCTAGGAACAAGACAACACATTACAAATCCTGTGGAATCTGTAAGGAATTCCGTGGTCTCGCCAGGTCATCTGCTCTGCAGTTGCAGAGAATGCCACTTTGCTCAGGCACACATATCGTATAAGATAAATATCGCAGTGGAGGATTTCTCGAAAAAAATTTACACAATTCATCCGTTTCTGGACGGCTGGACCGGTCAAGTCGAAATTGCATATGGGAGTAGCTGAGAGGTTCCGCTAGAGAAATATTGGAACGTCATAACCCCAGTGGAGGCTATCAAACAAATTTGAACCCTTATAAAACTTTAAGGAATTTGTTTTCAAACATATTAAGTTTTTCTATGTATTTGAAACATATGTAGCTAAATGGAGACTAATTTGATGGATACCAGAGTTGCCTATCTGTCACATAGATTTGCCAAACCCCTCCAAATTCGGCCGATTCATAAAATCATAATTGGCGAAATATATCTTGACGTGCAAAGCTGTCTCGCGATTTCTTTAACCTAGTTCTGATACCAACATGTGGTTGCAGTCCCGGTCAGATGTCGGAAATACAGGTCTTTGTTGAAAACTGCTGCAAACAAAAATTCATGAAAACAATGCTTTCAAACATGTACAATGTACATTGTACATGTAACCTGCAAAATATTGCTGGGCCGTTTACTTGTTCAGCGTAATGTTGCGTAGAAGTGAAAACATGACCACCCCCGTGAGGTGTGCCTCTGGTAACATCCCCGGTAGACGCTGAAAAATCTGACATTTTTGTTGTTTGGATGCAAATATAACGTGTGTTTGCAGGTTATCGCCAATATATAGTATACTTTTGTCCAGACACATGGTGTCTGATATTCAATATGACATGTTGCAGACACAAGGATTAAAATGTAATAATATATGTGTTTGTGATCTAAATATGTCTGTGTTTGTGATACAAATACAGCTGTGTTTGTTGTACTGTCTAGGCTCTGTCGAAAGCAAGAGAATAAAAAACGGACAAAGAGATAATATTCAGAATATATGTCGTAAGTGTGGTTTAGTTTCATGCAATAAGATGTCTATCGTTCATCGGACAGAGGCTATCAAAAGCGCTTATGTCATGGGGAGGAAACACACATATGCTTCCCGTAAGTATATGGATGTTTGGAATGAAGCACGCATATGTTTCCACGGAAACTAACACGTCTTTGCAAGTAAACATGCTAATGTTTGCATGTAAATAGAAGCGAGTCTGGGACTTGCAAATAATCGAATATTTGGAGTGGGTGTCAAATACATACATGGTTCCTGCAGAATGTGTTTGGGATAATATGTTACAGAGGCCCTTTTTCTGCGTGTAAAGGTCGTGTTGCCCAATCCGGCCGTGACAGGTCTTAGGGTGCGTAGTTCAAATACAAGCCCCATAACATCTACGTCTTCCTTAGTTGTCGATAGCTCCAAATTTATAGCAACAATACAATGCATCAACGTAAAAACATTAACGTATATGTTTCATTCATGAGACGAAGTGTAGCACACAAATCATCGAAATTTTTTAATAAATTGCCCAAAATTTGTCACAATTGGAAACAATGTCGATTTCAATCACTTGTCTCCCCTTAAATCCCCAATCGCAGATTCGTAAAGTTTTTTCACTACTGACACTATCAGCCTTATTTCCAATACAAACACCTCACATAACATCTTAAGTGTGGAAAGGGGATTTCCTAATTAAATCTCCATTTTCTCCGTTTCCGACCAATTCGCAACGACTTTTCTCATTATAACACCGTACCGTGTTCAATGTCCTATCAAGGACTCTAGATTAATGCAATGTCTGCGCGTATTCGTATACACGAGTATGTACTACGTGTTTGTATAATTAAATGCTAATCAAAAATTCGTTTCAATATACAGATTTTCTTTTCATTTCTATTTATTGCAAACAAGACGTAAACATTTAGGAGGGGGCGGAGTGTCCTTTTATGTCCTTTTTTTTTGTATAAAAATTAGGAATTAAATAATGGAAATTTCGAAGGAAACGAATGGGGACAAATATTTGATTGGTAATCGAAAGTGTGTAACAATAATTAAAAGAATTTGTGCAGTGAATAGATAATGAGAAAGAAAAACGGAAGGAAAATAATAACAAACGATTAGATGAGAAAATCATGTTAATAAGAGAAGGACTTTATGTCCTGTCTGAGTTGTACTCAGTGTATTGCAGAAAAGCATATACATACGTATGTAGGTAGGTACAGATGGGAGGTTGTTAGGTTATGGACATTTTGCTAGAGATGGTTCCTAGATTTAATATAGTGGAATAACATACAAGAAACTAAATATATAGGCCAAAATTGTAATCAGAATAAAGTCGATCCCAAATAATTTAATGAGGTCTTTATAGTTAAGCCGTAACATTAAAGCCTACTTTATCTCCTAAAGACTACACGCTGAAAAATTGAGGGCTCTCTAACATATTCTCCCAAACATATTCTGCAGCAAGCATGTATATGTTTAGAACACACATCAAACATGCATATGTTTGCAAGTCCCAAAAGCACTTGTATTTAAATGTAAACAGTATCATGTTTACTGGCAAACATGTATGCTTTTACGTGGAAACATATGCGTTCTTGACCCCAAACATCCATTATACTTACGTGGAAGCATTCGCCTGGTTCCCCCAAACCTACATATACTTACGTGGAAACATATGCGTATTTCCTCCCAAACAGAATAATATTAAGAATCGAATTATTCTTTGTTTTCAGTATATATTGTATTATTTATTATAATTATTTTTTATCAATATAAGTCCGCATTTATAAATAATTTATACAAAAAATTAAAAGATTTAACACGCCCCTTTTTTTCGATTGCTTGCATTGAATGCATTATTTGTTTTTGTCATGAAATTGGAATTTGCTGCTCCTTTGCATCTTCTTCTTTGCTGTCTCTCACGTTTCTGTTTTCAGAAGGTTTCAGGTATGCTATGCGTTGGTACAGAGCGCATCAAGCACTTTTGATCTCCTCTGTCCGATGAACCATTGATGACTGAATACATGAAACTAAAACGAGAAACACTGACTTCATCCGAAATTTCCAAGCACATTCAGGAATATTTACGAATAACTGACTGAGAGAATAATGCAAAAGTACAGATACACACTTACAAGATAGACTCCCTCGTTGTCTCTTTTATATTCTCTTGCTATCGAGAGAGCATAAACAGTGCAACAAACACAGCTGTATTTGTATCACAAACACAGATACACTTGGGACACACACACATATAATATAACATATTAATCATTGGTTCTCAAACAAGTAACACTGAATAGCAAACACAATGTGTTTGGACACAAGTATATTATATTTGCGACAAGCTCCAAACACACTCTATATTTGCATCCAAACAACAACAAAATACAGATTTTTCAGCGTGTATGTAAAGTTTAGTAATCGAAAAAGCGGTTATGCTATGAGTTACTAAACGTTTTGAATGCCATTAAATGATATCTTGGTGATTTTAAAATGTCTATGAAGGCAGGGGGCAGACAGATTCTGCTAACCAATCACTTGGGAGTAGCCTGAAATGATTCCTTCATAGGACACCTCAAGAAGTTCACTACTTCCGGTCTTAGACTAAATATGTCCCGGGCAACGGTTATATCGACGTTATGTAAGAACATACTTACTTATCTACATACTTAGGTGGCCTCAAACAACCCAGAGGATTCCAGGGCCTCCCACAATGATTATATCATGTTTCTCCAACCAGCTCGATCTTCAGCTTTCTTCCCCAGTTGGTAACATCTAACTCTCGCAGGCAATTTTTCACCTGGTGTTTCCAGCGAAGTCTAGGCCATCCTAATTTGCGATGTCATTCGAGTACGTCTTCGAACACCATTCGCACTGGTTCATTCTGATCCATTCTACTGGCATGACCTAGCCAGCGTAAACGCGAGATTTGGATTCGAACACTATGTTGATGTCGAGATACAGCTTATACGGATCGTGGTTCATCGGACGTCGATACTTGCCGTTTTCTATTATAGGACCAAATATTTTTCGGAGCATTTTGCTCTCGCAGACTCCCAGTGCTGTTTCATCAGCAAGCGATATGACCCGGGATTCTCCGCCCTAAAGCAACACAGGTTGTACGAGAGTCTGGTATAGTTGGATCTTCCTTTCTCGAGAGAGGGTCTGAGGTGCTTGCTTAGCCCGAAATAACATCTGATTACAAGCGCAATTCTGCATTTGATTTATAGGCTGGCCTTAGTGCTTCTGTTCACGGCAGATCCGAGGTAAATGAATTCGTCTACTACCTTGGAATTATAACGGCTATTAACGTTCACCCCTTCCATCAATCAAGTAATTGTTCTGCTCGACGAAACCACTAATTATGTCTCTGTCAAATCTACTTTTGTTGATACCTTCTCAATGATGCCCAATGATGTCTAAATCAGTAGCATACGCGAGCAGCATGTGACTTTTGCTGTTGATAGTTGTATACGTGTTGACTGCAGCTTTTATCACAATGATCTCAGTTCATATGTTGAAGAGATCGCATGATAGGGAGTCTGCCTGCCTTGTGCTAAATGGTTCGGTAAGACCTTTACCAATCTTTACTGTGTCATTTTAGAAAGGCGTGTTTACTTAGCAGGAATACCAAGCTCAGCATAGCTTGGTAAAGTTTTCCCGGTATTGGGTTATCGAAGGCAGCCTTATAATCTACAAAGAGGTGGTAGGTGTCGATTTATTTCTCGTGGAGTTTCTTCAGGTTTTGTCGTAATGTGAATATCTGTTCGATAGTTGACTTTCCAGGCCAAAAGCAACACTGATAAGGTCCTATCAGGTCTGCAACAAACGGCTTTAGTCTTTTATGCATTACTCTAGACAGGACCTGGCTCGCGATGGATTAAAGGCTTATTCCACGATAATTTGTACATATACTCGGGTTGCCTTTTTTGAAAACAGAACACAGCATGCTAAGGCTCCAATTTTCGGGCATGCATTCGTCTAGCCAGATTTGCATACGAGCTGATGCATGCACCTTTCCATCTCATAGCCGCCAGCCTTAAACAGCTAAGCCGGTAGTCCATCAGTACCCGCGGTGTTGTTGTTCTTAAGCCGGCGAATTGCAGTTCTAACTTCGCTTTGGCTAGGAGGGGCCCCGTCGACGCCAAGGTCCTGTATATGTTCAACACCCTCATCTATATTGAAGTCTCCTGGGACAAGTAAAGCAGAGAATTTTACTCTCCAAGGCACTAAAATAGTGTGCACATCTCCGACGAGATTAATATTTAGCATCTCACCCTTCTCAGCCTAATGTACCGATCACTCGCAGCACGCGTTAAAACTGACTGTTTCGTTGCGTTACGTGCAGTGTCTTTTTCATCAGTTGCAATCCTTCTGCGGATTTTGATAGCCAACTTCAGTCCTTGCAGCGGTTTCCAATGATTGGGAGATATGCTTCCACTCGGGGGGTCCTTCTCTAGTAGGAGAGCGAGCTTTTGTTGGTAAGCCTTTGATATCTCCGGTATTTGCAGCTTGTCGATATCTAGCTTTTCCAGTGTTCGGCTTCGTACGTTATCGCTCCTCTCAGTCCTGTGCGAACTTTTCCAGTCACCAGGTAATGATGCGAGTCTACATTGGCACCACGAATCATACTGGAAGAATGCCTGCCATCCATTACCAAGTGACCAATCTGGTTCTGCGTTCTCTGATGAGCAGATAACCAAGTTGCCTTATATATATCTTTATGTTGGAATCGTGTGCTACTAACCACCATGTTCTTTGCAGCGGCGAAGTCGATCAGTTGTATTTGATTATCACAAGTGGTATCATGTAGAGTGTGTTTAGGACACTTTCCTATGGCATTAAAATGGCCTAGAATTCTCTTAATGTCGTGGTCAGGGCAGCGTTCGTATACTTCCTCCAGACGCTCATAAAATGATTCTTTCACTACATCGTCCTTATCCTTTGATGGTACGTGCACACAAATTAGCCAGATGTTCTAATATTTCGCTTTGATGCGAATTGTGAGTATGCGTTCACTCACTGGGTTAAACCTTGAAACTAGATGTCGCAGTATTTTGCCGACTACGTCCGAGGGTTGCATTTTACGTTTCGCAATTTGGCAACCCTAGTGTTGCAATCTGGCAACTGACGCTCCAACGTAAAGTTGGACATTTTGGAGATTATGCGTACTCAGAACGTCTTGGCATACGAGCGCTATTTGGGTTGTTTACAGTAACTTAAAAGTTTCATCTCGGCCCAAAAATGGAATTAAATCGTGAAAATTTTAGTGCGATTATTTTTTACAACTTTCGACGTGGATTAACCCAGCAACAGTGCATGGATGAACTTAATTCAGTTTTTGACGATGAAGCTCCATCAAGGACCAGTGTTAATCGATGGTATGGTGAATTCAATCGTGGTCGTAGTTCACTCCAAGACGAATTTCGTGAAGGTCGTCCAAAATTAGCTGTTGTTCCGAAAACCATTGATGCTGTGCGCGAACTGATTTTGAAAGATCGTCATGTGACCTATCGTGAGATTGAGACAAACTTAGGCATTAGTGGGACCAGCATACATTCAATATTGCATAAACATTTGACTGTCAAAAAACACAACAACACACAACACAATTTGTCAATCGCTCAAAAACAGGCTCGTGTCGATTGGTCGAAAGAAATGCTCCAAAAATACGATCGCGGTGCTTCGAAACACGTCTATGACATGGTGCCAGGTGATGAATCCTGGATTTACGCGTATGAGCCCAAAAGTAAACAGCAGTCAACTGTATGGGTGTTTCAAGATGAGCCAAATCCAACAAAAGTAAAAATTCGTGCATTCACTGATGTAGCAAATACCGCAGCACTGTATAGTGTTTCGACGTTCGAGGTACATATCCTTAAATCGTGGCCCTTATAAAGTTTGCGAGGGTCGTCAACAGTTAGGGGGTTTCTTCTTTTATTGTAATTTGTGTGTGGTTGCATTGCCTATATAACGGTGGCGGGAGGCAAACCCAGCCCACCGTGGTTTGCATTTTACCTATTGTCAGGATGATTATGTTCCAACCGCCCATTATGGATCAGACGCTGACTGGATTTTGGTTGCTTCAGTTTTGATCCGCCGTTGACCAGGGGTGTTGACTCATACGTCTTCAAAGGACAGAAGAATATGTCCACTAGTTCGAAGAGCTTCAGAGACAGGGTCACCTAATTAGCCTGAGACGTGTCAGTGATCGCATAACCAATCAAGCTGCTCATTCGTTTCGCCTTCTCACTCTAGCTAGCTAACGGAGGTTTCCGATAAAGCCATTGCCCAGGACATGCTGCGTGGAAATAGTAAGCTAGTTGGACTAGCCAATGAAGGAATCATTTCTGGCCACACCCATGTGAATGGCTATGAGAAACTGTCTACCTCCACTGACAGTCCCATGTCCCAAAGAGTTATTGAGTGGCGCTGGCTAGCCCGATAACGTTCGCGATGGAACCTGGTCAAAAGGACGACCAAAACTCCGATGAATAAACCGACAAATAAATGGCAGCTTTATCGACTTCTCCTTGCAGAGTTGTCATATTGTTTTGAACTCCACTTTTAAATTTCGCTCTAATTTTTTCGCATTCCCCTAACTAATAATGTCAGCTTTAGTGGTTATTTTAAACTATCGGCCAAAAATGAAACTGCAAAAAACTTGCACCCAAAAACTTAAAATTTCAATTGTTTTTGATTTAGGTGCCTGGGACACCTTTAATCATAAAAATCTAGATTGACTTATGTAACCCAACTTTGGCATTCAAAGCACTGTCCTTATTAAAGATAAAGTGAGTTATTGCCCAAGAGTGCCATATATTTCTGGAAAAAGCCGACATATTAATCTTTACAGCGACCACCAAAGTTTCAAATTATACTCCCAAATATCCCTGCTCCATCAACCTGCTCTCGGCTGCTTTTGACCCGGCGTGCTAATCAGCTTCTCTGTTGCATGGCCAGTTTGGGCGTTTAAGTCCTTTTTGAGAAACATACAAAAAAAAAACCCAAATATCAACCCAAATATTCCCACTCTCCTTTGTGAGCACCATTCCTTCACCATTAAATGTTTGCTACTTATTTTCTGTTTTATTTATTTCCTCCATCTTCCTTGTTATTTTTTGTTTTTAATTTTTTTATTTCATCCTTAACATATTCAAACATAAATTCAGATGTTATCCTTAATATGGCGCATCAGGACCAATGTTTTTTAACAAAACATTCCAACAACAAGGACAACAACAACAACAACAACAGCGACAATAAACAATGTCAAAGTTGGAAAATGTAAAATAGACAAGGGAGCCAGCGAGCAACCCAAAGCCGGAATAGTATGGGCAGAGGGACTTCGAACTCAAAATGACTTACACTAAGAAAACACAATTAAAAATATATTTTTTCCACCATTTTTTCCGGTTTATTTTTCGGTTTTGTTTTGAGTTTTTTTTTCAATCATCTGTTTGTTTCTTTGTTTTCCTTGTTCTTCATTGTGGGGAGATTTTCACTGGGTTGGTGTCATCACGGGTAGTACAAGATGTTGTACGGCGATACACTCGAAGAAAGCTATAAGTTTGTTTAAAAATTTACAAATGTTAGGTCCTACACGTTGAAAAATCTGTAGTTTTACTGTTGATTGGATGCAAATATCGTTCGGAACCGGTGTAAAACTGTAGGTCCCAATTAGAAAGCGCACAGCTCACTGGTTGTGAGAAGCTCTCCCCAATCCCTTCATGACATGTAATGGGAAACTGTTTTATTTTTAGATGCATATATAACGAGTGTGTAGCTTGTCGCAAATATAGTATACTTGTGTCCAAACACATTGTGTTTGCTATTCAATAGTACATGTTGGAGGTAAAATAATTAATAGGTTATAATATATATTTTTGTAAAAAACAAATATTGCTTTGTTTTTTGAAATCTGCTGAACTGCAATTCATGAAAACAATGCCTGCAAACATGTATGTGATTCCTGCAATATGTTGCTGGAAGTAGGATCCCATAATGGGTCGTGCTGGACACGTTCAGAGACGATTTTCAGTAGATTATTTCTCTTCGTCTTCGCCAAATAAAATAACAGCTGAACGTAGTCAGCTGAATACATTTACCAAATTTTGGCAGTCTGCAACAGACTTCGAACAGCAACAACAGTTGTCATAGCTGACGTTCCTTCACTATCAAAGCAACAGTACATTTCAAGGAAGTACGAACGGAGCTACTCTGTGACTGCACTGTTTCAGCTTGCGTAGTTACAACAACAGAACAGTTAGATAAAAAATACAAAGGCTGTTCCTCGATCTCGAACGAAACCTTTCGTTCGTGTTCTAGTTGAAATCAAGTAAATTTGGGTTCCACAAGTCACACGATAACATAAAATTGCTCAAAAACTTTTCAGTACAAATTTTAGTTCATCTATTTCATTTGCGAACCAGAAATATACAGACTTTCGCTCGCTTAGCTTTTCGTTCGAGATCGGGATACACGACGTTACTTTTGGCTCTGGCATAGCCTGTTGGAATGTTCGTAGTAAAATAAAGCTAAAATTTGTTTCAGAAAATAAATAAATTTCACAGCACAGCGACAGCTTTTTCTTTAGTGCTGTTGCTGTTATGCTGACAGTTTTTCAAACACTGATAAATCGAGTCTGTACACACGATCTACAATATGATGTTAGTTTATAATTATACGCTGAGAAATCTGAATTTTTTGTGGTTTAAATGCAAATATAACGTGTTTGCATTTTGTCGCAAATATAGTATATTTGTGTCCAAACACATTGTGTTTGCTGTTCAGTATTACATGTTTGAGACACAATGATTAATGGGCTTTGTTTACTGAAACCGCTAAAACCAAAAATGAGACAGACAACTATGAAACAAAAACGCAGCAGATCTTCAATTCATGAAAAACAATGCTTGCGAATATGTACCTGTTTGCTGGGGTCGTTTTTTTTTAGCGTGTAATAAAACTAGGCATTTATTCAGCATGTCTATTTAAATCTACATTCATTTTAGTATTAATATTATACATAACCTACGTAAAGGGTGGACCATACAAAATTTGAAATTTAATTTCGTTTTACAAAAAATATAAGTACTCATAGACATTTTGTTAAAATTGTGATTTTATTAATAAAGCCCAAAAATCTTTGGTAATATTTTTTCAAACTCATCGGTCTACGACGTTATCGGCCAAGCTCATACTCTTGAATGACAAGTCTGTGGTTCGTTAAAGGTTTGACAAGTCATCTACAATCGTTTAACGCTGCACCGACGCTTTCAAATTGTGGAAATTCTCTTTGAAAAAAAAGAAATCTGTTCGCGAAGTTCATGACCGTTTTTATCAAAGAATTGTGTTTAGTAATGAAGTTCATTTCTGCTTAAGTGGCTACGTCAATTAGCAAAATTGCCGGATTTGGAGTGAAGACAATCCTCAAACCGTAAATGAATCACCAGTACATCCATTAAAATTTATGTTTGGTGCGGTTTACACGCTGACGGCATCATTGGTCCTTATTTCTTTCGAAATGAGCAAGGAGCTGCCGTTACGGTGAATGACGAGCGCTATCAAGCCAGGCTGACTGAATTTTTGTTTCCCAAAATTAATCAACTAAACATCAACGACATTTGGTTCCAATTAGACGGCGCAACTTGTCATACAGCGCGCTTAACAATAGATTTATTGCAAAATAAATTTGGTGACAACTTTATTTCCAGGAGGGGGTCCTGTTCACTGCCCCCCTCGGTCATGCGATTTAACGCCTCTGGATTACTTTTTATGGGGCTATATTAAGGCATCGGTTTATACCGACAAACCACCAACTCTTGAAGCATTGGAAGCTAATAACCAAGCCGCCATTGACGCACTACGGCCAGATTTATTGGAAAAAGTAGCCAAAAATTCGACTGATCGAATGGACCATGTAATGCGTGACCGCGGTGGACATATGCCGGAAATCATATTTTAAAAATAAATGTCATGAAGTTGTGCACCAGATAATAATAAAAAAAAAAATATCATTCCAATAATATTTATGTCTTGTATTATCATTTTAGTTCTCATGCAGCTAAAAAAATTATCTATCTCATTGGATTAGTAGTATCTCATTTGATCTACCTAATTTTTGAGTACAGTTTCGATTTTTTGGTCATTCATCTCGTGAATGACAGTGTAAATTTCGTATTGGAACGAAGTTCCTTATCGCACGTTGAGGGATGGGTGCTAAATGAAAAAATTGTAAACAACTATTTTTTAACTACTTTATTACAACCCATTATTATCAACTATATTGGGTACTTTTTGTTTGGTTTGATTTAAAGGGAAGTTTTCTAGGTGGAGCCTCTTTATTACAGATCGTAGTTTTGAACCCAATAAAAAGTAAATTTAGAAAGCCAAACTACAAAACTGGCAAATACATGAAGTACAACCCTGAGCATGGAATTACATTGGGCAGGCAGCACACTTAAGGAGGTATCACACGATTTGTACATTTGTACAAAAAATTACAAATTTAGATTTGTACACATTTGTGCATTTGGCTATTAAACATCAAAATGATTTGTCACACATTTGTACACAGCAGTAAAGTGACAAATATTTGCACGTTCATTCACACGATTTAACCATTTGGTCATAAACACTAAAACAGCTGATCAGCTGTCAACCATAATTTTGCATCTTTATTGTAAAATTTAAAGTGAAATAAACGAAATTGATGCTAACGCCAAGGCAAAAGAAACTCGCTGCAGTTACATATATACATTTACTATTATTTAAAACGCGAAAAAGTGTCAAAAATAAAGTTACTCGTAGACATTAAGTAAAATGGTAAAATCAACTGAATCAATGTTTTGCTTTTACTTGTCAAAACACCTGCTGAGTCGCGAGAGGAGACAGTGTTGCCAATATGTATTTTTTTCGTACTTGTTATGGTTTCAATTTCTTTGCCATTTTGATTGAAATCTTGCTCCTCACCGATTTACACCAAAGTTTCACTATCGGTAGAACTTTTTAAACGATTAAAAATGACCGACAATTTTTTTGGCGGACGGTCCAACTTTTTAATATATAGGCCTGCGGCTTGAGTATATAATCGGCTATATCTCAAGTATTTATGGTCCGATCTGGGTCAAGTGAGTATCATTAGAAAGCTCATACAAAATTCTATAAATTACATTATGTACATTTTTTCATTTTTATTAACCCATTGGCGGAAAATTAACAAAAAGGACATTTTAACCTCACTTTTTTGATAGAAACCTATTATTCTCAAAAATGGACGTCGTGAAGTTAGTTTTTTTCTTGATTTAATGGGCAGACATCACTTCAAGCTTTTTTTTAAGGTATAGTACTCCTTATTAACCTATTAACCTATTCACGTTCAAAAAGCCTAAAATGCCCAGAGAGAAAGTTTGATAGCAACTTTCGGGCCGGAAGGGGTTTTCGGTTTGTTTATAAAGTAAATTAATAACAAGGGAGTCTCAAGTCGGGGATCCCCTATTTTCAATGTCCAATGTTATTATGTTACTGATCACTGTGACATGCTAAATTTTTTTCAGTTTTATAACTTTGATATCTCTTGACCCAGATCTCTGGTGTTTAAAGGGTTACTGCAGAGTATTATACCTTAAAAAAAGCTTGAAGTGTTGTAACTTTACGACGTCCATTTTTTCAGAAAAATAGGTTTCTATCAAAAAAGTGATGTTAAAAAATCCTTTTGTTAATTTTCCGCCAATGAGTTAATAAAAATGACAAAATGTATATAATGTAATTTATAGAATTTTGTATAAGCTTTCTAATGATACTCACTTGACCAAGATCGGACAATACATACCAGAGATATAGCCGATTATATACTCAAGCTTTGAAGGCCTATATATCGAAAAGTTGGACCGACCGCCAAAAAAATTGTCGGTCATTTTTACTCGTTTAAAAAATTCTATGAAATCGGTGAGGAGCAACTAAAGTGTAGTTATGCCACATTATTAATCAAAATGGCAAAGAAATTGAAACCATAACAATTACGAAAAAATCAACATATTGGCAACACTTACACTTCTCAGCAATCTTTATCTATTTGGCACTTGCATTTGTCTTCAAGTGGCAAATCAGAAATTTGGCCATTTTCGTAAATTTGATTTGGCTTCTGTGGCAGCATTGCGTTCACACGATTTGGCATTAATGGTTGTTTTTGATTTGTCACAAGAAGCCAAATATTTGGCATTTCTGATAAATGACAAATGCAATTAGAGATCACACGATTTGCCTATGAATATGACAAATTTTGAGCCAAATGTACAAATCGTGTGATCCCAGCTTTACTCTTACACTCGTACTTTTTGCTTGGTTTGTGTCTAGACTAACATATAGCATACGAGGGGATATTTCTTGTTTCATGGGAAATTTTCTAGGTAGAGCCTGTTTATTACATATTGTAGTTTGAACCGAATAAAAAGTAAATTTAGAAAAGTCAAAGTGAAAGAAGTTTAAAAAAATAACATTTTCTTAAATAAGTGCGTTTTCTTAAAAAAAAACGTAAATTTTCTCAAAAAAAATACCTATTCATATTCACAGAGTATTTAACAAAATAAAAAAAATAAATAAATGGTTTCCCATTACATCCCCTGAAGGGACCGGGGAGAACTTCTCACAATCACTGAGCTGTGCGCTTTCCAGTTCTCACTCACTGATTGGGACCTACAGTTTTATACCGATTCCGAACGGTATTTTGAGAAGCTTTTGCATGGCTATATACTCGATAGTGTCGCCGTTACTATGCGAGGTGACCGCCGCCGAAAGAAAATTTTTTTTGAAGGTGGTCAGAGCAGGGTTCGAACCCGGGATCTCATGTACAAGAGCCGCGCACACTAACCATTGCACCACCGACGACCATATCTTAAAGAAGTACCTTTGCTTAAAAAAAGTAAATTTTCTTACACAAAGTACATTTTCTTAAAAAATTTAATTTTTTAAATAAGTACCTTTTCTTAAAAAAGTACATTATCTTACAACAAATTGCATTTTCTTAAAAAACTAGCTTTTCTTTAAAGAGTACCTTTTTTGTAAAACAAAATAACTTTTCGTGAGATAAGTGCCTACTCTTAAAATTTTGCCTGTTCTTTCGTAAAAAAAGAGCTTTTCTTCAAAAAAAAAAATACCTTCTCTTACAAAAAAAACCTTTTCATACAAAAATTCCTTTTCTTAAAAGTACCCTAACTTAAAAATAAAATAATACATTTTCTTTTCTTTTCTTGAGATAAGTAGCCTTCCTGAAAATAGGTAAATTTTCTTAAAAAATATCCTTATCCTAAAAGAGTAACAACTTGTTTAAAAAATACCTGTTCTTAGAAAAAGTATTTCTTTGTAAAAAAATCATACTCTTAGGCTTTTTCTTACATAAAAACATTAGCTTTTAATGAAAGAAGTACCTCTCATCAAAGATAGGACCTTATCGGGAAAATATAATAAATATTCTTACAAAAGGGACCTAAAGATATACTTTTTTTTAAAAAAAATACATTGAATAAATAACAAATTTCTTAAAAAAGGTTTATCATTTTACAAAAAGTATCTTTTCTTAAAGATCCATTTAAATTACAGTATTTTTTAACAGGCGCCTTAGGCGTGTTGGAACTAACTAGTACATAATAAATATATAGCGAAAGGAGGAACTTCGTTCCAACCGGGTGTCCCCTGACACCTCATGTAATTTTTTTAAGGCCTCAATGACACCGGTATCTATCCCACTTATCTATCACGGCGTCCTAGAAATAAATCGACGAGCGGTGTCAAATCGCAACTGCGAGAACTTCCTTGTTTCGGCTGACTGTGCGTGTTTTGAACACAGTGCCACAAACCGCCCCAAGCAGTCGTGGATACAACGGCTTCCACTCGACGAAGTGTGGATTTTCCGAGCCCCAACTGCCACAATTTTGGGTGTTAACATAGCCCCCGCGGTAAAAATTAACTTCATGGAAAAGGATAATTTTGCGGCAAAAATGCTCATCTTCCGCCAAACGATATGTAGCCTATTCAGGGAAGCGAAAACAGATAGGATGGTCACGAAGCTTCAGTTCTTGGACTAATTGGACTTATGTATAAACCTTCAAAGTTTATTATTTTATGATAAACTCTGCGCAAAGAAGTATGGGAAATTGTAATTTTCTACGAACAGTGGCGAGTTAATACTGATGGCAATTCAAGCAGACTTTCAGCTATATCGGCAATATTTTCCATTGAACGCACAGGACGAGTACGTACACCAGTTATTTTGTCAAAAAGGACCCGGTTTAACAATCTCGCTTCACAATCTATTTCTAGCGAATTTATTTCGAAGATTTCTTGCAGATTCAGATTCAGAAATTTGGAACAAAGTTTTTAAAATTTTCCAATTTTCTACTATCGTAATAAGTCCCATTTCGTAAATCTCTAACCTTTAGTTAATAACACTATGCAACCAAATTTAGGTTTTTGCTTTGGGGATGGGCGATTCCTGTGCAAATGATCACACTAGGTGAGTATAGTCAAACCGCAAAAATTTAGAAAGCTGTGTAGCTACACTTTTGCTTATAGGCGTGGCAAGTTTGAATTTCCCTATCCGACACTGTCCGTGATAAATTTAAAAATCGAGCATAAATATTGAATTGAGCGAAAGTTGCAGCATGTGTGCGAAAATTGCGTACGGGTTTTGGAAGACGAGAAGCACCGTCAGCTCCGTATGTTCGTTATCTTGTGAAAAAAGTGAAAGAAACCTCGGAGCTGCGATTTGACACCGTTGGACTATTATTTGTGGGGTGCCCTCCAAGATAAGTGTTACGCCGACAAGCCAGAGACAATTGACGCTTTAAACGACAATATTCGTGAAGCCATTGGTGAAATACAGCTGCACACAATCGATAATGTGCTTAAAAATTGAACCGATCCTGTAGGCTACTGCATGGCCAGCCGAGGCAGCCATTTGAATGAAATTATTTTCCATTATTAACCGGAAGGATTGTACTTTCAAATAAAAAAAGAAATTTGAGAAAATATTCGCTAGTTTTTTATAGCATTTTCAAAAAAAAAAAGTTATTTGGCGGACCCGTTATTACCATTTCAGACTTCAATCTTAAGATTTTAAGATTAGAAATTTTAAAAAAGTTCTAAAGGGACATATTCAAATTCAAGATGAAGGATTTCGTCTGCGGAAACCTGTAGTGAAATCTATTCCACTATAAACTGATAGAACATTTGGATATTTTGCCGGTAATTTTGGTGCAGTTTTCTTGACCTTGCTTCAAAAAAGGACCAAAAGGAGATCTTAAAATAGAGATAGAGAATTTTGGTCTGTGACGAACCATAATGAAATTTAATGAAGAATAAATTCATTGATTTTAATGTACATTGTTGGTACTTTTTGAACAAAGGACGAAATGAACCATTTAGACTTTGAAATAGAACATTCGAATATTCTACGAAACTAATCCTTGTCAAATTTGACTGAAGACATATTATCACAAAAATTCACTCAATTCAACATTTATACTCGATTTTTAAATTTATCTCGGACAGTACCGGATAAGAAAATTCAAACTTGCCACGCCTATAAAAAAAATTGTTGCTACACAGCGGTTTACATTTTTGTGTTTTGACTATACTATAGTGTGAGCATTTGGCGCAGGAATCGTCCACCCAAAAATTGGTGTTGCACAGTGCAATCTGCCATTTCAGAAATGACAAATTGGCCATTTCCTTCAAATTTCCAAATTTTACATATTTTACAAATTTTACAACTTGTAAATGGGTTAGCTGTCAAATGAACTGTCATACAGCGCTCCCTTTTTGACATTTGTAATCCGTATACACTGCGGCCGTCAGTGGTGATATGGTTAGTGTCCGCTCCTCTTGTACATGATATCCCTGCTCTGATCACCTTAAATTACTTTCGGCGGCGGTCACCTCGCATAGAGACACTATCGAGTATTTTTAATAAAGGTTCTTAAAATACTGTTCGGAACAGTTGTAAAACTGTAGGTGCCAATCAGTGGGTATAAAATTAGAAAGCGCCCATCTCACTGGCTGTGAGAAGCTCTCCCCAATTCCTTCACGGTATGCAATGGAAAACAATATATTAAATATAACCAGTATACACTGGCAAATCATCATGAATAGATTGACGCTTGAATAAATTTAATTTGAAAATCAGTCATCGATGCGCGCAACTAATAGACGACTTCGTGATTTGTATGGCGCACACAATCGGCCATCTGAGCAAGCCATCCGTCGAACTGTGGATGGACTTCATACCACATACTCTATAAATGAATAAATATCACCAACACATCAAACTAATGTGCGTACTGAAGAGAACATAGACTAATTCTTTAATGAGAGAATATTTTACTCATCTGACGTTTTCTTTCACACTCTTCGTGGTGCGGTCGGTGTGATAGAGAGAAGTTTGACGAAAACTTACTTACACCAGGTGGTATTACAAGAACTTCTTACTTTAATTTTTCATATCGTTTTGGTGAAAAACTGTGAAATTTTAAATTGTTTTATACTTTTTTCTCGACTTTTATTGTTGGCATACATTTGTGTTGTATTTAACACCATAACTTTAACACACAAAACGAAATACCGTTGTTGTTATTTTGTTGGTTGTTTTGAACCATTGCATCTATCTGGTATTATTGAAGCAGTTCTTTTCAACATCCAACGTTCATATCACACCAGGCCAAATGTCAAAAAATTGCTGAGAGAAATGTTAAGTCTATATATAAATATTAACCGCCTTATTCATAAAAAGTTGTGAGAGGTTTGAGAGATTTTTTTGTATAATAAACTGTCTCTCAAACCTCACATAACTTTTTATGAATAAGGCCGTAAGTCTATAAACGAAAGTGTGGAAGAAGATCAAAATTTATCGATTCGTCATCGGTAGTAGGAATTGGGGCTCTGTCCGCGCACTACATAGAAAATTGTTCTCAAAGATCATGGCCTGTATCCGTATGGTGAAGGGATTAAAGCCACGAGATCATCATATTCATCGTTCTTTCGCCGTTTGGGCTTTAGAGCAGTTGGAAACTGACCAAACGTTTTGTCGCAAAAAAGTGTTCAGCAGCAAGGCTCATTTTTGGCTTAACAGCTTTGCTAGTAAACAAAAGTGCCGGAGCAAACCACAACAGACCCTACAGACTCCATTACATCCAGAAAAAAAAACAAAATTGCCGCATATGGTGTGAGTCCAATCCACAACGGAACCGTTTCAGGCAGGTTCCATCTTGTGATCCTATTTCTTGAAATATTAAACCGCAGCTCGCGTTACGGTCCATGAAGGTCGTTACTGCATCGTATTTAACGATTTTTCGTTTGAAAATATGAATGAAATTGGCTCGGGCGAGATGTGCTTTCAACTGGAATTCACTACGTGTCATACGGCGACCACAACCATCGCTTTATTGAAATCAAAATTTGGCGATTTCGAGAAATAGATCTGTCAATTGGCCTCCAAGTTCGTGCAATGTGACACCGCTCCATTATTTCCTGTGAAGTCACTGGTTTATGCTGATAAACCAGCAACATTAGACGCCTTGGAGGACACAGTTGCTTGTATTATACGGCCTAGCATACGGCCAGCAATGCTCGAAAAAGTTGACCAAACTTGGACGTTCAGAATACGCTTGGTCATGAACAGTCACAGTGGCCATATGACCGACATCATTTTCAAAAGTTAATGCTTTTTATTGATTTTTCGAATTAAAAACTTATTTGATTAGAATTTGAATTCTTGCGTTATTTTTTACAATTATAATTACTATCGACCTAAAAAAAACACCCTTTACATAAAGTTTTTAACGATTTTGAATCATTTCGGAGTATATCAAATTGGCAGGAAGCCAGGACAAAGTTTTATACCCTCTAGCATAATAAGGAATATCGGGCGGATCTATTCAAATATCAGCAATTTAAGCGGTTGCGCTCCACAAGTTTTGAAACTCAGCTAGAAAAATTTTAGAACCACAACTATTTTTGTTATAAACACCCATTAGATATTGCACTACCCGTTTTTGTTTTCTACACAAATATTATAGAATATTAAAACGTTTTCTTCGAGTGTACAATTTTCTTACAAAAACAATACGAATGTGTTTACTGACATCACCAAAACACAAAAGAAACAACAACAAAGTAAGTACGGTGCGTTTCAAATTAGAATTTGTCTGTTTTCTCCACTTCTTTTCGTATTTATTTAGGGGTGCAGCATTATAAACGCTTAATTACATTTAAATTTTTTTATATTTGATATGAATGTAAGCAGAGAGAATCCAACGTAGAAAAAACATATTTTACATACTGACATTTTTGCTTATGCCGTCTTCAAAATAAGTTTCAACAAAATGGCCCGGTTTTAATTCCTTCAAGATTTCGTTTCTGTTTCTATTTATATTGTTGTTGTTTTGTTTCAGCCCATGCAAAACTGTTTTCGTTTGCAATGACATTTTAAGACGTCTGTAAATTACACAGAAAATGTCTAAAAGATTTAAATCTCAATTTTATAATTTTTTTTTTCCTTCTGCTCGTCGTTGCATTATTAAAATGTACGAAATATAACCAAATGGGAAAGCCAACGAAACGAAACGCCAAAGAAACACATTTTCTTATTATGAAACAGTAACAGAAACATAATGAGATGTAATGATATTAAGGAAATGACTGTGCCGGGTTGGTGTTTTGCATGATAAGATAAGAACGAGGGTGCTAGTAGCAGGTGGTATGAACATTATGCAAAATAATATCACGTATTCGTGATGGCGGCCTTAGTAGGATATACTTGTATAATGTATTTGCCTAAATGCCTGCAATTTAGTTAGTCGTTTGTTTTTTTCTTTCTACACCCAAATTAATTCTTTAACATTAGTGTAGTATAAATAACGCAGGTGTCAGCATTTTGGTGTGTCAAATACGTATGAGGGAGACTTAATGTGGATTTTATATATCTCACCTTGTTGTGCCACATGGCAAAGATAACAAAAGTTCCAAATTGTTATTCACTTTATCATCTGCTGCAGGTGCGGATGTAAGTTATTAATAGTCAGATACGTTCATTTCGTTCGGCGACGGTCGACATTATCGAGTAATTAGCCTTGATTCTCAAACTCCTTTTGTAATCGGTGTAAATAGTGTAGAGTGGCCAATCAGTGAGTCAAAGAATTGGAACCACTGATCTTGACAAGCTCTCCCATACCTCTTTCTTGGAATGTAATGATCACCTAAGTAAGGTGATGTAGCCTAGACCTTACAATTTTCTTCTTTAGAAGCAAAAAAAATCAATGAGTGTTCGAACTCACGGATGATGTGTTAACACCTTTTTGCTACACGGTACCTGTTCGATTTCTATGAACACATCAGTAAATGTTACATTGGAAAATAAAAAATAATAGTTTATTGAATTAAATTTTATTTCTTTATTTTTATAATTTATAAATGTTAAGTTTTCAACACAGATAAAATTGGTCCGTGATAGCTGAAATATGAGACATAAACTTTAGATTCTATCCTATCTAAATATCGTGAGAAAACAGCGTCAATTGTAGTTCCTTGGATAGTAGTTGGAGACTCTAATGACGTATTAATAGTAAGCTTGAATTTATTTGTATACACCGGGCAATGCTGAACATCAAATGACTCGCTTTGCTTGGCCATAGCAACAACAACGAAACAACCAAACACACAACATCACACATACTTTGTCCGACGTAGCTGACGTATACGTGTGTCACATAACCACATGTTTGCCATATCAACAGCAACGAAACAGCCAAACACACAACATCACACATACTTTGTACGAAGCAGTTGACGTATTAGTGTGTCACCATAACGTCGACTGCGCAAGTCCATGGGCTTGCAAATGAAATTTTGCGTGGCTATGCATTATATCTCCGTTCAACAACAGCAGCAGACACATGTACATACATACTTTATTATGTTAATACATACGGTATAGACACAATTTCGTTTGCCTCACCCCTGCCACACCACTCTTTCATTACTCTCTTGCTCGCTCATTTTTGTTTAACACGTCATTATTCTCTTTCGCAGTCGCAGAAAATCTGGTTTTAGCAGCAGCATAAAATCTGGTTCTAGCAGCAGCAGAAAACCTCTCTGTTTGCATGTGTTGACTTTGATAGATTTAGTCCCTATACGCCGCTATAGATGTTAACACATCAAAAAGGCTGGAGCATGTAAAATTTGGAATTTGAAACACCCTCAGTGTGCGCGCCTCTTGTACATGAGATCCTGGGTTCGATCCCTGCTCAGACCACCTTAAAATTTCTTTCGGCGGCGGTCACCTCGCATAGTGATGGCGACACTATCGAGTATATAGCCATGAAAAAGCTTCTCAAAATACCGTTCGGAATCGGTGTAAAACTGTAGGTCCCAGTCAGTGAGTGAAAACTGGAAAGCGCACAGCTCAGTGATTGTGAGAAGCTCTCCCCTGACCATTCATGGGATGTAATGGCAAACCATTTTTTTTTTATTTCAAAGCAGATGGCCAATTTGACATTTGTGAAGTGACCGATTATTAAGGAGTGTGTACGAAATAAATGGTGCATACTTTTAGGATTACTACTTTTTTGAATCCAATGCATTTAGTTGTCATTGACATTTTGACATCTATCAGTGCCATCAAAAAGCACGTGCTTAATATAACGTCAATCGTCGTTTTTTTTAAAGGAGAGCCAACAAAAAGTTCGCGAAAAAATAATTATAATTTTCAACAAAAATGAAAGACATCCATATAAAACAATTGCTAGGATGCCAGGGGTGTCCCGTAATACAGTAAAAAAAATATACGGAACTCCTGACGATCGGTGGAAAATGTGGGTGTGGCAGAAAAAGGGCTTTTCAGACGTCAGGGTGGGCAAAGAAAATCTTAGATATTCTTAAGAAAAATCCAAACTTATCAGGAAGAAAAGTTGCTCAGAAGAACAATTGCTCAGAGACTTTGGTAAGAAAAGTGAAAACAGAGGCAGATCTGAAAACTTACAAAGTTCAAAAAGTGCCCGATAGAACTTCAAAAAAAAATCAGAATCAGAAAATCAGAATACTGCAAGCTAAAAATTTACTAAGAAACTTCATTCCATATAATGGAAGCTGTGTACTGTATGATGAAACCTATGAGCTGTCCTACTTTTAACAGCTACCTGGCCCGGAGTTTAATATTGCAGATAGTAGAGGAAATGTTGTAGAAGAGTACAGACTTAAAAAAAAAGACAAACGTCCCGAAGAAATTTTTGGGAATTGAAAAACAGGGTACACAGTTCAAAAAAATACAAAGATCCGGGAGAACTTTTTGGTGTTCCAAGCCATTTGCACTTGTGGACTAAGAAGCAGCTCATTTATTACAACTGACACGATAAATGCTGAAGTGTTTATCAAGGAATGCCTACAAATATTACTCCTTCCACTTTTAAGAAAGCACGAAGAATCTACATTCTTTTGGCCCGATCTTGCGTCTTGTCATCACAGAAAACGAGCTATTTATCGACTGGTACGAAAACAGTAATGTAGATCTTGTACCAAAGGAGGCGAATTCACGTAACTGTCCAGCACTCGAAAGATATTGGGCGTTAGTTAAGCGGCTTTTAAGGCTACGAAAGAATCTACTAAGGATGCAAAAGCTTTTAGAAGAAAGTGGCCTACAAGCACTAATATGGTACAAGAGAGTACAATTAAAGCCCTAAGGGAATGCATCCCTGAAAAAATACAAAATTTATAAATAAAAACTAAATATTTGTTAGCCAGTGTAAAAAGTGAATTTGAACTTAATTTTTGTTAATAAACAAATACTTGTGAACAAATAAATTGATTTTTGTACCAAAAATGTGTGCACCATTTATTTCATACGCACTCCTTAGTTAAAGGTTAGAAATCTAAGAAATGAGTCGCTTTGCGCTTGAAGAAAATTGGGAAATATTAAAAACTTTCTCCCAAAGTTCTGAGTCTTCAATTCAAACCGTAACAAATCTACGAAATAAATTCGAGAGAAATAGAATGGCATTAATGCAGTTTGCGGATCAATTTTTGAAGCCACATTCCGGGTCCTTATTAGACACTGCATATAACTCGTGTACATACTGTTCCAGTGCAAAATATTGTCGCTGTAGCTGAAAGTTTTCTTGAACACACATCAACTCGCCAGCGTTCGCAGAAATGGAGAACTTCTTTGCACAGAATTTTGCATACAGACCTCGGTACGAAGGCTTCCAAGAAACGGCCATCTCATGCGCTTTCGCTACGCTGAATGGGCTGAAGATCGCTTGGCTGAAAATTAAAATTTTTTACTTGAAAATCATCTTTAACAAATAAAATTGTAGCTTATGACTGTTTGGTGCGGTTTTTGGTATGGCGGTATGGTAGATCCATTTTTGTTCGAAAATGAGCACGGTACCGCTGTTACCGTCAAGGGCGACCGTTAACCTGCCATGGTTAGCGTTTTATTTTTCCCAAAAGTTGAAGAGGATGACATTGACAACGTATGGTTTCAACAGGACGGCGCAACGTGCCACACAGCTAACGTTACAATGGGTCTTTATTCGAAATGTGATCAGCCGAAACTCGGAACTCCACTGTCTGATCCCGCCTTGGATTTCAATCCCGTTTCTTACAGAGAAGTACCGTTTTATGACGTTTCTGTCTCTAGAACTAGTTTCGAATACATAAGTTTGGAAGTTATGTTTTTTAATATAAAACTAGAACAAGAATTTTTGTGGATATAGCTTCACATTAATCTGATATATCTAGAACAAGAATTTTTGTGGATATAGCTTCACATTAATCTGATATATCTAATTTTTTACCATCGGATAGGTCACAAGAGTGGCGAACTACGATACTTGTTATGGCAAAATATTTGATCAGATTGAATCTAATTTCATATTACACTGAAGTCGCCGATTTCAAATTCCGGTTAAGAGGAAAATGTTTCTGATTGCAATTAGTTAGTTTTTCGTCGGACTTTTTAAAAATCAAGAAGAAATATAATATAAAAAATTATTTAACTATCAATATAAAATTATATATTAAATTCAAATTAATAAATTGAAAAAATATTCATTTTATTATTAAATATAATTTAAACTGTTTTTAAATTTTATACTTTATTTATTTAAATGTTAACTCATTTGTTAAAAATAACAAAATTCCGCTTTTTGGGTCAAAATCCCGCTTTTCGACCAAAATCAGTCGGCTAGGTTACTCAAAAATTTCAATGATGAGCTTTAATAGTAACATCATAATTTCAAAAAAATGTCTACACGCTGAAAATAAACGGCCCCCGCAACATATTGCAGGAAACATGTACATGAAACATGAATTGTTTGTTTCATTGTTTCATTGTTGCCTGTCTCGATTATGTTTTCATAAGCTTTCAATAAACAATGACAGATTTGGTTCACAAAAGCATATAATATAGCCCATTAACCATTGTGTCTCAAACACCTAATGTTAAATAGCAACCATAATGTGTTGGGACACAAGTACACTATATAGGCGATCAGACGCAAACACGTTATATTTGCACCCAAACCACAAAAAGACAGATTTTTCAGTTTTCGAATTGATCGATTTCCATCACATACAGGATTTTTTTGATTTTATTTTAATATACATTTTTTAAATAAATTGTTGACAGAAAAATATTCGTACACAAGTTTTCAAGAATTTTGGATTATTTGAATTTTTAATGATTTTCACATTTGTTTAGAAAGTTGAAAAATATATTATTTAATTTTTACAAAATCGACGAATAAACCCTTTTTTATAGCAAATCGGCGAATATATTCTTTGTTTGTTATTCCTCATAAACTAAGGTTTTTCTTATATGAATGGAGAATATTTAATGTTAACATATTTGGCATTTTTATATTACATTTAAATACAATAAACAATAAGGATATATATTATTTGGTTCAGAAAAAGGTGTCAGGTGTCAGGATAACTGCCGTAAATATTTAACGATCACAATGAGATTTTAGATATATATTTATGCACTTTAGATCCGCAATATAAAAGCCATACAGATCACTAACATATACCACACAGTAAGCGTGGCCGCAAAAAAAAGAAGAAGATACAGGATTTTGTTACCAAAAATATCGTTCTATGGGTCAAGCAGACTCGACTACACACACAAAATTGCAGAAAAAGACAATTAACCCGTACATGCCCCCCAATGTACTTGAAGCAAAAACGAGATGCAATTTCACATTTTGGAAAATTTTAATATAATTTAGTGACATTTTCAAACGTGCAAGGATGGTGAAATGTTTGGATACAAATATAACGTTTTTGCCGGTTGTCGCAAACATAGTATGTATATTTGTGTTCAAACACACTCAACGTTACATGTTGGAGAAATGATTATTAATTGGTTATAACATATGTTTTTTATGACGCAAATGTAGCTGTGTTTATTGAAACCGCTATATAAGGGATAGCAAAATAGGGACAGCAAAGGACGCCATATTTTTCCCGCTGTTTTGACATTTCTCTTCAGTTAGGTTTGCCATTTCATCATGGAAAGATATACGAGCCAACAACGAGTCGAAATTATTAAAATTTACTACCGAAATTTGGAGTCAGTGGCCTCAAATTCAGAGCGCTACGTCCAATTTATGGTCGTCATAATCGTCCTACCAGATCAACAATTGAGCGTCTAGTGGAAACATTTGAATCCACAGGCACAGTACAAAATGTTCCCGTGCTAGTGAGACAAAGAAGTGCCCGTAGTGTCGAGAATATTGCTGCCGCTGAGGCTTCAGTTCAAGAAAGCCCAAATGTGTCTCTCACACGTCGTTCTCAAGCGTTGGGCATCTCTGTGACGTCGTTGTGGCGAATTTTGCGAAAAGATCTTGGCCTACATCCTTACAAGATCAAATTGACGCAAGAACTGAAGCCGGTTGTCCACCATAAGCGTCGTATGTTCGTGAATTGGGCTGAGCAACAACTTGAAAATGATTCGGATTTTCATCGGAAAATCATCTTCAGCGATGAGGCTCATTTCTGGCTGAATGGCTTCGTCAATAAGCAAAATATGCGTTATTGGTCAGACAGCAATCCACACGTAATCCATGAGTCATCATTGCATCCCGAAAAAATTACAGTTTGGTGAGGTTTATGGGCCGGCGGCGTCATTGGGCCGTACTTCTTCCGTGATGATCAAGACCGGCACATTACTGTGAATGCGAATCGCTACCGTTCAATGATAACCGAATATTTTTGGCCCCAATTGGATAATATGGACTTGGAGGACATGTGGTTAAAACAGGACGGCACCACAAGCCACTCAACGAATGCCACAATCAATTTATTGGAAACCAAGTTTGGGGAACGTGTTATCTCACGAAATGGCCCAGTCGATTGGCCGCCTCGGTCGTGCGATTTGACGCCGCTAGATTATTTCCTGTACGGCTACGTCAAGTCTATGGTCTATGCCAACAAGCCAGCGACGATTGATGAACTTGATGAACAGTATCGGCCAATTCATGTTTGAAAACCGTCGAAAATTGGGTTCAGCGTCTGGACTTCTGCAAGCGTGCCCGTGGTGGCCATGCAAAAGAAATCGAGTTCCATACATAATGGCATCGAACGTACTTTCACAGGAATAAAGAATTTCATTGGTATCTAAAACCGGTTTTGTTTTATTTAAAAAAAATTTTGTAGCGCTCTTATTGAAAAACCCGTTATGATGTACTACTTAGTTGCAACACGCCTAAGACGCCCGTGGAAACATACGGTCTTTAAGAAAAGATATTTTTTGTATTTTTTAAACAGTATATTTTAAGGTCTTTTTGATAAGAATATGTATTATATTTTCCCCAAAAAACGTCTTTTTTAAAGAGAGGTACTTCTTTTATTAAAAGCTAATGTTTTTTGACGTAGAATACGTCTTACCTTACGGTATGAGGAGTCATGTCAGGTTTTTATTGTAGTAATCTTTATTTCATTGAATTTGAGGAAACGGCTAGATGAATTTTTTTAAAATTTTTTTTGTAGGTAAATGAAGATGTTATCTTTCGTTTGATATACATTTCATAGTGGTTGATATATTTCTAGCATTTTAATTTCTCAAATGAAAATTGTTTAAACACATACACTCAAACATATGTGTGGTGTTTGGTTGAGTGGTTGAGTTTGTAGCGTGAACACAAACTATGCTGCTGTTTCAGTGTGGACACAAACCTTCGGCTGTTGTTTTGATTGATGAAATATTGAAATTTCGTATATTCACTTATTTATTTAAGTGAAACAAAATGTTAAATGTGAATTTGAATTTACCATGGATATGTAATTATAAAAAATTAAAATCAAATTGATTTGCGTCTGATATTTATTATTTATCCTTACTCTTTTAATTTAAAAACATATTTTTCCTATTTTTCCTACAATAAGCTTATGTATATTATCATAAGTAACTATCAAATAAATAAATTCATTTGCTTATGTTATTTATCATTTATTGTTATATATGTTTTCTGTCTTATCGGATGGCGTATTCTACGTTAAACTTAATGGCCGTGCCTCTGACACAGCCTGCAGGGACAGTCCGTGGCCGAAGGCCTCGGACAACTGTCTGCTGTATTTTTTTAAGAAAGGTACTATTTTTAAAAAGATGTACTTTCCGTAAGAAGAAAGCCATAAGAGTATGAAGTTATTTTTTTAAGAACATGTACTTTTTAAAGAAGTGGTACTTACTTTAGGAAAAGGCTATGTTTTTAAGAAAATTTACTTATTTTAAGAAAGGCTACTCATCTCCAAAAAAGAAAAGAAAAAATATTATGTTATTTTTAAGAGAAGGAATTTTTGTAAGAAAACGTATTTTTTTAAGCGAAGGTGTTTTTTTTTTTTGAAGAAAAGGTTTTTTTTAAGAAATGGGAATTTTTTTTAGAATTTGTCTTTTTTTTCAAGGGTAGGTAAATTTTTAAGATTACGCACTTATCTCAAGAAAAGTTATTTTGTTTCACAAAAAAGGTACTCTTTAAAGAAAATGTAGTTTTTTAAGAAAAGGCAATTTGGTGTACGAAAATTTACTCTTTTAAGAAAAGGTACTTATGTTTAAAAAAATTACTTTTTTAAGGAAAGGTACTTTTTGTATGAAAATTTACTTTTTTAAGCAAAGGTACTACTTTAAGATAAGGTATTTTTTTAAGAAAATGTACTTTGTTTAAGAATAGGAAGAGGTATTGTTTTGAGAAAATTTACTTTTTGATGTGTTAACATCTATAGGCGGGGGTAGGGACTTAACTCACACAGTGAACACATCCCAACACAGTTCGTCCGACTGCGATCACAGATTGTTGGACGTTAAACTCCTCCGAAACGGCTGGACTGATTTGTATGAAATTTTGTGTGTATATCGGGTAGGTCTCAGAATCGGTCAAAATGTATTTTCTATACCCCTAAATGCTATGGGTGACCGACCCCTATATAGAACGCATATTTGTCCGACTGCGAAACACAGATTGTCAGACTACGAAATAACACACACTGATGTAGCGGCAGCGAATAGTTGTCTTGTGTGGGTACGGAGCACGCTCAGAGCAAAGAGAATAATGACGTGGTTATACGTATATAAAAATGAGATAGCAAGGGAGCAACGAAAATTGTGTGAACTTGTGTAGCGTATGTACGAACGTAACAATGTATGAATGTGCATGTGGCTGTTGCCTTGCATTCTCTTTGATTTTGTGGGAATAAAACAAAGAGTATTAAGCAAGAAAATAATGACACATGTGCTTGCACTGGTCTTTAAACAATTTTAAATATTAATATTATTGAAATGTAACATCATATGATTGAACTCTGTTTTCTATTTTCCAATGTAACATTTACTAATGTGTTCATAGAAATCGAACAGGGACCGTGTAAGAAAAAGGTGTTAACACATCGCACGTGAGTTCGAACATTCATTGGAATTTTTTTAAGAAAATTTTCCTTTGTTAAATTCTTTCACTTTGGCTTTTCTAAATTTACTAAGTTTTCATTGGGTTCAAAACTACAATATATACTAAATATTGGTTACAGGCTCCACCTAGAACACTTCCCATTAAACAAGAAATTTCCCAACATATGTTAGACTAGACACAAACCAAAGCAAAAGTATCCAATATAGTTGATAATAGTGTGTTGTAGCTTAATAGTGTTAACAAAAATTCGTTTAATCTTTTGCAGTTAGTCCCGCAACGTGCGATAAGGAACTTCGTTCCAAAAACGAGACATACAATAAAGGAACAAAAATGCAGCAGATCTTCAATTCACGTAAACAATGATGGCAAATATATACATGGTTCCTGCAATATGTTGCGGGCTCTATATTTTCAGCGTGTTTCATTTCAATCCATAACAGCGGCAAATTGTGTCGTGTTACATGACTCGGTACAAACGATTTTCGATGGACGGCGAAGAATAGCGCGTACAAGTCTCCGTTGCCAAGGTTTACTTATACACTATTTATATAACAGAAGATGAACATCAATGTGCTTCAATTGGTTTGAAATAAAATAATAATTTTAGTAAGTAAATGTTACTCTCAGTTCTATATAATATAATTATGTACCCATGATTTTATAATCTCTGCTTTAATTCTTTTGACAATATCCCCTCTTTTCCACAATCTCCACAAATGTCATTGAAGATACTATATTGATTGAATCCATATCAAAAATGACATTAGCCCCACCCAATTTTAAAATTCTAGTAATTGCAGCCCTTAACTCGATATCAACTGGCAAAATATAAAATTGGCCACTTGAAATATTCTGGCTGACCCCTTTAAATGTATTATTAAAATTTCATTACAACTTTTGTGTCGTGTTGACGTAAAGGCAAAGTAACTTTTGTGACTTTGAAGATGATTGGCACAAATGACCATATGCCTCGAGTAAGAGTTAGAAACCACACCGATGAAGGCAAGCCAAACCTACACATACTACTCGTACAAGACCAGCAAGTTTTGTGAGCAACCCTTCATTTTAAAATTATAGGTAGGACAGCCTTTTCAATCTCAAACGCAAAATAAGCTGACATAAATGTTGAAAAAGGACATGACAAGGCAGTAATAACAACAACAAATACAATACAGGACACCAGGCATGAATCCGAGTTGGAGTCAGATTTTATGCCTTCAGATGACCAACCAATAATACTCGTAGTAGCCAATTTCATACTCATCTTTTTGGTTCTGTGGGTAGGCAGGAAATGACAGAGAAAAGGTTTGAATACAAGTCAAATACAAAATATTTCATATGAAAGTTTTGATGATGAACACAAAGAGAAATATTTATGCGTTCGTTGTTTTTTTTTGCTCAATTTTAGAAACTGCAGTATACCCAAATGTGCTGCTATGTGACCACTCAGTCCTATTGGGTTCAGTTCACTTTACTCCACTCCTACTCGGACTATTACTTTTGGTCCGGTTAAGTTTGTTTTGAAACAACAAACTCTAACACAAAAAAAAAACACTGAACCGAACTGAAAACTAACAAACATCATGTAGTAGATTGATGGACATATAAATACATATTATAGTCTTACATATCTATGAATAGTCCAGTCGTATCTGTCTCGGTACAGGACATAAACATTTGTATGATTTTTGTAAAAACTATATTGGCAAGGACTCAGCTACAGCAATAACAACAGCAATTGCACTCATTCTAAAATTTAGTTAGATTTTTATTGTATTTAAAATTCTATACGGACAGGTTTTTGTAGTATGAGGTTCAATACCAATGTTTGAAGGCATAAAAGGGGAAGGATACCCAATTATTGCAATACATTATCTTTAATTTGTATCTGTCATTTAGAACCGCACGTAATAGAGATAACAGATTTTGCCAACAATTTGCATCTTTTGACTTTTTATACTCCACAATCACGCCCAGAATCCGAAAGGGATAAATCTAGTTGTACCCTCCCAAAGAACGTCAGTTTAAGCCCCGTTCCAAGCGCATTTCATTTCGGTTACCTTCTTAATAGATGGCAACTGTCACTTGAAACTATTCGTCCAAACTAGTTCAGAATAATTAGATTATCCTAGAATATCCTATTCGTCCGGACCCACCAACAAACACAAATAGTACACTCGCTCTACGCTTACCATCGCTACACAAAGGAAGACGATAATATACCGGTTTGCGGGAAAATTCGATTCTCGATGTTTACCATTTTTTGCTAACACCTTTGCAATTCTCATTCAGGTTGTATCAGTTATTGTAAAGGGTGATCTGATAGTAATGATAAGTTTGCCAATTGATAAATTTCAGAAGCTGTAGAAGTTAACAATGGCATCCAACTCAAAATATTCACTAAGGTTTGCCATTTCATCATGCATCGATTCACGCCTGTCCACAGTGGCCAATTTGGCTTCGCTAGCGACAATTTACTCATAGTTTCTAAAGTAAACAAGACATCTTCAAAAAAAAAAATTCCTAAGTCAGAAAAAAAATCAAACAATTTTTGGAAAAAAAAAATTTTTAATTTTCATAATATATAAAGTTTTCCACGATCTTCAATTGAAATTCTTCTTATTCTTTAAACGAGCTTAAGATCTTTTATTTGTTTTGCTTATTTATCTCCAATATTTCGTCTCCACATTGGGCGACTTCTTCAGGGAACATATTTGTTTACCACATGTTTTACCTTCATGATCCCTGAAGAAGTCGCCCCATGTGGAGACGAAATATTGGAGATAAATAAGCAAAACAAATAAAAAATCTTAAGCTCGTTTAAAGAATAAGAAGAATTTTTATTTAAATTTTTTTTTAAATATTTTTTTTCTAATAAATTTTTATATTTTTAACACCATCCCATTCAGCTTTGACGGATCTACCCACCAGAAGCTTCCCAATTAGGCGTGTCACTACGCTGTCGACTCCTAGATTCTGTAACGACGTGCGAATCGCCGAAGGTTGAATGTTATTGAAGGCTCCCTCGATGTCCAGTAAGGTCCCCAGAGCGAAGACCTTATTCTCAAGAGAGTTCTCTATTATGCTGACTATAGAGTGGAGAGCCGTCTCAGTTGACCTGCCCTTGATATAGGAATGCTGAGAACTCGATAGTAGGTTCTGTAGAAGATTACTGCGAACGTGAATGTCCAGTAACCTTTCAAATGTCTTTAGAACAAAGGATGATAGACTGATTGGTCTAAAGTCCTTTGGTTTCACATGAGAGCATTTGCACGCTTTCTACTTTGGTTTGCTTCCAAATGCTAGGAATGACTCCCAGCGTAAGGCAGCCCCTGAAGATTGCCTCCAACCAATTACAAGATAGGTATAGTGCCTCCTGTAGTTGCGCGGGAATTATTCCGTCAGGTCCGGCTGATTTATAGGGCCCATATCAGATTTTTTCTGCTGACTATTGAGCGAACTTTTTCTAAGGTAGGTGAGGTTCCGCCTAACTCTTCTGGCTGATGACCAATATTCCTGTCATCGTTGGGAAAGTGGATATCCAGACCCTTCAGACGAATACGTCCACGTTCCATCGTCTTTCATTAAGAACCCTGCACACGGTGAGTGTTTAGCGAGCACGCATCTTAAGCGTGCAGTCTGGTTGGTTCCCTCAATGGATTCGCAGAAGTTTCGCCAGGATTTCCGTTTGGCCTTCTTGATTTCACCTTTATATAGATTAAGACTAATCTTGTATACGTCCTAACCCAATCCCTTTGATCGCCGCTCTTTTTGGCCTTGTTTAAAAGCCGCCTAATGGACGATCTTAGGTCCTGAAGCTCAGCGTTCCAACAATGAGGTTTTTTGTTACCCTTGGCAGCATTGTAACCACTGGTCTTACAGGATTCATTGAGCGTGTTCCTGCACGCATCAGTAAATTTGCCAACTAGATCATCCATCTCTGGCACATTAGTCATAATATTCGGATGGTTACCTAAGAGTATCCTTAGGCGCCCACCATAGGCGTTCCAGTCCGTTTACCTAAAATTTTTAAAAACTTCCTCTTTCAGAGGCTTGATATTTATGTGGAACTGTAGATATCTATGATCAGAAAATTAGTGATCACAAAGTCCGCTCCAATCGGATACAGTTACACAGTCGTAGCCAAGTAGGTCGAAGGTCGGTTCCTCGCCTCTATTACATATAGTCAATGTTTCGGTTATAATGAAATTAAAACGAGACCTATAATGACGCTACAATTCCGTCTTTTTGCCTCCGATACAATATCCCTGATGCACTTCGGAGGGGGTGATTCAGTATGGTCGTGCGGCATGTACGATGAAACTAGCCAGATGTCCCGCTGGCCGTTTTCCAGCGAGAGGTTAATGGCGGTTGTATCGCTATCACTAAAATATAGATGTTAAAACATCAAAAAATATATGAAGCAGATTCTTCACCATCAGATTTAGAGAAATCATCCGCAAGATGATGCATTATAAGCAAGCTTTAAACTTCCTTATCCTAACTAATAGTTTTGGTATAGGAAGTTAATGAGCCGTTGGACAGTGAAGATGTTAGAGGATCAGAAGAAACAAAAAGAGCGTTAATTATATCTTCCGTTGTATTCTTGCCGGAATTTTTTATGGTATTATTTTCACGGATGTTACGATAATCTTTAATTCTGGCTTCAAGCACTTCCTCGGACATCATACCAATTGGAAGCGAAAAATTATAGATTATATCTTTTCCATGAATTAGAATTCTGTGAACAGACGAGAGTATGTAAAACCAGGGGTATATAAAGTACCAACAAAAAGGATCATTTGGGCGGCAAAGTTCCGACTCCAAAAATGTGGTTGGTTTTACGTGTTTTTGGGTCATTCTCTAATTTCCGTTTTCTTGTTCGGTGTTTGAGCTACCTTAAAATTCTAAAGACGTGGCACGTCTATCAGAATACTTTTTATGTCAATATTTTTTTTTTCAGATTGCAATTAATTTTTTCTAGTTTATTTACATTCGCCATTCCGTGACGGGAATACTTCCCCTCGAAACAAACTCAATATAAGGGCGCAAAAAAAATTGTCATGTATGCAGAAGGGACTTTGGACAATTTCTACGTTTTACCACATTAATATTTAATAATATGAATCGTTGATATTATTGTCGTTGTTGTAGTTGACCATTTTCACAATATATTCTTTTTTTTGCTGCCTGATTGTTTGTTTTTGTGTTTGAACTGCTGTGTTGTGATGAGATTTTCTAAAATCGTTTTCATACCATTGAAACAACACAGCAATGCATTTGCGAGGCGGAACTCTCATATCGAACTCTGATTTTATTTGTTTATAGGAAATTGAATTGGGAATAATTTAGAAGAATTGTATTATAAACTTGTCGATTTTGAAGGCATTTTAAACACAACAATTCAACTTTGGAAAACAAATCTATAGTATTTGATTAATGTCAATCAAATACAGACCCTACACAAAGTTATATGGTAATATGGACTTTTAAAGTGTTAGGTAACGGTAGTAACAAATTCTGATTATAATTAGTTTCTCAAGACCATAAACGAAATGCGAAAACGCTTGATTGACTATTCCGATCACGGCCAATTTGATGATTTTGTCATTCCACTATAAAAACAGCCCATTAATTTTCTTTATACCGGTCTCGAAAGCTATTGGGTGGTTGTCAATGAAATGTATATCTTTGATGGTTGTCAGACCCCTAAAAGTTAAAACACTTATATCCTTGGCAAAATACCTAACCCTTTATCGGGCAAGATAATATATTTAACCAAAAGGTTTTTTTTTTCAATAGGTACCGTTAAAATAAGAAAACAACTTGTTTTAAAATTATTGTTTAAATGGTTTTAAGTCCTTTATTCACAAAAATGTCCTTTGTTACATTGCCTGGAGACTGCAAAAAAAAACTTAAAAGTGAATAAACTTATGAAAGGTGATATGATCGGAAACAGTTGTTGCTTTTGTTATAACATAATGCACAACGTTTGTGAAATACCCTTGGCAGTTCGGCATTTTGCATCTTATTCTTTTATCTGCCCATGTTGGCCAGTGATCAAGCTGGTCCAGCCGCATAGCTAGTCGTGGGGCATGATGAGCCGGTCCCTTGCGTATTTTAGCTTGTATTAGTGTCTCAATGGACCTGTTTTTTGAATTGGCCTTAGTACCAAGCTTCAACAGAGTTTCAGCAATCTGGAGACGAAACTGTGCTGCAGCCAGCAAATTTTCTGCTTTACTAGCCCCATTTTTTTTATACAGAAGCCATGTGTTCGCCATAGCTAAGTCTAAAAGCTGGTAAAACACTCGAACTTGCCATCTTTTGCTGCGAAGTTAAATTTTGTATCTGCCCATAATTGCATCAATGAGATCCACACCTCCCATGTGCGTATTATATTGACCAACAATAGACGGACGATCGATTTCGACGAACTTTTTTTTTTTTTTTGAATTTTGTCATATCTCTTTTTGGCATTTCACCAACGAATGTGGACGCGAGATTTACAATTTTATTATCTTTCCGCATTAAAAAGATACTCCCCGGAATATCCTCTTTCTTTTTTCGTCAGTTCCTTTTCGCTTGGAAGCTTAAAATTTGGTATTCTATTCCGTGGAATTGTTCCAACACTGAATATTCCTTCATTTGGCAAATGTGTGAGCACCAGGCTCTTTGTCAACCGATATGTTTTCTTTGCCGGTTTCTGGCTCTTTTTTTTAAGCAAATCCCGAAGAGCCACAGAGAACATATACATATTTATAGCCCCATGTATGAGGTTTATTTGGGAGGTATCGTTTGTAAAAGATCCGGGCTTTAGTAGAACACATTTGTTCATCAACGCAAAGATGTTGTTCAAGAGAAACTTTCCCGAAATTCTTATTCAACTCCTCAATGATCGGGCATATTTTGAACATTCTATCGTAATTGTTATCAGTTGATGGTAGTTTTCTACTGTTGTCGTTGAAGTGTATACGACGTCGTATATTTCCAAAAGTCTTAAAAGGCATCACTTCTTGGATTATCATTGTTCCAATTTTGCTGCTCCAGTGACTTGCTGCACGGGGAAGTTGTACTAAAGACATCATATGTATAAACAACACCAATGAATTGTTGACTTTCAGTTTCTGATACACGAAATGTCTCATTGACGTCACTTTGAACAATATAAAATCAACCGTATTAGTTCTTTTGGAAAGAAATAAAGAAAATATTGTATTGTGGTGTATCAAGTTCGCTTATGACATCAGGCAATTGTATATTGGCTGTAAAACGCAATTGACCATAGGTCTATTGATGAACTTCGTACGAATATCGAATGTGAAATTGCAGCAGTATCGGCCGATTTATGCTTGAAAACCGTCGAAAATTGGGTTCAGCGTCTGGACTTCTATACATAATGGCATCGAACGTACTTTCATTGGTATCTAAAACCGGTTTTGTTTTATTTAAAAAAAAACTTTTGTAGCGCTCTTATTGAAAAACCCTTTAGTATACTTATGTCCAAACACATTGTGTTTGCTCTTCAATATTACATGTTTGAGACACAATGATTAATATGTTTGTGTTTCAAATACAGCTTTGTTTGTGATAAAAAAAAAATACTGCTGTATTTGGTGTATTGTTTTTTTCAATTTTTTTTTTGTCGCTATGCTCTGTTGAGAACAAAATAATAAAAGAGGGGCAAAGAGGGATTTTTCTCACCCTACGTTATATTTTATTGCAAGTGTGTAACTGTATTTTTTCATTACTCTTTCGGTCAATGATTCATAAATATTCCTGCATGCGTGTGTAAATTAATTGAGTGTTTCTGATGTTGCGTTTTATATTCATGTATTCCGTCGTTAATCGTTCGTTTAGCAGGAAGCACAGGAATGCTTTGACGTAAGTATATGGATGCTTGGGTTATCACACGCAAATAAACATGATAATGTTTGTATTTAAATATAAGTCAGTTAGGACTTGCAAATATATGAATATTTGCAGTGTGTTCGAAACATATACATACATGGTTCCTGAAGAATGTGTTTGAAAGAATATGTTACAGAGGACAGTTTTCAGCGTAAATGGCCCGTGTTCTGAAGAGAGCGACGACAATGGCTGGTGAATTATTCCACAGCTCATGGCACTCAGACGGGCCAAGCGGGTTTCCCAAATTCGCACCACCACGTCGCTCAAAGGCCAGTAGATCGAAGGGCACATTACATGGTAAACTCGTTCTTCAGCCGGGCAATTTGCATATAAAATAACCTACTACCTTACGCTGTTGTACCGCTTTCGACAACTATGTATAAGTTTAAGTCAAATATCAACAAATCCTACTCCCGTCTTTTCTACTCCCACAATACTTAATTCTAACCAATACAATTCATTATCTTCATACACGGAGTTCAAATATAATACTTCGTTAATGAATTATTAAAATCAATTTAAACTTTAAAATTTGTAGCCAGTACATACACCTATGTTTAAATTTAATCACTAAATATCAGATTTTTCAAAACACACTTTTCATTCTGATGAGCTCTTTATGACGTCACAGACTACGAGAGAATTTTGTTTTCGATATATGTATGTAGTGCCAAATAAATATTTTTGAATCCCACCTTTACTTTTGAAGATAATTGCCCCATAGAGTAATGTCATATGGAGCTGTCATTCTTCTCATCTGATATTTCATTTCACGCTATTCCCGGTTCGGTCGGTGCGATAGAGAGTTAGTTGACGCCAATTGACTTACACCAGGTGGAATTAGAAAAATTGTTGACTTAAATTTTTCATTTCGTTTTGATGAATAACTGTGAAATTCAAATGTATTTTGGACTTTTTTGTTATATTTTATTGTGAGTTTACATTTGTGGTGTATTTACACAAAAATGTTAACACACAAAACGAAATGCCATTGCTGATTTATTGTTGGTTGGTTTGAGCCATTACCTCTATCTGGTATTATTAAAGCAATACTTTCCAACTTCCAACCGCCCATCTGCAACACACCAAATGTCATCAATTTACTGAGAGAGTTGGCGTCTCTATACGTCATTACTCTATGGTTTTCTTCGTGTTCACTGCAGCTTTTCTCACGATGATCTCAATTAATATATTGAAGACATCCCATAGCCTCGTACTAAATGGTTCGGTGAGATCTTTACCAATCTTTACTAAGTCATTGTCATTCTACAAAGGCGTGTCAGCTTAGCAGAATACCAAGCTTCGACATAGCTTGGAACAGTTTTCCCCGTATCGGTCTATCAAAGGCAGCCTAATAATCTACAAAGAGGTGGTAGGTATCGATTGGTTTTTCGTGGGTTTTCTCCCGGATTTGTCGTAATGTGAATATCTGGTCGATAATAGACTTTCCACGCCTAAAGCCACACTGATAAGGTCCGTTCAGGTCTGTAACACAAGGACGTCTTTCGCACAATCGAGAGGTTTGTTCATATACTCTGGTCGCCTTTTTTAAAAACAGGACACAGTATGCTAAGGCTCCAATCGTCGGGTATGCATTAGTCTAGCCAGATTTTACATATCAGCCGATGCATGTACTCTTCCAAATCACAGCCGCCAGACTTAAACAGCTCAACCGGAAGTCCATCAGCACTAGCTGCTTTGCAGTCTTCAAGCGGGGAAATGACAGTTATAACTTCGCTTTGGCTACGAGGGTGCATTTGACGCCATCGTACTGTATGTGCTCCACACCCTCATCTATATTGAAGTAAAGCAAAGAAGTGATCTCTCCATATTCCCAACATACTCTGCAAATCTGTAACAAGATTCCCGTACTTATCTCTACAAAAGGGAGGCCCCGATCCATTGCCCTTGGTTTGCCTTTTGGTTTGTACTTTTCGGTAAAATTTACGGGCCTCATTATTCCTTCTGTATGATTCAATTGGTTAAATCATGCGCTTTCTCCACAACGGTTTTTTTTACTAAACGGGTTTCTTCTCTCCTCTTGTCCTTATACCGAACAGTCACGGCCCGCATTGCAATTGACTGAAGCGTTGCCATACGTGCGCTTTTTTTTCATCACTTTCCATACGACTCCCTTCATCGTACCATGGTTATACTCTAAGCAAGAGTGGGAACTGTATTTCCACTGCACTTCAGGTTCATGATGCGGTGTGGTGCTTCTCTGAGTGAGTTTATCTGCATAGGCCGTGGCTATCCAATGTCCAGCTATCTATATGTCAGGTTTCGTACGTCTTTCACTCTGTTTTGACTTGCGCGAACCGTTGCTGCAACCAGGTAGTAATCCAAATCGATATTAGCTCCTCCATTACACTATTCCTTTGCCATCGGTGGTGCAACGGATAGTGTGCGCGGCCGTTGTGGGAGAGATCGTGAAAATTGCCATGAAATTGCTTCTCATAATACCGCTCGGATCCTGTGTTAAACTTTAGGTCCCAATCAGTGAGTGAACACTGGAAAGCGCACAGCTTCAGTGATTGCGAGACGCTCTCCCCTATCGCTTCAATGGATGTAATGTCGAGAAAATGCATCTAATGTGTCAACCATTCGAAGAGTGAAAAAAAAATTTAAGAAACTGGGTGGGTTATGAACAGTAAGACTCCTACGCGTCAACGAACCGGTCGGTCTCTTGAAACGAGAGTGTCGCCGAAAACCCGAAAACATCAACTCGGCAGAACTTTTTCACGAAGCATTACGCAGCGTATTTTAACAAAAGTCCTCAACCTTCATGCGTACAAAAGTCTGCTTACTCAACAGCTCAAACCAACCGACCATGGAAATCGCCGGCAATTCGTTGAATGGGTAAATGGAGCAAAGTGAAGTCAATGTTAATTTTTCCACAAAAAAAAATCATCTTCCCCGATGAAGCGCATTTCCATCTGAATGTTTTCGTGTATATACAAAATTGTAGAAATTGAGGCTCGGAAACTCCTCATGCAATCCATGAGAAACAAATGCACTCACAACTGGCAACTGTCTGGTGCGGATTTCGGTCAGGCAGCGTGATTTGCCTTTTTTGAAAATGGGTCCGAAATTGCAGTGACTGTGAACGGCATTCGTTACAGGAACATGATAATGAAGTTCTTGTAGCCTCAACTGGACGTCATGGTCCTCTACAACATGTGGTTTTAGCAAGACGGCGCCACCTGCCACACAGCGCATAAAACAATCGATTTATTGCAGCAACGATTTCCAGAACAAATTATCTCAAGAACTTCTGATGTCAACTGGCCACAAACATCATGCAATTTAACTCTGTGCGATTTCTTTGTTTGGGGTTTTGTGAAAACTCGGGTTTATGCAAATAAACCAGAAACAATTCCTGACCTCAAATACGAAATCCAACGTGTCATCGGTGAAATAGAAATGTCATGGAAAATTTCATGAAATGTGTAGTGGCCTGTCATCAGAGCCGTGGGTGCCATTTGACGGATATTTTATTCCATTCTTAATCGGAACATGCCTTCCTTACAATCCAATAAAAAATCCACAACTGTTTTAAAAAATATGTGTTTTTATTTTAAAATGAAAAAGTGCATTCATACTGAGACACCCTTTATAAGGGTGCACTGCCATATAACACTAATCCCATTCAGAGTAATTTTTATAATATTTTGTTTTTTTTTGATATCCATATCAAAAATTTAACGATGGGTGGAAATTCAGGCTATAGAATTAAAAACAACTACAAATTAATTATTCTGCGGGGATTTGAACTAGGGGGAGTCGGCAGCTCCCGTTGTGTCGTGCTACCGCCATGACACATTTTTCGTTTCTCATAAACATAAGTGTTCGTTTGCAGCAAATAATAAGTTGTGTGGACCGAAATTTTCATTTGTGTGTATTGGTGTATATTAAAGGTTATTATATTCCTCCTTTTTTTGCAGCAAAAAAACCCCATGCTAACGTTATCCTTAAGCCGTAAATATCATGAGCAAAATGCGATGATCGCATTAACATTTAAAAAATGTGTCCCTATCATAGGTGGCGCTTGTGTCTAAATAACACGAACTAATAAAATGGTCATTATACAAACCACGACTCAAAACTCTTGTCAAGCCCTAAGTGACCTTCAGTCTCAAGTAGAGTGTATGATTGAAGCGCAAATAAACCAGGACAGAATTTATTTAAAATACATTTTTGAGTGGCCATTTACTAAAAGCCGACAACTGCAACTGTATTGAAACTTATAATTTGTTTCTAGCTCACTCTGTATAACTAACATATGTCCACACATTTGGAGATTTTTAATAATTTATAAACTAAAGTAAATAAATTTTATTAAAAGCCTTCGAAAAAAGTCCCAACTCAAACAAAAACAAACAGACGTGAACGATACCCAATGTCCATCTCCCTCTACACTCTGCTGCAAATGATAGTCCTGTTTGTAGACGAAAAGGAAAACTTACCCTCGACACGGTCCAAAGCAGATGATGTCAAGAGTACAATTTTCTTTTTCAGAAAACGAATTGTAAAAATATTTCACATGTCCATAAAAGTTTTGCGAAAAGTAAACTAAATTGCAATATAAAGTGACCAAGCAATTTTATGAAAAATGTATTTGAAATATTGCGCAGTAGTGAAAAGGGGCGGCAAGGACATACATTTACGGAATACCAAGGAAGGACATGCCACTTTTAACACAAGAACAAGTATGAGTTCCCCCGTTTTTTTAGTATTAGTTTGCTGTTAAACATGAATCAATAACATATCGTGCAATACCCTGGAGAATCTTTATTCTTAGGTACAAAGAAATATATCCTTTACATTTTTTGTTAGTATGTCGTACGATACCATGTCTTACTTGACCATTGGACATTAGTAAAAATACCACCAACCCATAATGCACAAAATAGAAACAACCACATTTTGTTCACAGGACACCCAACTAGTGTAGGATAAACTTGTTGTGTTTTTTTTTTTTTTTTTGTTGCTTAGGTTAAGGACAAAAAATTAACATGTTCTCGAAGCAGTCAATAAAAACTGCTAAAAGTTTTTCACAAAGATCCTTTCTTCTTCTTAAACACAAGAAAGAGTATATCATCCTTGAAATCAAAATCGAAGAATTTTTTAATATGTTTTTGCAGACGTTTGAAGATTTCCACTAAAACTTAGTACGAAGTAACAAAAAATGGCATATTCATGTTCAGAAAAACTAATAAACATAAGCAGAGAAGGGCAAACTTGCTGAATAATGGGGCGATTTTGGTTCATTGGATTCTCCGATATGGCCTTTTAACTATTACGGATTGTCAATGAGTAACTTAAGTACTTTTCATACTTGTGTACACCCAAACTTTTAACACCATACATGCCAATACATGCCACACATACCTATACATGCCACACACACTTAGCGAGGACAGAAGTAAATAAATAAATGGTTTCCCGTTACATACCATGAAGGGATTAGGGAGAGCTTCTCACAAAACCAGTGAGCTGTGCGCGTTCTAGTTTTACACTCACTGATTGGTACCTACAACTTTACACCGGTTCCAAACAGTATTTTGAGATGCCTTTTCATGGCTAAGTACTCGATAGTGTCGCCGTCACTATTCGAGGTGACCGCCGTCGAAAGAAATTTAAGGTGGTCAGAGCAGAGATCGAACCCACGTTCTCATGCACAAGAGCCGCATACACTACCATTGCACCACCGACGGCAACGTACTCTGGATTATTATAAACCTTGAATCTAGACAAACAACTCATTGTCTGTCGTACATTTACACGCTGAAAAATGTGTAGTTTTTCTTGTTGCGGTGTAAATACAACATGTGTTTGGAGCCTGTCGCAAATATAGTTAACTTGTGTCCAAACGCACGGTGTTTGCAATTCAATATTACATGTTTTTTACATTAGAAATTTGTTTTTCAATGAGAATGCACTTTTTCATTTTAAAATCAAAACACCCATTTTTTGAGACAGGTGAGATTTTTTTATTGGATTGTAAAGAAGACATGTTCCGATTAAGTATGCAATAAAATATCCGTCAAATGGCCCCCAGGACTCTGATGACATGCCATTACTCTTTTCATGAAATTTTTCATCACCTTGTCACAGAGATGTGGCTGTATCTCGCCAATGACGCGTTGGATCTCGGGTTAGAACTCAGAAATTGCTACTGGCTTATTCGCATAAACCCGTGACTTCACAATACCCCAAAGGAAGAAATCGCGCGGCGTTAAATCGCATGATCTTGATGGCCAGTTGGTGGCGATATGCAATAACCCCCAAATGAAATAACCCCCAAACGAAAAATGAAATAAACCCCAATGAAATAACGCCCAAAAAAATATTAAATATGACCAAAGAGAAAAAATTAAATAAAACCCAAATATAATGCAACAATCTCCAAAAAAAGAAATGAAATAAGCCCCAAAATTCGGGCTTTTTTTCATAATGAAATTACCCCCAAAAAGCATGATAAATTAACACCCAATGAAATAAACCCCAAAAAAACCAAATATTTATGTTGTTATTTATTGAATACAAGCTTCACATGTCTAAATATATAAAAACCAATTACAAGAAAACTTGTATGGTATCGATAACTGCTTGACGGCAAACTAGACATTCGAACTTTTCATGTTCATTTGCAATTGCATTTGCCTGCAGCTTCAGTACGCATTCACTGCAGATTTTCATGTGCTTACAAGGTACCAGAAGTACGTTTGGGTCTTGTACAGTACAAACAACGCATAGTTTCCTCTTCACACTCTTCCTCCAAATAAGTGACGTTTTCAAACAAATCATCTTCTGGACTCATGCGCGTTAGACAAAATTTCAACGAGATGGATTCATGCGCCTCAGACAAAATTTCAACAAGAACTGAGAATGACAATACAAATTTCTTTTTCTACTACTTCACTCAATAGTTTCATTCAATCCTAACTGTATTCATTGCGGTTTCGATTGAAGCAAATTTACAAAAATTGTTTTTTAACAAAACGAAATAACGCCCAAATCAAATGAAAGAATCCCCAAAAGCCAAAAAAGGAAAAATTTCCAAAACAAAATTTCTTTGGGGGTTATTTCATTTGGGGATTATTTCATAATGAAATAATGCCCAAAAGTGGGAATGAAATAACACCCAAAAAGTATGAAATAATCCCCAAAAGATTTTTGGTAATTTTATTGGGCGTTACTTCATTTTCTTGTTTGGGGGTTATTTCATTTGGAGGTTATTTCGTAGCGATCCAGTTGACATCAGAATTTCTTGAGATAATTTGTTCCGGAAACCGTTGCAACAATAAATCGCTTGTTTTGTGCTCAGTGTGGCCGGTGGCGCCATCTTGTTAAAACCACATGTCGTCCAGATCCATGCCGTCCAGTTGAGGCCACAAGAACTCCGTTATCATGTTCCTGTAACGAATGCTATAGTCACTGCAATGTCGGCCTCATCTTCAATAGAGTAAGTCCCAATCACGCCGCCTGACCAAAATCCGCACCAGACAGTTGCTCGTTGTGGGTGCATCAGTTTCTCATGGATTGCATGAGGATTTTCTGAGCCCCAGATTCGGCAATTTTGTGTATTCATGAAGTCATTCAGATGAAAATTCAGTTCATCGGAGAAGATGACTTTTTTTTGAAAAATTGGCATTGATTTCACTTTGTTGCCGGGACATTCTATGGTCTGCTGGTTTGAGGTCCTGAGTAAGCTATTGTCAAAATTAGCTGCGTAGTGCTTCGTGAAATTTGAAGTTGTTGAGAGCGTTGCCGAATTGCTGTTTTCGGGTTTTCGGCGACACACTCGCTTACAGCAGCCATGTTTTCAAGAGATCAACCGGTACGTTGACGCACAGGAGTCTTACAGTCATTAGGTGCACTTTCTTGACTGAAAATTCTTCGAAGTTTGCGAGCTGTCTCAACATAACGTTCCAAATTACAGCAGCCAAATTTCAGAGTTACCACTCGTACAAAAACAAATTAAACTAAATTTATAAAGTGCAACTTTACTGAGAAACAAACAACAAAACAAGACAGATTTTCCAGATTTCCAAATAACAAAACACGACAGATTTTCCAGCGTATATATATATACATATATTTGCATTTACTTAAGGCCTAAAAATAGTCCTTTGCAGGCGTGCTAATTGCAGAGAAACAAACTGCTCGTCGTCTTCTCTATGCGACTATCTATGTATCTTTTTCCTATAATTATTTCTATTAGTTGGACCACAAAGTGGACTGAAAGATAATGCATTGTAGAAGGTATTTTCGTTGGAAGCCCTGACATTAGAAAGGAACTGATAATACCTTCCATTCCTAGGGCGCCGTATGTTAATTTGAAATGAAGATTGTATTTGAGGGTGAGCCTTCTGCCTTCCTGTATTTGCAGCATGGTGGCTAATATTAAGCGTGTTTTGGTTACACCGCTTGCTTATATATTCGCTTGTTTTGTATGAATCGCTTAGCGAAGACTTAGCGAGAATTTAGCGACGAGATTCATTTTCGCTAAGTTTAAAACAAAAAAATTTTGACATCTTTTACCGTTTTAACCATTTTTCATATTTTTAAATATAATGACTTCTCGCTAAAAAGCCGTTTTCTTTGCAACTTAGCAAGCGATAATCGCTTGCTTGTAACCAAAACACGACTATTGATCATGTCGACTTGTTTAGTCATTAATACTTTAAAAGGACTTACAATTTACAACTAAACGAACTCTACCAAAAATTTTTTTTACGCAAAGAACATTAGTGGTATTCACGTAAACGCGAATATTCGAAAAACTCGAAAACTTGCACAGCAAACTTCAAAATAAAACAAAATTGTTCTCTCAAACAACTTGAACAAATGTCGATTTCGGTTTTTGCTCAGCAAAATTGTCTCGAAAATTTTCTACATTTGTGCAAGCAGTTTTGTATGAGAAAATTTTTTTTGAAACTATATTTTTTGAAATCCGATTTTTCCAGAGCTCATGCGCGTGTACATGAAGAGCGAATTTTTTTGTCGAATTTTTCCCTCGAAAAATATATTTTTTACTGTTTGTTCAATGTCCTTTAGTTTGTTCTCTCCTGGTTTTCTATATATCCATTCCCCTTTATGAACTACACTCACGACCAAGAGTTCCACAACACCAACCGGCACCAAAAGAAAAGAAAAACTTAACAGTCACTTTGGTCATGTCCAGTTTTTCGGTGATGACGAAAAAATCAATTTAATTTTTACATGTTACATCTTTCGTGTTTTCATCTTCTATGGCATTATAACCTGAGGGTGATTTTGTTTTATCACTTGTCCGAAATATCTCAAGGTATGTCCTGTACACTGGATATCGGAGCATCACAATCACGTTTGCAAGAACTTGTGTATATGACTGACCATATGTCAACTTTATCATTTGTAGAGTTTTCATAAGTTTTTGTAACAGAGTCCTTTTTTGATTGAGAGGGGGATATATAGTGGATACTTTTGCAGAGAAACTGTAAGTGTTGGAAAAGTTGTACATGTAAAATGTTTTTGTTGTGCAAGTTTCTGTTTGTTCTTCCTTTCATATCCCCAGAGGAGAAGCCATTAAAATCATATTTACATTTTTCTCAACATGTGTCCTTGTGGCATTAAGAGTTTTTGGAGGGAGAGTGCAAAATGTAAAGGGGGAATTACTGAATAAGTCTAGGGATTAATGTAGGGGAAAAGTTATTTTACTAATATTGCATTAAGAGTTTCAATGTAAAATAATTTCTGTAGATTAGATATTTAAAATCTAAAAAGCCTTTAAAGCAATTATTTAATTTTCACCGATAAATTAACTGGAGAAATATGTTACCACCAGTTTTTACAATTGCTTGACTATAGTCAATTCATTTGTAATTGCTAAGCTACTACTATGGATCATAAGCCAGCAAACGCAAACAGCAGAAGCAAACAAGAGAATAGAAATAATTTATTTTATCTAATTGCGCAGTTGTTGTTAACTAACGCTATCAAGCAAGGCAATAGCTTTCACCAGAATTGCTGTAGGTACAAGCAGTTAGTTGTTGTTTATGCTTTTTTGCTTTTGCTTATCCTCTTTAGCAATTCTAACACTACTTTCAACCAACCGTCGCCAAACTCAGTCTACATGCCAGCACTTCCGACAATGGAATGAGACTGACAGAATTCGCCGCGGCAAAAACGTGAATGCCAGTGGTACCAGATTCCAACATAAAGGCATCTAAAAGGATACTTGGATATCTCCTGACCAGGGATCAAAGAACCTGATTGATCAGTTGATAATTAATGGAAGGCACACTAACAGTGTAATAAAGGGTGAACCCAATACAAGTATATTTTTAAAATTGAAATAGAATTAACTAAATTTTGTTTATTTTTTGGTAGCAAATATTCCCTTAATTTATGGAACACGACTTCACTCATGTGGCTGCAGCGGTTGGCTTCGCAGTAGCTCATCCCGGCAGTTCGATTTTCCCAGACTTTGTTGAAGGTTTCTTTTTCTATCTCACGAATGGCTAGAACGATATCAGCCTTAAGGGCGTGGATCGATTCTGTATTATTCGCAGAGCAACGGCACCCCACAAGAAAAAGTCTACAGGTGTTAAATCGCAGCTATGAGGCGGCCAATTCACGTTGAAAAACGACCCCAGCAACATATTGCAGGAACCATGTACACGCTGAAAAAAACAGCATCTGTAACATATTCTCCCTAACATATTCTGCAGGAACCCTGTATGTACATACTTGGAAAGCACTTCAAACACTCATATGTTTGCAAGTCCCAAATTCGCTTGTATTTAAACGCAAACAGTAGCATATTTACTGGCAAACATGTATGCTTTTACGTGGAAACATATGCGTTATTCATTCCAAACATCCATATACTTACGTGGAAATATATGCATATTTCCTTCCAAACGTAATAATATTTCGAAACGAAGTATTCTTTGAATTATATATATGTATGTGTTTGTTTATTATAATTAATTTTATTAATATAAATTCACATTTATAAATAATTAATACACAAAATTAAAACATTTAAAATGGTAATTTTTACATTTACTTGCATTAAATGCCTTTGTTTATTATTTTTTCACTCATCAAGCGCTTTTGATTTCCTCTGTCCGATCTACCATTGACGACTGAAAACATGAAACTAAAACGCAATACATCAGCCACAATAACGAACGCTGGCATTATCTGCAATTTACACACTCATTCAGGCATATTTATGAATCACTGACTGAGAGAATAATGCAAAAAATGCGTTTTATTATTTTGCTCTCGAGAGAACATAAACAGTGCATCAAACAGCTGTATTTGTATCGTAAACACATATATATTTGGGTCGCAAACACATATATTAAAACATATTAATCATTGTGCCTCAAACATGTAATTTTAAATAGCAAACACAATATGTTTGTACACAAGTATATTATATTTGCGACAAGCTCAAAACACCTGTTATATTTGCATCCAAACAACAAAAAACCACAGGATTTTTCAGCGTGTACATTTGTGCAAAAATTTAAGATCTGCTGCTTTCTGATTCTTTGCTGTCTGCCACGTTTTTGTTGTCAGCAGTTTTCAACAAACAAAGCCATATTTGGGGCACAAAAATATGTATTATAACCTATTAATCATTGTGTCTCAAATATGTAACATTCAATAGCAAACACAATGTGTTTGGACACAAGTATACTATATTTGGGACCAGCTACAAACACGACATATTTACATCCAAACAACGAAAAGGGGACAAATTTGTCAGTGTGTTGGCATCGCAAAGACGGATGATAACATGATTACCGAACTTAGTGCGAAAAAAACATCGATTGTTTGATGAGCTGTGACGTGGTGGACCATCCTGCTGAAACCAAAGATTAGCCGAGATCACATCTACCATTTCAGCTTCTTAAAAAGTCCATAATCATCACTGTTAAAAAAAATGATCTCTCCAACATCATTTTCGCAAAAAAAGGGCCCATGATGTCACTACCATAAAATCCACGCCAAACTGTCACTCTCCGTAGATGCATTGGCTTCTCGACAATGACGTGAGAGTTCTCCGATCCCCAGATGCGGCAATATTGTTTGTTGACATAGCCGCCGAGATGAAAAGCTGAAAGCTCAGAAAAGCTAATTTTCGGCCAAATTCGAAGTCCGATTGGAGCTTCTGTATGGCCCAAACTGAGAACCCGTAAAAAAGTGGAGGGTCGTTTGCCTTCAATTGCTGAATCAACTGGAATAATAATCCGAGATCTTTGTGCAAAATGCTCATTATGCTGGCGCGTAAAATGCCGAGTTGTAGAGATCGACGGCGAGTCGATATTTTTGAATTGAGTTACACATTTCCGGCCACAGCGGCCACATTATCATAGGTATGTACCATACGACAACGGTGACCATGCGTGTTGTCCAGCGGCAAGCCAGTCTCACGAACTTTTTGCACAAACTTGCGTTGTTTGCTTCAATTCGGTCAAAAAGTATTTACATCAAACGCACAGTTTGGGGAACACTGCACTCACTTCGGAAATAAGTTTGCAATATTTCCCAACGTTGTTCAAGCGTAAAGCAATTCATTTTAGTTCGCGGAGGTTGATACTGACTGCTAGTCAATATTTCGAACAGAAAAAATATATCAGTGTCGAAATAGCATATGATTTAAGAAGATATCTGTATCTGGACCACTCGTTAGAGGTATGTGTGATTCGAGGTGTCAATATCGATTCAAATGTTACACAGATTGAAAATCGTTCGAACCTAAACATAAAGAAATCTGATCATCGGAAAGCTGCAATTGCCAGATGTAGCCACATTCTTCTCAAATAAAGTCAGTCAAATACTAGCGCGGAACGCACCCCTCCCGATGATTCTGCAGCGCAGTGAAAACCCATTTGCGCCTACTGCCACAAAAATCGTGCATGGTAATAAAAACCCGCACGAGGATAAACCATATAAAACTGTCGTATGGCAAGGGATGAATAACGTGTGATACGACGAAGCGGGGTATGGAGAACATCGAAAAAAGGGAAACGTGAAAAAGAAAACATTTACTCTTGCAGAAGGAAGAACGAAGCCCGAAAGGTAAAGATAAGGTTGGCATTCTAGTCGCAGACGTGCAGAGTATGTTGGTGATATGGAAAGGCCGTTACTGTGCATTGCATGGCGCAGAACAGTCCAATGATGATGAGGGAGTTAAGCAAAAATAAAACAACGGTCTCGATTGCGGCGTTCTAGTTAGGATGAAGTCAGAGCAGCTGTTCAAGACTGGCGGCGATAATCTGCCAAGGTGCATGCAACAACTACTGTGCAAAATCTGGTTAGATGAATGCATGAAGTCTTAGCGTACTATGTCCTATATTTAAAAAAATAGTTGTCCCGCTGATATCTGTCACTACCCTGGTATAAGACTTATATTCATGTGCATACTAATTCCTCTCAAGCGTAACGTGATGAAGACTTAAACCAATTCTTACAGACCTGGCGTGATACATGGGCTACGATTTGTGCTTTGGAGTGTTCGGACACATATAGTGAAATTTTACGGCGATAATTTTTGTAGAACATGTTGACCAAACCCCCCGTCATTTTGGAGCAGTTTTTTTCGAGTTTTAAAAAAAAGTAATAATTATGGTTATACGTGACAGTTAGAGGGTTAATTTGTTCCACAAAAATGTTTATCTGAATGTTTTCTATACAACTTCTGAACATATTTTGTACCTCAGAAGTAAGGAACACCATCATTTTGAAAAAATCTAATTTTGTCTCACAGAATTGGTGCAAATATATTACTTCAAACAAAAGTTTACTTCAAAATAAAAAGTCCAAGTTTTTAATTGTTTTTTTCCAAAAAGGCGACAACATTATTTCTCTTGTACATTTTTTTTTCTTCCTGCAGGTCCCATTTTTTATATTTCCAAAAGAAGACATAATATTGATGCGTTTAGTGGTCTTTTTGAGTCATTTTGGTCAATGGGCCAAATATTCTCAAACGGCTAAGCACTGATTAGAAAATGTATACCATTTTTTATTAACCACATAGTATGTTGACTTCGAACCCCAAAAATATTATCATATCCCTGCGGTAAATAAAGTCATGGCGACTAAAAAAAATGGTGTCCCACAACATCCCATGAAGGGATTGGGGAGAGCTTCCCACAATCAGTGAGATGTGCGCTTTCTAGTTTTATACTCACTGATTGGGACCTACAGTTTTACACCGGTTCCGAACAGTATTTTTGAGAAGCTTTTTCATGGCTAAGTACTCGATAGTGTCGCCATCACTATGCGAGGTGACCGTCGTCGAAAGAAATGTAAGGTAGTCGGAGTAGGGATCGAACCCACGTTCTCATGTACAAGAGCCGCGCGCGGACCATTGCACCACCGACGGCCACATAAAAGTCATGGCGACTATTTTACTAAAAAATTCCCCATTTTGGAACATATTTTCCCCGCTTTGGGAATTTCACTATTTTGTTGGGGAAGAATGCCGAAACCGGTTAGGGGCCATCCATATATGATGTCACACTAAATTAGTCAATTTTTCACCCCTCCCCCCTTGTGTCACAGGCTGTCACATGAGGTCGACCCCCCCGTCTAAAATGATGTCACATTCAAACGAGCCCCCTAAAAAACACTATAAACAAAACATTGAATAAAATACTCTATTTTATTTTAACAAAAAATAATCTTCGATTAAATTATATGAAACAAATGTACGCAGAGAACAAACTGAGATCACAACTAAGATGTTCAGGGTGACGTCAGCCAGGTTCTTATATTCACAATCGGTGGGAAGGTGTCTATAGTTGCGCTAGGGATTCTGTACTCATCAATGGCTCGCGGGTCTAATTCTTCGACATCTATCCACTCCACATCTTCCTCTTCAGTATCATTGCGAGTAATACACAATGCTTCTGAATCTCGTCGAGTCAAAATAGTATCAGGATGTACCCTACCCGAATGGCACTTTCGTGGTGTTTTGGTGGATAACTCGTTTGTGCAAAATTGCATATTATTGTGTGGCGAAATAAGCTCCGCACGTTTGACAAGCACGACTCAAAAGCTGCGATTGGATGGAAGGGCACATCAAATCGTATGGCACCTAAAAACAAATCGAAAAGAGTTTAGACAATTCTGAATTTAGCTACAGTAAAGAATTTAACTAAAATTAACAAATTGTAAAATTTGTAACTTTTCCGTTCCAAAACAAAAATTAAACACCTTATTTAATAAATTTGGCTGTCACATTTTTGTTATTCACCTTATTGAAACCTGGAGCATTGAATTCTAGAGGCACAGCTTGTCGATGAAAAAGTGGCATGAAGTACGAATTAGCGTGTGTCGGATTTCTATGAACCTCAAGACCATTCTCGTTCGAAATTTTCATAGGTGGAGGTAAGAATCCGTTACGTAACACCTTTCGAAGATTGCTTCGATGTTCAGAACAACAATTTGCGAGTTACACTTACTGATTTGCAGTAAATATTGTGACTCTTGTACATGATTCATGTGCCAAACCGGATCTACCTCCTTAATTTCAGGAACCTGTTCTTCTGGATCAATGTAAGAAGCTTCAACATCGAAACCATCGATGCTCATTTTTTTCCAAATGTCACACAGAACATCTGCAGCAAACTTGAAGTTTTCCTTTTCCAAATTTTTAAAAAGTTAAGCAAAATTAATTGAAAAATTGTGACATCACAAGTTTCTGTAAGCCTCCGCCCCCCATGTCACAAGTTATCACGGATAGTTGCACCCCCTCCCCCCCCCCTTTGAGTGTGACATCATTTATGGATGGCCCCTTATCCATTAATTTAGGAGCCATTTTTTTCCACATATGTATCTCCAAAATTTCATTATGATATCTAGGTTTGTGAAGATTTGACGCAATTTTCAATAAGATTTTTTCCCCCTCTAAAAACAACAAATGAACAATAAAAATTGGACCTTTTTTGAAAGTTTCGTCTTTAGAAGTGTCTAACTTTTATTTGAAGTAATATATTTAGCAATATGTCAAAAACGACTTTTTGCGAAAAATAACTTTTTTATTGTTGAATATGAATCTTTGAGGACTCAGAAACAATATTTATTCCACGAGTTTTTTTTTTTAAAAATTAGTTGTATTTCAAAATATAACACAGTTTAACCATTTTCGTGGGCTTAAAAATTAAAAAATTAAATTTAAAAAAAAAATGGAATTTTTTAATTTTTTACAATAAACGGGGTTAGTAGCCTTTCATTTAAGATGAATATTTCATTCGTACACTAAGAGAAAAAAAATTATTATAATAATAAGTGGTAAAGGTAGATTTACGACTTTTTCATTTAAAATGGCACAAAAAGGGCTAAAGATTTTTGGCCAAAATTTTCTATTTCTCGTTTAGAACCTTAAAATCTAAAATTCCACCAAGGCGCTTCACGTCACAAAGCTTAGTTTGGACGTTATGAGTTGAGGAAGGTAAAAAAGCTAAAAATTTTGGATTTTTTCCATTTTTCTTGAAGTTTTTTCAATTTTTTTCCAAACGAAACATTGTACTGCGAAGCGCCCTGGTAGAATTTAAGATTTTGAGGTTCTAAACGAGAAATAGAACATTTTGGCCAAAAATCTTTAGCCGTTTTTGTGCCATTTTAAATGAAAAAGTCGTAAATCTACCTTTACCACTTATTATTATAATAATTTTTTTTCTCTCAGTGTACGAATGAAATATTCATCTTAAATGAAAGGCTACTAACCCAGTTTATTGTAAAAAATTAAAAAATTCCAGTTTTTCGGATATTAATAAAATTACAGGAAAAAATTCGTAATCAGTTGAAAAATCAATGACAACAAGAACACCCTATAATTCACATATCATGTAATTGAGGGCCACCCTAATGAGCATTTCAGATAGCCGAATGTATCCCCAAATCAGTACATATAATTTGGTACATATATCTTTAAATTGGAAAACCACTTTTTTTGACATATTGCTAAATATATTTGCACCAATCTTTCCAATGGTTTATTTAGAATTTTATAAGCAATCCGACAATAACCAATTAATGTCCAAATGCGCTTAAGATTAAACGGTACAGGAAATAGTTTACATTGTTGACACTTTTCTGTTGCTGTTTACATTCAATATTTTTATGACATTTTAAAACAAAAAACTAAAGTAAAAACTAAAAGAACCACCTGTGCCCAAATCGTGCTTAACTTATAGGTGACAAAAGTACGACCCTCAAAGTCCTTAATCTTAAGTATTTTATTCCGATCAAAACCAAAAGCTCATCATGCGAATCTTTGTTATCACCACGCACGGCCTAACAAAAAGTCAAGAATGAGTCCTGCCAAAAAGGCATATACGACAGACAACCCCCCTCCATTCTAGACTTATCATACTTTTAATGAAAATTAAAATTTATTTGTTTATTCTTTGCTCCATGGAAAATTATTTCGTAAATGTGAACATTTTGTGTTTTACCTTCTTGGCTTCTTTACAGACACTCTGCCAGTCAGTTGGTGAAATGAACAATAGTCTAGAATAGTCCTTATCTTCGTTGTTAACTGGTTCTTTTGGTATATACTTTAGTCTTCGTCTGCCGCATCTGTAGTCTATGGTGTCAGTCACTCAGTCAACCATTCATTCATTCGTAATGAAATCTTTATTATGATAAAATGTTTGTATAATTGAGGATTTAACTCTTATAAGAAGTTCGTAGCTTCCTCTGTATGACAAGGGGGAGGAACCATTCTGACCGAGAAATGCCTGTGCAGAAGTGTGGTGGAAAAGTGAAGAAAAAATGGAAAGTGTGAGAGAAGAAATTTGAAATTAAAATTTTCACATGAAGTACATAATTTAATGGATTTTTTCCTTTACCCCTCTGTCAACTGCTTTTATACTTCACTCAAGATAAAAGTGTTAAAATGCTGGAATGAATGACAAACGCTCCTTTTCCATCTAAGAAGGGAATGAATATGGTTAAGTGTGATGATTATGAAGACAATGTTGTCATTATAATGAAGAATGAAAATTAAATGAGAAAATAAAATGGGGTCCAAGGGTGTTGGAAAGGTACACGTTGTTGTTGATGTCAATAATTAAGGATGGCAAATATGGAACAACCAAAATGTTTGCCTTAAAGGAAATAAAGATGATGTCAAAGATTTACAGACATTCTTTTGGCAATTAGGGCTGCGGAGTCGAGAAGTTTTCAAATGTCTGAATCGGAAAATTAAAAATGTTCGACTCCGAGTTCTTCCAAAACTATTTTAATTTTAAGATAGCCTATTGTTGTATACATTTTCCCTGTATACCTCCACAGGTAAATATAATATGTGAGAAATTTAATCTATTTTCAAATTTCGTATTAATCGCTTTTCAATTTTGTATTAGTTAACATATAGGGGATTTCCCTTCAATTAATACAAAAATGGTTCCAAAATTTTTTACTCTTCTCATCAGCACCTTAGTATTCTAAGCCAGTAACAGACATTTTATTGTTATGATATTTCGGTACAAAAACAAACAAAACCTATAATTTTTCTGACAAATACTTTACATACATATTGTAATCCTTCTTAAAATGTTATGGGAAAGTTTACATTAATTGCATTTAGGAAATCTCGCTAAAAATTGGTTGAATTTTGTTAATGATAGGATGCAAATATAACGTGTTTGTAGTTTGTCGTAAATATAGTATATTTGTGTCCAAACTCATTGTGTTTGCCGTTCAATATTACATATTGGAGAGACAATAACTCATAGGATATAATACATGTTTTTGTGACCCAAATGTTGTTTTTTTTTTGTTGAAAACTGCTGAAAACAAAAACGTGACAAACAAAAAAGGAACTAAAAAGCACCAGATCTTCAATTCATGAAAACATAGCTTGCACGTAAGTATTTGGATGTTCCAAACATATACATTTTTCCTGCATAATATTACAGGGTCTTTTTTCAGCGTGTGTATACTAGATGGGAGCTATTTACTTTTCGGCAGCCTTAAAGTATGTTCAAGTAGTTCTAAAACAAGATATCAAACATTAGAATCCAACCCAGCAATTCCGCAATACAACAATTTGAATTTATAGGGTTTTCAAAATCATGACGAAATTCTATGAAAACAAATTTCCTGAATTTCTTCTAAGACAGGTAAAGAGTTCTAAAGAAATAAAGAGATTTTTTCTTTGTCCAGTATAGCACGGAATGGCTCATATGTAGATTACTTAGTAGGGCGTTGGGTTTGAAGATTTACATAACAAATTTATACAGCCGGCTTTTACATGCATCCATCTACCTGCTCCTTCTAGCGTAGTCTTGGTCGTTCTGGTTCACTACTTCTATCAATTAAGTATTGAATATGTATGCGAAGGTCTTACGCCCCAAATTGACAAATCAGTATTTTTTTTCTTATTTGGATGCGAATATAACGTGTTTGAAGCTTGTCGCAAATAGAGTATACTTGTGTCGAAACACATTGGGTTTGCTATTCAATATAACATGTTTGGGACACAATGAATAATGGGTTATAATATACATGTTTTTATAGCCCAAATGTGAATTTGTTTGTTGAAAACTGCTGAAAGCAAAAAAATTACGGTCAACAAAGAAGCACAAAAGCAGCTGATCTTCTGCTCATGCACCCCGAAATTTTTTTCTTTCTTTGTTGTTTGGATGCGAATATAACGTGTTTGGAGCTTGTCGCAAATAGAGTATTCTTGGGCCCAAACACATTGTGCTTGCTATTCAATATTACATGTTTGAGACACAGTGATTAATATGTTATAATATATGTCTTTGTGATCCAACTACAGCTTTATTTGTGATACAAATAGAGCTGTGTTTAGTACACTGTTTAATTAATATTTATTTGTCGCTGCTCTGTCGAGAGCAGAATAATAGAAGAGGAACAAAGATTCCACGCTTTGCTCCAAACGACTGGAGGTCGCGCTCGTTAGAGCCATTAACTTTGTTTTGTCCTCGTTTACTGCCAACACCATTTTCGGTCAAATACTGCAGTAACTTCACGCACAGACCGCCGAATGATTCTATAACATCGGCATACGCCAGTAGCGTATGACTGCGGCTGCTGGCGAATTTTTTTTCTTAACCACAGCTTTTCGCATTATTAGGTATACTAAGAAGAGATCGCAAGATCTCTAATGTTCTAGTGAGATCTTTACCAATCTTCGTTTCAGTGTCAGTGTTTTCAGTGTCATTCTGTAGGGGCGTATCAGTTTAGCAGAGATAGCAAGATTAAACATATTTAGCTTGGTAAAGTTTTCTCCATATCGGGCTATCGAAGGCAGATTTACAATCAACAATGATATGGTTTTTTGTTTGTTTATAGGATATGGCGTTATATACAACATACCTAGTCGGCAATGGATTTTCCTCGGTTAAAGCTCTATTCATAAGGCCTAATCAGGCCGCCAACAATTGAATGGGCCTTGTGTGCAGTGAATAAAAAGCTTATTGCACGGTAGTTGGAACATAGTTAACTTCCATGTACTAAATATAATAGAGAATTTCTTACGTTACGGGGTCGATCAAACGTGTTGACTCACACATATGCTTTTAAAATATTTCGTCCTCGGAAAGGTTCCAACACCGATGCCCTTAACACTGGCAACAATCGACAAAATTCGAAGTCCTATTACGAAGAAGATAATCGTAAAACTCATTGATGGATTCATATAATAAAAAGTTAATCAACTAATATTATAATCAATTATTTAAGTAATAAATTAATATATAAATAAATAAATGAATTAATGAAATAATAAATTCATGAAGAAATGAATTCATCAATTAATCTATATATTAATTAATCAATAAATTAATTCATCTATTAATCAATTAACTCATTAATCAATTATTATTGGATTTAACATTTAATTAAATTATTAATAAATCTCAATTAATCAATTACTCAATTAATTAATTAATTAATAAAGTTAATCAATCATTCACGTAATAAATTAATCAACTATTAAATTAGTCACTTATTCAAATTATTAATTAAACAATTATAAATAGATCGATTCAACAATTAATCAATTCACCAGCTAGTCCATTAATAAAAGTAATCAATTAATAAACTACGCAAGTAATCAATTAGTTAACTAATCAACTAATCAATTAAACAATTCATCAGTTAATCGTTTAATCAATTAATCAAATTAAAAGTTAACCAATTAATCAATTTATTAGACCTTTTTGCCTCACCCTCGCCTTATTACGTAGAAATCGGCGCAGCGGAGGCGGTAGCGTGTTTCGGCGGCGTATAGCACTTTGTTTAATATTTCGTACTATAGATCAATTAACGGATTTGTCCGGATTTACAACACACGTTGCTACCAAGCAAAAAACTACAACCTATAAACTACACACAACCACATTCAGAATATTTCCAAATAACAGTCAGCTTAATTTCCAAAGAATTAAGTTATGGAGTAAAAAGACAAAATGAATTTTACATAACAAGAGCAAGGCGGAATTCCACACACGAGAACACCAACAGCCAGCCCCATTCCCTAACAGGTTCAGCAGACATTACAACTATAACTACAGCAAGTCAAATTGCCTAAGAATTTAACTCTGCACAGCAGCAGGCGAGTCAAATTCCAACAAATGAGGAACAGCCTCCGCCGCTGTTAGACGCCGCCAGGTTAGCCGACGAAGACGTCACCGTCGGTTTTCCCAGGTCCATGCGCCGCCGCCGAAGCAGACACAATCGGCATAGCCCTATACAATTAATCAATTTATCAAATAGCCAACTAATCAGTTACTCAATGAATCGATTCAGTAATTAATCAATTAATCAGTGAACCTATTAATCAATTAATCAACGAATCGATGAATTAATGACTCAGTTAATCAATTCATTAGTTAATCAATTAATCAATCATTCAAATAATAAATTAATCAATTAATAAATTAATCAATTAATAAATTAACCAGTTATTCAAATAATCAATAAAAAAATTAAGCAACTAATAAATTGATCAATTCAACAATTAATCAATTCACCACTAAGTCCATTAATAAAAGTAATCAATTAATAAAATATACAAGTAATCAATTAGTTAACTAATCAACTAATCAATTCATCAGATAATCTTTTAAACAATTAATCAAAAATCAAAAGTTAAATAATTAACCAAATAATAAACTAGTAAACTAATCAATTAGTCAACTAACCTCAATTAAATGAATTATATATATATAAAAAGAATTGATCAATTTACCAAATAGCCAACTAATCAATTACTCAATTAATCAGTGAAACGATTCAGCAATAAATCAATTAATCAGTGGACAAGTTAATTCTTTAATCAATGCATCCATGAAATAATTAATCGATTAGTCAATTAACCTATTAGTCACTTAACCAATTACTCAATTAACCGATCGTTCAAGCAATAAAATAGTCAATTAACCAATTAATAAATTAGTCAGTTCTTCAAATTATAAATTAAACAATTAATAAATAGATCGATTCAACAACTAATTAAGTCACTAGTTCATTTATAAAAATAAACAATTAATAAACTACGCAAGTATTCAATTAGTCAACTAGTCACCTAATCAATTCATCAGTTAATCTCTTAAACAATTAATCAAAACAAAAGTTCATCAATTAACCATTTAATAAATTAATCAATTGATCAATAACCCATTTATCAATTTATCATATAGCCAATTAATCAATTACTCAATTCATCAATGAATCGATTCAACAATTAATCAATGAATCACTGAACACTGAACCAATTAATCAAATAATCAAAGAATAAGTTAATCACTTGGTCAATTAATCAATTATTACTTTAATTATATATGAATGAAATAATCAATTAATCAATTGAACCTATTCAACAATTAATATATTAATCAGTGAATCGATTCAACAATGAAGTAGTTATTCAAATAATAAACGCATCGATTCAACAAATTATTCAAGTAAACAATTAATCAACTAATCAATTCCTCTGTTAATATTATAATAAACTCATCAACTGTTTATAAATTTTTATCAATTAATAATTTGATGAATTAATCACGTAATCGATTAATCAATACCTATCAAATAACTAATCAATCAGTTAATATATTAAGCAGTAAATGAATTATTGAATGAATCAAATCAACATTTAATCAATTCGGCAATTAATCAGTTCAACAATAACTAAATTATTTAATTAATCATCGACTCAATTAAATTGAAGCCGAATTGAAATTTCTAATAAATGTATCTACAGCTTTGGTGTCCCTTAATCTACTGACAACTTTCATCTCTACCTAATCAATAAAATGTTAGCAGCTTCACCTATGTCTGCATCTTTTTTATTCCTTCGTTTAGTTTTATCCTTTCATCTATATCCTTATTTATATATACATACATTAATTGTATGTACAACTACAAACATATATACTTATATCCTGGGGTCACGTTCCTTCACTTGCACTTAGATATTGTTGCTGGATTTTATTTTTATTTCGTCCTTCCATTGTTTTTCTTACATTCGCATGCGACGAATGTTTCTCTACCAACTATTGATTATGGCGGTGATGATGATGTCGTTTTTTCCTTACAAGGTTTTCATGATAGCCAACTTGTACGCTCCCAATGCAAAAAATATTCTGGGGAAGAAGGTATACGTACTATATATGAGGAATACAGCGCGTATAATAAATCTTAGGATGTTTTTTCTTCTTCTACTTTTGCCACCAAACCGGAAGTCTTAAGTAAATAAAAAATGTGCACATTTTTTTTCCACCGATGAGAACTAAAATGAAATACAACTAGTTTTGGTTGAAGGTGGTATGGAATGATACATTATGGTCAGCACTGGTGGACTACGAATGAGAAAAGGAAACCTTAACATATTTTTCAAAGTATTTTTCTGTGTGTGGAGAATGGAATGAAAAATTCAATGTATTAATGCCATTTCGAATGAAGAGAAAAAAGATAAAATAAAACAAACAATGTTAGTTTGACCGTTTTAAGAATTTTTCCCTTTCAAGAGGTAGCATTTGCTAGTTTGAGGATTTCGAAAGCTTGTAAGGATTAAAGCAGGTATAGGTACATACATATATATATGAAGGGGTTGTAAAAGTGTTACATAGCATTTGTGCTGAAGTTCCTTTGTTAATAAATAAAATAAAGGATTTTCTGTTTTCATAAGGATGGCGTCATTTTTTTACCTTAGATATATTTATTATTTAGTCCAAGTGGATGTTAAGGTAAATATTAAAATAATGTTACATTTTTCATTGGGTAGCGTTTAAGATAATTTATGTTTCTGAATCCATTTGTTTCCAATTTAGATGTTGAAGAGATCGCATAATAGACTTTAGCAATTTATGAGGTTATTAGGATCTGAAATTGTTCAGTTTTTATTGCATTTTATATAGGAAGTTAAAGGCACTTTTATATAAAGAATAGAGGTGATAGAGCCCATATCGATATTGTGAATGAAAATAAGGTTTAAACATAGAATACATTTATACGATACCTTATATTGTGATATCATATCGCGATATCTGAAAACATTATGGGTATAAAAACTGTCGCGCGATGTAAAGTTTGTCACGAAAGTTTAGTACTGTTGTTTCAAGATGTATTTACGGCAGGTGGATGCATTAAAGCAGCTCATTTGAACAAAATAGCTTTTATTGTTGCCTACAACTACACCTCCGGCTATAACCTGCATTTTGTGTTCATATCAGGATATGTTGCATGTCGTTTAAACAGAGACATGTCGATATTGCGGTAAGATAGATATTGCGACATGATAGATATTGCGATATGCACCGTATAAACATAGTAAATGTCAAATAGTTGTATTTCCTGTTTCAACTTTCACCTCGACTACGGGAACGTATCAATTAAATGGCCATGGAAATCATTGGGTTGGCAAGAAAGTAATTTACGTTTTTTTGTTTATAGTAATTGCCAAACTACTCCCACCGATGTGGACAAGATAAACTTTTTTTGGTGTAGTTCAGCTTGTAACGTGACGTCATAAGTCGCCCGTACATGATTTAAGCAAACACCCGCGAACAAATCATTACTCACACCGACAAAACACCTCTACCAGCCAACCATACCCTCGAACAACCACACACATGCTCTATCGACTTCAGTCGTGAACGACCCCATACACCGATAAGACTGGACAGTGTGCGACAGCGACCGCACAAGAATAAGTGGTTCCCTGTAATTCTCATTCACATTAATGCTCCAGTACATAATGTTGAGGTTGACTAGCATCATCAACGAGTCGCTTCTAAGCGAATAACCCGAAAAGATCATTGAACTGGATATGGGGCTCTAGTTCTACAGAGAACAGGAGTAACATTTTTGAAACCTGTCTTTTTCAAGACGGATTAAATAAAGTTACCGATTATAGCGGCTTCGGCTGGCAATTCGATTATAGGCGCTTCGGCTAACTATATCGGCTTCGGCTGACTATTCTATCATAGCGGCTTCGGCGGACTATTCGATAATAGCGGCTCCGGCTAACTATTCGATCATAGCAGCCTCGGTTGACTATTCGATTATAGCAGCCTCGGCTGACTATTCAATCATAGCGGCTTCGGCTGACTGTTCTATCATAGCGGCTTCGACGGACTATTCGATCATAGCGGCTTCTGCTGACTATTCGATAATAGCGGCTCCGGCTGACTATTCAATTATAGCGGCTCCGGCTGACTTTTCTATCATAGCGGTTTCGGCTGACTATTCGATCATAGCGGCATCGGCTGCCTATTCGATCATAGCAGCGTCGGCTGACTATTCGATTATAGCGGCTTCGGCTGACTATTCAATCATAGCGGCTTCGGCTGACTGTTCTATCATAGCTGTTTCGGCTGACTATTCGATCATATCGGCGTCTGCTGACTATTCGAATATAGCGGCTTCAGCTGACCATTCCCCATATTGGTTTTGTACCAACTATTCCCCCGTTATGTTCCCATGCAATCAATTCAATGATGACAGATCCCAAACCGTCGTCACCGGACGTATATAACACACACCAAATCAGTTACCCGCAACCCGATCTACAACGCGAAACCGAATAATCGCGTGTGCAACACACTAAGTTCCCGGTCATCTTGAAATCGACCAGCCCGCCAGATGTCCCAGTAGAGTATTGCTAAGCCAATCTTAAGACCCCCTAGAAGAGTGTTGTCAATTCAAGACAAGTGACCCCAGTAGAGTGTTGTCAAGCCAAGACAAGTGCCCCCGGAAGAGTCTCGTCAATCCAGACGAGTGCTCCCAACGAGTCAATCAGTTGATATTATTTCTGTAAATCAAATTATTTTGTAAATTAAAGATTAATAAAGAATCTGAATTCAAACCCCCGAAAACGGTAAACTATTCTGTTCCTATTTTGAAAGGTTTGGTGGGTCCTAACGAAAGACAGTTTTTAACAAACAAATGTATATATTATATTATAACCTATTAAGCATTGTGTCTCTAACATGTAATATTGTGTTCGGATACAAGTATACTATATTTGCGACAAGTTACAAACACGTAATATTTGCATACAAACAACAAAAAAGGACCGATTTTTCACCGTGCAACAGTTAGTGTGGTTTACAACTAAAAAGTGCAATACAGCGAGATGGACGTACAATTGTTGTTAACGGCGCACCGTCCGTAGTAAACCCGGCAATGTATTCGGCAAATGACAAGCTGAATTCCAGTAAACGCCCTTCAATAAGTTGGACTGAATTTTCTGCTGTTACATCCGTATTTAATCTTACTAGTCCGATGTTTAACAATTTTCCGTTTAGTACAAATTAATTTTGTCTAATATAAACGCCTTGTTATCAATTTCAGACCACTAGTTTTAAGTTAAAGCCCGAAAACTCAAGTCACGGGCTTTTTTGCATAAATTTCGGGTTTCCGGGATTTGCGAATCCCGAAAAAGCCCAGGCTAATCTCGGGGCTAATAATTTTTGACCTGAACAACGTGTACGGGTCAGCTAGTATTATATATAGAGCTGTCCCATTACATTACATGAAAGAATTGGGGAGAGCTTCTCACACGCAGTGAGCTGTGTGCGTTCTAGTTGTACACTCACTGATCTGGACCTACAGTTTTACACCGGCTCCGAACGGTATTTCTGACACGCTTTTTAATGGTTAAATACTCGATAGTATCGCCGTCGCAAGAAAATCTAAGGTGGTGCGAGCAGGGATCGAATGCACGCTCTCGCGTACAAGAGCCGCGTACACTACCATTGCACCACCGACGACTACGGTACTTTACATATTCCAAAAAATAGACTGTCTGCTCATTTTGATGCTATTGAGCTAATTGCGGATTCGGCATTGCTTCTATGGAAGCTGTTAATTTGCATATTATGCGTCCTTGTGTAACGTGACGTCATGATCCGTCCGTAGATAATAATATACAGTCACCGACATTCACACCCGCATACGCCCGTGATCTACCCGTCACCTAAGCATACACAACATCCATCACTCGCACCAACCGCCATGCACAATAACACTCACTGACAAACACACAAGCTCTGTCGACGCTGTGGGCATATTAGCAGCGAATTAGTTTTAATGACAACACGGGAATAACTGATTGGATGCAATTCTCATTTGCATCGCTACAGCGATGGTACTTAGTGTTAAGGATGACTAGGCTCAAGTGGTCGCCCCCGAGCGTACAACCAGATAAGATTATAGCATTTTATCTGAGGCTTTAGTTCTGCAAAGGACAGGAGCAATTTTGGGATCTGTTCTTTAGTAAAGACGGTGTAAATACTCACTGTTCCTACACAAGGGCTTCGGCTCACTGTTTCTGCACAGGGGCTTCGGCTCACTGTTCCCATCTAACCCACCCGATGATAACCGATACCGAACCCTTCTTACCGCACTTGCAAAGCACATACCGAGCCAGTCACCCGCATATCCGATACCGATCCACGCAACGAATACGAATAATCGCATGTGCAACACCAGGGATTTCTATGGCACAGCTGATCGAAAAGCCACTAGGGAAATGATGATGAATGAGAGAGTAAAGAAGACAGACAGATTACAGACCATGCAGCAAACTAAGTTTAAAAGTGTTTGATTTATACTAATGACAGCTAAATTATGTTTGCACCTAACGAAAATTCGCATTCCCTTTTATTTCTGTCCGTATTATGTCAACCAAAAAGTAAATTACCAAAGCAAGTCGAACTCGATGAAATGGCCTACTACCTCGTCGTCATGAAGAGGCATCAAAGAGAGTAATGGAGGCGTTTTAGTATTGGTCTGTGGCAAGACACTAAGTTCCTGATCATCTTAGAATCGACCAGTCCGCAACTTGCCCCAGACGATTTGTCAAGCCAAGGCTAGCAGAAGAGTGTTGTCAAGCCGAGACAAGTGCCCCCAGAAGAGTGTAGCCAAGCCGAGACAAGTGCTCCCAGAAGAGTGTTGTCAATAGGGATGCCAAACGGGAAATCCCGAAATCCCGGGATTTTTCGGGATTGATGTATCTCGAATCCCGGGATTTTAATAAATAAATCCCTGGATTTTTCGGGATTATTTTTAATTTTGAAGAACATAAAACTAAAAGCAATGACAAAAGTTCAGTGTGGTGTTATTTTTTTGACGAGTCGAAAGGTGCACCTCAAGCAAAATGCAAATTGTGCAAAAAGGATTTAAAACACAATGGCGGCTCTACAAAAGGTTTAATAACACCTTTTAACGTAAGTTAATATTGGCGTATGTCTATTATACGGCTTACTCTCCAAAAATTACAAAATTTATTGCGTCGGGTAGAACATGTTATTTTAAGCAAACAAAGTAAAACAACAAAATCAGGGCAAATGCATAGTTTCGTAGTTATGGACACCAACATTTCGGATATTTTTTCCACTAACGTTTCCGCTTTTTTTGTATAAAACAAGTCATAACAAACTCAAAAAATAATGTAGCATTTTTCGATAAGTCGCTTAGTTATCGAGTTATAGGATGTTTACGTTTCTCAATCAAAAATTTAAAATTTTTTTAAAATAATTTTTGTTTTTGTTTGAAAGGAGTACAAAAAACATATTTGAAAAATCAGGCGATGTTTTTAAAATAATTTTTGTTTTTGTTTGAGAAAGTAAAAAAAAAATCGATAATTTTTCTAAATGTCAACATCCGATAATTCGATAACTAAAAGAGCTACATTATTTTATGAGTTTGTTTTGAATTGTTTTATACAAAAAACTGATATCAATGGCTTTACACGGTACGTTAAAAACTCTGAAACTAGGCATTTGCCCCGATTTTGTTATTTAACTTTTTTTTGCTTAGAATAACGTTTTCTACCCCCCCCCCCCCCCTTGTTGTTGTTTTTGGGAGTGCAAGCCGTAAAATAGACCTGTTCCCAAAAAAATTTTAAAATAGAATCCCTAAAAATCCCCGAATTTTTTAAAATCAATCCCGTTTGGCATCCCTAGTTTTCAACCAAGATAAGTGTTCTCAAGTTAAGAGGAGTGTCCTCACCGAGTGAGAACAGAAGGGTGTTGTCCCAGAAAGGTGTTGTTAAGCCGAGACAAGTGTCCCCAGAAGAGTGTAGCCAAGCCGAGACAAGTGCCCCCAGAAGAGTGTAGCCAAGCCGAGACAAGTGCCCCCAGAAGAGTGTTGTCACCCAAGACGAGTGTTCTCAAGTTAAGAGGAGTGTTCTCACCGAATGAAGCAGTTGATCTTATTCCTGTAATTACAGATCAAGAATCTGAATCTGTTCTTATTTCGAAAGGTTTGGTGGATCCTAACGAAAGACTCTGGACATGGCTGAGCTTACCTCAGCCTTCGACAAAACCACGTTACTCTTGAAATTGCTGAAAAGCGCTTCCTCTAGACAATCAACCATTTTTGTTTAGCTCGGTTAGGTCGCATTATATTTTGCAGGAAATCTACATAAAATTGGCTAAACCGTTTGTGTCTTAGGCATCAATAAATTGACACCACCCATGTCAACTCAATAAACAAAATGACCCTTGGAACCGCAGTCCTAAACAGTTTAACATTTCCCTAAATTCTCCAACAAAAAATGACGCCATTTTCTACCCTTATGACGCATATAAATATCATAATTCATAACCACAAAAATATTAACCACAACCCAATGTACCGCAACGCTAGAAACAACCAACCGCAGTCAGTTTCTCTAAAAACTCCACAAAAGGACTCAAAACGTTCCACCCACTTTTATCAATTTACTTATATTCCATTACATAAAGTTATGCTATCATAATATAAACCATAAAAATTTCATATCTCTCCAATCCTGCTGCCATGCCACTCAGCTCAATTCACATCAGTGAAGCAACAACAAGGACGAAAGGAAATCAGGATATTTTTATACTCTTCATACATTCAATTGAGGCAAGGCAGAGGAGGAATAGATGAAAAAAAACAGACGGAAATATTATGAGAGTAGGAAAAAGCTGACTATGAAGGTTTTGTATTACACCCAAGCACACACGCACACATACTCGTATGTATACACGTGCACAGGATAACTACGAGCCAAAGGAATATAAAGAAAGAAAAATTGTGAAAAGGCGGAAGGAAATCGAGAAAAAATAGCTCACGTTAATGTAACGTATACGACGAGTACAATGAGGGTGAATTGGAGAAAAGATTATGAAAAAAAGCGAGCCAAAGTACGTGACTACGTTTTCCTCAAACTCAATGGAGAGGAAAATTCGTTGTGGGGGTGGTGGACGTGGTGGTGGTGGTTATGATAGTGGCGATGGTAGATAGACACACACACACACATATACTTAAGCAAAAATAACATTTGAAGACGGTTAAATAAACAGAAGGGTGATTTTCAAATACTCGTGCTATTGTATCCCCCACGATATTATCCGGCCTGCATGCCACCCCCCTTCCAAGCCACCCACAATTATAACGTTATATTTCCTTTATTATCGGAAAAAGGTAAATTTGATGTGAATGCGAGTTTTTGTGTAAGTGTTTGTAAATATATGTGTGGGTGTGTGTGTGTGTGTGTGTGTGTATACAACGACGTGTGGTTATGTTATTGTTCAATTTTGTTGGATTTTGAAGTTTTTCCCTTTTACGTGTGGGCTTTTCTCATTCTGTTTCTCATGTTATTCCAGCACTTAGAGAGAATATTTGACACCCTACGAGGGGTAATTATGGCTTGTTAGAAATGTACAAGTTGTAATTCTTTTAAGACATAAAATTAAACACATTAGACTATTTCGTCACAAAGTTGTTTCTCATTTATTTGGTCAAATAGTAATATTCAGTACACGCTGAAAAGAACGGCAACTGTAACACTGTGCAGGCAGCATGTAAATGTTTGGAACATCCACATATTTACATGACTTGAAGACTTGTTTCTTTGTTGTCTGTCACGTGTTTGTTTTCAGCAGTTTTGAACAAACAAAGCCATATTTAGGTCACAAAAACATAATCAGATATTAATCATTGTGTCTCCAATATGTAGTATTATACAGCAAACACAGTGTGTTTGGACACAAGTATACTATATTTGCGGGCAGCTACAAACACGTTATATTTGCACCCAAACAACAAAAAAAGACAGATTTTTCAGCGCGTAAAAACTGTTAAATTGACACTATGTTTACGGATTGTCAGACGAAATTTGCAGAAACTTGAACCTAGAAGCTGTGTATCTTCATAAGATTTAACAGTTTTACCCATAACTCCTCGAGTCGTGACCCGATCTACACACGCTGAAAAATCTGTTTTTTTTTTTGTTTGGGTGCCAACATCATGTGTTTTTAGCTTGTCGCAAATATAGTATACTTGTGCATAAACACCCCAGCAAAAATATAACGGAGTAGTTCCAACGGCTCTACCCCTTCAGTACTACCAACGAAGTACTATGTGCGGATTTTCGGCATACAGGAATCCGAAATTGCATTACAGATATTATTGTGTTTGTCAGAAGAACAAAATTATCTGCCACTAATGCTGTTATTGTTCGTTCAAGTTCAATGTCTTCGATAGCTCGATGGTGAGTTGCGCAGCTGGCAATCAAAACGCTTGAGTTCGAATCCTGGTCCCGGTCGGGGAAAAATTGTTACAGAAAAATTTATAATTAAATATTTGAACCCTCGCTCACAACCCCGTAATTTGTATGGTATACTTTCAGGCGAATAGAATTTGATTCCGAAACTTTTGGCAACAAATGTTCGTTCGTTGTACTTGCCATATTGGGCAATTTTTTTTAAAAAATCACTACAAATTTAATCGACGCATTGCAAATCGAACAGAGGAACAGAATTTATTCTACTTAAAAGTATCCAAATTGGGAGTACTACCCTACAAGGCCAACACAATGTAAAAAGCGACGGTGCAGTACCCAAATTTCTGGTGGAAATTCTGGTGATTGGTATACACTTTTTTTTGCTATGACGTTGTGTTTAATAAAATAAATGGTTTCCCATGACATTCCATGAAGGAATTGGGGAGAGCGTTCTCATGTCGCGCACACTACTATTGAACCACCGATAGCCACGAAACCACATGCCAACCCAGTCAAATTCTCTAATTTTGGCCAAAAACAAGTCCGTGAACATCAACTCCATTTACCGTAACCGCTTTTGAAGAAGTTTTTGGCCCTTTGTGTATCAGTACGGCCCAATGAGGGCGCTGGCCCATAAACCGCACCAAGCAGTGAATTTTTCACGGTGCATTGGCAGCCTTTGAACAACTTCTTGCTGGTCTTCGGACCAAATTCGGGAATTCTGTTTATTGACTTACCCTTTGAGCCAAAACTGAGCTGCAGAAAATTTTTCGATAAAAAAAAGGTGATGCTCTGCCAGCATCTCTAAGGCCCATTCACCGGCTTTACACCCAGGTCCTTAAATAAAATCTTCCAGATGATCGAGTGACAAACCCAACTGCTAATATCAGCGACGGATGGACATATCGCGATCTTCATTAACACTGGAGGATACAGAAGCACTATCGAGTACTTAGACATGAAAAAGATTCTCAAAATACCGTTTGGAACCGATGTAAAACTGTAGGTCCCAATCAGTGTGTGGAAAATTAGAAAGCGCACAGCTCACTGGTTGTGAGAAGCTCTCCCCAATCCCTCCATGGGATCTAATGGTAAACGGTTTTTTGATATGTAAACATCTATAGGCTCGGGTAGGGTAATCTATCAAAATGAACACATGCAAACAACACACAGCGTAAGCATCATATACGTGGTTGTTGTACAACAATAGTCTCTGCCTGAAACTAAGTATGATGGTATTGATGTACCGGCAGCGAACAAACAAGCAGGTCGTCGTCGCAAAAAAGTATTAAATAGTATAGAGAACTCATGGAACGAATTGTATGACTCAAAACCACTGGCGACATATGGCGAATGATTCAAAACGTACTTCTCTCTATTTGTCATAACTTGGTCCATTCCTAATTTTGATCTCAAATATTGATGCCTTTTGAAACATTTGTGTTTTTGTATTGTTTGTCGAAATGTTCTTTTACTCGTTTATGCTCTTTTACTCAGACTCTCCACATGAGAGCGGAAAAACAGTGCAATAAGTTCTCTCTACAATTCAACACTTTTTGCCGTCGCTCTGTTTATGACAAAACAAAAACAATTATTTCAGTGAGCTAAATATTGCCTTATTTATTTTAACAATATTACATCTAATGTTAAAGCAGATGTAAGAAAAAAGAAAGTGCTAAAGCAAAAGATCCTTCAGCATGAAAACTATTCCTTTTTTATTTTTCAATGTAACATTTACTAATGTGTTCATAGAAATCGAACAGGTACCGTGTAACAAAAAGGTGTTAACAAAAAGGAGTTCGAACACTCATTGATTTCTTTTATCCAGAATTTTACCTGAAAATTTTACTGTTTGGTGCAGTATATGGGCCAGCGGAATCATTGGGCAGTACTGCTTCACAAACGGTCAAAAACTTTTTCAAAATCAGTTATAGTAAATGGAGCAAGGTACCGTTCGATGTTCACGGACTTGTTTTTGGCCAAATTGGAAGAATTTGACTTGGTTGACATGTGGTTTCAACAGGATGGTGCCACATGCCACACGCTGCGATACTATGAACCATGGGCAATTAATTTCACGTTGTTGCGCTGTCAGTTGGCTGCCTCGTTCATGCGATTTTTTGTGGATGCACGTGAACCAACCAACCAAGATTGCTGCCTTGGACGACAACATTGCATGTGTCATTAGTGAGATACCAGCTAAAATGTTGGAGAAAGTGAGCCGTAATTTGACTTTCAGAATGGACCACGTGAAGTTAAACCGTGGGCAACATTTGCATGAAATAATCTTTAAAAACTAAATAGCTGGAATTGATTTATCGATCCAAGTAAATACTTCCTTCACTTGTATACTAATATATTTTCTGTGTTTTCTTAAAATTTTAAAAACCAAATAGCAGAAAATCACCATTAGTTAATGTTTACTTGAATGTAGATTCACCATATACGGTTTTGTTCTTTTCGTTTCTCGTAACCGATTTATTCTTTTACGGCAAAGGAAATGATGTGTTGGATTTAACAAAGTTTCGTTTGCCGTAATCACATTCCCCACATGAAGTTATTTTATCTGCGATTTTCCTTTGCGTGGTGAAAATTGTAAAAAAAAATCAAATACTCGTACTCTTCTGTAGAGCATTGTACGGGTCGACCTTACATATAAATCCTTCATATTTTCATAGTTTTATTTTACTCTGTTCCCATTCAACTGGCTGTGGATACCATGACCCAGCGTGGGTGCACGTAAGTGTGGGTGTATTTGTTTATATGTGTGTGTACTCTGGGCATGTTATGTGCTTATCATAAAAAGGACAAAACAATAACAATAAAAATCCTGCTGACCAAAAGCTCTACACCCACTCAGGTTTTATATGGACACATACATATGTATATAATACATACATATATATGGTACAAATACACTTATTTATATAGAATTTTATATACAATCATGTGATACTCCTTGGACCTTAGTACACATACTACATAAGTGTAGATGTGTGTATAAATAATTCACTCACACAACTGCACACAAATAAAAGATGATACAAAGTTATAGTTTATCTTTATTTTATTTAGTTTTTGTTGTTATTCCTGGACCAAGGGAATCTTTTTTTGTATGCTGCATCTTTTCATTTTTATTCTCGTATCCTTCTTCATCTTTTTTTTTTTTGCTGAAAGAGAGGAAATGAAAGCGATTGCGGGGGGCAATGGAGGTTGTGATGTGTTGCCCATTTTCATTCTTGTCAATAATAAATAATGAACATAAAAGTAAACAATACGTTTATGAAATTTAATTTATATATGGCTGTTGATATATATAGTTCAAAGACATACGAATGTGGTAGAGTGGCTTGATTTTAAGATTTTTTCTCGCAGGCCTAATCACAAAATTTTCACAAAATTAATTTAATAAGGGTATTAAAGCCATAAGTTTCAATTATCCGTATCTTAAATGAAATCGTGTATTGTTTTATGAATATTCCTAAAATATTTCTGCTGCTTCCATTTCCAAGCCTGAGCAAGAGCGGTTCAACATAACCTCTCAAAATCACATTATTTTTTCCAAAAATCTAATGTGTCACAGTTATACACTCAAATCAGAATCTTGTATCGGTGAATGTATATGCAAACGCAGGCAAATGCGTCTGTATACGGAACGCCCTCTTTTGTCCCGGCCGTCGGTGGTGCAATGAGATCCTGGGTTCGATCCCTGCTCAGACCACCTGACGGCGACACTATCGAGTACTTAGCCATGAAAAAGCTGCTCAAAATACCGTTCGGAATCGGTGTAAAACTGTAGGTCCCAATCAGTGAGTGAAAACTGGAAAGCGCACAGCTCAGTGATTGCGAGAAGCTCTCCCCACTCCCTTCATGTGATGTAATGGGAAACCATTTATTTTTTATATTTATTCTATCTGTTCATACACTCTGAAAAATATCGCCCTCAGCAACATATTGCAGGAAATGTGCACATGTTTGGAAGCATTGATTTCATGAATTGAAGATCTGCTGCTCTTTTAATTCTTAGTTGTCTGCCTGGTTTTTGTTTTTAGCGGTATTCAAGAAACAACGCCACACTTGGGTATCAAAAACATTTGTTTTAGCATATTAACCATTGTGTCTCAAACATTTTATATTGAATTGCAAACACAATGTGTTTGGGCACAAGTATAGTATATTTGCGACAAGCTACAAACACGTTATATTTGCATCCAAACAACAAAAAAGACAGTAGGAAAATGTCTATATTAGTTCACAGGAAAGTTTTCTAAGCCGTTCTCCTAATACGCTCGAAACTGGGTATTAAGTCATCGGAAAGACTTTGCAGTATTTATCTCGCGAATCTACACTATGACAGAAGATTTCGACGGCCTATTATACGCTGTCTATCCCTTGCAACCATCTGGTCAAAATCGATCTAGATGAGCCGATCTAAGTTCGAGTTTGTACAGCTTTTGTGAACGTCAGGTATTATCAATATCCAGGTCGGCCTACAGCGTTTCATAATCCATGGTTGGGTACACTTGTCTCGTCTGACTTTTTACCAGAGTTCGTAATTACCACCCCACATGCTGAACCCATATACATCTCCGTGGGCAATGGGTAATGAACTTGTACCCATTACTTACATGGTATGGGGAAAATAATAGACAGTTCCCACAGAGATGGGGAATTACCCAACACGATTACCCATTACCCAAATAATGAGTAGTTATCCATGGGGTAGTTATCCATGACGATAGGAACGTACCCTTCACGATTTCCAATTATACATGGGGAATGGGCAGGGGGGCTTACACTATCCCAATTTTTTATTGAAAATATGAAAATTTAGAAAAAATGTCTATATCTCGGAAACGGTGCGTCCAATCGAAAAAATTTCTAATTTTGATTGATTTGTATTAATTTATTACTCGCAACCGTTCATGTAGTTCTCCCAAATAAACTCGTGTATCGCAAATGTGTATCATGTTGTTGCAAACGAGTTCTCGTTTGCATCCAACGCGTACAAAATTACAGTTGCCGCATATTTAAAAAACGCTTACGATAACTAAAATTAGCCATATTTCTAATGAGAGCACAGATTACGAAGAATGTAAATTTCTCTCATTCTCTCATTCTGTTCACTGTATTCAAAGTCTTATCCACTCGTTTGGCATACACACTGACGCGTATACATAAAAGTGATCACACACTCGAATGCTTCTACCTTGTCAATATATCTGGGATGGACAACTGACCCGCTGTAGTTTGATGCGCTTTTAGTTGTTATTTGAATGCAATGCGAGACAGACGTGTAAGTGCAGTGAAAAAATAGACAAAAATTCCAATTTTTTTTAAACAAACTTTATGGGTAAAACCAAAATCATAAAATTTGGAAATTTAAACAAAAAAAAATTTATGGAAGCCATAAATAAAAGTTGTAATTACAACTCGGTTGTTGTAACCGAAAGAACAGTTGGTGGAACCGTTTTTCGTTTCTCGCAAAAGTTTGTTCAGCTCTAATTTTTCATAACTCGTTTACTGCAAACGTTTTTCAGTACTCGCAAACGTTTTTTATTTTGGAGTAACTAGAACTCGGTTGCTGTAACCTAATGAACAGTTAGCGGAACTGTTTTTCGTTTCTCACAAACCTTTTTTTTCAGCTTATATTTTTCATAACTCGTTTGGTGCAAACTTTTTTCGGTTCTCCCAAACGAAATTACATGTATAGGTTAACAGAAGTTCGTTTCTTCCAACTAGTGGCCAAACGAACGAGTTTATTCTTTGCTTGCATCAACCGTGTATGATGTAATTGAGGATTGGAGGCTGTTGCCTAATATAGTTACAGGTCATATGCTGCGACACTACGGCGGTGAATATAGGACGAGTGAACGGCGCACGCTCAGTTTTGCAACAACAAAATTGTCAGAAACCTCAAGGTGTTGCCTTGCAGACTTCACATTATGAAGCTCATCCTCAGATCGGTCTTTGATGCCAAAATGGGTTCATTATCAGCCCGGGTGGTTTTTCCATTCAAACGGTTTCAAGGCAAATGGAGTAAATTCAACAAATTCACGAATGTAAATTGATTTTAAATTGAAAATATTAAATTTGTGATTGCATTTATGATTATTCCAGAGGAATTGGACACAGACCAACTACAAAACCGCTTTAGGTGACGATAATTTCAACTTGTCGGAAATAGATGATGACATCATCCAATGCTGTAAGCACCAGCTCTCTCTGCAGCACAGCTGGCATGATTATGAGGAATTTCTACAGCTGGTTATAGTATTTTTGGGAGGAATTCTGGCACCACCTTCTGAAATACGTTTTTGTACTCCAGGAGTGTTCCACCATGCGAGGTGGATTGCATAGCAATTTACTGCCTGAACTTTTATCTCGTTCGGGAGCAGTTTCATCTGACGACTCGAGATATGAATGGCAAATGAGACATATGCCAGTTTGCTGTCCGATTGTACGTAAGGATATGGTTCTGCGCTCCGTTGCCAGTATCGGCTCAAAACTTGGACTTCCAATTTCTGCACGATTTGCTTTCGTACAACCGAATAGATAAGGATATTTCCCGTGTTGTATATAACAAGATGTACAGCTATCTTTGGTATCTGTCAGATAAGGCCATAGGACTAAAATTTTTCGTCAAAACCATTCCATGTGACGTAAAGAAGAAAGTGGTGCGAGCCATTAGTGGCCAAACGGAAGACGATGATGATTATTGTCATTTTCGTAATGTTATACAGCCAACCAATGTTCATTCTGTTGCATCGAAGACGTTGGACCACTTCGTTTCAAGAAAGACCATGGAATTCTTCAAGCACTTCAATATATCCACCGATTTCATGCAGTACGAACCAGCACTTTGAGCTCAATGAAAGGACTATATTCGGGGCTCGGAAGTGGTTGTTAAAATCATGGTCGTAAACAACGTTTCGGAATGAAAGTAAAACTCATGGAGGAGTTCAACGCTCTCCTCACAAAGGACGAAGATCACAAACAGTTTTTTCTAATAACAGTCGACCGGTACCGCAAGAATTTTCAAAGTCACAATAAAAGCTCATGGATTTCTAATACTGACTAAATATATTATTGAATACTCTACAAGCAAAATGTTTGAAATAAAGAAGGTTTAATTACTTAATTCATAACTTCGCGAGTTTTATTCAAACTTTAACGTGTGAGGCGTCATTTTGTTCGTAACGGATCCCTGCATCAGGAAAAAATATAATCTGGAAATTAGGGTGGATCCATTTTCCGTTAGAGTGGTCCAAATTGGAAAAATTTTCAAAAATCGATTTTTTCGAAAATTTAAGGCTCAAGGGAAAGTGGTAAACGTCTATCGATCGGTCTCAAAATTCGCAAGGTTACTTTTGGTATAGATACGACCAATATTAGCCTGTAGCCCGCAGGATTCGAAGGACTTTAATTTTCTCCAGTCTAGTGAATATATCAAATTTCGTTTAAAAACAGAGTTTGCAAAATTTAGTAATAAATCCACGAAAAGTTAAAAACAAGCCACTACAATATAAAACTTTCGATATCCAAAACACATACATACAATGTTAACAATAGTATGTAATTGGGTACGTGTTCGTTTATTTATTATGAGTATATAAACATTTATATACGCATACAACACGTTGTACATAAGTTTAGACACATACGATACATACACTTCTAAACTTATTTATACACATATATATATATAAAAGTCCGTGTGGAAATTATATGCCCCAGAACAAAAACAAAAAGTTATAATAAAACATTAAAGGCATTTTCTATTAGTTTGATTTTAATCAGTGTTTTGTTGGCTCATTTCATCATCATTCTCATCGTAGACTGCGTGCTCATGGAATACTACTTGTGGCCAATTGGGTGGATTGCTTAGTAGTAGTAAACTAGCCCAGAACCCACAAGATTGTTATCTTCTTGGTGTTCTCTTCCTCTCACATCCCCTAAAGACAATTAATGATTATTTTTCTATATAATTTTATCATAAAAGTTTAATCATTATAAACATTTGCAGAAATCGAACTCAGAACAGAGGAAGAGAGGGCAACTATAACCAGAGGATAAACCATTTCTTGGTTGCAGACAAATTAGTTTTTAATACAATCTATTGTTTAAGGAAAATTTATTAACATTGACTGGAAAGTGAGAGATATTTGTCAATATAAATTGAACATGTGTAATAAATGATGATAGACATCATAGAAAGGCATTGACGAGCCAGGATGTCCAGTCAAATTGAATTTTCTAGCAACAGGTCCTTAATAAATATATGCATTGATGCGAAGTAGTGTCATCCACGGACATGCCCAAAATTTTTGACAGGGTGCCCATGGCATTTTCGAATCATACACCCTATATCGGCTACCCTCTGTCAATGGTAATCGACTAGGGTTGTCAGATAGAGCGACATAGAGGGCGGATCAATAGGTCCGTGACTTTTTGAATGAAACAGTTTTTTTTTTTGCAAAAAAAAATTATTTTTCAACATAATCTCCTTTTAGCTCAATACACTTAGTCCAACGTTTCTCCAATTTTTGTATCCCTTCCAAAAAAATAGGATTTTTCGAGGTCCATAAAATAGGCATTTGTTTGATCAATAATTTCATCGTTGGAGCTAAATCTCTTTCCACCGAGCCATTGCTCTAGCTTTGGAAATACGAAATAGTCACTGGGGGCTAAATCCGGAGAATATGGCAGATGAGGTACCAATTCGTAGGCCAATTCATGGAACTTCAAACAATCCTCCGAAGTTGTCACATAATTACGTTTATGGTCAATTGAGAGCAAACGCGGCACCCATCTTGCAGACAGCTTTCTTAAACCCAACTGATCATTTCAAATCGAAACCACACTGTCATATGAAATGCCTATGGCATCAGCAATCTCATGCACTTTTACTCTTCGATCGGCCAACGCCATATCGTGGATTTTTCCGACATTTTCGGATGTATTGACCTCAATTGGTCGTCCAGAACGTACAGCGTCATTTGTACTTGTGCGTCCGCAACGAAAGTCAGTAAACCACCTTTTTACCATTCAAATCGATGGTCCAGAGACCCCATAGTATTTATCAAGCTTTTCCTTGGTTTGATCGACGGTTTTTTTTTGCAAAAAATAATGTTTAATGACCACTCGAAATTCAGTTTTTTCCATTTTAAAAAAATGCACGAGGTTGTATGTTTTGAACAGCTGTTAAACGCAAAGTAAATGACGGAACTTGCTCAAAATTTGACAGTAGTCTATTAACAGGTGGTACTTGATGGGAGTAGTGTTGCATTTCATATAACTACGAAGGAAGTTCGAAAAGTCACGGACTTATTGATCCGACCTTACCTGAGTGAAATTCTGGATCCGAAACTCAACTGGAAACTTAATATTGAACGCAAAGTTAAGAAGGCGCAAGAGGCCTTCTACGTTTGCAAGAAAACATTTGGGAGAACATGGAGCCTAAACCCGAGGATGGTATTATATACGCGGCGGTAGTTAGACCCATTCTGACCTATGCATAATGGGGCAGATTGGAAAACCCTCGATAATAATATCACAACTTTTAAAGTATTTGAACATTGTGTTATGTCCTAGACATTTGTAGAAGAGGAGTCAGGCTTTAAGAATATTAAAACAAGTGCACAATATATGCGACTGCAGGTAAAATCTGAAGAGGACTGCGCCGAAATTAGGCAAGTTCAACGTATTTTATGATACCAAACCATAGTTTCCCAAAATAAATTACAACAGGTACAAATATGAATTGTTTGCCAACGTCATAGTGTAAGTGTCATCATGATCGATGCAATCGGCAGGGTCGATCGCTGCAATAGGCTGGGCAAAATCAGGTCAAAGTGTTAGGTTTGCGAGTGATATCTGCACTTGTTATAATACCGTCCATAAACATATTATATACAGTTGGAAAGGTAAACTCATCTTCTATAAAACTCTGTTCAGAAATATATACAATTCGAACAACAATTTTGAAAAATATACGAAAAAACTAAAAATAAATAATTTAGGAAAAATTTTTTAAAAATTTGATTTAAAATATATAGGTACATATTGATGGTATCTCACTTATTTTTTTATATGTTATAAACCAATGCACGGCAAATTAAACACAATTAAGGAATTTTCCAAATTGTAAAAAAAAACTTAGAGATTTTAAATCCCAAACAAATCTTCTATGAAAATTCGACTCTCTTCACATATTACGCCCTCCCGAGCTCATTCATGCGTAGGATTTTTTTCCTTTTTTAGCGTGTATTTAAGAATATTTCAGTCTCCAAACAAATTTATAAAAAAAAACCCTGAGCAAAATTTTTGACAAACAACGAAAGTGAAAAATCTGTTCAAAAATTTCACATTTTCAGTGAATGCTGATTTTAGGGTGCATTTGCAAATGATCATAATTATATTAAATAACTTTAATAAATATATTTTATTAAATATATCTGTCAAAGTCTTGTCTTTCAAGAAAATTTAAAAATTTTTATGCCTTTCTTTGAAATAACTAAAGAAAATAGGGAATGAATCATGGTACCTTTTTACAAGTTGAAAGAAAGTTCCAAATTTGGTAAGTCCGCATGTCCAAACGGCTTGAGATAACTTAACTGTGTATTCTTACAGTGTATTCGTTATTTAAGTGTTCCCAATTAAAGCCCCGTATTCAGTTCTTGCGAAATTTTCGTAAGAAATGTTGTCATTTATCTCTAGACGGAAAATTTTCTTACAGAGAGTTACCACATATCTCTGATTTACCTTGCAAATATTTCATTAATAATTCATCTTTGCACTGAATTCTATTTAAACAACTATCAAAGAATTGTTTTCGTACGAAATAACTTCGGGGTAACAACCCTGTACATGATGATTTTGCCTACAAAATTTTCGCAAAGAGCTGAGTTACCAGCAAATAAAAAGTGAGCGAATTTTTTGATTTATGAAATTTTCGTTATTTTTTATACAAGTACTTCTTATGGCAACGAAAATTTCATTAAAACTGAATACCGGGCATTAGTGGAGTTTTAAGAACTACTCGTTGCCCTCAAATAGCCGAGTGATTAACAAAAAACTGAAAAAAGGTAATGAAAAAATTTACAATTTTCCACTTTGATTGAGAATATCTTAATAACAGTAGAAGATATTCCGGAACATTTAAGGTAAAGGGTTTTTCAACAGAGACGCTACAAAAGTAAATCGATAGGGACAGCAAACGACGCCATATTTTTCCCCGCTCTTTTGACATTTCTCTTCAGTAAGGTTTGCCATTTCATCATGGAAAGATCTACGAGCCAACAACGAGTCGAAATTATTAAAATTTACTACCGAAATTTGGAGTCAGTGGCCTCAACTTTAAGAGCGCTATCTTCAGCAATGAGGCTCATTTCTGGCTGAATGTCTTCGTCAATAAGCAAAATATGCGTTATTGGTCAGACAGCAATCCACACGTAATCCATGAGTCATCATTGCATCCCGAAAAAATTACGGTTTGGTGCTGTTTATGGGCCGGCGGCGTCATTGGGCCGTACTTCTTCCGTGATGATCAAGACCAGCACATTACTGTGAATGCGAATCGCTACAGTTCAATGATAACCGAATATTTTTGGCCCCAATTGGATAATATGGACTTGGAGGACATGTGGTTCCAACAGGACTGCGCACAAGCCACACAGCGAATGCCACAATCAATTTATTGGAAACCAAGTTTGGTGAACGTGTTATCTCACGAAATCGCCCAGTCGATTGGCCGCCTCGGTCGTGCGATTTGACGCCGTTAGATTATTTCCTGTGGGGCTACGTCAAGTCTATGGTATATGCCAACAAGCCAGCGACGATTGATGAACTTCGTACGAATATCGAACGTGAAATTGCAGCAGTATCGGCCGATTTATGCTTGAAAACCGTCGAAAATTGGGTGCAGCGTCTGGACTTCTGCAAGCGTGCCCGTGGTGGCCATGCAAAAGAAATCGAGTTCCATACATAATGGCATCGAACGTACTTTCACAGGAATAAACAATTTCATTAGTATCTAAAACCGGGTTTGTTTTATTTAAAAAAACTTTTGTAGCGCTCTTATTGAAAACCCCTTTATTTTTTGTTTGTCTTGCACAGTAGATTCTCAAAAGTAAAACATCTTTGCAATCGGCCCATAAGTGTAGAAGCAGCAGGCTTAAAAGTTTCAACAGCACCAACGTTGGCAACTTTGACACCCTGTAGCACCAACTGTGTTGACACAGGGTACCTCTGAATGCAATCTTCAGAAAAACTTGCCTCCTCCTCTATAAATGTCTAGTACAGTGGTTTCCAACAGGTTGTCCGCGGACCCCTGGGGGTCCGCAAACCATGCCAGAGGGGTCCGCAAGATATCATTAGATTAGACATTACAAAAAACTGGCTGGCAGCAAAACATGACTTCAAGCTCGTATCAAAGCAGCAACCCCTGAGGTGAAATGGATACACTACTGTTGTATTCATCGTGAAGCCTTAGTAGCCAAAATATTGCCTGAACATTTGAAGAAGATACTTAACGAAGTAATTCAACTCATTTACTACATTAAAGCGCGACCTCTGCAATCTAGATTATTTTTTTTGTTGTGCAAAGAGATTGGCAGTGAGCATGAGCTGCTTCTTATTCATACGGAAGTAAGATGGCTCTATCCAGGTAGGATTTTTTTTAGTTAGAGATGAGGTTCATGTCTTCCTTCTTGACACCAACTACGCGGACTTTATCACTGACTTTTCTAGGCTTTGCTCAACTGCCTACTTAGCTGATGTGTTTGAAAACTTAAATGTGTTAAACTTAAGTTTGCAAGGGAACAATGTAGACATGTTCAAAGTTTAAGATAAGATTAGTGCTATCTAACTTTTACTAACTTCCCTACTTTGAAACAATTCCTGGAGGCTTCAGAGGAGAGTTTACCTGAACAGATTAAGGGCAACGTAGCCGAGCCTCTACACAGCCCAGCCACCACTTTTAGGGAGTATTTCGCTGAACCTGAGTCTGGCGATAGTTGGATTCGAAACCCCTTTAGCTGTCAAGTAATAGAAAAATCCAAGGTCTCACAGTAGAAGCACAGGATCAACTTGTGGATGTGTCTAGTTGTGGTACAATGAATAAAATTGTTAATGATGAGAAAATTGCAGACGTCTGGGCTACAGCACGCAAGGATTACAAAGAACTTGGAGATAAATATCCTTCCATTTGCAACAACCTATCAGTGTGAACAAGCATTCTCCTCAATGTGCTTCATGAACAACAAGTACAGGAATCGGCTTGACATGCGGTCGGATTTCAGTGTGAAAGTCTCACATTTTGAACCAAACATTTCAGAAATATTGGATTCAAAGGTCAGATACAACTCATCTCATTAAGACTAACTGTGTACTGATTGGACGTACATACATATATAAAATCCAGATAAAAAAAAACTTTTGTAATGATCGAGAATTGAATAATAACAATAAAGATCTAGAACATTTTTAGCTTTAGGTTTAGGAATTAGTGGGGGTCCTTGTCATTATAGCGAATGTATGAGGGGGTCCTTGGACAAATATTGTTGGGAATCCCTGGTCTAGTACATTCCAAAGTGATCAGAACAATACTTTAAAAGTTGTGATATTATTACCGCGTTTTTTCAAATCCGCCCCACTGTGCTATGGAGTATCGGTATGTTAGCCGGCTTTGGAGAAATATAGAAAATTGACAATAGGTCAGAGACAGAATGCGCTGGTGTGACAGGGTCATTACGGACATGCCCGTCTGCTGCTCTCGTAGCGATCATGAATTTACCTCCGGTTGAATAGGTTGCACGAGTGTAGCGGCAAAGACTGTTTTACCGCTTAGACAGCTGAAATATTGGGCCCAACGAAGCTATGGGCTTAGTAGGATTCTGTGCAATTTGCATAGTGGGGTGGGGTCATACCCGGAAGAGCCGACTATGGTAGACCAGGGCGGAACTTCCGGAAAAACTTCAGAACAATCATACTTCATAGAGAAGAGTAGGATAACCACTCACCGTTGCAGGATGTTGACATATACATTTTTACTGTTGGAAGTAATTCGGATAGTGGAGTGGGAGCTGGGGTTTATTCAACTTCACTTTCTATAACACTATCAATAGGTCTATGTTCCTGTTGTTGGTAGTATGTTCCAAGCGCAACTAATGCCAATATAGGTGGGAAGAATACGAAAATCTTCTCGAAAAGCCAAACAGTCATAAGGGATCTATACTGAGAGGAAAATAGATTGATACTGTTTCGAGAATGCAAAAGGTTTCTATGCGAGATCAGCGCCACGGTTTAAACCGCAATCAGCTGATTTTTGTAATAAAACTCAGACGATTTTGGACTCAAATCATGTTCAATATGTTAAAAATACGGTAAGTGGAAACTAAGCTTTAGGAATTGGATTGTGTTTCGTTTAAAAACGTAAAACTGTCATTAATAAAATATGGTCAAAAACAAATCTTTACATTTTGTGAGAACAAAAAATAAAAATTCGCAACAAAACAAAAAGGTTATAAACTGTTTCATTTCAAAATATAGATTTTTTTCATTTTATGCTTTAAGTAAATATTGTTCACATAATTATTGTTTGCGTTTAAATTTCTTTTGAAAATTAAATTTAAACTCTTTGTGGAAAAAAATCAAACCAATCAAATTGTTTTTTCAATTCCCTTTTACTTTTTCTCTGTGTAAAAAAATCCAACTAAAAGTAAAAAATTTAACGAAGAATTTATTAATTTCTGTAAAAGCTAAGCTTTTGCAACAAAATGAATGAAAAACCAGCGAAACCGGCAGTAAAACCCGGTTTAACCGGTTGTTCAAAATTGTTGATTTTTATAAAAAGCTGCGGTCGGTGGACGACCAAAACACCGGTGGACCGGTATTCGGTTTCGGTGTTTGAATACTCAAATTGCTTTGCCAAGTCGGACACATGTGCAGGTGTTAGCTCACGCACTCTCACGAAAGTACGACCGTAGCTCACGCACGTAGATTTTTTCCCTACTCACAATCACGGACCCGAATTTACATTCACACGTAACTCACGTGTTGCAGTCTCGAATTTGTATTATAGTCAACACATCGCAGTGAAATATATCCTACGTTTATACGGGACCTTATATTGTGATATCATATCGCGATATGTCAATAAACTACGTTCAAGTACTACGCACTTGTTTGACATATCAGGATATACTATCACAATATAAACTCTAGATAAACGTAGTGATAGACGCCGTTTATACAAGTCGGGGCAATAAGTACGGATTGCTATTTATACAGGGTGGAGCGCAGAGAGTGGAGAGTGTGCGTGGCTTATAGTGGCTGACGGGAGATTTGTATTCGTCTGCCTTTCAGTTGCCATCATGCATTGGACACGTGAGGAGAGGTCATTTTGTGTTGAAGCGTATTTATCAAATGCGTACTCGATCATTGCAGTGCAGCGTGCTTTTCGTTTACCATTCGCTGTTCCCCCACGCCGAAGTGTTCCTGGACGGCAATCAATTGTAAAATGGGTAACTTCATTGAGAACATCAGGGAATGTGTCATGTGCACGCACTGTGTGGTGCGCCATATCACGAGTAGGCATTATTAGCCCTTGGAGTTCATGAAAACTTCCGAAAATGTATGCAGCAGTGTGTGGATAGCGAAGGCCGACATTTGCCAGATACACTATTTAAAACCATGTAATTTACAAATTCCCTTACTGTTCAATATAATTAAAATATAAAATAAATTTTTCTAAGGTTCATAATTTTTTTATTTCATTCCCAAATAAGCAAATAACCGCGCTCCACCCTGTGTTTTGGGTCCTGGCAATACTAGTGTTGCCAGATGCAAACTGGAACTTCTATTGGAAAGTTTGAAATTTTTTAGCATAAACATACAGTGTGTTGAAAAATGCATGTCGATCAAAAAACGAAATTACCACGTGAAAATTATCGTGCGATGATTTTTTATGATTTTCAGCGTGTAATATCGAGACAAGAGTTTGTTTCGACTTTTGGTGATGAAGGATCACCATCAAAAACCACCGTAAAACGCTGGTACCAAGAGTTTAGTCTCGGATGCCGTTCGCTCCAGGATGAATTTCGTGAAGGTCGCCCAATTTCGGTCGTTTTGCCGGAAACCATCGAAGCTGTGCGTCAACTGATAAAGTAAGACCAACATGTGACATATCATGAGATTGATGCATCCTTGGGCATTAGTATGACAAGCAGCAATAAGATATTGCATGTTCATTTGGCCGTTAAAAATATTTGTTCTCGCTGGATCCCACATAATTTGACGAATGCTCAAAAAGAGGCTCGTGTCGATTGGGGGAAAGAAATGTTGAAAAAATACAACGACGGTAGCTCAAATGCAGTGTACAACATCTTCGCTGGAGAAGAATCATGGATCTATCCATATGAACCCGAAACAAAACAGCAATCGACCATATGGGTCTTTCCAGACGGGCGAAATCCAACTGAAGTTGTTCGTGGAAGATGCAAATGATCGCGTTTTTTCGGTATAACCGATCATATGGCCACAGTGACTTTATTGGAATGTAGGATGGTGAATTCTGAGTGGCATACCACCATCTGTTTGCCAACGGTGTTCGAAAAAATAAGGAAAAAAACAACAAGAGAAGACGGATCATTTTGCATCAGGACAATGCGAGCTCTCACACATCAGCTGAAACAATAGGCTATTTGAGCACTCAACATGTCGAATTGATGGGTCATCCGACGTACTGCCCTGATTTGGCACCCAATGACTTATTTTTACTGCATTGTCAACGTTTTCGACGGCCGAAGCAACTGTAGAAGCGTTCAAACACCATGTTTTGGAGGTGTCTCAATCGGAGTGGAAAAAGTGCTTCGGAAATTGATTTAAGTGCATGGAAAAGTGTATTGTTCTTCACGGAGAATATTTTGAAAAACAATAAAACTATTTGCAATGAAAATGATTGTTTTTATATTGCTGGACCCGAAATATAAATAGCAACCCTCGTATCACCATACAGAAAGTGCTGTAATTTTTGCACATTGCATCGTATATCAGTTTGGTTCTGACATTCGTGAAGTAGTTACGTGCGAAATTTATAACGAATAACAATGAATCGCTATACGTTTCAAGAACGAGCGACAACAGTGGAAATGCTTAATTCGTCAGTGGCGTTGACGCAATGTGTATGTCGGCGAAAATATCCCAATCGTGTATCGCCCACAGCGCACACAATTCGACGTCTGACGACCCGATTTGATGAGGCCGGCACAACACGGGACACCTAAACACCGTAAGGCCCTATACCGGCAGTTTAACTAAAAATATCGGAGCAATGCGTAAAAATGTGCTAGAGGCGCCCGAAGCATCCAAAAGAAAACGTGCTGAATAATTACACATTTCGCGGCCTTCCCTGTGCCGCATTTTTGCATTGGCTTGGAAATGTTCCATACAAAAGACAGGTAGTCCAACAGTTGTAAGCAAACATCTGCGTCGCCTGATTAGAATACGGCCATAAAATTTCGGAACGATGAAGTGGATGATTTTTCACCAAAATTTATCACGAGCGACAAGGCCCATATTTATACCAGCGGCCACGTCTACAAGCAATATTCTCGGTTCTGGAGGATATAAAATCCGCGTTACAAATTTTCAATACAGTCCTGACAAAAAGTATCCCACAAGTAATTTTTATGTCAAATTGTCCGCCGAATCCGAATATGAAGTCAAAATGGCTCCTGTGTGTAATTGGTGATCATGCTGAGTAATTCTTCGTTGTCGTGGGTAACTACCCATTATTTTCCCCATACCCTGTGGGTAATGAGTAATTCCTCATGACTGTTGATAGCTACCCATTGTTTATTCATACATTGCGGGTAATAGGTAAACGATCGCTATCCATTCCCCACAGCAAAAATAATGTGTTACCAAGTGTAACCCAGGCTACCCCATTACCCACGACATACGAACCCTGTCAAAATCATATGCGATAATAGACGTCATGTTTCTTAATACGAAAATTATATAACTAATATTATAAAATATTATTTTATTAAATTTTTAAATTTGTTTAGGATCGCAAATACGCGGTATTCGGTTTGTTCGAAAATTACGTTTTTAAAAAAAACCGGCACACTATTAATTGCATAAACCCCGCTTAACCGGTTTTTCAGTATTGGTTTTGAACATTCTACTTGTCATACTGCACGAGACACAAAGCGTATTTTGGAGGATGGCTTCTCGCGTTTCGGTGATTTGGCTTCACCAGCCAGATTTTCCGATTTGACTGTCCCTAACTTCTTTCTTTGGAGATATTTCAACACGTTAGTGTACTCGACCAAGTCCCTCACCTTGGAGGAGTTAACGAGGCGAAGTTGACAACATAACCCCACAAATGCAGGGACAGTTATGAAAAATGTTATCACAAGAATCCAAATTTGCATCCACGCCAACGGCGGCAATTTGGCGGACAAAATTGTCCACAAGTAATTGAAACAAATTTTATAAAAGCGAATGAACTTAGCCAGTTAAAATCGAAAAGAGCTTTCACTGTGAACAAAAGTTAAAGCGAAAGGAAATCAGAGAACAGTTGTTGCGCCATCCCGAACACTGAAAAAATCGGCCCCAGCAACATATTGCTGTAACCATGTATATGTTTGCAAGCATTGTTTCCACGTATTGAAGATCTGCTGCTTTTTTGTTTCTTTGTTGTCTGTCACGTTTTTGTTTCCAGCATCTCTCAACAAACAAAACATATATTATTACCTATTAGTCATTGTGACGCGAACGTGTTATATTGAATAGCAAAAACAATGTGTTTAGACACAAGTCTACTATATTTGCCACAAGCTACAAAACAAACACCTAATGTTTGCATCCAAATAACAACAAAATACAGATTTTTCAGCGTGTATATGTGGGATCTACAGATGATATAAAGGGTGTCTCAGTAAGATTGCACTTCTTGAATTTAGTGTACATTTTTTTTGTGCAAGTGACAACTCTGAAATTTGGCAGCACCGTCACATACATATGTTTATTCCGATTATTAAAAATAAAGCGCTTTATGAAAGAACAACACGTTATAATTGTGAAAACTTATTAGAAAAATTTGGAAAGTTATGCTGAGACCACTCGCAAACTTCGAAGAATTTTCAGTCGAGATAGTGCAAAATTTGAAGAAACTGGCTCGGTTATGGAGAGTAAGCCTCCTGTGCGTCAACGTACCGGTCGGCCTCTTGAAAACATTGCTGCTGTACACGAGAGTGTCGCCGAAAACCCGAAAATATCAATTCGGCATCGTTCTCAACAACTTCAAATTTCACGAAGCACTACGCAGCGATTTTTGACAACAGACCTCCGCACAAAATTCAGCTTACTCAGGAGCTCGAACCAACAGACCATGGATAGCGCCTCTAATTCGTTCAATGGGTAGTGGAGCAATCAATGCCAATTTTTTTTTAAAAAAAGTCATCTTCTCCGATACAGCGCATTTCCATCTCAATGGAAATCTCACAAAATACACAAAATTGTCAAATTTAGGGGTCAGAAAATCCTCATGCAATCCATGGGGATCAATTGCACCCACAACGAGCAACTGGCTGGTGCGGATTTTGGTCAGACGGCGTGATTGAGCCTTACTTTTTTTGAAGATGAGGCCGAAATTGCAGTAACTGTGAACTGCATTCGTTACACGACATGATAACGGAGTTCTTGTGTCCTCAACTGGACGGCATGGATCTGAATGACATGTGGTTTCAGAAAGACGGCGCCAGCTGCCACACCGCGCATGAAACAGTCGATTTATTGTAGCAACGATTTCCAGAACAAATTAAATTTAAGAAATTCTGATGTCAACTGGCCACCAAGATCATGCGATTTAACTCCGTGAGATTTCTTTTATTGGGGTATTGTGAAATTGCGGGTTATGCGAATAAACCAGAAACACTTCCTCGGCTCAAATACGAGATCCAACGCGTCATCGGTGAGATACAGCCAAATCTCTGTGAAAAAGTCATGGAAAATTCCAAATTTCAAGTCATGGAAAACGTCATGGCCTGTCCTCAGAGCCGGGGGGCATTTGACGGATATTTATTTCATACTTAATCGGAACATGTCTTCTATACAATCCAGTAAAAAAAATTACAACTATCTCAAAAAATACGTGTTTTAATTTTAAAATAAAAAAGTGCAGTCTTACTGAGACGCCCTTTATTAATCATTGTGTCTCCAACTTATAATATTGAATAGCAAACACAATGTGTTTGGACACAAGTATGCTATATTTGCGACAAGCTACAATCACGCTATATTTGCATCCAAACAAAAAAAGCAGGCAGATTTTTCAGCGTGTATCTGAAAAAATAATATTTTGTGTACTACAAGATAATCTACTTTAGGATATATACGTTCTCAGATATTGAATACAAATCATCCTTTTTTTCCTAATTTTTCAATTATACTAAACTTCCATGAAAATCCCTCAAAGACGCGGTGTCGGCACTAAATTTGTTTCTTTCTCTCATTTAGAAAGCATTAACCTCTAAAGCAGAGTCCACATATTTATCACACATCATCAGTTATGCCTTTTTCTGCTACAGCTTTTCAACTTTTTCTCCATACAAAAGAAGAAGCCAGAAAAGAGAAGAAGAAGATGAAGGACGAAAAAAGGAATTACCCATTATTATATGGTCATAAATTCTAAAGTAATTGAATTAATAAAGAAAAAAAACTAGATATGTATGAAATAAATATAGACAAACATATACCAATATCTAATGGCATCAAGAAATGGACTTTAAGCATCCGAAGGATATGGATTTACACGCACACACACACAGGCACGCACCATGATATCACACTGTGTATGTGAGTATTAGTGGCTCTATATAAATAATCTCCATCCACATATCGAAGAAATGGAAAAAAATATCTATATATTTAAGAACGTACCTACGAGTACAATAAAAATTATACACTCTGTTGCACATGCCACAATTCACACAAAAATCACACTCAATACCAGAAGATGGCGATAAGTAAAAGTTGGGCGGAGGTCGGAAAAAAAAAGTTTCGAAATATCAGCGGCAAAAGAAAATGGAACTGTACGAGAAACACCTACGTTGAGTCTAGATCAAATTTCTATGTATGTACGTATATACACGTAGCTACAAGGACTCAACTTTTTATATGTGTATGTATAGCAACAAAGTTATATACTACTTCGTGACCACATGCTGGCCGTTACAACCATAAACAACCACATCAACTCATGACATCCCTTTTTCCCCATCCGTTTGTATATAAAGGAAAATATATAACCAAGAAAAAAATATATAACTTTAATAAAAAGTATGACATCATATTTATGGCAGCAGTTTGAATGGTCACTGCCAGTGGAGGAAGGCTAGGAAGGATGTGTGGGGAGAACCACAGGCCATTGGTTGGGGTGATGGTTGGGGCGATGAATGTTGTATGGGTTTAGGGTGTCAGTAACAAAACATTGTTATGAAAAGTTCAAACAAACAACCACTAAACGAAAGAAAATCACGTTGACTATAAGTTGAAGGGAATGTGAAACAGCGATATATGGATGTGAAAGAGAATGGGTGAAATTTTACCAAAGATAGCAAAAGTTTTGTCTTTTTGGAATCATGTATATGTTTGGAACATCCATCTACTTATGTGCAAGCATTGTATCTATGAATTTAAGATCTGCAGCTATTTTTTTCTTTATTATCTGTCACGTTTTTTGGTTTTGAGCGTTTTCAACAAACAAAGCCATACTTGAGTCACAAAAACATATATTATAACATATTAACCATTGTGTCTCGAATATGTAATATTGAAAGCTATCACAATGTGTTTGGACACAAGAATACTGACGTGAACAACTGCGTCTGGTGGATATTAATGGCTCGTTCTCAACACCTTCAGCCACAGCACACTGGTCTCACCGCAAGTCCGAGAATCTGGAAGCTCTCAAACGGAATATTCGACCAGAGTGCAATAAATTATGGTCTGAAGTTCTCGCCGGAATGATTGAAAATACAGTTAAAATTCGGCAAATGGGCAGCAATAGTGGCGGGGCCTACTTGCTCGATATCATCTTCAAAAAGTTGTAGAAAAAACTTAAACGTCAGTCTGCGTTGCATCTGAATGCAGCATTGCCTTAAGTACAGCGTTATATTCGCATTCATGCAACACTCTTTATCGTATAATGGGAAATTATTTTTCACTGAACATGCTGCATTATGAGCTAGCAATTGAAATAACAATGAGTAGATCGTGGATTCGATCCCTGCTCTGACCACCTTCCAATTTCTATTCTTCTGCTGACGAAGGTACAGATCGCAGAAACTTCACTCATCAAAAAAAGTGTTGGCTGTAAGGGTTGTTCGCTTTTATAGTACACTCATAGAACTGATAGTCTGAATTGGAATTATGAAATTTTTTTAAAATTTAAGAAAACAACGAAAATTTGTACAAGTAAACAACAAAACATAGTAAATGAAATATTTATTTGGATCAATCAATCAATGCCAGTTATTTACTTTTAAAATTACTTCATCCAAATGCTGGCCACAACTTCGCTTCACGCGGGCCATTCCGAAAGTCCACACTTCTGACAACATTTCGATAGGTATCTCACCAATGACACGTGTAATGTTTGCTTCCATTGACGTACTCATTGGGCCAAAACTGAGTCTCAATGCTGAAGACCATAAAATTGGTGTAACTAGCGAAACACTTGTTCCATATTCATGATGAAATAGCAAGGTAACTTTGACTTTCACACATTTCACGAATCACGCCTGAACTGGAAAAAATATAACGCTGAAAAGCCATATGCGAAAAAATCACACGATTGCTACTGAAAATTCGGCTATTACAACGCTACTGTATTTGGCACAACTGAATTGAAGCTGTCACAGCTACATTCAGTAGCCGCAACTGAAATTCAGTAATTGATTCGGTAGCGACAACTGAATGTCCAATTATTTAAGTTGAATTAACAAATTATTTCATTATATTTCATTATACAACATTAGAATTAATAACAAAGTTGGGTTTATGCAAGCGAATTTGTAATGAATTCTTATATGGAACCGGATTTTAGTATAAATTCGTTACAGCAACCGAAATAATTTTTTATTCGATTGCTACGACAGAACTCATATGCAGTTCGGTTGACACAACTGAATGTTTGAAATTTATTTGAGTTTAATAAAATAATTTTCAATTTTAATCTGAAGCAATCAATTTGGAAAAACGCAAAGAATTCAAAACGAATTATTCATTTCCAAATATACAGATAAAGGGTGCCCGAAAATTAACGCAAGATTTTTATATCGTGCCATGTATGCGGTGAAATGTTATTGTAGAAGAAAAACACAGCGTGGCAACTCTCAGTTCAGGGTTATTAAAATAGGAACTCTAAATTAAAGAACAATGCGCTTTCATCCTTGAGACATATTTTAAAAATAATGAAGTCTTCGAACAAAATCATCTTCAGCGATGAGGACATTTTCATGTTGATGGCGTCGTTAATCGTCAAAAATTTTCGGAATATGGGTTCAGAAAATTCACGATTGATTGTTAAGAAACAATAGTCGTGTTTTGGTTACAAGCAAGCGATTATCGCTTGCTAAGATCCAAAGACTACGAGTGTTTAGCGAGAAGTCATTTTATTCAAAAATATGAAAAATGGTTAAAAACGATGAAAGATATCAAGAAATTTTTTTTTAAAACTTAGCGAAAATGAATCGCGTCGCTAAGTTCTCGCTAATTCTTCGTTCAGTGCTTTATACAAAACAAGCGAATATATAAGCAAGCGGTGTAACCAAAACACGCTCAATATTAATGTTTTGTGTAGATTTTGGTCTAGAGCCATTATCATTCCATTTTTCTCCGAAAATGCGAGTGGAAGGGCAATAAGAGTTAATGATGCTCTCTCGCGAAAAAATAATCTACTTTTATTGTGGTTAAATTAAAATATATGGATATGGGTGACATGTCGTTTCATCACGGCGATGCCACATGTCATACATCCCGAGAAACATTTCAATTGCATGGACACGTGCGAGAATTTCGAACACCCTTTATTAAATAAGGTAAGTGAAACTAGGCAATATGCTGAAAAATTGTCAAAATTACCACAAATTTAAAAAAAATGTATAAAACTTGGGGAAAAAAGTCCTGGGGTAAATCCGAAAACGCAACCTTGTAGTAAAAGGAAAGCGACTGTTATGAAATTAAGGGAATAGTTTTCATTGTTTTAACAATGTGCTTCTGTACAATACCTAAGTTCTAAGGTAGACCAATTTTGTTTGGTGAAAAAGGAATATCTGAACTCATAACAAACTGCACGTATGGGTACTCCAATGGCAGTGGTGCCTTTAAAATCAGCTTTTATTCGATGGTAATTTTCCCGACTCTGGCATCTTTCCAATACTGTGTGCCATGGAATGCCATTCCTTAAATGAACGAGTTCGAGAACTAGTGAACGAGTTCGAAACAAGTCTACTCTAAAGTCAATTGCGATAATCTCTAAAATCGGTTGTAACAACCGCTAAAGTCGATTGTGACAATCGCGAAAGACGGTTGTGACAATAACTAAAGAAGGTTGTGACAACCTCAAAGACAAGTTGTGACAACATCTAGAGTAGCTTGTGACAACTTCTAAACTAGGTTGTGACAACCTCAATGACATGTTGTGACAACCTGTAATGTAGATTGTGACAACCTCTAAATTAGGTTGTGACAACCTTTAAAGAAGGTTGTGACAACCCCTAAAGTTGTTTGTTATAACCCCTAAAGTAGTTTGTTACAACCTGCAAAGTAGTTTGATAGATCTTCTGAAATAGTTTGTTACATCCTCTAAAGTAGGTTGTGATAACCTCTAAAGTAGGATGTGATAACCTCTAACGTAGATTGTGACAACCTCTAAAGTAGGTTGATACACCCTATACAGTAAGTTGTAACAACCTCTACAGTAGGTGGTAAGAGCCTCTACAGTAGGTTGTAACAACCTCTACAGTAAGTTGTGACAACCTCTACAGTAGGTTGTGACAATCTCTACAGTAGCTTGTGACAACTTTTACAGTAGGTTGTGACAACCCGTACAGGCTTCTGCACCTATCCAAGGTTTAGTCCCATATCTTTTCTCACCAAAGGCGTCCTTGTCTGTTTCCTTCAGCGTTCGCACAATGCCTGCCCAAGTATTTTGAGTGTTCTGTGCGGAATTGGAGCGTAGAGTTTGATCGTACATCATTGATATGGATGGGTCCTGCAAACAATCTGTATTGTATTTTACGATTTTGCGTCTAATACCGGTGACAGCCGCTGGACGGAGATGGAAGATGCCCACTAAGAGTTGCTGGTCGCTATTAATATCAGCACCATTTCTAGTTTTGACGTCCAGCAAGGAACCCAGAAACTTATTGCTGACAAGTATATGATCGATTTAATTGAAGGTTTGACCATAAGGCGATTCCAATAAATACTTGTGAATATTTCTGTGGGGGAATTTCGTTCCTCCGATAAACAGTTGATGGCGAGTACAGAAATCTCTGAGTCTATCATCATAGTCATTTCTCACAGTTCCAAGACCATGGCGTCCCTTCATTTCCTGTAGGTTGTTGTTGCCGTTTTTAAATGTCACCAAATGGCAAGAAAAACAAATAAATGGTTTCCCGTTACATCCCATGAAGGGATTAGGGAGAGCTTCTCACAACCAGTGAGCTGTGCGCGTTCTAGTTTTACACTCACTGATTGGGACCTACAATTTTACACCGGTTCCGAACGGTATTTTGAGAAGCTTTTTCATGGCTAAATACTCGATAGTGTCGCCGTCACTAAACGAGGTGACCGCCGTCGAAAGAAATTTAAGGTGGTCAGAGTACGGATCGAACCCACGTCCTCGTGCTCAAGAACCGCGCACAATACCATTGCACCACCGACGGCCAAATGGCAAGAAGCTTCCAGGAAAATCCAGTTGGCTATAGAACTCGTCCTTAACACTGTCCTCATCAAGCTCAGTAGGTGCATATGTCTGTACCACAGAAATCCTGGGTAATTTTGATATAGCGTTGAGATATAGCGTTGTCTTTTCTAGCACTAGGAGAAAGAAGAAGGCCGACTCCGTTTTTACGTTGCGTATCAGTACACTGTGTGTGACCAAAAATGTGAATTGAGTGAAACATAGCGAACCTGCATAATTTTGATATGCTGAATGTAATGGCATTTCCCGTTTTTCTCTACCACGTCAAAATTTCGAGATATTTGACCCCAAAGTTTGCTGGGATGTCAACAACTGTAATATTTTTGAGACTGAATTAGAGGCAGAACGCTTCAAAATTGAAGTTTGACTTCTGAGTAAGAAACGTAGAGGACCTTAAGAAGAATACCAACTTCAAGTTTGTACCCCCTCTCCACCCCCCTTACCACTAATAATAATGTTTTTGTCGAGTTATTACGGGTAAGGGGGGAGGAGAGGGGGTACAAACTTGAAGTTGGTATTCTTCTTAAGGTCCTTTACATTTCAATTTTGAAGCGTTCTGCCTCTAATTCAGTCTCAAAAATATTAGAGTTGTTGACATCCCAGCAAACTTTGGGGTCAAATATCTCGAAATTTTGACGTGGTAGAGAAAAACGGGAAATGCCATTAGATTCAGCGTATCAAAATTATGCAGGTTCGCTATGTTTCACTCAATTCAGATTTTTAAAGTGCAAAAATCAATCACAGTGTTATTGATGGAGTAAATAAAGCAGTGACCAGATGATAATTGAGATTTGGAGTTCGTAAGCCACCGCACTTCACTTAGACCTAGGATGTCTACATGTAGCATTCCATAACTCGTCCAACCTGTTCGAGTCTCGATATTTCGGAGAGAGTTCTTACATTCCAGGTACCAATCATAAACCGTTGTCCAAAGCCAAATGGTGTTATCGAGCAAGGATGTTCCCCCCTTGATACTATCGACGTTTCCGTAATGGTTGAAATTTAAGACGATTGCTTCACTGGGAGACCGATTCCGATGCTAGTGCTAACAACCACTAGGCAACCACTTATCGACTTACCAGTCTAGATCCTCAGTGTTTAGTAAACAGAAGGGACACCTCGAGCAGAATGTGGCTCTGGACCACGAACTACGATCTCGGCAGGATCTTTTCCTGTCCGTGAACATTACCCACTTTGCACGCGCCACCAAATTAAAAAGATAGCATATACATAAATGGAAATAAAGAGTGTCTCAGTAAGATTGTACTTTTTAAATTTAGTGTCATTTTCTTTTTGTGCATGTGGCATCTCTGAAATTTGGCAGCTGTCATATATGTTTATTCCGATTATTAATAATGAAGCGCTTTTGGAAATAACAACGCATTATAATTGTGAAAACTTATTACAAACATTTGGAAAGTTATGCTGAGACCGCTCGCAAACTTCGAAGAATTTTCAGTCGATAAAATGCACCCAATGAGTCAACCATTCGAATAGTGGTCAAAAAATGTAAAGGAACTGCGTCGGTTATGGACAGTAGGACTCGATCAGTCTCTTGAAAACATTGCTGCTGTAAACATCTTCAAATTTCACGAAGCACTACGCAGCGAATATTGATAAAAGATCTCCAGCTTCGTGCGTACAAAATGCAGCTTCCTCATGAGCTCAAACCAGCAGACCACGGAAACCGGCGGGAATTCGTTGAATGGGTAATGAAGTAAAGACCGATTTTTCAAAAAAAAATCATCTTCTCCGATGAAGCGCATTTCCATCTGAATGACTTCGTGAATACACAAAATTTTCGAATTGTAAGCTCAGAAAATCCTCATTCAATCCATGAGAAACAAATGCACCCACAACGAGCAACTGTCTGGTGCGGATTTTGGTCAGGCGGCGTGATTGTGCCTTACTTTTTTGAAGATGAAGCCGAAATTGCCATGATAACGGAGTTACTGTGGCCTCAACTGGACGCGATGGATTTGAACAACATTTGGTTTCAGCAAGACGGCGCCACCTGCCACACCGCGCATGAAACAAACGATTTATTGCAAAAACGATTTCCAGAACAAATTATCTTAAGAAATTCAGATGTCAACTGGCCACCAAGATCATGCCATTTAATGCATGGCGATTTCTTTCTTTGGAGTTTTATGAAATCTCAAGTTTATGCGAATATATCAGAAACAATTCCAGAGCTCAAATCCGAGATTTAACGTGTCATCGGTGAGATACAGCCACATCTTTGTGAAAAATTCATGGAAAATTTCATGAAACGAGTAATGGCCAATACAAAAATCACAACTATCTCAAAAAATACGTGTTTTTATTATAAAATTAAAAAATACATTCTTACTGAGCCACCCTGTATATTGGAAATACATAAATTATTACATGGTAAATTAATGCGAACACAGTCATAAGGGTAAAGCTATATCTCCACTGAGTGTGATTAACGAGAAATACACGCTGAAAAATAACAGCTCCAGCAACATATTGCAGGAACCATGTACATGTTTGCAAGCATTGCTTTCGTGAATAGAAGATCTGCTACTTTTTGTTTCTTTATTGTCTGTCACGTTTAAGTTTTCAACAAGCAAAGCCACATTTACATCCTAAATTCATATATTATAACCCATTAATCATTGTATCCCAAAAATGTTATATTTAATAGCAAACTGAATGTGTTTCGACACAAGTATACTATATTTGCGACAAACTGGAAACACGCTATATTTGCATCCAAACAAGAAAAAAAGACAAATTTTTCAGCATGGATGATTTTGAGTGGTGATTATCGCATAGATTTTGTAAATGGCTGTTGTTTTCAATAACACCGCGTTAGTATTCATTTCAACTACGAACGCAATTCTGTTGACGACGTTATCTCATCGCTGTTAATTTAAAAATTGCTACAATTAAGTTTTTTGAAAAAAATAAATACAAATATTTTCTAAACATATTAACTGGCCTAAGTGCCGTTGACAAGAACTACCGCTTAGTTCAATGTACATTTTGCCGTCAATGAAGTTGCCCTTAAACAATTCATATCAACTACTCAATAGTCAGGGGAATTTCACCTACGCTCTGGATGAAATTTTGGTTATTGTCAACTACGGGATTTTTTGGATGCAGTAAAAAAAAAACATGAACCCAATGATTTAAGAACTACGAACACATTTAAACTACGTCTATCGCACTCATTGACTCATTACTGTAATACTGCAGATTTATATTTAAATGCAACTAACTAACTTCTCGGTTATCCACTTTTAACTTGCAACCTCGACGAAAATAAAATTTCATTTTAATTTTACCAAATTGTTTACACTTTCCTCCTTTCCCAACTCAAAATGTTAGTTTGTTTATGTGATTTCACATTAGTGAAGACGCCAAAAAGTATACTTTAAAATATTCGTTGGTCAGGCATAGCAAAATGATATGAACTAAAGCTGCACGACTAGGAAGCGCGCAATTTTTCACATATATTTCATGTCCCCCAATGTATCTACAGTACATATACTTTTGGACTAGCAAAGCGAAAATTCCGAAGAAGAGGAAATACCAAAAGGAAAAAGAAATATAAACTATAAACTTACAGGATACAGTATAAAATAACAGGAGAATATACTAGAGAGGAGCAAAAAAAACATTGAACAATTCTGAGAAATGACCAGGTTATTTTTTATGTTGTGGGTGAAAGAACAAACAAAAAAAAAAGAGTGGAGGAAAAAGATAGCGGCGGGAAATGCCACCAAAACCATATACACATATAAATAAATGTATTATATACACGAGACAGCAACAATAACTACTAGTACTAGTAGTATACAGCAGCGGAATAGTTGCTGTTGACTATAGAGATAAGGTAATGTTGAAAATTATGAAGCTGGCTTAACAAGAACAACTACAGCAACATCCTTATATATTAGAGTGACACGTTTTTTAAATTTGTCATAGACTAACTTTGTCGTAGATTCAATCTTCCTTCCACAAATTTTATATATAACAGAAATTTTTATTGTATCTGAGGTTTATATAGAAATATAAACAAAAAGTTCGAGTCCTACACGCTGAAAAATAATGGCCTCTCTAACATATTCTCCCAAACATATTCTGCAGGAACCATGTATATATTCGGAACACACTTCAAACATTCATATGTTTGCAAGTTCCAAACTCACTTGTATTTAAATGTAAACAGTATCATGTTTACTGGCAAACATATATGATTTTACGTGAAAACATATGCGTTCTTCATCCCAAACATCCATATACTTACGTGGAATCATTCGCGTGTTTCCCCCAAACCTGTATATACATACTTATGTGAAAACGCATGCATATTTCCCCCCAAACATAATAATATTTAAAAGCGAATTATTCTTTGATTTCAATATATATGTATGTTAGGGCGGGTTAATTTTTTTTCTTAATGAAGCGTATTGCAAAAACGGTGATTTTGAGAAATTGTGCTCAAGAGACCATAGCTCTAAGTCGGATTTGGAGCCCCCCAAAATTTCAAAATAGATATTTTTCCATATATACATAGAATAATTGAATTAAATTCGTCATAAAATCGGATAGAATTATAGTAGATTTCTCAATGTGGGCTTGTTTGAAAGGTATTTTTATCACCTTTCAGAATCTGTATTTTTATTTGTAGTAGAGATATTAGGAATTTTTTGTCGAAAAATAGCCTAAAATTAACTTATTCTACAGGTATCAATACAGATTCTGAAAGGTGATAAAAATACCTTTTGGGGGGCTCCAAATCCGACTTAGAGGTATGGTCTCTTGAGCAAAATTTCTCAGAATCACCTAGATTAAGTTTTTGCTATACGCTTCTTCAAAAAAAAAAAAACGTTCAATACAATTTGACCCGCCCTAATGTATGTATTATTTATTATAATTAATTTTATCAATATAAATCCACATTTGTAAATAATTAATACAAAAAATTAAAAGATTTGAAACGGGCTTTTTGACATTTACGTGCATTGAATGCAATATTTGTTGTTTTTTTTCATGAAATGAGAATCTGCTGCTCTTTTGCTTCTCCTTCCTTTGTTGTCTCTCACGTTATTGTTTTCGGAAGGTTTCAGCTAGGCGTTGGTTATCACTATGCGTTGGTGCAGAAAGAATATATTTATATACAAATCTAGTTCATGCAAGCCAAGCGTTTAGTTCACAAATGGTCCACCGTTCCTATTCTCTCAGTAAAGGCTCGTAGAAACAAAGGTCTTCACGTTGTTGCCCTTTCCAATTTCTCTCCCCAAAATCGTTTCTCACTTTGGTAGCACACATACATATACGAAACACAAAAACCAAAGTAACCTCACACACCATTTAAGGGTCCAAGCCTTTGTCTATTCTTTTTTCACTGCTAAAACGCTTTTGATATCCTCTGTCCTATGAAGCATTGATGACTGAATACATGAAACTAAAACGCAATGCATCAGCCAAAACAAGAAAAACTGACTTCATCTGGAATTTGCGCGCACATTCTGTAATATTTATAACTCACTGACTGAGAGAATAATGCAAAAGTACAGATACACACTTACAAGATAGACTCTCTCGCTGTCCCTATTTTATTCTCTTGCTCTCGAGAGAGCATAGACAGTGCAACACACAAAGCTGTATTATAAAAATAAATAAAATAAATGGTTTCCCATTACATCCCATGAAGGGACAGGGGAGAACTTCTCACAATCACTGAGCTGTGCGCTTTCCAGTTTTCACTCACTGATTGGGACCTACAGTTTGACACCGATTCCAAACGGTATTTTGAGAAGTTTTTTCATGGCTATATACTCGATAGTGTCGCCGTCACTATGCGTGGTGACCGCCGCCGAAAGAAATTTTAAGGTGGCAGAGCAGGGTTCGAACCCAGGATATCATGTACAAGAGCCGCGCATACTAACCATTGCACCACCGACGGCCACGCACCGACGGAAAACGCATATATTATAACATATTAATCATTGTGTCTCGAACATGTAATATTGAATAGCAAACACAATATGTATGGGCACAAGTATCTAGTGTTTGCGACAAGCTCCAAACACATTTAATATTTGCATCCAAACAACAACAAAGAAAGACAAAATTTCAGCGTGTATAAAAGGATATATATACTCGTTCCAAGCTGGCATGCCAAGAAACAAGAAAACTAGTAAATTTCTCTTCAACACCTTTCAATCCACAAGAAGCGTTTATACAAGGCAACAGTATATCGTGCGCTCTCTTCAATATCATACGAAAAAGTAGAAAATTGAGTTGTAAAGGAGAGGCACAATTTCAACCAAACCATATCGTTAACAATGTATTATGTACAAGGTGGGTCAAAAGTAATCACCCAATGTTCTTTTGCTGTAATTTTTTTAATGAAAAACTTTGTTGGTTCTGCTTGTAAAATTTGTTTATTTGATCTATTAGCATTTATTCCATCAAATTGAGAAAATGATATCGGCCAAGTGACCGCCGCCACAGTTGGTGACCATACGGGTTCGTTTTATGGAATTTTCCATCACACTTGCCGGAACTTCAGGCGGCAGGTTCTCGCATTCGTGGCGAATATTCAACATAAGGGCTTCAAGGTTCTGAGGCTTGTTGACATAAACCCGCGACTTCAAAAACCCCCATAAAAAGAAGTCCAGAAAGGTTAAATCGGGTGATCTGGTCGGCCAGTGCAAATCACCAAAATGAGACATTAAGCGACCCGGAAATGATTCCTTCAAAATTTCGGTTGTGACTCGAGCTGTGTGCACCGTTGCACCGCACAGTGGGATTTCTTCATACAAGCCGCGGCAAAAATTAGAAGGAATCGAGCTAGGGCTTTGAAATTTCACACACATCTCTCATATTGCTAAATTAGAAAAAAAACAAGTTTTTGTTCAAATCCGCCCACAACCACGCCTACCTCCCATGTAACGTAAAATAAAAAATCGTTGTATTTTCCTCATTTTCATATCTATGTCAAAAAAAATTCCTGCCAGTGCTTGCATTTGAGCCCTCAATTATATTAAAAATTTAAGTGCCACGCCCAACGCCCATATACAAATTTTCATTTTTCAAAATTTTCGAAAACACAGATATAATTCTTTGTAGTTTGTGATAGATGTAAATCAGCACATACATCTATATAAATAACTAAAGCCTAATATGTTAATTGAATATTTGCAAAAAAAATTAGGGGGCCATAGTTTACCTTTTTTTAAATTAACCAATCATTCCAATAAATAAAAGTCAAATTTGTACTATAAAATTATCGAAATTTACTAATTTTTCAGCATTTCTCAGTGCATACTTTTAGGGATATGATATATAAAACACAACCGCTGTAAAAAAAACTTTAACTAACGTTTCCATTATCGACAGCATTAAAACACATATGCCTACAAGTATACACCATTTCATATGGTGTTTTCATCCATTTTTGTAATGAAATTTCGTGGCACTTTTTTTATAAAATTTATAACTTTGTTCAACAGTATAAAATATTATGGGAATTTTATTTATGAAATCAAAAGAATACACTCCCACCCTTCACATTTTAGCAACCAGACCACAACGATCGATAACGACCACCTTTTTTTAGTCCAAGAAAATCTAAAAACACTTAGTTTTTTGAGTGTCATCATAAAAGCATGAATATATTTTAATCTGTCATTGTTATTCAATTATTTTTTCTTAAAACTTAATGTAGAAATACCATATTTTTCAAATACGCATATTCCAAATCGATACGCCAAAAAGAAGTTACGTTTCCAGCCCATTGAAATGCATGAAAATCTGAGGCAGGTTACTGCAGAGTTTCATTTTGTTGACTTTGCCGCCTTTTTTTTGTACAAAAACAAAATTTGTTGAAAAAAACTAATGATTTATTTCTCTTAATTAAACAATTCTCTACAAAACTGCATCATTACATTTTTGATATTTGACACTCGAAAAAGGGTATTTTTGCCGCCAAAATCCCTCTATGCACCGTCCTGTTGGAATCACATTTTCTCCAGTCCCAATTCAGGAAGAAAATATTCGGCTATCATGGCTCTGTAGCGTCGTTTGGCTCACGGCATTCTCAAAAAAAAAAATTACGTGAGGTGTCAGGAGACACCCGGTTGGAACGACGTTCCTCTCGCTATAGATTATGTACACGCCTAAGGCGCCCGTTGAAAAATACGATAATTTAAATTGATCTTTAAGAAAAGATACTTCTTGTGAAATGCTAAAATTTGTTTAAGAAAAATTTTTTTTTAATAAAATTTATTTTTAATAAAATTTATTTTTTTTTTAAATAAAATGTATATCTTTAGGTCCTTTTTGCCCTTTTTGTTATTTTCCCGAAAAACTCCATTTTTAAATAAAGATACTTCTTTTATTAAAACCTAATGTTTTTTTTCAAGAAAATGTAATATTTTTAAGAAGAAGTACTTTCTTTAAGAAAAAGCCATAAGAGTATGTATTTTGTTTACAAAGAAGTACTTTTTTTAAGAACAGGTACTTTTTAAAGAAGTGTTACTCTTTCTATGAAAAGTTTATTTTTTTAACAAAATGTACTTATTTTCAGAAAGGCTACTTATCTCAAAAAAAGAAACGGTATTTTTTTAATTTTACGAAATGGAATTTTTGTAAGAAAAGTTATCTTTTTTAAGAGAAAGTATTTTTTTTAAGAAAAGGGTTTTTTTTTTAAAGAAATGTGAATTTTTTTTAGGATTGGTCCTCTTTCAAGAATAGGTATATTTTTAAGAGTAGGTACTTATATCAAGAAAAGAAAAGGTATTATTTTATTTTTGGGAAAAGGAATTTTTGTAAGACAGGGTATTTTTTAAGAGAATGTATTTTTTTAAAGAAAATTATATTTTTTAAGAAATGGGAATTTTTTTAGAATTTGTCCTTTTTTCAAGAATATATACATTTTTACGAGTGGGTATCTACTTATCTCAAGAAAAGTTATTTTGTTTCACAAAAAAAGTAATATTTAAAGAAAGGTAATTTTTTAAGAAAAGGCAATTTGTTGTAAGAAAATTTACTTTTGTAAAAAAAAAGGTACTTATATTAAAAAAACACTTTTTTTAAGAAATGTACTTTTTGTAAGAAAATTTACTTTTTTTTAGCAAAGGTACTTCTTTAAGATAAGGCATATTTTTAAGAAAAGGTACTTTGTTTAAGATTATGAAAGGTATTTTTTTTTGGGGAAATTACATTTTTTAGAAAAGGTATTTTGTTTAAGATTAGAAAGGCATTTTTTTTTGGGAAAATTAAATTTTTTAGAAAAGGCACTTATTTAAAAAAATTTTTTTTTTAACTTCTTTCACTTTGGCTTTTCTAAATTTACGTTTTATTGGGTTAAAAACTACAATATATACTAAATATTTGTTACAGGCTCCATATAGAAAACTTCCCATTAAACAAGAAATTTCCCAACATATGTTAGTCTAGACACAAACCAAAGCAAAACTACAACACCTCTAGGTTGAACTAAATTTGCTGGCATTTGTCAAGTAGAAATTCCCACAACGAGCCACACTTTTTAGATGTTATCTTGACCACAGCGAAATAAAATTGGACCTGAACAGACCGTAATGGCAGCTGAAAGGAAACTTCAACTGGCAGCCAAATGGGAAAACAAAGATGAAAAACACTGCATTTTGAGGTTACCGGCCAGTGTACCAAAGGGAAGCAAGGAAGACGGGGGGGGGGGGGGGGGGGGGGGGGGGACAATGAGATAAACGAACAATAAAAATGAACAGCAGAGAAATGAAAAATATATATGGTACGTATATAAAATTTATTGTTTGTTATAAAAATAAGGTAAAGCAAAGATAGCTGGAAAGAAATGAAAACAAAAATACTGAAATATATTGGGAGATTTATACTTATGTATATGAAGAAGGAACAAAACTACATATATATAGAGTTGTGGACACTAAGGAACAAAAGGGGAAAGAACCAAAAGATAACAATAACGTAAAGTGCAAGAAAACGGAAAGGAAAACGAATAATAAAAAAAATAAATAAATGAAATATTTTTATAACCCCATAAGTACAGTGGGTTGATATGCGGAAAACTGTGCTGGAAAACGTTAAAAGATTGTCCACATAAAATTAACTCCGTTGCCTTCAAAGGACATCGTATTATATTCTCTAATTGATTTTGAATAATTTGTATGAGATTTTTAGGATATATTATTTGTCTCGCGTAGTTCCATCAGGTTTTTGTAAAATTTCGATAGCACTCCTATTTATTTTATAGATATTCAACACACAGTATATACTGGACTATACAATTTTTTCACAAACTTCCCTCGACAATATTCGATATCGTACATTGGTTCAGAATCGATTTTTATCGACCAAAATTCAAATTTTTTTTTTTTTTTTAAGCGTTTCGAAGTTCCTTAAACCCCCATTTTAGGTAAGGGAGTCAGGGATTATTTGCAGATACTAGACTAAAAATCGGACCATTTCGTGAATTTTAGAAAATATTCCAAACATATAATATCAATTTTTACTTTCTTTGTTTTTTGAAACATAAGGGTTATCCATTTCGTGGTTTCAAAGGTATAGGGCTGGAATTCGACATCTGTCAAACTAAGTTGTTAAACCAATTTTTTTTCTTTTCAGTTGAAAGTCTGACATTGACGAAAATGGATCGCTTAACTATCACACAACGCATAACAATTATTAAAACCTACTACAAAAATGGTGATTCTGGCACAGCCACATATCGTGCTTTAAGAGGAGATTATAGTTTACATAATCGTCCAACTACGCAAGCAATTGGCAAAATTGTGAAGAAATTTGAAGAGACTGGAGCGGATATTGCAATATATATAATAGATATTGTAAGGCCTGTGCATCATCGTTTCGCTCGTTCCGCTGAAAATATCGCTGCTGTAAGTGAAAGTGTTGCCGAAGACCCGAATGTGTCGATTCCTCGTCGTTCTCAGGAATTAGGACTGTCTTACGGCACATTATGGCGTATTTTGCATTCGGATCTACACCTACATCGATATAAAGTCCAGCTCACACAATAACTGAAGCCAGCTGACCATTCACGACGTCGTAGATACGTGGAATGGGTGCTTGAACAACAGGCGGTGGACGTCGATTTTTCTCGAACAAAATTTTCTTCAGCGATGAAGCACATTTCTCACTCGATGGATATGTTACTATACAAAATTGTCGTATTTGGGGTTCTGAGAATCCTCCAGTAATTGAAGAGAGGCCATTACATCCAGAAAAATTCACTGTTTGGTGCGCTCTTTGGTCCGAAGGTGTGATTGGCCTTACTTCTTCGAAAACGACGATGGAACGACTGTCACCGTCAATTCGGAGCGTTATGCTCATATGATAATCGAATTTTTTTGCCTGCTATTGAAGAATACGACTTGGAGAATATGTGGTTTCAACGAGACGGTGCCACATGCCACACAACTCGAGCGAATATGGCTTTATTGCAAGAGACATTTCCTGGCCGCGTAATTTCTCGTCGTGGCGATATCAACTGGCCACCAAGATCATGCGATTTGACACCATTAGACTTCTTTTTTTTGTGGGGCTACGCGAAAGACCGTGTTTGTGCAGATAAACCTTTAACTCTTGATCACTTAAGAACCAAAATTCGTCAAGTTATGGCTGAGATACCGCCCAATATGTGTCAAAAAGTGGTCGAAAATTATCTCAAAAGAATCAATGCTTGCAACACTTCGCGTGGTGGTCATTTAAATGATGTAGTGTTTCAAACATAATGTCAACGTACAAACTTCATAATAAAAAAGAAATATCATGAAAAAAAATATTTTATGTTTACTTTTGAAACCGCAAAATGGATAACCCTTTACTTTCACGTAACTGTTCATAACGCGTACAAAAAATTTTAATCTATTTCGTATTACAGATATTAGCTATTTTCGGAAATTGAAAATCTAAAAAAACTTATTTGTTTTGTCGACATTATTGAACTGTATCTCATATAGTATATGCGATATTGCACTCAAATTTCCTTCCGTGAAAGCAATAGTTTCTTAGTTACCCAGGGTAACCCATCCCCATTTTAGATCGAAAATATGAAAAAATTTGTATATCTCTGAAACGGAGCGTCCAATCGAAAAATAATTTTTCCGGCTTTATAACGGTTTTTCATAAACTAGTACAATTCGTATGAAAGAATTTTTTTAAAAAAAAATCGTCAAAGTAAGAAAATCGCTAAAATAAAAAATATTGAAGACTTTAATTGGTGAAAGAAAGCCTCTGATAGATGTACAATTTTTATTATTTTTTCGATTCGACGACCGTTTCCGATTTTCTTATTCTTGCGATTTTTAAAAAAAATTCTTCCATACGAATTGGACCAGTTTATGAAGAACCCTTAGAATCTCGGAAAAATTGATTATTTTCCAAGATTTAGAAATTTTTTCTAACTTTTCACATTTTCGATGACAAATGAGGATGGGTTACCCTGGGCCGTGGGTAGCTACCCATTATTTTCCCCATTACCCTGTGGGTAATGGGTAATCGTGATGTCTAATTTCCCATCGTCGTGTGTAACTACCGATTATTTTCCTCATTAGCCTGAGAGTAAAGGGTATCGTGATGGGTAATTCCCTATTGCCGTGGGTAGGTACTAGCGATGCCAAACGGGAAATCCCGAATCCAGAAATCCCAGGATTTTTCGGGATTGATGAATCCCGAATACCGGGATTTTAATAAGTAAATCTCGGGATTTTTCGGGATTATTATTAAAATTTAAAAACATAAATCTAAACATAATAACAAAAGTTCAGTGTGGTATTAGTTTATGCAAGAGTCGAAAGGTGCATCTCAAGCAAAATGCAAATTGTCCAAAAAGGGTTTAAAAACCAATGACGGCTCTACCAAAGGTTTAATAACTCATCTTAACGTTAGTTAATTTTGGCATATGAATGTCTATTATACGGCTTACTCTCCAACAATTACAAAATTTATTTTCGTCGGGTAGAACATGTTATTTTAAGCACAGAAAGTAAAATAACAAAATCGGGGCATAGTTTCGGAGTTATGGATCCCGACATTTCGGATACTTTTTCCACTAACGCACCGTGTAAAGCCATTGATATCACTTTTTTCAATAAATCAAGTCATAAAAAACTCAAAAAATAATGTAGCACTTTTCGATATGTCACTGAGTTATCGAGTTATCGAATGTTTACGTTTCTCAAACAAAAATGTAAAATTTTTTTTTAAATAATTTTTGTTTTTGTTGAAAGAAAAATATTCGAAAAATTGCGCGATGTTTTTAAAATAATTTTTGTTTTTGTTTTGTTAATTTTCCTAAATGTCAACATCCGATAACTCGATAACTAAGCGACTTATCAAAAAGTTCTACAGTATTTTATGAGTTTGTTTCGAATTCTTTTATACAAAAGACTGATATCAATGGCTTTACACGGTACGTTAATGCCGTAACCCTCTCACATATCCGAAATTTCGGGGCCCATAACTCGCCCCGATTTGTCCCGATTTTGTCAGTTTACTTTTTTGCTTAGAATAACGTATTCTACCCAACTTGTAGTTGTTTTTTGGAGTGTAAACCATACAATAGACCTGTTCCCAAAAAAAATTAAAATTAGAATCCCGAAAAATCCCGAAATCCCGGAAAATCCCGGGATCCCGAAAAATCCCGAATCCCGGGATTTTTTAAAATCAATGCCGTTTAGCATCCCTAGTAGGTACCCATTGTTAGCGGAGCTGTTTCGGTTATTTTAGAGCCGTTTTCGGATCATTTGGAATCGTCTTTCGGCTCGTTTGAAACTGTTTACCGTTCTTTTGGAACCATTATTTAGTTCTTGTGATACGGTCGCTTCTTGTAAAGAACCTCTTCCGCGGAACTGGTTCCTAGGTTCTGTGCATCACTAACAGCCACCAGAAACTAAATGAGAATTTGTGAGGTAATATGCAAAATTCTCAACACTCAATATCCAAGTTTGCTGTATATTGTTACTCCAACGCTCAAAATTCCTAAGGCCAAAATTACACAATCTGAGTACTCGGCTCAGTCGTATAACAGACACGGCGTCAGGTAATGCAATAGCAGAACTGATATTATGTTTTTGATTTGTCATCTGAGCTCAGTTCAGAATAGAACAGGTTCTATTTTCAACTAGTTTGCCAACTTTTTTGGTGCGAAAAATACAATCTTTCATAGGGCTTAAGCTGCGCACAGACTTGTGAAATACTTGACGAACTCAAACTAACTCAGCGTCGATTTTGTGGTCCTAATACGCTCACATATTTGTTCCTTTTCGTTTGTGCAAACAATTGTCAAATAGCGTCAAACAAAAATTGGGAAAATACATTTCCCTTGTGTCCAGATTTGAACAAATATTTGTCTAAAAATTATTTGATCAAACTATTAAAATTATAGAGCAAATTAGTATAGAGAAAAAATGAGAGACGTTCGACGAAAATTAACTTACGCCAGGTGGAGTTGCAAGAACTCTTGACTTAACTTTTACATATCATTTTGGTATCGAACTATGAAAATTAAATGTATTTTGCACTTTTTTTGTTGACTTTTATCGTTGGTATAAATTTGTGTTGTATTCAACAAACAAAAGTGGTTATAACGCGTAAACGATGCCATATTGGAAACATTCATTGGTGAAAGCCTCTGATAGAGGTACAATTTTTATTATTTTTTCGATTGGACGCATCGTTTCCGATTTTCTTATTTTGGCGATTATTTAAAAAAATGTTCTTCCATACGAATTGGACCAGTTTATGAAGAACCCTTAGAAACCCGAAAAAATTGGTTATTTTTTCGATTGGACGCTCCGTTTCCAAGATTTAGAAATGTTCGATGACAAATGGGGATGAGTTACCCAGGGTGGCAACACAAACACAAAATGCAGATTTTTTTTCTTTGTTGGGGGTGTTGTACTAATGCCTCTATCTGGTATTATTGAAGCCATGCCTTGAAACGTCCAATGTTTACATGCAACCAAAAGTATGAACCTAAAATTATTGAGAGAATAAACTTCTCGACTCTAATCTACTCTCTGCTCAAAATATTAAAATCTATTGCCTTCAAAATCAACGATGATTTACAAAAAATCTCGATGCCAAACGAGGGATTGCGAAACTACAGCAAAATAAACCACAATAAAAACAACCCATTTTGTTGGTTGAATACATGGAGCTCACAGTCTCCAATAAACGTATCCATAAAGGGATCGCACAAGGTAAAGCAAAGCGAAAGTCGTACGAAACCAGACATATACAAAGCTGGACATCGGAAAGTTCAGAGATAGCCACGGCCTATGCAGAGAAGCTTACCCAGATACTGGCGCAGAACGCACCCCCGCCCCCTGATTCTGAAGCGCAATAGATGTACATTTCCCACCCTGTGAAAACTGCTGCTGACACCATACTTGGTTATAAAAAACGGCGTAATGTGATAGAAACGGCGTAATCTGATGCAAGTGATAGAAAGAACGCTAAACGTATGGTAATGATTCAATCAGTTGCAACGCGAGACGCCACAGAGCAGTATAAGGAGAAGATGAGAGAGGCAACCCGTTTGTTTTTGAAGAAAAAATGGTTGTGGAAAAAGCGTGAGAGTGAGCAAACTGAATCTTACAGAAGGAGGAAGAGTCCCGTAAATTCTACCGAAATGTACAAAGCCAAACCATCGGCTATGGATCATGGCCCCCTTATGTAGAGATAAGGACCGGAATCTTACCGCAAATGAGCAGAGTATGTTGGGAATATGGAGAGCTCACTTCTCTGCTTTATTTGTCTCAGGAGGCTTTAATATAGAGGCTTTAATATAGAACATACAGAACGATGACGTCGACTGCCCCCTTCCTGCCAAAGCGAAGTTAGAACTGCAATGTCGGCTATGAGTTGGAAAGGTGCATACCTCAGGTCATATGCAAAATATGGTTAAACGAATGCATGCCCAATGATTGGAGTCTTAGCATACTGTGTCCTATTTTCAAAAAAGGCGATCCTAGAATTTTTACGAACTATCTTGGAATAAGCCTTTTAGCCATCGCAAGCCATTCATCGCATCGCGAAAGACTTAAGCTGTTTGTTGCAGACCTGATCGGAACTTTAGTACTGGAAACACAACTATCGACCAGATGTTCACATTACGACAAATTCTGGAGAAAACTCACCTCTTTGTAGATTGTAAGGCTGCCTTTCATAGCCCAATCTGGGGAAATCTGTATCATGCTATGTCGGAGCTTGGTATTCCTGATAAGCCATACCACCTCTTTGTAGATTGTAAGACTGCCTTTCATAGCCCAATACGGGGAAACCTGTATCATGCTATGTCGGAGCTTGGTATTCCTGCTAAGCTGACACGCCTTCGTAGAATGGCACTTACCGACAGGAAATCGTCAGTAAAATTTGTGAAAGATCTCACCGAATCATTTAGTACAAGGCGAGGCCTCAGGCAGGGCGATACCCTATCATGCGATCTCTTCAACAAATTAATTGACATCAACGTGAAAAAAGCTGCAGTCAACACGAATAAAACTATGAGCAGCTAAAATCACATGCTGCTCGCGTATGCTGATAATGTAGACATTACTGGTCGAAATTTCCGAGAAGTTAATGCAGTATTTTCGAAAAAAGAGAAGACAAAATTATTGGTTTCGACCAGCAGAACTTCCACCCGTTTGGAGGAAATGGTGAACATTGATAACCGTTATTATGTCGAGGTAGTGGACGAATTCACTTACCACGGATCTGCCGTAAATAGAAGTAATAACGTCAACCTACAAATCAAACGGAGACTTGTGCTTGCAAACAGGTGTAATTTCGAGCTAAGTAAGTGCTGCAGAGATAAGACCCTCGCTCGAGAATCAAAGATACAACTCTATCAGACTCTCATACAATCTGTCTTGCTTTACGGCGCTAAATTTTGGGTCATATCGCATGCTGGTGAAACATCACTGAGACTCTTCGAGAGAAAAATGCTTCGAAATATATATATCGCCTTGCAATAGAGAATGGCGAGTATCGACGACGGATGAACCACGAGTTTAATAATCCGCATCCCGACATCGACGTAGTTGTGTGTATCAAGATATCGTGTTACGCTGGCTAGGTCATGTTAGTAGAATGGATCCGAATGTACCAGTGCGAAAGGTATTCGAAGACGTACTCGAAGGACGTCAAAAAATAGGACGACCTAGACACTTCGCTGGAAAGACAAGGTGGAAGATTAATTGAGAGAGCTTGGTCTTACCAACTAGAGGAGTAAAGCTGAAGATCGAGCCGGTTGGAGAAAAATTGTATCCTCATTTTGTAAGGCCCTTGTGACCCCTCTGGATTATTTGAGGCCACCTAAGTAAGTATAAGTAAGTACACTGAAAGAAAATCTTTACATCAAATCGATGATAAATTTTCATTAATTGTTCTTTAATGAATTGATGACAAATTTCATCAAAAGGTTCTTCAGTTTGAAGATTGTGCGTTCTTCACCCTTTTCAGCTTCATTGAATTGATGACCTTTTATACATCAATCTTCATTATAGACTTTAGAAGTAAATAGTGGGATTGATTCAAACTATGGACGTAGTATTGACAAAATAAAGAGAAAAAGAAAAAAACTTGTAGAAAATTGAAAATAAACACATGATAGAAAATAGTGCAATGGACAGAAAACAATATCCACGCTCTGAGCATTTTCTATGTGAACTTATACCCTGTTCTTTTGAATTTTTTACAATGAAAAATAGTCCAAAGAGTTTGGCTACACATTAACAAACAATTTACATCAAAATGATGACCAATTTACACCAAATTGATGATAAACTTACATCAAATTGCTGACAACCTTACATCTACTTCACGAAAATGTACAGCAAATTTATGATAAATGTACATCAAAATGGTGGAAAATTTACTTCAACTTGATGACAAACTTACATTAAATTAATGAAAATTTTACATCAACTTGATGGAAAGTTGTCGTTGAATCAACATAAAATAACGATGAAAGATTCTTCATCAATTCAACGAAATGTGTCGTAGGTTGGAAAATGAGGAAATGTTTCAGCAAATTGCTGAACGAATTAATAAATTTGATGAAGCTCCTTCTTTCAGTGTAAGTAAGTGGCCGTCGGTGGTGCAATGGTTAGTGTGGGCGGCTGTTGTATACGAGATCCTGGGTTCTAACCCTTCTCTGACCACCTTCCATTTCTTTCGGCGGCGGCCACCTCGCATAGTGACGGGGACACTATCGAGTTTTTAGCCATGAAAAAGCTTCTCAAAATACCATTCGGAACCGGTGTAAAACTGTAGGCCTCAATCAGTGAGTATAAAACTAGAAAGCGCACAGCTCACTGGCTGTGAGAAGCTCTCACCAATTCCTTCATGGGACGTAGTAGGAAACCATTTATTTATTTATTCATAAGTACACACTGAAAAATATCGGCCATAGCAACATATTACAGGAACCATGTACATGTTTGCAAGAATTGCTATCGTGAATAGAATATATGCTGCTTTTTGTTTCTTTATGGTGACACACGGCAGTGTTTTCAGCAAACAAAACCACATTTGGGTAACAAATGCATATTCTTTAGTATATGGTATTAATCATGTGCCCCAACCATGTTATATTGAAGAGCAAACACAATGTGTTTCGACACGACGAAGGTGGATCGTCTAGTTCATTTAGGAGATTAAGTTCCTGGAGAAAGCTCCCTCCGGATCTACCCAATTCTAAAAATTATAAACCACTGTGCAAAAGGTAACATAATTCTGTTTGATTTTTTTCAGGCAGATAAAAGAAAAAAATACCTTCACCCATTGATAAAGAATACCTGTGGCTGTAGCCAAGGCAATGAAGATAAATGACAGGTAAATGCATATATACATATTCATACATGTATACACATATAAAGTGGAAATTTAACAGACTCATAAGCAGATACCTGAAACGTGTATATTCGTAGGTATATAAGGATTAAAGAATCCAAATGAAAAAATAAACACACACACAGGAAGACGTCATGAACAAATATGAAAAGTAAAGAGGATTCAAAAAGGACCATATACTAAATGTACATAAAATGAAAATGAAAGAATATCATAAAATGAAGAAAAATTGCTATGAAAAAAATAAACATTTCTCGAACTCAGTTTGTTTTTATGAAATAAATCATGATAAATGGGTAACAACAGGGGAGGGAGGGCTGAGGCAAAAGGGAACAATACATTGCCACCCAATATACAGCCTTCTTTTATATACTTAACATCATACAGATATATGTATATATATATATGTATATATGAATGGTGCTACATATGGGAATACGGTTATAAAAATGGCTATAAAAAATACAATGTATATAGTGTCGTTCTTTTATTCGTCCGTTCTTTTTTTCTTTCTGCTTTCAAAGAAATCATATAGATTCTTCTCAGAAAATGGAAAATTAGATGGATACACGTGCGTAAAAATAACGCAAGAGAAGAATAAAAAAAGCTGGCGTGTGTTTTCTTTGTTGTAATAACAACCAATAAAAACGTTTTTATGAAAAGGAAAAATATTTTTATAAGAACTGACAGATGAGAGTTAAGTTGGGAGGGGAGGGATTTACATTGAAATGAAGATAACACAAAGGTTTTCCAACTAAATAAAAAAAAACAAGGTGGTTATATTGTTACATACACCTGTTTTGCAGCTTTCGTAAATAAGACGTGTAACCAAAAAAATTAAATATATCCTACAAAAATGTATCCTTTAATATCCTCCACGATGTTTAATTTAATTTTTTTAACAGAAAAGAGTAATCTTTTTTCAAAAATGTACGCTATAGGTTTTTGTAAATTGATATATATGATTTTAAAAGATCACATGAACAATCCTGAAGTAAATTTGTAAAGAATATATTTAAATACCTTTTTTGTTCTGGACAAAAAAACTGAAAATTATTTAACATTGCAGCGACTCTCCTCTTTCATTTTATATCTTATTTTACATACATATTTTTTTTAATTTTTTTTAAAAACCAAGATATTCTCGGAAATTTAATGTCCTTTTAAGGACAAAAACAAAAACGAAATTAATAAGGCAGTATAGAGTTAAAACAAATGAACTCGACGAAAGAATTTCCTTTACCCCCTTCGATTTTGATGAAATTTAGTGCAATTGTAGATCTTTATAAGAAAATAAGATGAGCCAATTTCTGGACCTGTGACCGTATTGATTCGCGTACTATGGCGCCTTGAAAAGTGAGAAAAATCGTGAAAATGTTCAAATGTGTTTTTGAAGAAATATTTATAACTCTAAAACTACTTATAATAAAAATCTTGTTATGGTCTTATTTTGTAGGTATTAAAAGGGTCTTTGAAATGTTATACAACTTGCATTTGATTCTTGAAAGGTCAAAGGTCATTTCGCATGACCTAAAGTTCGCGAAGATATATCTCAGACAAAACGCCCTCTTAAAATTTTGCATACGCGTAAAGAAACGGTTAAGAACCAACACATATTTTTTGTAGAATTTTAAAAATTTCGCTTTCTGAGATATATCTTCCCGAACTTTAGGTCATGCTAAATGACCTTTGACCTTTCAAGAATAAAATGTAAGTTGTATAACATTTTAAAGACCCTTTTAGTACCTGCAAAATGAGACCATAATATAATTTTTACTACAAGTAATTTTAGAGTTATAACTATTTCTTCACCTACACATTTCAACATTTTTACGATTTTTCACATTTTACAAGGTGCCATAGTTCGCGAACCAAAATGGTAAGAGGTCCAGAAATTTGCACATGTTGTTTTCTTATAAAGAACTACATACGCACCAAATTTCATCAAAATCGAAAGGGGTCAGGTCAAATTTTGTAATTTTTTTCGTCGATTGCATTTGTTTTAACTCTATAGGGTATGAAAATTACGTTTATTCCATATCCGTGTCCGAATTTCTGTTAGATCCAACGTGATATATCCAAGATGTTAGATCCAATATCTTAGATTCAACGTGATATATCCAACATGTTAGATACAACATGTTAGATCCAACATGTTAGATCGAACTTGATATATCCAACATGTTAGATACAACATGTTGGGCTTAACGATTGTATACGAAATGCTCACAAGCACATCAAGCTCTATCAGGTTTATCAATAGAGCTGCACCTCAAGGAGGGGTATTATCTCCCCTTCTATGGAACCTTGTGCTGAAGGAAATACTGGGCACACTCGAAAATATGGGTAGCAAAATAGTTGCACGTACGTACGATAAGGGGTAAATATGCCCGTAACATGCAGGGCATTTTCCAGGGTAGCTAACGGACTTTGGGTAGATGGGCGGATGAAAATGGACAAGGTGTAAACCCGGTCAAGACCAAACTGGTCCTTTTTACCCAAAAGTATAAAGTACCTATCGTGGAACCTATCACGTTGAATGGTTCTGAAATTAAGTTTGAAGAGTATGTCAACTACTAGACCTGTGTGGAACTCGTTCAATAGTTCTCGAACTCGTTCATTTAAGGTGCCAGGACTGGCAATCATGAACATACTCGCCATATCGAACATGTGCATTGTGTTGAGGGTGATGTCTGGTCACCCTAAACGAACTACATGTATAGTCAATGAACTACCCAACTCTATCAACTACCTGGGTGTTATTTTAGACAAGATTAGTTTCACACCCAACATTGTGGATAGTGGTATACACCCGTAAGAGGGCTTCAGGTTGCAAATGGGGATTTCCTTAGCGGATTGTTCACGAGAGCTATACAGCGGCCGTGAGACCGTTAGTGCTCTGTGGGGTTATCGTGTGGTGGCATGTACTTGAGAGACCCACCTATTGTGCACTGCTAAATAGGGATCAGACAATGGCGATGATGTGCATCACGAAGGCTCAGCGTATGACTCCCACTGATATACTGAAGGCAATCCAGATGGACATTATACAACTACTTCCACATCTGCCATCATGTTGAAGCAAATCTCACAATGTAGCATGGTCGGTGTCGGTAATGGAACAGTGCTGGAAGGCGCTTCCAAGATTCTTTGATTTGTCGACTATACGAAAGCACTGTCATACCGAAAAGAGATTCGAGGAATAAAGAGATTCGAGGAATAAAGAGTTCCTCGTTTATTCTTCACAAATGAATGAACTCTACTCTAGGGAACTGGGACTGTATCTTTCTCGTAGACTACCTGATCATTAAAAAAATGGTTTACCATTCATTCCATGAAGGGATTGAGGATTGAGCTGTGAGTATTCTATTCGAAAACAAACTCATACCGAAAAGAGATTCGTGGAATAAAGAGTTCCTCGTTTAGAGGGGCATATGAAATTCTGGGTCACAAATGAATGAACAGGTGGGGTATGGGGGTCTACTCTAGGGAACTGGGACTGCCTCTTTCTCGTAGAGTACCTGATCATTTAAAAAATGGTTTACCATTCATCCCATGAAGAGATTGAGGAGAGCTTCTCACAACTGTTGAGAAATGCGTATTCTATTTTTACACTCACTGTTTGGGACCTACAGTTATACGCCGGTTCCGAACGGTATTTAGAGAAGCTTTTTCACGGTTAAATACTCGCGTTCGTAAGAAATACGGTCACCTCCCTTAGTGATGGCGACACTATCGAGTAATTAGCCATGAAAAAGCTTTTCAAAATACCGCCCGGAACCGGTGTAAAACTGTTGGTCCCAAACAGAGAGTGCCAAAACTAGAAAGCGCACAACTCACTGATTGTGAGAAGCTCTCCTCAATCCCTGCATGGGATGTTATGGGACTCCATTTTTGTTTTTTATGCAGTAAAATATTTTCGATAGGCCGTCGCACAGTGGTTCCGAATCGACTTCCATCGGCCACAAATCAATATCTTTTGTTTTAGTAAACAGTTTTAAGTTCTATAGAAACCCGATTGTAGGTAAGTAGTGAACATTGAAGGTCGCACAGCGGGGTGGGTATGTGTTAGAAAAATTTCCAAAGTACAATTTTTTTTCGATTTCCAAGAAAACAAAGATTTCCAATTTTATTGAATTTTATTTTAATGAATTTTATAAAGGAGTTTTTACAGGAATCAATAATGATTTGTAAATTGTACTTCAGTTTAGTACAATTTTAGTTTGAACCTGACGTGTCCAATCCATTGTGATTTGTTTCAGTTGCCACTTCCGTTTCCGTATTCGTTCGCTTAATCATTGCTTTTCATCTTTCAACATTGGCAACAAAACATCTTCGTTTAATGCGCTTTTTTTGCCATTCTGTTATTTCTTCTTTCTGCTATTCCTTCGTTATCTCAGGTAATGCTATCCGTGGTCGTTATTTGAGGTCACCTCAAATCATTTTATCTCACACCACAAAGACTACAATTTCCTATGAGTAACAGTGGACGGTAGTGCAAATCTTGCTGGTCACATCGTTGGAGTCCAGGAAGCATTTCTAATGCGGTCTGTTGGTTATTTTCATCCTTTTCCCTTATTTTTTTATTCTTCACTCACTCTGGACCAATAGCATTATACCTCGGTTTTGATATGCAATAGAGCGGCCATTGGTTATTGGTTCGCGTCGATATGTTATTATAGAATTGCAAAACAAACTCCAACACAAGCACAAAAAGATGGAAAAAATAAAATTATAGGATATTTTTTTTCTGTTTAGCTTTTTTATATTCTTCGTTTGTTATCGAGCTGCTCTCCTTTTCTTGGTTGCTTTCATCGGATATGAAATAAAGTCATAAAACTTGTGGCAGCCATTTTACTCATCGAATGGAAAGTTGTGAAATTCTGATCGGATATTGAAGACAGGTTGCATGGTTACAAAATAACTTGAGGCACTTTAATTTAAGAAGTATAGAATGTTCTTCGGAACTTTCGACTTTTTTGTATTTTTATACAAATTTAAAATTTATGACAGATTCATTTATTAAAATTACTTACACGCTGAAAAATTTGTCTTTTTTTGTGGTTTGAATTTAACTATAATGTGTTTCTAGCTGGACACAAATATGCTATACTCGTGTCCAAACAAATTGTGTTTGCTCTTCAATATTGCAAGTTTGAAACACAATGATTAATAGGCAATATTATACGTTTTTGAGACCAAAATGTGGATTTGCTAGTTGAAAACCGATAAAAAACAAAAACGATGCAGACAAAAATGGAACAAAAATGTAGCAGATCTTCAATTCATGAAACCAATGCTTGCGAATATGTACATGTTTCCAGGAATGTGTTGCTGGGGCATTTTTTTCTGTGTGTAGCGGTCCAAACCAAGTACCAATGCGGTCGGAAAATATTTAAAGCTACTGAAATATGCTCATTTTTCTGAGGAATAATTTATGTTTCGTGATATACACTCCGGTTCACTTATTTGAAGGCACTAAAAGTTCCATATTCAGCAGCCTGTATCTTTTGCACTTTGTAACCGATTGCAGAATTTTAAAATGGAAATAGAAGCTAGACATCTTGAGATATAAAAAAATCACGACAGTAGTGGTTTCTTAATTAAAGAACTTTTTTTGAGCAATTTATAAACAAAAAGGCAAAAAATGTGTTATTTTTTTGGTTCACTTGATAAAGGCACTTTATTATTTTTTTATTAAACCATACGCTTTCAGATAGACTAAGTAACTCAGCAACCAAAAACTTAGTCCAAAGCTCCATTGAAGATTTGGACAGACTAATCCCGAACCACAATGACTGCCTACAAATCGTAGAATCTAGAGTCTCCCTACTTATTAAGAAACTCAAACCAAAGAAATCTCCTGGTTTAGATGATATACCCAATATCTATTTAAAAAGACTGCCTCCTAGCGCTATCAAGTACATCACGCGTATTTTCAACTCTTGCCTAAAAATTAGTTATTTTCCGAAGGATTGGAAAAAGTCTAAAGTTGTACCTATATTGAAACCAGGCAAAGAGAAAAAGAGTCCGGAGTCATATAGACCAATTAGCCTCTTAAATACAATAGGAAAAATATTTGAAAAGATTATTAAGAACGAGCTCGAGAGCTTCATTGACAATCATAACATCTTACCCCCAGAACAATTTGGATTCAGACCTGAACACAACACTATACACCCACTGGTCAGAATTAAAAAAATGATTCGCAGTAACTTGTCTTGTAAAAAATCCACAGGCATGCTTCTTTTCGATATTAAAGCAGCCTTCGACTCTGTCTGGCATGATGGGCTTGTCCACAAGATGAAAGCGGCAGGTTTTCCAATATATTTAGTCAAAATAATCAGGAGTTTCCTATCTGAGCGTAGTTTTCAAGTGTGTGTTGATAAGCAATTCTCTAGCGAGTATATCATCGAAGCAGGCTGTCCGCAAGGCTCATGTCTCTCACCCATTTTATACAACATTTTCACATCCGACTTTCCGACTCTGCCAGAGTGCAAGGCTTCAATCTTTGCCGACGACACGGCTATTCTGACTGCTGATACTTCGCCTAACAATATGTTGATAAACTTACAACAAGCTGCCAATTCCGTGAATAACTACTTTAACCGGTGGAAAATAAAAATTAACCCTGCTAAAACGCAGGCAATTTTCTTCTCCAAGAGAAGAAGCATTAATTTTCTCCCACAGTCAGATATTATAATACTAAATCAGGAAATTAGTTGGGAAAGTCATGTCAGATACTTAGGAGTCTACCTTGAAAAGTCATTAACTTTTAAAGAACACATCGCGAAAACTATTAACAAAATAAATATCACGATAAAAATACTCTATCCGTTTATTAATAGAAAATCAAAATTGAGTATAGATAATAAAATGTTAATATTTAATTCTTTCTTTAGACCCATCTTATTTTACGCGACCCCGGTTTGGGGAGATGCAGCTACTTGCCATATTAAGAAACTTCAAGTTGCCCAAAACAATGTTCTAAAACTTATTTTTAACTTGCCACGATATTTTTCCACTCATAGGTTACATATACGGTCCAACATTCTGCTAGTCAGAGACAACATAGACTTAATAACCTTAAAGTTTTACGAAAAATGTCAAACCTCTTGTTTCGATCATATAAATATATTAGGCAGTGGATAGTAGTCCTGTAGTTTTAGTGTAATTAGTTGTAAGTTTTAAAATTCTCTAGACCTAGTTTTTAGTTTAAGAACCTAAAGGGTTAAATTTTTTCCCTTCATAAATATCACAAATTGAATATAATCAATAATACTACCAAGAATGTTGTAGTGGCAAAACGCCATGTGCGTTGATCCCTATAGGCAATTATTCTTAGTTAGCTCTAAGTCAAAAATGTTAGTTTTAAGGGCAAATAAATAAATTGAATTGAATTGAATTATTATTTTTAAAGTAAGCGATGATTTGTTGTAGGGAGCGTTTGTTTATTACAATTTATTATATCTTAATCACTTTACGAGTCAATATGGCAAAACAAACAATTTTAAATCTATCGCAAAAAACTAAAATTGATGTTTACCGTTCTGAAGGATATTTTAACCGGGCAATAGGTAAAAAAAATTGGGCAGAGCCCAACAGTTGTCCACAATTACATCAAGGACCCCGAGGGGTATGGAAAAAAGGTCTTTATCTACGTATGAGAAAAGAAAAATCATCAGAATTGCTTCTAATTTTGCCTTATCCTTATCAAAAATAAGAGCTCAAGCTGGAGTGGAAGCGAGCAAGTCATCAGTACGTAGAGTAATTAAGAGCTGTGAGTATCTTAAATACCTCAGATTACAAAAACAACCGCCACTTAATACTCCTCGTCAGGAAAAGCGGCTTCAATTCGCAAGAGACTACATGGTATGGGATGTGCAGGCAAGAAGTCTTGTAAATGATTGGAGAACCGTTGTATTTACGGATGAGAAGAAGTTTAATTTGTATGGGCCTGATGGCTGCAACTATTATTTCCGTGATCTGCGCAAAGAAAGGCGTTTTTTGAACCGACATCACAGCCGAGAGGGCGGCGTGAGTGAGTGACCAGAGGGTAAGAAGATCGACCAACGGGCCTAATAATGGGCTGCCCTCCTGCAAGGACGAGAATCGGAATCTGGTGACTGAGAAGCGGTGTGTGCTCAAAATGTGGAGAGACCACTTTTCAGCACTACTCCACTCAGATTCTTCCACTGAAGATCAGGAGGTAATGATAGTGGAAGGACAAGGACAACAACGTCAGCCTGGAGATAGATATGAGAATTGTGCTTGCAAATAGATGATATTTTGGGCTCAGCAAGCAGTTTAGAAACAAAGCCCTCTCTCGACGGACAAAAGTCCAGCTATATCATACTCTCATTTTAGCTGTCTTCACATATGGCTCCGAAATTTGGGTCCTATCGCAAGCGAATGAAAAACACCTGGGAGTTTTCGAGAGAAAAATTCCCCGTAAAATATATTGTCCTGTTAGGGAAAACGGCGAGTACCGACGTCGCTGGAACGCAGAGCTATATAATCTCTATTCTGACGTGGACATAGCTAGACGAATCAAAGTGGGCCAATTGCGTTGGCTAGGCCATGTTATCAGAATGGATGAAGATGAGCCAGCGCGTAAGATTTTTGATAACGTACCCGATGGAGCAGCAGAGGACGACCAAGACCCCACTGGAAAGACCAGAGAAGAATCCCTCCGTATCCTTGGTGTTACCAACTGTTGAGAAAAGGCGAAGGATAGAGCCAATTGGAAGAATATGTTGAAATTTGTTTAATTTGTTTGTTTAATTAATATGTGTAAGACGTCCGACCTCATGAGGTTGTAATATAGTCAATAAAAGTAAGAGTAGCATTTAACTAAATTTTGTCTTGTACCAAACTTCATAAAGATTGGTTAGGGTTTGCGGGAGTTATCCTGCCGAACAATCATGCGGCCGAACAACTTATGTATGGGAGGCAGCAACATGGGCGTGGCACAATCACCTTGTCTTACTTGGTGCCTCGTGTTTGATGACACGAAGCCTATAACCTAATTTCATTAAGATCGAAAGTGTTTCACGCGACTTATCGCACTGACAACCCGGACGACCAGCACGATTTTGTATGTGAGGTACCAGAATGGGCGTGGAAACCTAGCCAATTTTCTCCAGTTAAGTAAACATTTACAGATTATTTACCAATGTTTGTGTTGAAACTAATCACGCCTACCAGAAAAAACTTTTAGAAGAAAGACGAATTTGTACTAAAAGTGTCGATTTGTATGGGAGGTACAAGAAGGGGAGTGGGCAGAACGCCCATTTTCAATCCCAACCTAAGTTTGGACAAATAATGGTCCAACAAACAAAGCCACATTTGGGTCACACAAACATATATCATAACCTATTAATCATTGTGTATCCAACACGTAATACTGAATAGCAAACACAATGTGTTTGGATACAAGTACAGTATATTCCCAACAAACTACAAACACATTATATTTGCATCAAAATCCCAAAAAAAAACTGATTTTTCAGCGTGTATATCACAAAACACATCTACGTTTCTTTAAATCTACGTTTCTTTAAAATATTCAAAGCTAATAAATACACTTAATATTGAAAAGGTCTGGAACTTGAATCAATTCAAAAAAAAATTTTTAAAAAATCACATGAGGTGTCAGGGGACACCCGATTCGACCGAAGTTCCTTTTGCTATATATTAAGTACCAGTTAGTTCCAACACGCCTAACGCGCCAGTTGAAACGTACGGTATTTTAAATGGATCTTTAAGAAAAGATACTTTTTGTAAAATGATGAACTTTTTTTAAGAATTTTTTTTTATAGAATGTATTTTTTTTAAGAAAAAATTATATTTTTTGGTCCTTTTTGTAAGAATATGTATTATATTTTCCCGAAAAGGTAATTTTTTAAAGAGAGGTACTTCTTTTATTAGAAGCTAATGTTAACGTAGAATACGTTATACGGTAAGGTAGGGGTGTTGATCTGGAGCACAAAATTTTGAGAAAATGTTTGTCAACTTTCACCCACTTTTACTTAAATATTAAAACATATTTTAGCAATTTTTATATGTTACTCAGTTTTGGTAATATGTTTTGTTTCGAATTACATTAAAAAAATTATATGTCTATATATAAAAGTTTTATGTAGTTAAGGAAATAAATATTTAAGAGCATGATATTTTAGACTTTTTTTCTACATGCCGCTGTTGTTGTTGGTTTGTAAATGCCGCTGTTGTTTTTGTTGTTGTTGTGAAATCAAATGATTTTGGCTTTGCTGTGCTTTGTTTATTTATCGAGAAGCGTGTAAATGTGTGTGTGTGTACATTTCGTTTTGTTGGATCGATCGGTTATTAGTTCGTTTGGAGGGGAACATAAAATGAAGGGAGGGGAGCGTGGACACTTGTGTGTGCTTGAAAGTTTACAGATCTTTGCTGTCGTTTGTTTACTTCTGCGAGCAGCGTGTAAATGTGTGTGTATGTACATTAATACAAAGGATTGGCGATGTATACGCTAACGTATTCTACGTCTGACCTATGCGCCCGTGTTATCTAACACAGGCTTGTTATTTTTTTTTTTTTAAGAAAAGGTACTATTGTTAAGAAGAAGTACTTTCGGTAAGAAAAAGCAATAAGAGAATGAATTTTTTTCACAAAAGAAGTACTCTTTTTAGGAACTGGTACTTTTTAAAGGAGTGGTACTCTTTTTAGGAAAAGGTTATTTTTTAAGAAAATATACTTATTTTCAGAAAGGCTACTTATCTCAAAAAAAGAAAAGGAAAGGTATTATTTTATATTTAAGAAAAGTTACTTTGAAGAAAAGGAAATTTTATAAGAAAATCTATTTTTTTCAAGAGAAGGTATTTTTTTGAAGAAAAGGTTTTTTTGTTAAGAAATGGGACTTTGTTTTAGAATTGGTCCTTTTTTCACGAATAGGTACATTTCTACGAGCAGGTACTTATCTCAATAAATGTTATTTTGTTTTACAAAAAAGGTTATCTTTAAAGAAAAGATAGTCTTTCACGAAAAGGCAATTTGTTGTAAAAAAATTTACTTTCTAAAGAAAAGGTACTTATTTAAAAAAATGTACTTTTTTGAGAAAATGTACTTTTTGTAAGAAAATAAATTTTTTTTTTAAGCAAAGGTACTTCTTTAACATAAGATATTTTTTTTAAGAAAATTTACTTTGTTTAAGAATATGAATAGGTAGCTTTTATGAGAAAATTTAATTTTTTTTAACTTATTTAAGAAAATTTTCTTTTTTCAAACTTCTTCCACTTTGGCTTTGCCAAATTTACTTTTTATTGGGCTCAAAACTACAATATATACTTAATATTGATTACAAGTTCTACCTACAAAACTTCCCATTAAACAAGAAATTTCCCAACATATGTTAGTCTAGACACAAACCAAAGCAAAAGTACCCAATATAGTTGATAATACTGGGTTGTAGCATAATAGTATTAAAATAGTATAAAAACGTGCGATAAGGAACTTCGTTCCAAAATTTGTCAAATTTATTATTTTCTGGAAATTTAATACAATTTTTTATGTGCAGAATGTTAAGGCAAAATACACGGGAATAAACTAGAATTGAAATATCTAATATCACGTATTCTTATCCTTGATTTTTATGATCTCCTGCCCACAGTTTTGATTATTTATCCTAATAATTTGGGCCATTATTATTGGGTAAGGTCAACAATCGTGGAATTTTTCTGCAAGACCTAATTGATGGCATGTGACGGTTGGAAAAGAATTATTCATATGAAATTCTTGAAAATGTTTAAAAACAATAGATTTTTTCAACAATGTTCTACTGTCAAAAATGGTCAAACATTTTGTCACTATAATGACGCTTGAAAATACGTTTTCTGGCATTCTCATAATCAATTTTTCAATACGTATTTTTGGCAACCCCTGAATTGAATTCCAAACAAAAATCATTTTCTGTATAACCTGATACATAATCACTTTCTTTCAACTTCGTTTCGTGTGACTCATAAAATCATATAAAAAATAAAATAAATCGTTTCCCATGACATTCCATTAAAGAATTGTGGAGAGCTTCTCAGAATCAGTGAGCTGTACGCTTTCTAGTTTTATACTCACTGCTTGGGACCTACAGATTTTACACCGATTCCGAACGGTATTTTGAGAAGCTTTTTCATGGCTTAATACTCGATAGTGTCGCCATCACTATGCGAGGTGACCGCCGCCGAAGGAAATTTTAAGGTGGTCCGAGCAGGGATTGAACCCAGGATCTCATGTACAAGAGGCGCGCACACTACCACACTACCAAAACGTATAAATTCCCAAAATCTGAGACTCCTTTAAACAAAGTACAATTATAACCAAATATCAAAAAATGGTAAACTTTTCAACTATTCATTCAAGCTTTAATGCCATCCATCGACTCTTTCTCTCTCTCTCTCCCCACCTCCAGCAGGATATTTTTCTATCGCTTATGTATCACCATTTGAAACACCTGGCCTGTTCTGTGTTAACCAACCAATAGCATAAATATTAAAATAAAAACGCAAATTAAATTGAATTTTCTGCTAAAGAACGCCACAATTGATACGAAATTTCCTTCCGGTTCCGGTATGGAAATACTCAAAGCAACAACACCAGAAACTCCAGCGATGAAAACCCATAAAATACGATATGAATGGTTAACGATAGACGCAAACACGATGAAGGCAAATGAAAACAAAAACCTGAAACTGAAACTGAAATGATTTTAGCATTTAGCCCCCTTAAGGCCATGATAGACTTGGCATCCCATTTACCCTTGGTGTGAGTAAACAACGTTTCCCCAATCACTCCACGAGCACCAAGTATCACTTACGGCAGAGCATAATGACAACAACAAAGTTTTGAATTCAATATGCTCGGGTGGGAATGTGAGGGGAAGGCGGCCAATAGATTCAATTTGATACTTTCCTTTCTTCAATTCTCTACATTTTGAATACTTTATGCAAAATTATTGCCAACAAACAAAAAGAAAACATTTGAAATGAATAGAAAAAAAAAGACAAAAAGCGTTAAGGACAAATAAACTTAAATCCAAATATGAAACGGCTGATAATAAAAAAGGGAAACGTAGTAGAAAAGGAAGCCGGTAAAAAACGAGGCACTTGAGAAGTGAAAAATGAACATGAACGAGGAATGCAACAAAAGGTTTTGCAAAACAAGAACAAATTTTTACAATCTCTAACCCACCCGCATGCATTCAGGCATACGAAACGTATGTCCACTCCGAGAACTAATTGTCTGAAAATAGGTTGTAGCAACCGTAAATGCGGCTGTTCTCACCGAATTGTGGTAGTCACAACCGAACTGAGGTTGTCACAACCGAATTGAGGTTGTCACAACCGACTTGAGGTTGTCACAACCGACTACAGGTTGTCACAACCGACTTGAGGTTATCACAACCGACTTGATGTTGTCACAACCGACTTGAGGTTGTCACAACCGACTTGGGGTTGTCACAACCGACTAGAGGTTGTCGCAACCGACTAGATGATGTCACAACCGACTTGAGATTGTCACAGCCGACTAGACGATGTCACAACCGACTTGAGGTTGTTATAACTAGAATATGGTTCCCACAACTGAAATTCGATTGACGCAAACTAGTTTCATAATTAATTCTGTTGTGACAATTGAATTTTCAATTATATTCGTTCAGTCAACTAAATTTTCAATAATTTCGGTTGCAACAACCAAATTTGGAATTAATTCGGATTGGTACCAAACTCTGGTGCAACATCATCATCATCGGTTGTCATCAATTCAGGTTCATCAACCGAATTGTCATCAATTCGGTTGCAGCTATAGAATTTTGTATCAATTCATTCGCAATAACCGAATTTGGCCTTAAGTTGGTTGCAGCAACCGCAATTGGCGTTAATTCGGTTGCTGTAACCGAGTTTCTTATGAAATCTGTATTACTGGGGATGCGGGATTATTAGTGGAGTGGGATGCGTTCTGCGCCAGTAGCTGAGTGAACTTCTCTGCATAGGCCGCGGCTATCTCTGTCTATCTATATGTCTGGTTTCGTACGACTTTCGGTAGTGATCTGAATCCGATAATAGCTCCTCCATTACACTAGTCTATTTACTAGTAGAGTGCCTTCCATCGTTACCAGATGATAAATCAGGTTTTCGTCTGTTGGTCAAAGGAACCAACCCAGTGATCAATTATGTATCTTGTCCATGCCTAAGATATTTTTTCGAACGCGAGGAGTTAAAAAGGTTCTTCCGAATCTCGTCGTAGGTAAATGGATGGCATATCTGCACTGGTCTTGAGTAGGTGCTCTTCGACGCTGACACGTCCACTGCACAACCTTTTCAACCTTGCATACCGTGCGGGAGTCTTTCCGGCACGTTGGAAGGTTGCTAATGTCCAGCCAATCCCTAAAAATGGTGATGCAAGTAACCCTGCAAATTACCGCCCAATTGCAATTTGTTCTGCCCTCTCGAAGGTTATGGAGAGCATGGTTAACCACCATCTTGTGAAATATCTTGAGTGCAATGACCCTCTTAATGATCGGCAGAATGGCTTCCGTAGAATGAGATCTACTGGAGACCTGATGGCGTTCCTTTCGGAACAGTGGAGTCGATCTATCCACCGGGTTGGTGAGAGTAAGTTAGTGACCCTTGACATTTCCAAGGCTTTTGATAGAGTATGGCGCGATGCACTCTTGTCAAAGCTCGCTGCTTTTGGAATCGGTGATAACTTCACTCGATTTATATCGAGTTTTCTCAGAGATCTCACTATACGAGTTGTTGTAAATGGGGTTTTATCCGGCGAGCATAAATTGACTGCAGGTGTACCACAGGGCTCTGTTCTTTCTCTTTCTCCTTCTCCTTCTCTTTTTCTTATTTTCATTGACGATCTCGTTGGTCAGACTGTGAATCCAATCTACTCTTTTCGGATGACAGTAATCTCTGTCATTCTTATTCATTCGACCGTAGGCCAAGTCTTCAAGAGATTGAAGTCAAACGCCGGACGATGAATGAAACTCTCGACCGGGATCTGATGTCCATTGTGGAATGAGGTCGAATAAATAGAGTAGATTTTAATGCAGGTAAGATCCAGTCTTGTTTGTTGTCGCATAAACGGATTGCTGACCCAGGTGTGTCGTCATTGTCTATGGACGGTGTGGATATTGATGAATCGGACGCTCTTGATGAAAATGTTCGTTGGACAAAACATGTATTTGAAATACCGAAAGATGCATTTAAGTGTCTAGGCATTTTAAAGCGGTGCATGAAATACTTCACTCCATATGATCTTCTCAATATCTACACCACCTACACATCAGGACAAAGATGGAATATAACTCCCATACATGGGCAAGTGCTCCTATGATACCGTTGGAGCTTTTCGACCATGTCCAGATGAGAGCGACGGTGTTGATAGGAGACAACTCTATTGCCTCCCTTGAGTATCGTCAAAATGTGGGTTGCGTGTCTCTATTCTATCGATACTTTCACGGTATGTGCTCCTCGGACACCCGTCAACTTATGTCAGACGTGAGGATTTTTAGCCGAAGTACGCGGCTTTCCAAGAACTCTCATCCGTTTTTTATCTACTGGCCGGTTGACCGCACTGCACACAATAGAGAAAATTCGTTCTTCAGCCGTACAGTCCTAGTGGATTTCCCACCAATTGTGGCATACAAAGGTTGACGGCAAATGTCAACTGACACTACTCCCTCTTTCCACCCTCCACTACCTCCATTTCCCTTCGCCAGGGGGCATCCCGTGAGTGTTGGTTCGATAAAAAAAGTAGCCTTGTGGGTATCTTAATGTTGGAATCTCATACTACTGGCAACTATATTTCCTTCGCCGCCGCAAAATCGAACAGTCTCATACCGGTATCGGAAATCATGGCGTGTAGACTGAATTTACTGATGATTGGTCCAAAAACATTTTCCATGCTGACTTTAGCATTCAAATCACCTAAGACAATCTTAATGTCATGGTGAAGGTAGATGTCGTTGTCGGCCGTGGGTGGTGCAATGGGTAGTGTACGCGCCTCTTGTACTTGAGAAACTGGGTTTGATCCCTGCTCTGACCACCTTAAAATTTCTTTCGACGGCGGTCACCTCGCATAGTGACGGCGACACTATCGACTATTTATCCATGACAATGCTTCTCAAAAATACCGTTCGAAACCGGTGTAAAACTGTAGGTCCCAATCAGTGAGTATAAAACTAGAAAGCGCACAGATCACTGGTTGTGAGAAGCTCTCCCCGATTCCTTCATGGGATGTAATGGGAAACCATTTATTTTATTTGAAGGCAGATGTCGTATGTTTCGTCTAGGCGCCTATAGAACATGTCCTTGGTGTCATCGTCTTTTTCTTCCGTCGGGGCATGTACGCAAATTAGCTATATGTTACGGTATTTTACTTTTATGCGGATGGTGGCTATACGTTCACCCACGGGGTTGAACCTTGAGACGGAATGTCGCAGTCTTTTGCCAACTACAAATCTGCAACCGAATTCATTATTTTCCTCATGGCAGCTGTAGTATAAGTCACAGTTCTTCTTGCTTGTCCTTACATGTCCATCGTATCTCCTGGATAGCAGTAATGTCAACCTTATAATTCTCGAGGACCTCTGCACGCAAAGAAAAAAAACGTTTATTGCTCGGTTGCCGCAACAATACTTTGATTTACTTGTATTAACTTATTAATCGCAACAGTTCATATAGATCTCCCAAATAAACTCCTATATCGCAAATGTGTATCATGTTGTTGCAAACGAGTTCTCTTCTACCTTGTCAATATTTTTTGGATGGACAATTGACGCGTTGTAGTTTGCTGCGCTTTTAGTTTTTATTTGAATGCAAGACGAGACAGACGTGTAAAGTAGACAGTGAAAAAATAGACAAAAATTCCAACATTTGTTAAAACAAATTTTATGGGTAAAACCAATATCAACTTTTTCTTAGTTTAGAGTAACTACAACTCGGTTGCTGTAACCGAAAGAACAGTTGGTGGAACCGCTTTTTCATCTCTAATTATTCATAACTCGTTTACTGCAAACGTTGGAGCATCTACAACTCGGTTGCTGTAACCGAAACAATAGTTATCGGAACTGTTTTTCGTTTCTCGCATACGTTTTCTCAGCTTATATTTTTCATAACTCGTTTGCTGCGAACATTTTTCGGTTCTCCCAAACTTAATGACATGTATGGCTTAACAGAAGTTCGTTTCTCCCAACTACAATCCCCAAACGAACTTCAGTTATCTGAAATTTTGTTTGGGAGGAACGAGTTTTTTCTTTGCGTGTGCCAGTTGGACAGTGGCACCGGATCTGTATAGTGTTCTAACATTCCAAGTGCATATCTGTAAATCGTGAGCCTTATAACGTTTCCGGGGGTTGTCAACAAATATGGTGGTTGTATGATTCTCATTCTCATTTTGTATTTTCATTGTCAAGCTCACCGTGGTATAGCATTTTACATACTGCCAGCATGATTATGTTGCAGCCCCACATTATGGATCAGACGCAGACCAGAATGCAGAGCTTCAGTGACAGCGTCACCTATTTAACCTGATACGCATCAGTGATCGTATAACAAATAAGGTGCGCCTTCTCACTCGTTGCTCGGGATATACTTAATATAAGACCGGAAGTAGTGAGCACTTGGACTGCCCTATGAAGGAATCATTGCTGGCCAATTTCTAATCCGGCTGTGACAACGTTAAATTCGGTTGTGGCAATCTCTAGTTCGGCTGTGACAACTACTAACTCGGTTGTGGCAACCTATAGTTCGGTTGTGGCCACCTCTAATTCGTTTGTGGCAACCATTAATTCGGTTGTGACAACCTTTAATTCGGCTGTGACAACCTCTAATTCGGTTGTGACAACCTCTAATTCAGTTGAGACTTCTGATTTGGCTATGATGGCCTCAAGTGTAGTAGTAACAACCTCTAAATTCGGTTAGGGCTAATTTGCCTGTCTCTACCGAATTTTTCAGTGGGTTTATTATTTGTCATGAAGTATATAAACAACACATTTCAGCTTCGACCCTCGTATTTTTCTTTAAGTGGAAGTGTATCGCTGTAACTGGTGCTAACAAGTAGCACAATGCTGTGGTTCTCCTGGTTCTGCTTCTGTGATATTCATGAATTCCTTACATGATGATATTATACGATGAGCGTGTTATGAAAACTTTTCAAAGTCTTTGCAGGGATTTATTTTCACTGATTATTTGCAGTCATTCAATCTCAGCCATAAGAGGCAAAATATAACCTAATGTCGGTGAACAAGTATGAATATGTAAATTGGCAAACAAATCACTTTAGAGATTTTTTCCTGCTCTTTAGATATTTTCCATTTTTACTTTTGGTATCTCATGTTCGAATTGTCCTTGGGGGAGTTTAAACAAAATAATACGATTAGTGGGGGGGTAAAGGATAAAGTTTTAGTACATTTAACACACAAATTTCATATATGGCCTAAAGTGAATTGTTTTTATATATTGTTTCTTCTTCTTTTTTTGGAGTGGATAGGAAGTAAGTTATTGTTACAATTAGGTTGCTGCTCTGAGATTTGCAAAGCAATTTCTCACAGTGTTTGGAGACTAATTATATAAGGCACGGTAAAGTGTTCAATGTCGTTAAGACAAATATAGTACTAGTACTGTTGTTGGCCAGCGTTCGTTTGACCCATTCTAAACAATCCATAATTTAAAACCCTAAAGCAAACAAATTAAACATATTATTTGAACAAGTTTTATCTCTGGTGGACTTTTAAACCGCGACTCATTTGTTATTCGTGCTATAGTACTAAATAGCACCTTAAATTGCACTGAAAAGTCGTGCAAACTTGAATCAAAAATTCTACTAAATAAGTATTACATGTAACCAACCCATATGTTCTACCTTTCAGGGCCAGGAAAACGTTAAAACGTTTGGTGTAGCACACACGCTGAAAAATACGGCCCAGCAACATATTGCAAGAACCATGTTCATGTTTGCAAGCATTGTTTTCATGACTTGAAGATCTGCAAAATTTTGTTATCTATCACGTTTTTGTTTTCACCCGATTTCAGCAAACAAACCCACATTTGGGTCACAAAAACATATATTATAAACTATTAATCTTTGTGTCTCCAAAATTTAATATAGAATAGCAAACACAATGTGTTTGGACGCAAGTATACTATTTTCGCGACAAACCGAACATCAACAAAAATATAGATTTGTCAGCGTACAGGAAAAATGCATGTCATAAACATAGTTTTGTTTGTATTTTTGTTATGATTGGTGAATCTGTACAAACATATAAATTTTGGCGAAAACATGAGCTGCTCAGAGGCCAAGTACTATTACTTAACAAACCTAAAAAGAAAGTGGAGATAATTGCACCAGAAATGTGGGACTTCCATGTATTCTCATGCGAAACTAGAGCGAGGCAAAAAAAAGTAGTATAATATCATAACTTTAAAATTATTCTAGGCGCTTTTTATGCAAAATTGGGAAAGGAAAGTGTCTTTCGACCAACCATCGGTAATCACAATCTACATGATACCACCTCCGATAATGGTATAAGACTGATAGACTTCGTCGCTGCAAAGAACATGGTAGATAGTAGCACACGATTCCAGCATAAGGACATACATAAGGCGACCTGGATATCTCCTGATCAGAGGACGAAGAACCAAATTAATCACTTGGTAATACATGGCGGGTACTCTTCTAGTGTAATGGATGTACGTGAATCGACTCGGATCAATACCTGCTGGTTGCGAAAGTTTGCTCAAGACTGAGCAGGGCGAAACACGTACGAAGCCGAACACGGGAAAAGCTAGATATTGACTAGCTAGAAATACCCGATATCAATGTCCTATCAACAGAAGCTTTCTCTGCTGCTAGGTCAGAATACCCACCTCTCGAGGACCCAGATGAGCAGTGGAAGCATATCTCCCATTCTTTCAAAATCGCTGCAAGGACTGACCTTGGCTATGAAAAACTGCAGAAGGACAAGCCATGGTACGACGAAGAATGTCGTAATGCAACTGACGAAAAAGGCGCTGCACGTATGGCAACGAAACAGTCAGTTACAACGCGTTCTGCGAGTGAGCGGTACAAGAGGCTGAGAAGGGAGGAAACCCAACTATTTAGGCGGAAAAATGGCAGTGGGAGTGGGAGGGAGAGTGAGAAGACCGAAATGTGCAGAATGAACAACGAACCCCGAAAATTTTTCCGGATGGTAAGACGATCGAATGACCTGCCGAATAATGGGCTGCCCTCCTGCAACGACGAGAATGAGAATCTTCTTATAATATAGAGAGACCACTTTTCCACACCACTCGTCTCAGATTCTTCCACAGAAGATCGGGAGGTTAAAATTGTGGAAGACAGTGTAGCTTGTACCCCACCCAGCCAAGGCGGGATTAGAACGGCAATCTCCCGGCTTAAGAATAATAATGCCTCTGGTGTGGATGGGCTACCCGCCGAGCTTTTTCAGGCCGGTGGCGAAGGACTGCTATCCCACATTCATCAACTTATATGCTGTATATGGTTTGAGGAGTCTATGTCTGATGATTGGAGTCTCAGTGTTTTATGCCTTGTATACAAAAATGGTGATCCGTGTGTCTGTTCCAACTATCGCGGTATCAGTCTTCTATCCATCGCATATAAGGTCTTGCTGAGCGTATTATATGAAAGACGAAAGCCAATTATTGAAATCCTGATTGGGCCTTATCAGGGTGGTTTTAGACCAGTCAAGTCCACGACTGACCAAATACTCACGCTACGCCAAGTCCTGGAAAAGACCCACGATAAGCAAATTGATACATACCACCTTTTTGTCGATTACAAAGCTGCTTTCGATAGCCCCATACGGGGAAAAATGTACGAAGCTATGTATGAACTTGGGATTCCGGCAAAGCTGATTCGCCTCTGTAGAATGACGCTGACCAACACCAAATTAGCAGTGAAAGTGGGAAAAGATCTCACTGAACCATTCTGTACCAAGCGAGGACTTAGACAAGGCGACACACTTTCCTGCAATCTCTTCAACATCTTAATGGAGATGATAATGAGAAAGGATGCGTTAAATACGAACAAGACCATTAACACGAAAAGCCATATGTTGCTGGCGTATGATGACGACATAGACATCATTGGGCGAAATATGCGAGAGGCTACTGGAGTATTTTCAAGAATTGAAAAGGAATCAGCGAAGGTGGGTCTTGCTGTTAATGAGTGAAAGACATACTTGATGGTGTCAACGACTAGATAAACCTCTCGACGTGGTCTGCACGTGAATGTTGACAACCGATTTAATTTTGAAGTGTTAGATGAATTTGTCTACCTTGTATCCACCGTGAACAAGGACAACAGTGTCAGACTGGAGATAAATATGAGAATTGTGCTTGAAAATAGATGATACGAGGGCGGATCAATAAGCCTGTGACTTTTTGAATGAAACAGTTTTTTTTGCAAAAAAAAAAAATATTTTTCAACATAATCATTTTCATTTTCTCCAATTTTTGTATCCCTTCCAAAAAATAGGATTTTTCGAGTTCCATAAAATAGGCATTTGTTTGATCAATAGTTTCATCGTTGGAGCTAAATCTCTTTTCACTGAGCCATTTCTTTAGGTTTGGAAATAGTCACTGGGACTAAATCCGGAGAATATGGCGGATGAGGTACCAATTCGCAGCCCAATTCATGGAACCCCAAACATTCCTTTGAAGTTGTCACACGATTACGTTTATGGTCCATCTTGCAGACAGCTTTCTTCAACCCAACTGATCATTTAAAATCGAAACCACACTGCCATATGAAATGCCTATGGCATCAACAATCTGACGCACTTTTACTCTTCGATCGGCCAACGCCATATCGTGGATTTTTTCGACATTTTCGAGTGTATTGACCTCAATTGGCCGTTCAGAACGTTGAGCGTCATTTTTACTTGTGTGGCCACAACGAAAGTCAGTAAACCACATTTTTACCATGGAAATCGATGGTGCAGAGTCCCCATAGTATTTATCAAGCTTTGCCTTGGTTTGATTGACGTTTTTTTTTCGCAAAAAAATAATGTTTAATGAGCATTCGAAATTCACTTTTTTCCATTTTTAAAAAATTGCACGAGGTTGTATGATTTGACAAGATGTTAAACGCAAAGTAAATAACGGAACTTGCTCAAAATTTGACAGTAGTCTATTAACAGGTGGTACTTGATGGGTGCAGTGTTGCATTTCATTTAAGTACAAGGGAAGTTCGAAAAGTTACGAACTTATTGATCCGCCCTCGTGTTTTGGGCTCAGCAAGCTCAACAAAGCCCTCTCTCGATGGAAAAAAGTCCATATATATCACTCATTTTACCTGTCTTGACATATGGCTCCGAAACTTGGGTCATATCGCAAGCGGATGAAAAACACCTGAGAGTATACGAGAGAAAAATTCTCCGTAAAATATATGGTCCTGTTAGGGATAACAGCGAGTTCCGACGTCGTTGGAACCAAAAGCTATATAATCTATATTCTGACGTGGACATAGCTAGGCGAATAAAATTAGGCCAATTGCGCTGGCTAGGCCATTTTATCAGAAATGGATGAAGATGAGCCAGCGCGAAAGGTTTTCGATAACGTACCCGATGGAAGCAGGTAAAGAGGACGACCAAGACTCCGCTGGAAAAACCAGGCAGAAGATTCCCTCCGTACACTTGGTGTTACCAACTGGCGAGAAAAGGTGAAAGATAGAGCCAGTTGGAGGAATATGTTGAAATTTGTTTAATTTGTTTGTTTAATTAATATGTATAAGACATCTGACCTCATGACGTTGTACAATAGTCACTAAAGGTAAAGTACTACAGAAATATACCCCTTAAAATTCTATTATACGATTCTTAACACACCAAAGTTCAAAACACAACTTGAACGCCAACAATAAATCAAAACTGATAATCCATTTAAGGGTTAATTTCGTACTTATTCCGAGTTGGCGCTAAAATGTCCCACAAAACTGCAAAACATGCTGTAGATTAATATCGGTAAACAAAATTTCAGTAAAAATTTTGCTATTTGGGAATTTACTTTTATTACAACAAAAATTTTTTGCAAATTTTGCATATGGGCATTTCCACAGAAAGGTCCACCTTTTGTCACATCTCGTCACCCTCGTTAATTGCTTATTTTTTAAGACCAGTTAGATAGATTGTTTTCTCATCTGTTATTAAATATAGAGCTTCTTACATTCTGTATTTAGTACAAGAATAGAAAACAATCGAACTTCATGGTCCTAATATATAAACAATTTACGACGGTGACGTGATGCGACATAGGGTGGCACTTTCTGTGGAATTACCTATTTGTCGGTAAAAGATTTTTTTCCAGTTGATACTAGTGGTGGATGAAGGATATTGTGCTCGCCTACTGTCCCTTCAACTCTCGGCTCCCATTTTTTTTTTACGAACTTGTTTTTGGCATTCAAGTTGAGCTTTGAGTTTTAGTGTGTTGAGAAACTTATAGTAGAATTTTATTAGGAATATTTTTGTAGTACATTCTAACCAATTACACCGCGGTTTTAAGTGCTTTTTACCCATTTCCACAAAAAGGACAAATAAGACCCATATATTGACGCGGTAAAGGGTTAAAATATTTTACAAAAATGTTTCTAGATAACATGGTTTCCTACGCCGACTGATGTGCAAAAGGGGGAAAACCCCTCTTAAAAAAATTCAGACTTAAACTTTCAAAACGCCGATACACGACATTTCTTTTTTAACCCCTCTACCAGAATCCGTTGTTAGAACCTCGTATTTTTTTTGTGTTCACTTCACTTCATAAACGTCAAATTGGCCATCTACTTCGAAATAATAGGGGCTTCAAATTCCAAATTTTACATGGCACACACTTTATATACCCGCGCGCCTATGGTTGATGGCTGGCCGTCGGTGGTGCAATGGTTACGTGAGATCTTGGGTTCGATACCTGCTCTGACCACATTCAAAAATTTCTTTTGGCTGCGGTCATCTCGCATAGTGACGGCGACACCATCGAGTATTTATCCATGAAAAAGCTTCTCACAAATACCGTTCGGAACCGGTGTAAAACTGTAGGTCCCAATCAGTGAGTGTAAAACTAGAAAGCGCACAGCTCACTGGTTGTGAGAAGCTCTCACCAACTCCTTCATGGGGTGTAATGGCACACCATTTATTAATTTTACGCCTATGGTTGAAGATATAAAATCCAAAATCATCACTGTTTTAAAACATAAATTTGTTTTTAATTTTGAAATCGAATACACGAATTCGAAACACTGTACAAACACTGAACAGGAAACCCCCCAAACCGTTACGGAAACAAAATTGCCATCATGCATGTCATAAAAAAGTATCAAATTTCATTCATCTATTTTTTTCTCTAATTTTTTTTTTTTTTTTGTATTGAAAACTTTCCAATGTTCTTTCATTCAATTCAAAATATTCGGCAGCGTTGGGAATATTTGAAAATTGCCCTCAGTGACTTAAGTAATTTTATTGTCATCCTTCTAATGGTGATGATATGCGTTAAAGTGTTAGCGACGAAGCCTTCAGGATATAATGACATGTGAAACTTTCGCTTTTATTCATGTAAACTCATGCATGAGGAAATGTTGGCAAAGTCTCTGCCTTGCGAGAGTTTATCCTAGGGCTGTACAATGAGTATCGCGGTGCTTAAAAAGGAAACGATATCCTTGTTTATGAGATTATGACTTTTAAGTCAATGCTGTTTTCTATACACTTGCTTAGTTCGATTTTGTTGGGGATATATTGTAATACGTTTAGTCAATTATTGAGTTCTATGGTAGGGTACTGGAATCCGGGAGATTGTGTTAAACATAATTTATTTTAAATAAATTTTAATTTTTATAATTAAGTTGGTTGGTTGGTTAGTTGAAAAGGCTGCAAGACAGCACGCTGTCTAGCACACTTAGGCTAAAGAAGCCCATTGTGATACCTGCAGTTTCCTCCATAGCAACTATTGACTAGTCGTCCAGCCAATTTGCCCTTTCAATAAATTTGTCTATAAGACCTACAGCAATATCCTGTAGGGCACCGGTGCTAACTACATGTGTTCCGAATATCCTACTTCTCAGTTCTGCCAGAGCAGGGCAATCCAAGAGAAGATGTTTCGTCGATTCCTCGTACTCTTCCATGCAACATCTACAGAGAGTGGAGTTTCTATGTCCCAATCTTAGGGCGTGTTTTCCTACAAGACAATGCCACGTAAGTGTTCCTATCATTGTGGATAGCCTGCCTCTCGGCAAGTTAAGTAGTTGCCTAGTCCTCTTCCTGTCCACCTGTGGCCAGAGGACCCTGGCTTGTCTGCAAGTTGAAGTAAGTCTCCACTTGTCTTTGAACATATTATCGGCCCACTGCCTGATCTGCAAACGGCAGGTAGAGATTGGCATACTAACACCTTCTTTTGCGGAAGAACCTGTGCCGTAGTGCCCTGTCTAGCTAACGCATCCGCTACGCAATTACCTGGAATGTCGCTGTGTCCCGGTACCCAGATGAGCCTGATGTCAAAATACTCTGCCATCACCCTAAGTGATTAGTGGCATTCTTTCACCGTCAGGGACGTAGCAAACATGGCTTCCAGGGATTTTATGGCAGCCTGGCTGTCTGTGTAGATACATATTTTCCGGAGGGTTGTGACACTACTTTTCGGTAGTTCAACAACCTCCAGTATGGCGGTAATTTCCGCCTGAAATACACTAAAGTAATCAGGCAACTTGAAGGAGATATTTGCATTTAGGTCCGGTGAATTCACCCCATTGCCTACTTGCTCGTCCAACTTTGATCCATCCGTGAAAAATCTGATACTACTGGTGTCCCCTTCCAGTGACGTTTCCCAGGTATTCCTGTTCGGAATAGAAGTCCTTAGATTTGTCGCTGGCGTCGGTGGTGCAATGGTTAGTGTGCGCGGCTCTTGTACATGAGATCCTGGGTTCGAACCCTGCTCTGACCACCTTAAAATTTCTTTCGGCGGCGGTCACCTTGAATAGTGACGGCGAGACTATCGAGTATATAGCCATGAAAAAGCTTCTCAAAATACCGTTCGGAATCGGTGTAAAACTATAGGTCCCAATCAGTGAGTGAAAACTGGAAAGCGCACAGCTCAGTGATTTTGAGAAGTTCTCCCTTGTCCCTTCATGGGATGTAATGGGAAACTATTTATTTATTTATAGAAGGTAGCGGATACAGTAGTTTTTACGGGAATACAATTGATCCGGTGTAGTAATTCAACGTGTTCGGAATGCCCCGATATCTAAACGCCACAATCTCCGATTCTCACCAGGGATGTAGCGGCTGCCGATTCGGCCATGATATCAGGAGTACAGATGTTCAGGATAGCACTAAGTACAGTATCTGACGTCGTGCCCATTGTCCCACTAACGCTAATCAGTGCTGATCTTTGAATTTTCATCAAGGAATTCAGAATATATTTCTTTCGGAGGGACCTCCACCGAACTACGATGCCATAGAGAAGTATTGGTCTGACTATTGCCGTATAAATCCACATGGTGGTCTTAGGACAGTCCCCAGCGCTTTCCTATCGCCCCTTTACAGCAGTAGAGAGCAACAGATGCCTTTTTCACCCTCTCCTCCACATTCCATTTCCAAGACAGTTTCCTGTGGAGAATTATCCCCAGATAGTTGACGTTTTCCGTCAACTGTAACTGCACCCCATTAACTGGCGGCAGTTCAAATGCGGGTATTTTATATTTCCGAGAGAACAAGATAAGCTCGGTTTTAAGTGGGTTAAGTGATAGTTCGTTGTTAGCGGTCCAGTTCGAAATCAGACTAAGTAGGCTGGTTGGGCGAATGCTAAGTGAATTGAGGTTTCTACCCGTAAAGACGATAGCAATATCATCGGCATAGGCAAATATCTGGCATTCGCCCCTATCCAACTCAAGAAGCAGTTCATTGACAGAAGCTAACCATAATAGTGGTGACAGAACTCCCCCCTGCGGTGTCCCCCTGTTAAGGTTCCTAGCAATTGTAACAGCTTCCCAATTAGGCGTGTTACTAAGCTATCGAATCGCCGACCTAAGAATCGCCGAAGTTTGAATGTTATTGAAGGCTCCCTCGATGTCCAGGAAGGTCTCCAGAGCGAAGACGTTATTCTCAAGAGAGTCATTAAGTTACATGCATTGCAATTTTACATAGTCACACACACTGCTGCAGACAAACCCAGTGGCTTCGCGAAAATCAAATATGGACCAGGGTTCGTATTTCGTGGGTAATGAGTTACCCTGGGTTACCAAAGGTAACCCATTATTATTGCCGTGGGGAATAGGTAGCGATCGTTTACTCATTACCCACATGGTATGGGTAAAATAATGGGTAGCTACCCACGAAAATGAGGAATTACCCATTACCCTCAGGGCAATGGGGAAAATAATGGGTAGTTGCCCACGAAATGGGGAATTACCCATCACGATTACCCATTACCCTCAGGGAAATTGGGAAAATAATGGGCACGATTACTCATTACCAGGGTCACCCATCCCGATTTTTGATCGAAAATATCAAAATATTAGGAAAAATCTGTATATCTCGGAATCGGAGCGTCCAATCGCAAAAATAACCAATTTTTGCCAGTTTCTAAGGGGTTTTCATAAAGTGGTCCAATTCGTATGGAAGAATTTTTTTTCGAAAAATCGCCAAAATAAGAAACTAGCTAAAATAAAAAGGTGGCTATAAATCGAAAAAAAAGTGATGCCATATTGGAGAGACCCATTGGTTAAAGCCTCCTTTGGAGATAAAATTTTTATTTTTATTTTATCGATTTTCTTATTTTGGCGATTTTTTGAAAAAAAATTCTTCCATACGAATTGGAACACTTTATAAAAACCCCTTACAAACCCGCAAAAATTGGATATTTTTTCGATTGGACGCACCGTTTCCGAGATATGAACATGAGGGCGTTTTAGCGACTTTTTGTTATAAAAATTTTATTTTTATTTTTGTTTGAAAAATTTTTATTTTTTTAAACAAAAAGTGATGCCTCATTGGAGACACCCATTGGTTAAAGCCTCCTCTGAAGGTAAAATTTTTATTACCGTCCGCACCGTTTTCTAGTTATAACCACTTTTTTATTTTAGCGATTTCTTATTTTCTAAAAAAAACATCTTCCATACGAATTGGAACACTTTGTGAAAACCCCTTAGAAACCAGCAAAAATGGATTATTTTTTCGATTGGACGCTCCGTTTCCGAGATATACAGATTTTTCCTAATATTTTGATATTATCGATCAAAAATGGGGATGGGTTACCCTGGGTAACCCATTACCCATTATTTTCCCCATTTCCCTGAGGGTAATGAGTAATCGTGATGAGTAATTCTCCATTGTCGTGGGTAGCTATCCATTATTTTCCCCATTGCCCTGAGGGTAATCGGTAATCGTGATGGGTAATTCCTCATTTTCGGGGGTAGCTACCCATTTTTTTTTTGGCCATACCCTGTGGGTAATGGGTAAACGTTCGTTACACATTCTCCACGACGATATGTATGGGAACAAATTAATATTTTTTAAATAAATAAATAAACTTTTGTTTATGCCACTGATATTTGTAACTCTATATTACTTCAAATTTTTGATTATTTGTTTATCTACTCAATTTACATGTGTATCCTTTAAATATTACAAGTTTTAAACCTCCTGATTTTAATCCGTTGGCAGCCTTTTCAATTAAACAAATTATTCTAAATCGATTAATATTAAAAGCGAATGAGTGCTCCTAATGAAACATAGTAAATTACAATTCATACAAAATTCTAATTGTATAATCATTCGATTTATAAGAATTTTAAATAATTAATATTTTAATTTACGTTTTTTTGTGTGTTTTGGATTTGACAGTAACATCATCACCGGACAAACAAAGTGGCACACAATTGCAATTGCAACATTACGAGTCCATTACTGGCACTACTCGGCCTGTCTCTAACTCGAAATGCAAAAGAGGTCTAATTTTTTTTTTGTTTTGTTTTGTATTGAAACAGAATTGAACTGTAGTGAATTGAAAATGGTTAAATAAACAAAAGAATTTGTGTACATTTTGTTTTATTGTGTATTGTACATAAATACAATAAATGAATGCGTTATACGATCTACTAGCACTATGGTTGGACTAACTAAATAGTAAAATAGTATACTACCATATAGACTCTTGTATAATACCGAGTAGTAGTAGCCCTCAACAATCTAACACTATTTACTATTTACAATACATAATAGGATACATAGGCAACTATACCAAAAAAAAACACCTAAAACTGAAAAAGACTTTTGATGAAAAGCACACATCGAGGAAGGCTCAATGAAGCGCTATGGAGAGAAGGATGATAAGTTCGGCAAACGTCGCATGCTGAACATGGTAGAAAAGTGTGACAGAATGAAGAAATGCGAAAGAAATTCTTTTAGAAGTTCTTAGTTGAAAAATATAATAATGTTATGATGTTACATTTAATTTTCCAGATATCCCTTTTTTTTCCTTTTGACATAAAACGCCCTTTTATAAATTTTTTTAAAAATCGAAGTTGTATATTTAATAAGCAAAGGCTTGAAAGGCTTGGAATATTGAATATCACCATATTTTATAGTCATTATAACATATTTAGCTTTCTAGTAGTCAAATTGTTTCAACGAATCCAAATATGACCACTTCTAAATAACGGGTTTTTCAACAGAGACGCTACAAAAGTAAATCGATAGGGACCGCAAACGACGCCATATTTTTCCCCGCTCTTTTGACATTTCTCTTCAGTAAGGTTTGCCATTTCATCATGGAAAGATATACGAGCCAACAACGAGTCGAAATTATTAAAATTTACTACCGAAATTTGGAGTCAGTGGCCTCAACTTTAAGAGCGCTACGTCCAATTTATGGTCGTCATAATCGTCCTACCAGATCAGCAATTGAGCGTCTAGTGGAAAAATTTGAATCCACAGGCACAGTACAAAATGTTCCCGTGCCAGTGAGACAAAGAAGTGTCCGTAGTGTCGAGAATATTGCTGCCGCTGAGGCTTCAGTTCAAGAAAGCCCAAATGTGTCTCTCACACGTCGTTCTCAAGCGTTGGGCATCTCTGTGACGTCGTTGTGGCGAATTTTGCGAAAAGATCTTGGCCTACATCCTTACAGGATCAAATTGACGCAAGAACTGAAGCCGCTTGACCACCATAAGCGTCGTATGTTCGTGAATTGGGCTGAGCAACAACTTGAAAATGATTCGGATTTTCATCGGAAAATCATCTTCAGCGATGAGACTCATTTCTGTCTGAATGGTTTCGTCAATAAGCAAAATATGCGTGATTGGTCAGACAGCAATCCACACGTAATCCATGAGGCATCATTGCATCCCGAAAAAATTACGGTTTGGTGCCGTTTATGGGCTGGCGGCGTCATTGGGCCGTACTTCTTCCATGATAATCAAGACCGGCACATTACTGTGAATGCGAATCGCAACCGTTCAATAAAACCCGAATATTTTTGGCCCCAATTGGATAATATGGACTTGGAGGACATGTGGTTCCAACAGGACGGCGCCACTAGCCACACAGCGAATGCCCCAATCAATTTATAGGAAACCAAGTTTGGTGAACGTGTTGTCTCACCAAATGGCCCAGTCGATTGGCCGCCTCGTTCGTGCGAATTGACGCCATTAGATAATTTCCTGTGGGGCTAAGTCAAGTCTATGGTCTATGACAACAAGCCAGCGACGATTGATGAACTTCGTACGAATATCGAACGTGAAATTGCAGCAGTATCGGCCGATTTATGCTTGAAAACCGTAGAAAATTAGGTTCAGCGTCTGGACTTCTGCAAGCGTGTCCGTGGTGGCCATGCAAAAGAAATCGAGTTCCATATATAATGGCATCGAACGTACTTTCACAGGAATAAAGAATTTCATTGGTATCTAGAACCGGTTTTGTTTTATTTAAAAAAAAAACTTTTGTAGCGCTCTTATTGAAAAACCCTTTATATTATGACTACAACTATCATCGGACTATGATTGTTCCAAGCAATCAATCTACATCTCAAAACGGAGCGTCCCATCGAAAAAATAAACAACTTTTGCAAGATTTTTTGCAATCCAACCTGAGGGCAGCTCGCGACCCGGCTCGCCAAATAGGGACTCAATATAAATTCTTTCGGCTCTCTACTCACGAGTTATCTCTCTGTTTTGCGAACCAATTTCTGTCAGTTAAACTCCGACGCCTTAAATGGATTCTTCCGGTAGAAGAAATGTAGAAAAACGCAGTGTTGACATCCTCACCTTCTTAGCGTTTCGATTTTGTTCCCTCTCCTCGTTTTTATTGACTATTTTGTTCCCTTAAAGGGGTGTTCCCCTTTCACTTCTAATATCGCTCTACCGCAACCAGTGTTGCATATGACTGCAGTTACTTACTTACTTATACGGTCTCGAAAAACCCCGGTGGGTCAGGGACCTTACAAAACGAAGATAACATATTTCGCCAACCACATCGATCTTTTGCCTTATCTCTCGAGTTGGGAATACCGAGAGTACACAAGGATTCGTCAACTTGATCCCTCTAGCGGAGTCTTGGTCTTCCTATTTTTTGTCTTCCTTCGAATTCGGTTTCGAAACCCCTTCGTGTTGGTTCGTCTTCATCCATTCTACTGACATGGCCTAGCCAGCGCAATCGCGTTATGTTGATCCGCTTAACTATGTCAATGTCGGGATATACAAGTAGCTCATACAGCAGCTCATGGTTCATGCGTCGCCGATTCTCGCCGTTGTGCACTATAGGGGCATACATTTTTAGGAGTATTTTTCTCTCGAAGACTCCTACAGATGTTTCGTCTGCTTGCAGACAGTTGTCGATTTTCCAGGCCTAAAGCCACACTGGTATGATCCAATCAGATCAGGGATAATTGGTTTTAGTCTTTCGCACACTATACTTGATAGATCCTTTTATGCTATGGATAAAAGACTTATTCCATGGTAGTTGGCACAGACCGTCGGTGGTGCAATAGGTAGTGTGCGCGCCTCTTGTACAGGAGATCCTGGGTTCGATCCCTGCTCCAACCACCTTAAAATTTCTTTCGACGACGGTCACCTCGCTTAGTGACGGCGACACTATCGAGTATATAGCCATGAAAAAGCTTCTCAAAATACCGTTCGGAATCGGTGTAAAACTGTAGGTCCCAATCAGAGAGTGAAAACTGGAAAGTGCACAGCTCAGTGATTGTGAGAAGTTCTCCCCGGTCCCTTCATGGGATGTAATGGGAAACTATTTATTTTTTTTTTAGTTGGCACAGAGACTCGGGTCACCTTCCCCAAATATGGGACATAGCCAACCAAATTTTGCTAATGAGCTGATGCATGCATATTATCAGCTCATCGCCGCCAGCCTTAAACAGCTCCGCCGGTAATACATCGGCTCCTGCGGCTTTGTTGTTCTTAAGACGGGCAAAAGCTGTTCTGACCTAGTTTTGCTTAGGAGAGGGGCAATTCACTTTTTTTACTTTCACTTTCACTTTATAACTTTCACCGCTGAGCTCTCGTTGACGTCACGCTGTGTAATGCCTCGATGTGAGCGTCGTGTCGCTTTTATATTGTGTGCTGCGTCCCTTGTTGCGTGTGCTGAGCTTACTGCATTGCCTGTGCTGCTGCTGTCGGTGCATGATCGCGTGATACCTAAGCGCTACCTAAACGGTGTTAACCCTTGGACAAACACATGGTTCTGGCCAGGCATATTTCATTTTTTGCTACCTATGGACCTGAACAGGAGAAAAAGGTAAAAAAAATGAAATTAAAAAATTTTCGGCAAATTTTTCACTTTTGCGTGCTACCTAAACAGTGTTAAGAATCATCTCTAGGAAGTTTATATGTTCTAGAAATTTGTTTATTGAGATCTTAGGTAAATTTTTGTAGTTGATTTTTTCCTTGAATTTTGAACGGTTTGCTATCTATGGACCTGAACACGGGAAAAAAGGTAAAAAAAAATCGAATTTTTTTAACTTTTTTGCGATTTTGATCTGGAAGGTGAAGTTTTTTTGATTTTATATGTTCGCAATTTTTGTTCTTTATGACTCAGAGAGTAAATCGAAATTCTGAACGGTTTGCAAGATATGAGCCTGAGAAAATGATCACATTTTTACGAAAATGATACCGAGGCCCCAAATCTTTGGCGGCCCATAAAAAAAAAGTGCATGACTTTGGGAAAAATTGGGAGACACGGGTCTTTTTTTTTTAGTCTTTTATCACGTAGTGGTGTCCGTATATGGTCATTTTTTTTCGTGTTGCACTGTGGTATAGAGAGAAAATTTGTCTCACCTGACGTTTCCTTTTACACTCTACGTGGTGAGGTCGGTGTGATCGAGAGCTGTTCGGCTTACACCAGCTGGAGTTACAAGAACTTTTGACTTAATTTTCCTGCCGTTTTGGTTCAGAACTGTGAAATTTAAACATATTTGGGACTTTTTGTGTTATCTTTTATTGTTAGTATACATTTGTGTTGTATTTAACACAATAATTTGAACACACAAAACGAAATGCCGTTGTTGTTTTCTTCTGCTATTATCTCTATCTGCTATTATTAAAGCAATTCTTTGCAACATCCAGCGTTCATGTCACACCATGCTAAATGTCATAAATTTGCTGAGAGTAATGTTAGCTATAGATATATGTTTAAAATGGTGTGTGTTTAAAATGAAGCATCGTCAGTTTAACATTTGTTGTCCTCCGATGGAGGATCTATCAGATGTTAAGCTGATAAGAACAGATTCTACTTTACTTCACTGAAATCTGATGAGCTACTAAAAGAAATTTGTCGTTGTCATCAGTGATGGAAAATGTGATGAAATTCTAAAAATATTCTAATCTCATTTTTCTAATTCAATCACTACTGATGTTGTCGCTTGGTAGACTGCCGCGACTAATCGGAACTGCAGACACTAATCGGGAAAGTATCGAAGCACTCGATTCGTTTCATACTTTGAATTGTATGCTCTTGGCTCGGTTAACTTGTATTTTACCCGCATATGAATATCGGATTTCGGCAGTTTATATTTATGTTGTGTTTTGGTTGATGCTACTTGAATTGAAAAAAACGGTCCTGCTTGGTATTTGTTCTCCGTGCTCTTTCAGATGTCTAGTATACACTTGATCGTTTTACACATGTTCCCATACGTTTTATGTATTTGTTCTAAAAGCCAATAATAACAATGTTGGTGGTAAGTGAAAGTTCGTTTACGACAATACAAACGGCTTTTATGGTAAACGTTTTATATTTGAAGGAAACGCTTCAACTCCGCGGTCAACGTTGAATTTTTGAGGGTAGGGTAATTTTTTAACGACAGATGACGTTCAAAGGTTTTTACGTTCTTTGTGTATAGGACATATGCAAAAATTTCTATAGTATGGAAGAGTATAGAAGTATCTTCGCGGTTGTTGCGTTTAGGTGTGTTATGCACTAAAAATTTATAAATTTTGTTTGACTGATGTGTTTTGGATAACCTCGCAGTCGTCAGGTATGCAGTCGTCTTACCAAATTTCCCCAAAATTTCTTTCTTTGCTGCGATGTGCTTCTTCCACAAACAAATTTTGTTGGATTTAGCTCGTCTTGAAGGCCCCATACGGTCGATTGCTATTTTGTTTCGGGCTCATATGCATAGATCCATGATCCGTCACCTGTGACGATGTTATACACTGCATTTGAGCTACCACGGTTGAATTTTTTAAACAATTCTTTGCTCCAATCGACACGAACCATTCGTCAAATTATGTGGGATCCAACGAGAACAAATTTTTTTCACGGCCAAATGAGCATGCAATATCTTATTGATGCTTGTCATACTAATGCCCAATGGCATCGAAGGTTTCCGTCAAAACGACCGAAGTTTGACGACCTTCACGAAATTCATCCTGAAGCGAATGGCGTTAGAAACTGAGCTCTGGGAACCAGCGATTTACAGTGGTTTTTGATGGCGCTTCATCACCAAAAGTCGAAACAACTTGATTGAGACACTCTTGTCTCGATAATCCACGCCGACAATCGTAAAAAATCATCCCACGAAAATTATCACGGGTTAATTCCTTATTTTGATCGAGATGAATTTTTCAACACACTGTAAATACAACAAATAGTGCTGGTAAGTGAAAACGTTCTATGTATGTTTATGCTAAAAAATTTCAAACTTTCCAGCGAAAGTTCCAGTTTGCAACACTAGTATAGCCAGGATCCGAAATATCTATAGCAAATCTCGTATTAAATATCACCAATGGGAAAAACGTATCATCCTCACCTTTGTTGTTCTTATACAGGGAAATTGCGGTGTAGACCTTGTCTTGCTAAAGCGGAGGGCAATCGACACCAACGTCTTTCTTAACATTTTTGAAACTCTGACTCTATCTCCTACTCCTACGTCGACTCTGGCTCCGACTCCAACTCCCACTTTTACTCCTACCCCAACTACTACTTCGACTTCGATTCGTCAAATTTTTTGACCACTCTTCGAATAGTGGACACTTTAAATTCTTCTAAGACTGAAAATTCGTCTAAGTTTGCGAGTAGTCTCGGCATAACTTTTAAAATTTTTCTAATAAGTTTTCACAATTATAACGCGTTGTTATTTCGAAAAGCGCTTCATTTTTAATAAACGGAATAAACATATATGACAGCTGCCAAATTTCAGAGATGCCACATGCACAAAAAGAAAATGACGCTAAATTTAAAAAGTGCAATCTAACGGAGACGGCCTTTATATGATTATTTCTCAAATTTTCTGTAATTTTATTAACACGGAGTCGGAGTTGGGCTAAAAAAATCGACTCCGGGCAAATTTCTTGTTTTCACAATTATTTCGAAAAGCGCTTCATTGTTAATAATCGAAATAAACATATATGACAGCTGCCAAATTTCAGAGTTGCCACATGCACAAAAAGAAAATTACACTAAATTTAAAAAGTGCAATCTTACTGAGACGCCCTTTATATGATTATTTCTCAAATTTTCTGTAATTTTTTAACACGGAGTCGGAGTTGGGCTAAAACATCAACTCCGACTCCAGGCAAATTTCTTTGTCTCCGACTCCTAAACTCCAACTCCGAATGCATTTCCCTGCTAGACAAGTAACTTTAAAAATTGATTTAATTGGAAGTTTTGCGAGCGGTCTCAGCATAACTTTCAAAATTTTTCCAATAAGTTTTCACAATTATAACGCGTTATTATTTTGAAAAGCGCTTAATTTTTAATAAACGGATAAGCATATATGACAGCTGCCAAATTTCAGAGTTGCCACATGCACAAAAAGAAAATGACACTAAATTTAAAAAGTGCAATCTTACTGAGACGCCCTTTATATGCTTATTTCTCAAATTTTCAGTAATTTTATTAACACGTAGTCGGAGTTGGGCTAAAAAAATCGACTCCGGGCAAATTTCTTTGTCTCCGACTCTTAAACTCCAACTCCGAATCTACTTCCCTGATAGACTTTAAAATTTAACTTTAAAATTTGGTTTTAGATTGATCTTAGCAATTAGTCTTAAGATTAGTACTATCATTATCAACACATTTATTCATCTTACTTTTTCCAGTATTAGGTCAATTATATAGTCAATATTTGTAACGTTGGCCAAGGATATTGGAGTTAGAATGACTTTTTTTCTTTATGTACCATAAACATATTAAAATGTACACCCTGTGCTAGCGACAAATATTAATCAGCCAAATCTCACTAACTCGCAAGGCTGCAATAGTTTAATTTGGCATCTTTATTATTTAGCAAATCAAATTTTTAAAATAAAAATTATTTCCCTAAAATTTCCACACCACCCCGGCCTTTCACATTCTAATGTATAGGAATTTGTTTTCACTGTCCAGTAAAGGTACGAGTATTTGCGTAAATCAGCTTTTTCAGGTTAACAAAATCAAATTTGTACTATCTGAATTAAATCCATACAAATGGATGGACACACATTCATCGCCCAGTTAAGAGGGTGGGAGGGAATAACCCCCAACAACAACAAAAAACATAAAAGGACTCTTTTGTGCCTATTAACGCACACGAACCAAAGTCCGGAAAAAGTACACACTTTCCAGTACTGTGAACAATCAAAGCCGTTAGTAGAGTGGGTGGATGGATGGCAGTAGTCAGTCCTTTGGTAGGTAGTTGTTTGGTTGGTACTTTAGGTTAGGTACTTTAGCAAAAGGTTTATAAATAAAACACAAAATTTGTGTTGAGTAACAAGGAAAACTAAAACCCCAAAAACAACAATAGCAACGATATCGAGATTCTCGTTCCCTAAAAACTCAATCAATCAAACGAATACGGCCATTGGGTGTGAGGGGAATGAGCAAATCTAAGCCAACTCACACATTCGAGTACATTTCATTTTGTCCAAAACGCGTACGCAATGCAATTTCCCAAAGGAACAGAAAAAAAAGGAGTGCGAATTGCATTCGTAGTTCCATGTACGAGTGTGCATGCGAGGAATAGTATTACGGAGCTATTTGGCAATGCAGTTCTTCTTTTCTTTCTCTTTTTTGTGTTTTGTTTTATTGTTGCAGTTGAAAAACATTTGTAAAGGGGATTGAAGCGGTAACGAGAGGTTGTGTGAGGAGTTAGGAATATTCTTATAACCTGAATAACATTTCTATTACCAAGACGTAAAAATTCGAAGCAATTTCTTTGCGTTTCCAAATCTCCTCTGTCGGGTTTCTTAAGGACGAGATACTTTCCCTTGTACAAATTGTCAGGTTGGCTAAACCTTCTCATAAATTTATAAGTATAATAATTAGATTAGCAGTCACAGTCCCAAAAAATTTGGCAATTGGATTAGTTCCATAAGAAACGATCATGTGCCATTGCAGTGATTTCTGCGATTTTGGGTACGCTGATTCCAGTTCCGGAATCCATTTCACAGGATAAAGAAAAACTAATGCTCCAATCAAGATTTAGTGTTTGAAAAAGGGTTTAGTCCACTTCAGCTTAAATACAATACATACTTGCCGACAGGGTTCGTATTTCTTGGGTAATGGGTAGCCCTGGGTTACCCTGGATAATCAATTATTATTATCGTGGGGAATGGATAGCGATCGTTTACCCATTACCCACAGGGTATGCGAAAAATAATAGGCGATGGGGAATTACCCATCACGATTACCCATTACATACAGCGATGGGGAATTACCCATCACGATTACCCATTACCCAAGGGTATGGGAAAAATAATAGGTAGTTACCCACAGAGATGGGGAATTACCCATTATTCACAGGGTATGGAGAAAATAATGTGTAGTTACCAACGACGGTGCCATTTCACATGTGGCATGGATAGGCGGCCTTTTCAAATTACACACAGAGATAGGTAATGAGTTCGCCAGAGTAACCCATCCCCATTTTTAATCGAAAATATTTAAAATTTGGAAAATGTCTATATGTCTGAAACGGAGCGACCATTCGACAAAATAACAAATTTTTGGGGGTTTCTAAGAGTTATTCATAGAGTGGTCCAATTCGCGTGGCAAATTTTTTTTTTAATCGCAAAATAAGAAAATCGCTAAAATATAAAAAATGGCTATAACTCGGAACGGTGCAGAGTTAGAACTTACCGCCTAATGTGTAACCCATACTCAGCATCGTCGGAAGTGGGTAATGATCGTTTAGACATTACCCACAGGGTATGGGGAACATAATAGGTATTTACCCACAGCGATGGGGTACTACCCATCACGATTACCCATTACCCACAGGGTATGGGGGAAAATATGGCATAGTCATCCACGACGATGCGGAATTACCCATTATGCACAGGCTATGGGGAAAATAAGGGGTAGTTACGAACGACTGCGGTGAATTGCCCATCACGATTCCCATTTCACATGGGGAATAGGTAGACGGCCTTCACACACTACCCACAGCGATGGGTAATGAGTTACCCAAAGTAAGAGTTAGAACTTACCCCCAATGTGTAACCCATCCTCAGCGTCGTCGGAAGTGGGTAATGATCGTTTACCCATTACCCACAGCGCACAGTGGCCAATTTGGCTTCGCTAGCGGCATTTTATTCATAGCTTCCAAAGTAAAGAAGATATCTTAAAAATTTTTTTTTCTCAATTCAGAAAATAATCAAGCAATTTTTGGAAAAAAAAACTAAATTTTTTTTTTTTTTTTTAATTTTTAATTTTTTTTTAATTTTTAATATTTTATTTTTAATTTTTTATTTTGTTTTTAATTCAATAAACATTTTCCACCATATATTCATATATAAAATAAGAAAAAAATTGTCAACTCAAAGAGAAACCATATTATAAAAGAAATATTAATCAGATTCTTCAGTATCAGATTCAGAGAAATCGTCTTCAAAATGATGCATTATAAGTAGCAATATGTCAAAAACGACTTTTTGCGAAAAATAACTTTTTTATTGTTGAATATGAATCTTTGGGAACTCAGAAACAATATTTATTCCACGAGTTTTTTTTTTTAAATTAGTTGTATTTCAAAATATAACACAGTTTAACCATTTTCGTGGGCTTAAAAATTAAAAAATTAAATTAAAAAAAAAAAAAAAACTGGAATTTTTTAATTTTTTACAATAAACTGGGTTAATAGCCTTTCATTTAAGATGAATATTTCATTCGTACACTGAGAGAAAAAAAATTATTATAATAATAAGTGGTAAAGGTAGATTTACGACTTTTTCATTTAAAATGGCACAAAAACGGCTAAAGATTTTTGGCCAAAATTTTATATTTCTCGTTTAGAACCTTAAAATCTAAAATTCCACCAAGGCGCTTCACGTCACAAAGCTTAGTTTCGACGTTATGAGTTGAGGAAGGTAAAAAAGCTAAAAATTTTGGATTTTTTCCATTTTTCTTGAAGTTTTTTCAATTTTTTTTCCAAACGAAACATTGTACTGCGAAGCGCCTTGGTAGAATTTAAGATTTTGAGGTTCTAAACGAGAAATAGAACATTTTGGCCAAAAATCTTTAGCCGTTTTTGTGCCATTTTAAATGAAAAAGTCGTAAATCTACCTTTACCACTTATTATTATAATAATTTTTTTTCTCTCAATGTACGAATGAAATATTCATCTTAATTATTCATTAATCAGTTTATTGTAAAAAATTAAAAAATTCCAGTTTTTCGGATATTAATAAAATTACAGGAAAAAATTCGTAATCAGTTGAAAAATCAATGACAACAAGAACACCCTATAATTCACATATCATGTAATTGAGGGCCACCCTAATGAGCATTTCAGATAGCCGAATGTCTCCCCAAATCAGTACATATAATTTGGTACATATATCTTTAAATTGGAAAAACCACTTTTTTTGACATATTGCTAATTATAAGCAAGCAAAAAGTACAATAAATTGAAGGCTCGCAGGTACTCGCAGTTCATTTTAGACATTTTGGACACACAATGGTTTACACATATAGGAAAATTTAAAATTACACTGAATCCAGGTGAATTTTGTAAGTTCTACTCCACGAAAGATAGGTGTACGTTACAATGGGCGAGTTGCTAATACACTTAAACACGATTACGTTTTATAAATAACATAAGTATACACAGATCACAACCACAGTTTTTTTTTATATAATACATACCTTGGCGTTAGTATATAACAAAACTTTTAATGAAAATAATAAAATTTGCAAGTTTAACACGAATAGCAAAACGATGATCAAAAAGGCGGAAATATTTTGCACAACACTTGCAGAAACATATGCTGACTTTGACAGGTCACAGCTGTTCATCAGCTGTAAGCTGAGCTTTTAAAAATAGATACAAATCTAGTGAATGTATTTGTTATCGATTGTTAAAACAAAATTAACGGTTTTTCAAATTTGAAAATTTGAATTAAATGCCGCTAGCGAAGCCAAATTGGACACTGTGCAGCGTATGGGAAAAATAATAGGTAGTTACCATCAGGAAATGAGGCGTAGTCATCCACGACGATGGGGAATTACCCATTACACATGGGGAATGGGTAAGCGGCCTTTACATATTACCATTAAACATATACATATAAAATATTTGAAACCCTAAACTGTCAGACATCAAATGAAAATATAATAATAATAATAAAATAAAAATAATCACATGAGGTGTCAGGGGACACCCGGTTGGAACGAAGTTCCTTTCGCTATATATTGTGTACTAGAGTTCCAACATGCGCAAAGCGCCCGTTGAAAAATACGATACGGTACGGATCTTTAAGAAAAGATACTTTTTGTAAAATGATAAACTTTTTTTAAGAAAAATTTTTTTTTATTGAATGTATTTTTTTTTAAATAAGTATATTTGTAGGTCCTTTTTGTAAGAATATGAATTATATTTTCCCGAAAAGGTAATATTTTAAAGAGAAGTACTTCTTTTATTAAAAGCTAATGTTTTATTTAAGAAAGGTACTATTTTTAAGAAGAAATACTTTCTGTAAGAAGAACCCATTAAAGTATGCATTTTTTTACAAAGTACTTTTTTAAGAACAGGTACTTTTTAAAAAGTGGTACTCTTTTTAAGACAAGTTTACTTTTTTAGAAAATGTACTTATTTTCAGAAATGCTACTTATCTCAATAAAAGAATGGAAAAGGATTTATTTTATTTTTAAGAAAATTTACTTTAAGAAAGGGAATTTTTGTAAGAAAAGGTAATTTTTTTAGGTGAAGGTATTTTTTTGAAGAAAAGTTTTTTTAAGAAATGGGAATTTGTTTTACAATTGGTCCATTTTTCAAGAATGGGTACGTTTTTAGGAGTAGGTACTTATTTTGTTTCACAAAAAATGTACCCTTTCAAGAAAAAGTAGATTTTTAAGAAAAGGCAATTTGTTGTAAGAAAATGTATTTTTGTAAGAAAAGGTACTTATTTTAAAAAAAATTAACATTTTAAAGAAAATGTATTTTTTGTAAGAAAATTTACTTTTTCTAAGCAAAGGTACTTCTTTAAGATAAGGTATTTTTTTAAGAAAAGGTACTTTGTTTAAGAATATGAATAGGTATTATTATCTCACTTTTTTACGAAAATTTTCTTTTTTTAAACTTCTTTCAATTTAGCTTTTCCAAATTTACTCTTTATTGGGTTCAAAACTACAACATATACAAAATATTGGTTACAGGCTCCACCTAGAAAACTTCCCATTAAACGAGAAATTTCCCAACATATGTGAGACATGTAGTGAATTTATAATATAATTTTTTTTCATTTAGCTCCCATACCGCAACGTGCGATAAGGAAGTTCGTTCCAAAAATAAAAATAAAAATAAAATAAGTAAATTTGGTATTTAAATTTATTTTAAATTGCATTTGTATAAGAGGTATTTCAAATGAAACTATAAATTATAAAATGCATATAGTTAATTTTTGGTTAATGTATGAGAAATTCATACTACAAGCTTACAAGTCATGAACATTTTTTGAATTGAAAAATGGTTGGTTTTTGTTGGAAATAATAGACAATTCAGTTTCAACACACACTCACTGGCATGACTAGTTTCGAACTCCGTGACAAGTTCATCATCAGATGCCCAACTACTGTGCCTGAATTGATACCATCGGTTGATCATCAATCGTATATATACAAACTCAATTCTGCAATTCACATGTGGGAATTAGTATCGATCGAAGATCCCTAAGTATCAACATCACTGAAAGGCCTATAATTCCAACAACAAGAACATACAGAATTTTTCCACCTTGTTCTTCTTTTCCTCATGCATTCTCGCATTGTTGCAGTGCTTTGAGGTGAGTTTTAATCAATATCACAGAGTTGTATTTTTCCGTGGTATAGCATTTTTGAAGACCGTGCTAGTGTCAGTTACATTTATTTGAATTTTGAATTTTTGCTGACCGATTTTTGTTAGTTTTTGGTTAATGTATGAGAAATTCCTACTACAAGCTTACAAGTCATGAACATTTTTCGAATTGAAATTGTTGCCATGTATGATACAGATGATTGAAGTTCGAGCACATTCTTCACAAATTGTTAACGGTCATGTAATTTGATCGTTGGTAAGGAACCGAGCGCAAGTTGGTTATTCACTGGAATAGTAAAAGTTCCTGCCAAAGTCCTCATGCTTGGTGAAGAGCCACATCCTCCTCGTGGTACCCCTGCTGTTTACTAAACACTACGGACCTAGAATGGTAAGTCAATAAAAATATACCCCGTAATACAGGGAGTATACCTGCCTAGAGGTTGTTGGCAGTCACAGCACTAGCATCAGATGCGATGTTCTAATGAATCACTCGTCCATTATTACGGAAACGACGATAGGATCAAGGGGGGGACATCCTCTCTTGATAGCAACATTTGGCTTTGGACAACGGTTTATGATTAGTACTTGGAATGTAAGGACTCTCTTTGAAAAATCCGGACTCGATCAGGTTAAAGGAGTTATGGAATCCTACAATGTGGACATCCTAGGCCTGGGTGAGGGCGCTGAGATGTGCGCTTTCTAGTTTTTACACTCACTGATTGGGACCTACAGTTTTACACAGGTTCCGAACGATATTTTGAGAAGCTTTTTCATGGCTAATACTCGATGGTCTGAGCAGGGATCGAACCCACGTTCTCATGTACATAAGCCGCGCACACTAACCACTGCACCACCGATGGACACATGGACATTAATTACCATCTGTCATCTGTTTTCTATACTACGCCAATGATACGCAATGTATAAAAGGAGTCGGCCTTATTCTTGTCCGTAGGGCTGGAAATGCTCTGACATCGTGCAAGGCTATATCTGATCGCATAGTCATTGCGAGTTTTAATTCGAAGTTCCGCAAGATTTCAGTGGTTCAGGCGTATGCACCTACTGAGCCTTATGGGGACAGTAAAAAAATACGATTTCTATTGCCAACTAGATTTTTCTGTGGGCTCGTTGTCAATTGGGGGCATTCAAATTATTTCTGGGAGATTTCAATACCAATGTGTGGGCAACGACAACGACAACCTACAGGAAGTGATGGGAAGACATGGTTTTGGAACTGGCAATGGTGACATACTCATAGATTTCTGTACTCATCATCAACTGTTTATCGGAGGAGCGAAATTCCCCCATAGAAATATACACAAGTACATTTGATCAAATTGAAGATACACTTGATGGCAAGATGTTTTTGGGTTCGTTGCTGTACGTCAAGAATAGACGTGGTGCTGATATTGATGCCCAGCAAAAAATAAACGGGGTTTTGGAAGCAGAACTACCATAAATGCGCATGTAGTAGCCCATCGAATGCATGCCATATATTGTTCCCTTACAAAAATGCAATAAAAAGAAGGCAGAGATCAAATAAAAAGGGAAGAGATTTTTATGTAGCTCTCTTCTCTATTGTATCTCTCTTCTCTATTGTAGTATACAAAAAAATTTACAAAAAAAAAACAATTACTCACTCACTTACAAAAGTTTGGATGACGCAATTAAAAAAATCAGTTGATCTCCTGCTTTCGAAACAAGAAGTTATACTTTTGATTGTGATTTGTTTGTGAGTGAATAATAAATATTTAATAATTAAAGGTGGCAAAAAATTTAATAAATAAATAATACTAAAATTAAAATGAATAAATAATAATTAAATATTAATAATTTATAGTGTTTAAATGTGTGTAATTTGGTCACGCGGTTTTATATTTTTGTTCTTCAAACAATTTTGTGTGTATACATGTTTTTTTCCGAATTTGCTTTGTGTTTATTTTTCTTCAGTATTGCAGTGTGTGTCAATCGGCTAGAGTTTCCTATGGTAAAAGAAATTTGTGTTATGGTGAGAATATTTGTCTTCTTTCTTGTTCTTTGTAGAGTAATAAACTTCAATAGTGCTTTTTGGTAATAATAAACAATGGTCGGTAAAAGGCAATTATATAAGTTAGTAAAAATCGAAAAAGAAAAAAATCTTTTAATGCTGGCAAGTTGCTCAACCAGAACAGATAATCTTTCTTACAGAACAGAAGCTACCGAATCAACTTTTGATATTAATAATGAAGAGTTATTGCCATCATTAACAGATAATTTAAGGAATTGGTATAAAAAATATCGGCCTACAGTAAAATGTACAGTAGCAGTTTTAAAAATATTAAATCCTCTACATCCCGAAATTCCCATAAGTGTGGCTACCCTTTTAGGAAGAAAATGTGAGTTAGTAAAAAGAACAGTGTCTCCAGGATCATACTTTCATTTAGGAATAGAGCAGAATCTAAGAAAAATAGATGAGCAATTAATAGAGCAAAAAATTGATACAATTATTTTAGACATTGGGATAGACGGACTTCCATTGTACAAAAGTAGCGCTGTTGGTCTCTGGCCATTACTAGGAAGGGTAGTAAACATGTCAAATATAAAGGTTTTCCTAATTGGATGTTATGTTGGAAAAAAAAAACCTTCAAACATAGATTCATTTTTACATGCATTTGTTCATGAAATAAAAAAAATAAAAACTGAGGGATATTTAATAAGCGATTATAGAATTGAGGTCAAAATTCGAGCTTTTTTATGTGATGCACCTGCACGCTCTTTCGTTTGTGGAATTAAGGGCCACAATTCCCTAAACGGATGCAGCAAGTGCGATCAAATAGGAGTCAGTATTTCGAATGTCACTACGTTTACCACGACTTCTGGAAACTTACGTAGTGACGAAGACTTTAAAAATAGGAAATTTGCCAATTTCCACCAGCAAAAGTTTCTTGACACCCACATGTTGCTTGAATCTTTAGATGTCAAGATGATTACACAATTTCCACTAGATGTTATGCATCTAGTGGATTTAGGTGTAATGAAAAAAATGTTGGTATTCTTACTTCAAGGCAAATCTAGTGAACGACTAACGCCAGCTATGAGAGAATCCATGTCGTTTCTGCTAGTTTCGTTAGCGCCTTTTATACCGCGGGAGTTTTCTCGAAAACCCCGACCGCTAACGGAAATCGCTAGGTGGAAATCGGTGGAATTCCGTCAGTTCCTGCTCTACACAGGACTAATAGTGGTAAAAGAGTCTACTGGTCCTGATTTTTTTAAACACTATTTATTACTGTCTTGTGCGTATAGAATACTGCTTAAAAATATATCGCAGGAAAAAATAGTCATGGCAAATCAAATTTTAAAAAAATTCGTAGAGGAGTTTCCAAACATTTATGGTCAAAATAGTTTAACCCACAACGTGCATAGTTTAATTCATTTGGGCGACACTGCACAACAATTTGGTGAACTGTCCGACATAACAGCTTATCCCTTCGAAAATGCAATGAAGGATTTAAAAAAAGCTGTGAAAAAACCTCAGCAGATTGAGGAACAACTGTACAATGTTTTTTTTGATTCGCCAATTATGAAAAAAGCCCCTTTTGAAGGAACAAAAACTAATTCTAATGGATTAATTAAATCTTTTGCTTCTAAATTTGGTTTTTTTACTACCTGTTCTGCGGATAGTTATTGCTTGATAAATGGAAATATTCCCGCAAAAATAATAGAATTTGAAAAAAACGAAGTTTTTAAGGCCGAAGTGTTTTTATGTCCAAAAGACTATTTCCTGGAACCTTTGCCATCAAAGGAGTTAGGAATATTTATTGTACGTCCAGAGGCCTTTGTAGAAAAAACGTTTAAATTTTACCAAATATGTGGAAAACTTGTATGTTTACCATATAAAAATAAACAAATACTTGTGCCTTTAACACACACATTTACAACACACTAGCTAAAACTCTAATTACAAAATAAATAAAAAATAAAATAAATAAAAACTTCAGGAAAATGCCACGTCCACCAGCATCAAATAATTCCGTTTTGGAAAGCGTTGAGAAACTTAGTGAAAATATGGCAAAACTCTATACAGGTATTTTTGAAAAAAAAAAAAATTAGAAACCAATTTATAACACTAACTAAAATTTTCGCATTTTTTACTTTTAGACCTTTTACTTGTTAAGAGAGATGTAAATCAGATTTCCGAAGTAAAAGAAGATGTCAAACACTTAAATGGTAAGGTTCTATTAGTTTCGATAACTATTTTTAAAATTTTATTAAAACTTTTTTTTTAGAAATTGTTCACAATCAAAATCAAGTAATTGTACAACTTTTATCAGAAGTTAAAGCAATTGTAAAAACCAACTTGACTCCTGCATCTAATTCCTCTAAATATAGTGACCAGTTCCCAATTTGTAACCAGGCGGAACTTGATGACATAGAATCAGAAATTTCTGCAGACACAATGGAAGCAATGGTAAGTATATCACGATTCTGAATTTTCTTTCTGTATATTTTTAATATTGTGAGATATTTTAACAGATTCTAAGACATTGTTAATATAGACTTTTTCTGAATAAATTACTTTCAGAATCCGAGTCTTTTTCTGTATGATAAAATGTTTCATAACCAAAGACCTTTCCTATATGGATACGTCTCAGAATCTGCAACTTATTCTTTACAAAAAAATAATAATAATAATCATATCTTTACGAAAAATGACTGAGACATTTTTCTTATAGAATTTTACATTCCCATTCTGTTGACAACACATTCTATATTATAATTTAAATTAAATGTGAAAACGTTTTGTTTTTTAGATGGCCACAGTTAAGAAAATTTTAGGCAAGGGAGGCATTGTGAAAAATATTACAGCTATTTTCGATATGGATTTTTTACTGCAGTACAATGTTGATGGAAGACAGCAGAAAAAACGTTTATTAGATTATCCAAAACTTCTCAAAGTGTTGTATAGTAAGTATTTAAATAATTTTTACGAAACAATTCTCTTACAACACTTAATTTTTACAGAATCGGCCGATTCATTAGAAAAAACTAACAAAAAGGATTTTATGAAAGAACTGCGAAGAGCAATTCGATTGACAAAAAATAAGCACTATAAAATTGTATCCATACACAAAAATAATGATAGAAAGGACAACTCTTTTTTTGAAGATGGCGAATTAATTAACTAATACTAATCAAATTAAAAAACAAAAAAGAAACAAATCCGAACAAAGTTCAAATTTTAAAAGACATTTCGTTTTACAAAAAGGCCAGTATTTGTTTTAAAGTCTGATTTCTGAATCAAATATATTAATTAATCTATAGTCCACTAATTAATATAAGTTATTATTTATTTACGTATAAATAATTCATTATTTGTTAAAGAATTGAATTTTTGAATTTAGTTTATCGCTGTGAATTAATTTTATAATTTAAAAATACTAAATCTTCTGAAATACAATATTTACTTATATTAATCAATATGAAATCTAAATTTTTTTTTTATTTTTGTTTATTACTTAAATGAATTACTTACTTAAATAAAATTTGTTTTACAAAAAGGCCAGTATTTGTTTTAAAGTCTGATATCTGAATCAAATATATTAATTAATCTGTAGTCCACTAATTAATATAAGTTATTATTTATTTACGTATAAATAACTCATTATTCGTTAAAGAATTGAATTTTTGAATTTAGTTTATCGCTGTGAATTAATTTTATAATTTAAAAATACTAAATCTTCTGAAATACAATACTTACTTATATTAATCAATATGAAATCTAAATTTTTTTTTTTAATTTTTGTTTATTACTTAAATGAATTACTTACTTAAATAAAATTTGTGATTAAAATAAAAATTACCACATTTTTATTGCATTTTATTTCATAATAGACCGCGCTTCCACAAACGCATTCAATAATTCATGAAAGGTATGCATTAGTTAGGCGCTACCTGAAGCGATAATTCTTTAACATAAAAGATGGCAAGTAAAAGCAGATCAAAAAAGGCATGCTTTTATTGCAACTTGTCTGCAATTAAAAAGACGCTACGTGAGAGCGCTACAAAATGCACTAAAAGTATTCATGATTTAATTGCATATTATATTGAGTTAAAAATGTGCAACTTCCGAGACCTACTTTTTGTGAACTCGCGAACAAAAATCATGCCTTCCGTAAGGGAAAGAGAAGGCAATTAAAATTGATTTTTCCCTTACAAATTTGCCTCCAGCGAAGCAGTATTTTTTGCTGGGTGGCTACCACCGTCTCCACCCAGCGGCTGCCAACGGTGTTAGGGGCAAAATCGTAGAATAAGTTTTGGATAGATACAGAATACTGGAATGAAATTCGGAGTGGTGAACGTCTGCACAATATGCGTATAGGATCGAAAACACCATCGTCGAAGAGGCAGTTAAAATCATCTTGTCGCCAATCACCACGTACACTGAAAAAAGGCTTCATCAGATCTATGAATTCCTTCATGAATTTAATGAAATATTTCCTCATTTTTTAACCTACGACACATTTCATTGTGTTGATGAAGAACATTTCATCAATGGTTTATGTTGATTCGACGACAAGGTTACATCAGGTTAATGTAAATTTTTCATGAATTTGATGTAAGTTTCGCATCAAGTTAAAGTAAATTTTCACCATTTTGATGGAAACTATTCATCAATTTGCTGTAAATTTGTCATCAATTATTTAATTTTTACGTAAATTGTTTGTCAATGTGTAGCCAAACTCTTTGGTTTATTTTTTATTGTAAAAAATACACAATAACAGGGTATAAGAGAACATAGAAAATTAATGAATATTGTGAATATTGTTTTCTGTCCATTGCACTATTTTCTATTATGTATTTATTTTCAATTTTCTACTAGCTTTTTTTCTTTTCTCTGTATTTTTTCAAATACTACGTCCATATTTTGCATCTGTCCCACTAATAATTTCATAAATTCAAAGAAGCTGAAAAATGTGAAGAATAACAGAATCTTCAAACTGAATAACCTTTTCATAAACTGGATAAAATTTGTCATCAATTAAACGAAGAACAATTGATGAACATTAATTATCGGTTTGTGTAAATATTTTCCTTCAGTGTAGAGAGGGTTACATGGTCCGTTCAGATTAAAAAAAAAAAACCTGCCAATACAGGTAAGGTAACCTCTGTATTGTATATTCAATATAAAAAAAGCTGAGCGGTAATAACATCAGGAGTACTGCATCGTTAAAGACTAATGATGACACGGAGATATCATCACCAGATCAGCAAGTGGAGAGATGGCGTAAATTCTGTACGATACAATCTAAACTTCCGGATGATGAGGATTAGTGTACCCGTTCGGCAGCATACTCACGTTGCAACAACGGAACCCCCGTCGCAAGCACGGATCGATGCGTCACTGGAAAAAATTAAGCATCATGAATCTTCTGGACCTGATAATATTCCAGAGGAGCTGTTGAAATACGGTGCTTCCGCGTTAGCAGATGGCATTACGCTGTTGCATGGATGGACAGCAAAATCCTTACGGAGTTTAAAGACGTAGTAAATTCGATCTATCATTGGGCAGGAACTGGAGAGGTATTACATATGTCAATGCAAACTAATGCGTTCCTTATACTTAGCGGATTTTGCCGGTCGAGCGCCGAACAGTTCATCCCGCTCCATATAATCATAGAACAGCCAGTTGAACTAAAGTACACTCGCGTCTTTATCTACTTTTCGTAGACTTTGAACAAGGTTTGATTGTATACACCGTAACTCGATGTGGTTCACTTTGACCAAAAAGAGTATGCAGGACCAAAAAGAGTATGCCGTCAAGGGTAAGGAGATGCAGAGTATGGAGTTTGTTTTAATGGAAGGAAACTTCAACTTTTCATCGCATAACGTTATTTCTTCTACTTATGGATGAGGTAGTGAAGGCTGCTGAAGCGACGTTCGGCTTACAGTGTAGTATGTATGAACATCTACATGAACATGATATCGACTACGCAGAGGACATATGTCTTGTGACCCACAAATTTACCACAAGAGGCGAGTTGCTAAACGCCTTCGATTTTGACCATTTGGTGTAGGACGGCCGGCAAATCTGTCCCCAAATTCACGTTAGTCCAATATCACGGACGAATTATTCCGTTAAAAATAGTAACAAGTATTCCCTTTCTGGAGGAGTATAGCGTTTTCATGATGGTATCCGTGGCTTCACAAATATCAACACAAAATTGGCAGTAGCCGCTATTTGCAATAATTATTGCATCTTTATATGGGGTGCTAGATTTTGGGCCGCCTTGCAATTATACTACAGGGTGGTGGAAATAGAAGTACATTTTTAAAAATTAAATAAAATGAACTAAATTCAAATTTGAAAACTTTTGTGGATGATTTTTTCTTTTGGTATGCCGAGATGAAAATGCGCCTCGTCAGAAAAGAACATTTTACGGCCCAATTCGAGGTCCGATTGGAACTTCTGTTAGGCCCAAACTGAGAAACCGTAAAGAAGTGAATGGTCGATCGCGTTCAATTGCTGAGCCAATTGGACCTTGCGTGAAATGCTGAGTTGTTGAGATCGATGGCGAGTCGATGTTCTTGGATTGAGTTGCACACTTTCGGTCACAGCAGCCACATTATGGTCGGTCGGTACGACGTCGGGGATCATGAGTGTTGTCCTCTACAAGCTAGTCTCACGAACTTTTTGAACAATCTTGCGTACAACACGCTCGGTGGGTGCAACAAACGCATAGTTTAGGCGACACAACACTCACTTTGGAAATAAGTTTGTAGTATTTCCCAACGTTGTTCAAGCGCAGTCCGTGGAGATAGGATACTGTCTGATAGTTAAAATTTTGAAATAGAAAAATCTTAAACTGGAATACAACTCACACATATGGGCGGCAACCTCCACTTCTGAACGAGTTCAAAGGAATGCGGCGGAAATGATTGAAGACACTACGGTGTCTGCTCCTTATTTTTCTCTGAAATTGCGAACAATCTGAACAACGTACTATAGAGAAAATTATTTTGTTACCAAACTAATCCTTATGTGGATTTAAGTCCTCAACGAGGTCTTTGAAACCTACATACATAAGTCTACTTTCCTGTACCCCTCGTAAATATTTTCAAAGAATTGTTACAAATGCAAATACATACCTCAACACACATATACCACAAAATCTATACGATTCTATACAATCACAATCAAAATCCTAAATTCCATTTGAATTAAAGTTGAGTTAGTTTTGTAAACCGTATACACGAGAGTATCCTGCGTATTTCGTACGTTCGTTTATCGTGACGTCCGTCCATTTGTCTGACCAGTCGTCCGTACGTCACTAAATGGAAATGTACAAAATACTCGCAGTGTGTAACTTTCGCAACGAAAACCTCAACTTGAAAAAAAATTTAGAGATGGATGTATGGATTTGTCGTTCTCGTTCACGTTTTTTTTTCGTCCTGTCGCTTCTACAACCAAAGCAAAAAAAAGTCACAGGCCGATTTTGATTTTATGCGAAAATTTCAGTAAATATGTTGTTAGTTGCCATAAAAACTACTCGAACACTCGAATGGCAGGCAGCGGCTTTTGCCTAAACATTCATGACCTCCATTGTATGGATGTGTCTGTGTATGGTTGCAAAAGAAGATTTCATAGATTTGGTGGAATCCTGTTCCGGGTCTATGCGTATGCGTGTGTGTTTGTTCAATGTATTTAGAGTACAGCGGTTAGTTTGTCCAGGGTTTTACGGTGGGTGTTAGCAAGAACATAGTACTAAAGAATTGCAAACTAAAACCGATTATCCGAGTTTAAAGTTTTTTCGGATACTTTTTCGCTGCTTAAACTATCTACGATAAATGGGGCATTAGCATAGGCAAAATCTAGTCCAGTTTCTCATGATCCAGTCTCTAATACTTCAGTGGCTCATACTCCAGTGTCTCATACTACACTGTCTCCTACTCCAGTGTCGCATACTCCAGTGTCTCATACTCCAGTATCTCAGACTCAAGAGTATCATACTTCAGTGTCTCATGCTCCAGTGGCTCATACTCAAGTGTATCATACTTCAGTGTATCATACTCCAGTGGCTCATATTGAAGTGTATCATACTTCAGTGTCTCATACTCAGACTCAAGTTTATCATACTCCAGTGTCTCATACACCAGTGTCTCATACTCCAGTGTCTCATACACAAGTGTCTCATACTCCAGTGTCTCAAACTCAAGTGCCTCATACTCCAGTGTCTCATACTCCAGTGTTCCATTCTCCAGTGTCTCATACTCCAGTGTCTCAAACTCCACTGGCTCTACTGCACTAAGAAACAAATTAGTTTCAAACAACCGATTTATTTTTAACACAATTTAGAGGTTGATACAAGTTGTCAGGTTGTCACAACCGAATAGAGAGGTTGCGACAAACGTATTTTCGGTGCTCTCGACCGAATCGAATATTGTCTGAGGTTGCCGCAAAGAAATTATTTATCAAATGAGGTTGCCTCAAAGCAACTCTCTCATTTATTATATCGAAATTATACACAGTCGGTTGTAGTAAAAAATAATTTCTTATTGGTTGCGGTAACTGAATTCACAGGCAATTCGATTGCTGCAGCCGAAACAAGAAAAATGCAGTTGATGGCACCGAAACATTGAAGCATTCGGTCGACGTTTTCGCCACCAAATTTAAGGAGAAAAGAGGATGTTTCAACCAAATTGAAGTTGTAAGAACTGAATTCAGTTACGATAACCCCAATTCGGTTGTTTCAAATGCATTTCAGTTACAACAACCGATTGTATGGTTGCTACAACCTGATTTCAAACAAATATATATGATTGTGATTCAACACCGAAAAATGCTGCTATAAACATAATTCAAGGTTATATAATGTAATTACTTTCTATACTTTTATTGGTCGTTCACGACATGTTTCGTTCTGGGTCACATACTATATATTTTCCCAACCTTTTCAGTCTCTTCTTGATCGTCCTATTCTCCTGGTTCCATCGATTACGTCTTCGAATATCTTTCCCGCTGGTTTATCTTTTTCCATCATCATACTGACATGATTACTGCAAATCATCAGAATGTCCCGCCAACCTAGAGAGTGGTTATATATCCTCACCCAATGTGATGGGGGTATATATATGATTTGGTACGTAAAAAGTATAACGCTTAGAAGGCGTCATATTAGATCAAAGGTATCTTTAGCCCAAATTGGTTTTGAGTTTTTTTTTAAAGATTTTTGAGCCATGTCCGTCTGTCTGGTTGGTTGGGTGATCGAAACGATAACTGCAGTAAACCTTTACCGATCGCAATCAAATTTCGTTAGTGCTTATGATTTGTTCATTACATAACGCACATTTTCAACGCGTTATGACCATGCCCCTCCTGGTACCTCCCATCCAAAAGTTGGGTGAGTCGTCTATACTGTAAATCGTGTGAAAAACTTCCTATCTTAATAAACTTACACGCTGAAATATATCGGCCCCAGCAAAATGTTGCAGGAAACATGTACATGTTTGTATGCACTGTTTTCTGGAATTGAAGATCTGGCGCCGGTTTGTTTCCTTGTTGTCTATCTCGTTTTTGTTTTTGGCGGTTTTCTTCAAGCAAAGCCACATTTGGATCTCAAGAACATATATTATAGCCTATTAATCATTGTGGCTCAAACATGTTATATTGAATAGCAAACACAGTGTGTTTGTGCACAAGTAGAGTATATTTGCGACAAGCTACAAACACGTTATATTTGCATCCAAACAACAAAAAAAAGACCGATTTTTCAGCGTGAAAGTATTAGTCTTCATTTCATCAAACGCCAGTCCCCCACCAGAACGCTGGTTACTTTGCCGCATCCATTTTGGTACTTCCCATACTAAAGTTGTGTGGTCCACTGGATAATCGCCACGATAACTCCCGGAAAACAGAACTAATTTCTGTGAAACTTGGTATTAGGCAATATTTAGTCAAAGGCCAATCTGCTCTGAAAAATGGGTGACTACCGGCTGATCGACACGATATCTCACGTAAAAATAACCGATCTCAATAAAATTTGGTATTAGACAAAAGCTTCTGTGTAAGTAAAAATTGACCACTTTACCACGCCCATTGTTGTGCCTCCATGCAATTTTTAAGCCGACATTTGCCTGATAGTCACGATAAATCCCCCAAAACATACAAAAATTAAGAATTACGTAATATTTTGAGCAATTTCACTCTGCTATTGAATATTCGCCCCTGTGAGTGGGTTGGTTGGCTGCAAAAATATATACAAAATTGTTTAATGAAATTCAGACCCATCGCGTGTGAGGTATGATTATGTCGCTCATCCGACTGAAATTTGTGTACTGTTTTGGTTTTGTTGTTGAGAACTGAAGTTTTAGAATCTTTATAAAGCGTGCTGGCCATTAGCGTTTAAGATTTATTTAGGAAATCCCATCCGCTACAAATATCAACCATTCCCCACCGAATGAGTTCGGTTTGGTAGTACTTTGCGAGAGCATTTATACGATTTCACCGTATATGATCTTTTCCACCCTTCTCAAAATCCGGGACTCCATTAGCGGACTTATTCTGCATTGCATTCACGGTAATACTATGAGTACTGTACTCCTAAAAGTATTCACTTTATTCCAGGCATCGCTCTACAGCTTCTTGTAAAAACAACAATGGTCTCCCATTACATTCCATGAAGGAATTAGGGATAGCTTCTCACAACCATTGAGCTGTGGGCTTTATAGTTTTATACTCACTGATTGGGACGTATAGTTTTACACCGATTGCGAACGATATTTTGGCTAAATACTTGATAGTTTCGCCGTCACTAAGCGAAGTGACCGCCGTCGAAAGAAATGTAAATTCGTCCGAATGGATGAAGATGTGCCAGTGCGAATGATTTTTGATAACGTACCCGTTGCAAGCAGGAAAAGAGAACGACCAAGATCCTTGGTGTTACAAATTGGCGAGAATAGAACCAGTTGGAGAAATATGTTGAAATTTGTTTATTTAATTAATATGTGTATCGCATCTGACCTCATGAGGTTAAACAATAGCCAATAAAACAAAATAGGAAGTGATGGTTCCCCGAGCTACCATCATTATTTTCACCGAGCTGAAAAAAACTTAATTTTTTCTCGATTTATTGATGAAAGGAATTGCATCATTCAAGAAAACAAAATCTACCACCATAGGAATCATCAGCCAATTTTCTGTATTTTACCCACACGTGCATGTGATGAGGATTTGAAGTGTTCGAATATTTCCAAGCAGCTCCATGGTCACGAAAGACTCACAAAAGTCTGTCTGGCTCAAATCAAAGGTGTTATAAAGCTAAGCACCGTTGAGTTAGTGGGAACATGGACTACCATTTCAGTACCCCACTTAATTATAAGGTGGTGAAGGTCAAGAATTGAATTCTTTTTTGTTTGGGTTGCATATGACGAGTAATAAAATTCTTGACAAAACGAGATACCTTCACTAAATGGAGGATAACAGCGAAACGCATCCATCGATTTTTATGATCCATGTCTCATTTTGTTCATAGGTCCGTGGCTACAATTCTGCTCAATGTTGTCAGTGAAAAAATTCGAGTCCCTTCAAGTTGTGCTGAAAATAGTGAAAAAAATCTATTGCAAGAAAATCTGACAATTGGTACAAATCGATTTTTTTCAAAAATTTGACGTGATACAGAAAATTCCGGGGTACCGATCAACTCAGTAGATTTGCCTCTAACCGATACAACTTACTAGAATGCTGATTTACTAGAACGTCATAGATTGTTGCAAAGAAGCATAAGGAGCACCAACTGTGACATCATAAAACGTTATATCTCTTATATTAGTCTACTATCTGAAAACTACCTGTATATTAAATCAAGGTCAGAACCTGGTAGGAGCTCTCTTGATTTGCCTCCAATTGGCCAATTTAAGAGTACTATATTTTGTACATCGACGGTGATCAATGCAAAGTACAGGGAGGACCATTTAAACCTTCCTAATGCTTTTTGGCATTAATAAAAAACAAACACAAATTTGTTGCTGTGAAATGATTTTTCTTTTAGTTTGAACCGTGCAAATTTGCTTTGATCACTTGTTGTGGAATATAATAAATTGTCGCCGCACAGTGGTTCGGAATTGATTTCCATCAGCCAAAATTCAATATCTTTTGATCTTATACACATTTTTAAGTTATGTAAAAAACCGATTATAGGCAAGGAGTCTAAGATTATTACGATATATCAACATTGAGAGTCGCACAGTGGAGTATATTTCAGAAAAATTTCCAAAGTTTACTACTTTTCCTTGTTTTGGATTACCAAGAAAACGAAAATTTTGGGTTTCTTCTTTTTATGCGTGTTTAAACATATTTTTGACGCATAACTTAAAAATGTTTACTAGATCAAAAGGTAGTGAATTTTGGACGATGGAAATCAATTCTGACACACTGTGCGCCGCCTGCTTGAATGGAGCAATGTGCTTGTTTTTCCACTTTTTCCATCACTTTTCGTAGTGTTTCTGGCTAAAGAGTGGCCATTTCATGTCTCATATTGTATTTCAATGACCCCAAGGACGCAATTTAGCGTTCGTGGCTCGGGCTGTGTGAGCTGTGGCGCCCGCTGTTGGAATCAAAAGTTGTCCATGTCGTTAGCAATCAGAATTGGAATAACAAAATTCGTTACTATATCCCGATAACGCTCTCCATTGATTGTCACCGCAAATTCCAGCCCAAACAGCCAAACGGTGGTCGTAGAACGGTTAAGTTTGAGTAAGGAGAAAGTAAAGGCAAGGAAAGTAAAAGAAAAATATACAAGTGGGTATGAAAGAATAAAAAAGATAGAGAGAAGAGGTTGCTCGTGAATAATTGAGGGTTTTCATGGGCGTAGAACCGAAAATTTTCGGCAAAATAATACCACCTGGGGTACACGCGATGGAAAAAAACAACAATGGCATCCTTTTTTGAATTGTTCACAGAATACAGTACAAGTGGTCCAATGGGAGAAATTGTCCCTAAGGCCCAAAAAATCTAAAAAACGGGCCCCTGAACTACAGGTAAGTGTTGGTACTCAAATGAAAGGAAATCGTCTTACGATTTCATTGGTGCCATTACTTTTTACATCTGATGCATGTGTCCCCAGGGTCGTAAAATTCAACCCACTTTCATTATTCACGGCCCCATTCAAAGAAAAATTCGCAAGTTGCGTTTTCAGAATTGAAAACATGTTTTGAATATAAAGCTGCACGATAACAGCGAATTATGGCGTCGGGTACTGTTCCATAACACAAATGCCCTTGAACTAACTAAGAAAAATGTAAAGGATTGTCAGATGCGGAACGTTGAAATGGTCCACCCAGTACTGCTTGTAATCACCCTGCCATTGGTTTCCGGTGCAAATTTATGTTGCCAGCTCTATGACACTTTTCACCGCTTCCATCGTTGAACGGTATTTCCGGGTATAATGACTGCGTTAGATCATGGAATATCCATCACATGATCGATCGACTATGGAGTAGGAAGGAAATTTATAGGCAACAGTGTAGACAGGCGAGAGCAATAACCAACCAGAGGCAAACCATGGAGCAAACTAAGTTTAAATAGTGTTAGATTGATACTGATGACAGCTACACGCTGAAAAATCTGTCGTTTTTATTGTCTGGATGCAAATATGACGTGTTTGTAGCTTGTCGCAAATATACCATACTTGTGCCCAAACACATCGTATTTCCTATTCAATATAAAATATTTGAGACACAAAAATTAATAGGCTATAATATATGTTTTGAGACCCAAATATGGTTTTGTTTGTTGAAAACCGCTATAAACAAAAACGAGACATACAACTAAGAAGCAAAAAGGCAGCAGATCTTCAATTCAAGAAAACAGTGCGTTCAAACAAGTACATGTTTCGTGCAATATGTTGATGGGGCCATTATTTTTCAACGTGTATATTGTGTTCTATGTCGGTTGCATCTTTTATTTCTTTCCGTTTTAAGTCCAACCAAAGAGTAACATACAACAGTAACACGAACTCGATGAAATGACCTACTACCTCGTCGTCATCGCGGGAACGTAAAGAGAGTGATGGCGACTCTTATTTATTGCTCTATGGTTATACCCCACATGCCTCGGCTAATATTATCAAATAATTCATTGTAATATGTTACACATTGCACCCATAAGACATATTGGTCGGTACGACGAACGCTGGTTTGGCGGGTTATCCCCTTTTGGCATCAGGACAAGTCTCTGCAACTTTTGAGCCGAAAGCGACAGGAATGTGACGGATGACTACCTTCAATATTTTGTTAATGGTAATCCCATGTGAGACCTCTACATCACCGACCTTAGTTAATCTATCGTCATAAGTCCGTATTCAGTTCTTACCATATTTTTGTATTATGCGACCATTTGAGATCATATATGACATTTTAGGACGTTGATGTATTTGTCAATTTTGTCGAAAGCCTTAAGTTGTACAACTTTGGACAACATTATTACATTCCTGTGTTAATAGTATAGAAATTATAAGCGAAAATTTAAAAAAAAATAATATTTCTGAATTGATACAATCATTTTGGTACCCAAAATGCCATTTTTGTTTATTAGTGTGTTTGAAAATATTGTGAAGTATATTAAGCACTACAACATTGTAGCAGATATAAATTTGTAATTTGTTTAATATTGAATACATATAGGTAAATATTTAAAGAATATGGTTAAACGCAGCATTTCTACAGCTCTAAATATAATTTTTGTTGATTAGTGTTTTTAGAAAAGTTATCAAGAAATGTATAAGCTACAATTCTTTTCAAGACAGCTACCGCAATTTATTTACCGTTAAGCAAGAAATGTCAAAACATATAAAATATGTCATATTTTTCATGACGTTTCGTGAAATAATCAATTAACAGACAATAGACAGACATAGAGTTGCTAGAGGGGTAGCAAAAATCGCTGAAAACGAGATTTCTTGCGATTATTTGACATTTCTCTTACATCTATTCACTCTGTTTGGTCAGGGATGGAAAATAAAGTTGTCTCTGGTCTCTGCGACGGGAGTTTGCTGGCGAGAGACGTAGAGTTGCTAGAGGGGTAGCAAAAATCGCTGAAAACGAGATTTCTTGGGATTATTTGACATTTCTCTTACATCTATTCACTCTGTTTGGTCAGGGATGGAAAATAAAGTTTCCAAAGTACTAAATATGTATTTTGCGATAAATTTGGTACTTTTAATTTTTTTCAATCAATTATTTCTTCTTTCGTTAAATAATCACAGATTTTTACTTCAAATTATAAGCTTTTACACATAAAGTCAAAAGAACTCCTGAATCAGTGACGCACATGTTGCCGCAATTGCAATACAATGCAATTACAAATACAATTCTTTTCAAAATGACATTCTTAGTTTTGGTACCGTGAGAAATCAAAAAGTACATTTTGCCCAAAAATACAACCCTATAACGATCAAATATCAAAAAATCGCAAGAAACTATCAACAAACGAGTCGCAGCGTCTAAATGAACAAGGCGATACGAAAAGACACCAAAACAGAGTCGCAAGAAATTTGCATGCAAAATCTACGCGTCTAAAAGGCCTCTTTCAATGTGAAATGGAAGAGTACAACAAAATATACAAATAGAAAGTCCCAAAAAAATGTTCCGCTTTTTTCCAAAAACAAAAAAGAATATTGCGTTTATTTTTCTATTTGGTCAGTCGCAACTAGAACTTTCGACAGTGAAGTTGTTCCCAGCGTATTAATAAAAACTGAAATTATTGTGCTATAAAAAGTGTAGAAATATATCAAAGGGAATTGTAAAATGGGAAAAATAGCTACAATATTGTCAAAGGTTGTAATCCATTATTTCAAGCTGTTTAGGATTTATTGAAGTAAAATCTGCAGTAGCGCCCTGACCCACCTCCAAAATTTTCTTCGGCGTGTAAAAAAAATTGTTATGTATAGGAGCAAAATCAAGCGGGATTTGTGATACCGCGTTCAAGTACTTTCACAATTTTTGGTTTGGTTGAGGCCCGAAACAAATTCCTTTCATTTGTGTCACAGTGTAATTGTTTGGAAACAAAATTTTGGAATTTCGATTTGGTTGGTTGGTTGGTTGGTTGAAAAGGCTGCAAGACAGCTCGCTGTCTAGCACACTTAGGCTAAAGAAGCCCATTGTTATACCTGCAGTTTCCTCCATAGCAACTATGGACTAGTCGTCCAGTCAATTTGCCCTTTCAATAAATTTGTCTATAAGACCTACAGGAATATCCTGTAGGGCTACGGTACTAACTAGATGGGATCCGAAAAATCCTACTTCTTAGTCCTGCCAGAGCAGGGCAATCCAAGAGAAGGTGTTTCGTCGTTTCGTGTAGATGCTGCATGGGTCTACAGAGAGTGGAGTTTCTATGTCCCGATCTTAGGGCGTGTTTTCCAACAAGACAATGTCCCGTAAGTGTTCCTATCATTATGGATAACCTGCCTCTCGGCAAGTTAAGTAGTTGCCAGAGGACCCTGGCCTGTTTGCAAATTGAAGTAAGTCTCCACTTGTCCTTGAACATATTATCGGCCCACTGCCTGATCTGCAAATGTCAGGTAGAGGTTTGCATACTAACACCTTCTTTTGCCGGAAAAACCTTTACCGTAGTACCCTGTCTAGCTAACGCATCCTCTACGCAATTGCCTGGAATGTCGCTGTGTCCCGGTACCTAGGTAAGCCTGATGTCAAAATACTCTGCAATCACCCTAAGTGATGAGTGGCATTCTTTCACCGTCAGGGACGTAGCAAACATGGCTTCCAGGGATTTTATGGCAGCCTGGCTGTCTGTGTAGATACATATTTTCCGGAGGGTTGTGACACTACTTTTCAGTAGTTCAGCAACCTCCAGTATGGCGGTAATTTCCGCCTGAAATACACTAGAGTGTTCAGGCAGCTTGAAGGAGATATTTACATTTAGGTCTGGTGAATGGACTCCATAGCCTACATGCTTGTCCAACTTTGATCCATCCGTGAAAAATCTGATACTACTGGTGTCCCCTTCCAGTGACGTTTCCCAGGTATTCCTGTTCGGAATAGAAGTCCTTAGATTTGTCGCTGGCGTCGGTAGTGCAATGGTTAGTGTGCGCGGCTCTTGTACATGAGATCCTGGGTTCGAACCCTGCTCTGACCACCTTAAAATTTTTTTCGGCGGCGGTCACCTTGAATAGTTACGGCGAAGCTTCTCAAAATACCGTTCGGAATCGGTGTAAAACTTTTGGTCCCAATCAGTGAGTGAAAACTGGAAAGCGCACAGCTCAGTGATTGTGAGAAGTTCTCCCTTATCCCTTCATGGGATGTAATGGGTAACCATTTATTTATTTATAGAAGGTAGGGGATACAGTAGTCCGTTTTTACGGGAATAGAATTGATCCGGTGTAGTAATTCAACGTGTCCGGAATGCCCCGATATCTTAACGCCACAATCTCTGATTCTCACCACGGATGTAGCGGCTGCCGATTCGGCCATGATATCAGGAGTACAGATGTTCAGGATAGCACTAAGTACAGTACATGAAGTCGTGCCCATTGTCCCACTAACGCTAATCAGTGCTGATCTTTGAATTTTAATCAAGGAATTCAGAATATATTTCTTTTGCAGGTACCTCCACCAAACTACGATGCCATAGAGAAGTATTGGTCTGACTATTGCCGTATAAATCCATATGGTGATCTTAGGAGACAGTCCCCAGCGCTTTCCTATCGCCCCTTTACAGCAGTAAAGAGCAACAGACGCCTTTTTCACCCTCTCCTCCACATTCCATTTCCAAGACAGTTTTCTGTCGAGAATTATCCCCAGATAGTTGACGTTTTCCGTCAACTGTAACTGCACCCCATTAACTGGCGGCAGTTCAAATGCGGGTATTTTATATTTCCGAGAGAACAAGATAAGCTCGGTTTTAAGTGGGTTAAGTGATAGTCCGTTGTTAGCGGTCCAGTTCGAAATCAGACTAAGTAGGCTGGTTGGGCGAATGCTAAGTGAATTGAGATTTCTACCCGTAAAGACGATAGCAATATCATCGGCATAGGCAAAGACCTGGCATTTGGCCCTGTCCAATTCAAGAAGCAGTTCATTGACAGAAGTTAACCATAATAGTGGAGACAGAACTCCCCCCCGCGGTGTCCCCCTGTTAACGTTCCTAGCAATTGTAACACCACCCTATTCAGCTTTGACGGATGTATTCACCAGAAGCTTCCCAATTAGGCGTGTCACTAAGCTATCGACTCCTAGATTCTGTAACGACCTAAGAATCGTCGAAGGTTGAATGTTATCGAAGGCTCCCTCGATGTCCAGGAAGGTCTCTAGAGCGAAGACCTTATACTCAAGAGAGTTCTCTATTATGCTGACTATAGAGTGGAGAGCCGTCTCAGTTGACCTGCCCTTGATATAGGCATGCTGAGAACTCGCTAGTAGATTCTGTGGAAGATTACTTCGAACGTGAATGTCCAGTAACCTTTCATTTTAGACAAAAAAAATTCATTTTAGACGATAAAATTAAACTGTTTACCATTGCTTCACTGACTATCACCGTCCCCAGCTTGTATTTGAAATGGAATGGTCCTCTGGTTATAAAGAGGAACAAGTTCGTAGAAGATAAAAACGTATTTATGTTATACATTACGAAACATGGTGTGAAGAAATCACCGAAAACCAAGTCATTGGAAACCATCCAAAACCCGTCACTTCCTTCAAACCCGGTTTTAAAAGACTCTCTAGAACACACATGCAATATGTGGTAGTTCCATTTTGTATCAGCTGCTAACAAAGCTGCTGTTCAATCCACACTAGAAGTGGATTTGTGTGTTTGGAATAGATAGAGTGGGTGACTGAGAGCCTATTGTATATTCAGCTTGAATGCTTTCGTTTGTATTTAGTGGTAGACTTAAAAGCATTCAAAATCCACCTACCAATTTGTAATATTATTTATAAAGACCTCTCCGTATGAGCATGAGTATGTTCGTCTCTATACTAGCACGAGCATGAGTATGAGTATGCCGGGTATGGGTGTCGGTTTATGTACCCAATACAACCAATTCGTAACTCCCTTTTAAATCATGCATTTTACAACCACAAAAGAAATATAATGGTACCTTGGGTCATGATGCCATGGGTGTGAGGAATGCTTAGTTTAGTGCCTTAGTGGAGTAGGACGAAGAGGTTGGGCAGCGAGGTTAAAACGTTTTCGCGCGAAATTGTATAAATGCATACTATATTGTCGCTTTGAACTTTACTGCAAAGGCCAAATCGCAGTTTTTATTTTGTTTACTGGTTACATGGCATTAGCGTCATATGCTCCTGTTTCCACTGAAGTGTGAGTTAGGGATTATATATTGTCAGTCATTTGTAAATCCGCAAAAGCCCAAATTTCACGCGTTTCCAAATGATTTAATCTCTTTGTTAAGGGACAGCAATCGAAGAGCGACTAATATTCAATGAATTGATATTGAATGTATATTTTTTTTCATTCGTAAACTGTGTGGCGGATGTTTAAAAGTTCGCGGTTATTCATAATGTTATGGAAGAGGAGGTGTATCCCGGTGCTTTATATAGTTACTTATATATAAATAATTCAAAAATGTACTTGGAGTCAATCTAGAAATCATGAAATTCTGTGAGTACGGGAAATTATATAGTGTTCATGAGTATTATTATGACAGCGTAGCATCTGGATCTTTGTATGAAGACAGTAATACGAAGACAGTAAATATATGTGCCGATGAGGCTTTCAAATGTGTACAGCTTATTTTTGTAAAATGTAAATGTTAGGACCAAACTGGACCAAGTAAAAACTTAGTTGCAATTAACAGCAATTAAAAGATCTCTTGATTCCGCATATCTCACCGGTTCCTACCAAGGTAAGAATAATCCTTCGTGGTTAAACATACGAGGGCGGATCAATAAGTCCGTGACTTTTTGAATGAAACACAGTCTTTTTGCAAAAAAAATAAAATAATTTTTCAACATAATCTCCTTTTAGCTCAATACACTTAGTCCAACGTTTCTCCTATTTTTGCATCCCTTCCAAAAAAATAGGCATTTGTTTGATCAATAATTTCATGGTTGGAGCTAAATCTCTTTCCACCGAGCCATTTTTTTCAGTTTTCAAAAAGGATATAGTCGCTGGGAGCTAAATCCGGAGAATATGGCGGATGAGGTACCAATTCATAGCCCAATTCATGGAATTTTGCCATTGAGACTACACACGTGTGTACCTGTGCGTTTACAGTCAATTGAGAGCAAACGCGGCACCCATCTTGCAGACAGCTTTCTTAAACCCAACTGATCATTTCAAATCAAAACCATACCGCCATATGAATTGCCCACGGCATCAACAATCTCACTCATTTTTACTCTTCGATCGGCCCACACTATATCGTGGATGTTTCGACATTTTCGGGTGTATTGACCTCAATTGGCCGTCCAGAATGTTCAGCGTCATTTGTACTTGTGCGACCACAACAAAAGTCAGTAAACCACTTTTTTACCTTTGAAATCGATGGTGCAGAGTCCCCATAGTATTTATCAAGCTTTTCCTTGGTTTGATCGACGGTTTTTTTTCGCAAAATGAAAATGAGCACTCGAAATTCACTTTTTTCCATTTTTAAAAAAATGCACGAGGTTGTATGTTTTGAACAGCTGTTAAACGCAAAGTAAATGACGGAACTTGCTCAAAATTTGACAGTAGTCTATTAACAGGTGGTACTTGATGGGAGCAGTGTTGCATTTCATATAACTACGAGGGACGTACGAAATGTCACGGAGTTATTGATCCGCCCTCGTATATCTGCTATGCAGATTTTGTATATCCTGAGAAAGTATTGCAGAAATCATTTAAATAAACTTTAAACCTTAGAAAATATAATAAAGAGTTAAGATCGTCAAGGAAGACTTGGAAACAATTCTGCGATGGCACTGAAAACGCATCTGAGAGTTACAGACTCCCACACGTCTGTGATAACTGAAAAAACAAAACGGATGGAGGACGACATCGAGTAATGCATCATTAGTTAGACCAATTGCTTAACACATCGCGACCTTAGAACAACAAGGTTCTAACTAAAAATTTTTATAAATCCATCTGCATATCTCGTCGTATTAAAATGGGAATGGCCTTTCGATTACTACTACCGGCATAATTAGATCTCTTGCCGTTGACGAGATATTTAATGGAATAGACAACTAACTACATATTTTCCTACTGTCATTTGGTTAATAATGTGCATTCAATGTGGTTCTTCTCAAAAATTGCATGGTGCACTTAAAACCTTGTTGTTCTAAGGTCGCGACATATTGCCCCACGAAACAGTCCCTAAAGACATATGGTCGACCTCCCCTGAACAACGTTATCTCGCACGTTGCGGAAAATATCGTGACTAAGAAAACACTACACTGGGCAATAGGAAGTTGTAAGTCCTACATATCACCTGACGCTGACGGCATATCACCAGTGGAGTTACAAAGTGGACTAAATATTTTGCCTCCCTGTCCTCTGAAACTTTATACGAGCTGTATCAAGTTATCCTATATTCCCGTTATATGGAGAAAATCCAAGGTGGCATTCATTCCGAATCCGGGGATATCATCGCATATTAGTCCAAAGACCTTTAGACACTTCAGTTTCCTATTTTTCCATCTGAAGGCATTGGAGGGGATAATTGATTTATATCTGCGAACGACCATGGGTTTTTCTCAGTTGCCCCCATGCCAGCACGCTTACAACAAGAACAAATCTACTGCAACCGCTCTGCATGGTATAGCCAGGTTCATAGAGAAATCTAATGGGTGATTTTTTTCCTATTTGGTTGTTGAAAACTGTAGAAAACACAGAAAATTTGAACAAGTGAATGAAATATTTTTCCAACATTCTGACTGGTATCTCACTTCATGTGATTCCATAAAAAATAGTCCGGTGGGGTCAAATCGTACGAACGAGGCGGTCAATTGACAGCGCCACAACGTGAGATTAATTGCTCACCAAAGTCGCCTCTCAATTGGTTCATGGTATTGCCTCTGGCTGCACTTCGCACCAAATTCGGTAATTCTGTTCATTGACGTACCCATTGAGCCAAAAATTACCCTCGTTTCCACAAATTCGCTTTATTTTAGTTTTTACAAAATTTATTTTTTTTTTACAAAATCCCTGAGAATTGCAATTCACAACCCTTCACCAATAGATCAAATGGCTGCAATCCGCGACCACCTAAGACATTCCTCGCGATGAATCACCAGTTCATATGGTACCGGTTTAGGGGATCTGTGGTCATCCACAATAAAAATGTATTACATGACACACCCTTTGAAACTTCTCCACTTATATCTCGGACAGGCAGGACTAGTAGGGACGCATATCAGTTAATACAAGGTGGCGCAAAGTAAATCCTAAAACCCTATAGGAAGATGTTATAATTTTTGCAAATAGCGTCGTACGTCAATCATATTTGACATTTGTGAACTAGACAGCTGCACTATATAAACAGAAAAGTAAGGGGCTATATACTACGCAAGAGCGTGGAACAATTGTGTTGATTTTTTTGACCAATAAGCGGTCGGTAGTGTTATCGCATCGTGAATTTCGACGTTGATTTCCAAACAATCAGGCGGTTAGCTGTTTGACTCGAACGAGACCCACACGAGACCTTGCAAGGCGTGGTTGTCACAACTAAATTTACAGTCAACTAAAATTTGGCGGTTCGACATTATTCAGTTGTGCTTACCAACAATTGTGTTCCGTATCACCAAATATTATGCCTATCAGTTGATTTGTAATTCAAGTCTGGTTGCAGGAACTGAAATATTTAATATTTAAATAAAAGAAATAAATGGGATCTGTCAATCGAGTTTTAGTTCTAGGGATCAAAATTCTCTGTAGTGGTGATTATTCTATTTTTTGCGATTATTTTTTGTAGGGAGCGTTTGTCTATTACAATTTATTACATCTTAATCATTTTACGAGTCAAAATGGCAAAACAAAAAATTTTAAATCTATCGGAAAAAACTAAAATCGATGTTTACCGTTCTGAAGGATATTCTAACCGCGCAATAGCCAAAACAATTGCACGGAGCCCAACAGTTGTCGACAATTACATCAAGGACCCGAGGGGGGTATGGAAAAAATTTTCAAGGAAGTGTTTCATTATTGTTGTTACATCAAGGACCCCGAGGGATATGCAAAAAATTTAAAGGAAGGGTTTCATTGTCTTTATCTACCTACATACGTATGAGAAAAGAAAAATCATCAGAATTGCTTCTAATTCTGCCCTATTCTTGTCAAAAATAAGAGCTCAAGCTGGAGTGGAAGCGAGCAATTCATCAGTACGCAGAGTAATTAAGAGCTGTGAGTATCTTAAATACCTCAGATTACAAAAACAACCGCCACTTAATGCTCATCGTCAGGAACAGCGGCTTGAATTCGCAAGAGACTACATGGTATGGGATGTGCAGCCAAAAAGTCTTGTAAATGATTGGAGAACCGTTGTATTTACGGATGAGAAGAAGTTTAATTTGTATGGGCCTGATGGATGCAACTATTATTTTCATCATCTGCGCAAAGAAAAGCGTTTTTTGAACCGACATCACAGCCGAGATTGCGGCGTTATGGTGCGGGATGCTTTTACATACTATGGCACCATCGATCTTCAATTTCAAAGTGCAAAAATGACTGGTGCAAGCTATAAAACATTCTTGTAATCGGCTTTTCCCAAGTTCAGTGAACTATTTGGACCCATATCTTGGATATTGCAACAGGATAATGCCCCTATACATAACGCCAGAGTAGTAAAGGAGTTCATTGCAAACCAAAATGTTAATATTCTTGACTGGCCACCCTATTCGCCAGATCTAAACATTATCGAAAATGTCTGGGGTTGGTTATCTCGTAAGGTCTATGAAAGAGGTAGATAATTTGATGACAAGCAGTCACTAATTCAGGCCATTAAGGATGCTTGGAATCAAATTTCGTTGGATTACATAAATACTCTTTATCTCTCAATGAAAACCTGTATATTGGAAGTTTTTAAAAACCAAGGGGGTTGTACCCAATTCTAATAGTGCTTAAATAAAGTAAAATAAATTAAAAAAACAAGAAAAACTCTTTTTCATTAAAATTAGTTAAAGTGCCTTCTTTCAAGTGAACCAAAAAAAATAACACATTTTTTGACTTTTTTTTATAAATTGCTCAAAAAAAGTTCTTTAGTTAAGAAACCACTATTGTCATGATTTTTTTCATATCTCAAGATGTCTAGCTTCCATTTCCATTTAAAAATTCTGCAATCGGTTACAAATTGCGAAAGATACAGGCTGTTGAATATGGAATTTTTAGTGCCTTTAAATAAGTGAACCGGAGTGTAGGTCAAAACTGAAAATGCATTTAAGGGTTAATTTCGTAATTGTTCCGAATTGGCGCTAAAATGTCTCACAAAACTGCATTTTAGGGGGTTGGTGTGTATGGAAAAAAATATTCTACGTAAAATTTCACTATAAGTCACCACCGAACAAAGAAATCTGTAGATATAATAAGAGGTGGTAGGTGTCGATTTGTTTTTCGTGGGTTTCCCCCAGAATTTGTCATAATGTGAATATCTGGTCAATAGCTGATTTTCCAGGCCTAGAGCCACACTAATAAGGTCCGAAAAATATCAAAATATTGTTTTTTTTACTCTCTCAATCGTGTTTTTTCTACAGTAGAAGCTTATGGAATTCAGGTTTTGAATTTCGAGGATCAAAATCGATACAGTAGATATGGTTCAGCAACAGACGGCTAGAGATCCTACATTTATCTCCTGAGAGCAATGTTGAAAGCAAGAATTTGACAGATTGAAACAAATTTCATTATCATTCGCATCAATTTTCTTTTTTTGTTTGATGAGACAAAAGGCAATTTGGGTGCCGGTAGAGGGTCTATAATATGAAACTGAACACAATTATGGTGGAAAGAGCAATCAACACTGTGTCATACAAGGTACAAACAATTATATCTTTATCCCATAAAAGTAATCAGTTTAAAACTGCAAATCTCACTTTCCAAATATTTAATCACCCTCCCACACATAAAAGGGATATGAGAAAAACAGAAAACAGGACCAAAGAGTAAATAATGTAATTTATGAATTACAATTAAAAACGAAAAATTAGCCACATGAATTCAAAACAACCACACACACAGCCATGCAAGGATCTCCGCAGCATAAGAAAGAAGACTGAGCAACAACAAAATCGAATCTAAGTCAATAATTCTACATTTGGCTACAAAAGTCCTGTCTATAACTTTCCATACATGTAAGTGTAAAAACACCAGACCAGGAACTGGAAATTTAGGGTGGGTGTTGGCGTGTGGAGTTTGGAGTCGAGTGGTCATCATCAGATGAAAATATTCCCAATGCTTTGGTCATCATTTTTGCAGCTGGTGTAATAAAACTCCCCATTTGGTCATTTGGCAATTATACCGATAAATTAGCAGGACCAACGAAAGAGCGAGAAGAACAATGGCACAAAAATCAAATAAATGAGCTGAGTTCCTTCCACACTTATTTTGTATCATTTGGTGCTTTTGGCGTTCGTCCGTTAGTTATGGTAGTGGGAGGAAGGATGGAAGGATATCAGCAGGGTCAGCACTGTGAAATGACACTCAGAGAGATAATTTGAAGCTAACACAAAGAAAAAAAAAACAAGGAATAACAAAGGATAATGTGTAGATAAGTACACTGAAACATACATACATGTATGTACATACAAATGTTTATATGTGTGTACTTGTAGACAAATGACAGTGGTAATATATTGTATACTTAAATTATAGAAGAGATAAAAACAACAGATGAAATATAAGAAGTACATTCATTATACATGACATTCACATTACTCGATTGTAAAATTTTGAGCTATAAACAGTAATCGAGGTTTCAAAGCATAGCGAAGAGGGTGCAGGTGGAGGCATACAAGTGAAGGAAGTTAATGAAAGTTTTCGGGTTTTTTCAACCAATTTCAAATATCGTCAATTACCAATCTCAGTTTCATTTTTTTGTGTTATTCAGAAATACAATTTAGCCTATTGCAATTATATGCTCTTTGATCAGTGAGCCTTTGTAGATCAGTGAATTCCAAACTCGTTTGCTAATATTTGCGCCAAGGAATGAACGATTTTCCTTCAACCAATCCTTCTAATGATCCACTGAAGATTTTCCGAAGTTAGAGCAGAGAATCGAGGGCCGCAACTAAGATGAATCAGGTTGTGACTGCTTTTGACTGCACGGATCGAAGAACCACACAACCTTCCACCGGCGCACAGTGCTTTGACCCAGTACAGCGATGGGACAAAAATAGAAGGAGTCGTCCTAGGGCAATAAAATATGGCACGAGTCTCTAATATAATAGAATTAAGAAAAGTTCAAAGTATCGACAAAATTGACCAAGCCCACCGCACATACAAACCGAAATTATTTTTGGCTGTAAAAATTGAACTATTGCGACAAGTTTCATGAAAATTGGGTGAATAATATATGTATACGCCACCTTATCAAAAAATAACATTTCATCAACATTGACCACGCCCATCGCTCACCGCCAAATAAAAACCGAAATTATTATTATTCTACGCAGAAACCAAAAGTGTTTTCGAAAACACTTCTCCAGTAGCCGAAGATAGCGACTTGTTCCCATTTTTCCCTGGTAGATAAATGTATAAACTGTAAAAATTAAAATATTAAAAAAACCTCATATTTCGTATTATTTTCTTTTTTATTTCATGAAACTTTTATAATTTTTGCCCATCAAATAAAAAATGTATGCTTTTTGAAGCCGCAAAACAGTATGATTTTATATATTTTTTTAAAGTAATATTTCTTATTTATTATGTACATATATAAAAAACCAATAAAAACCAATATAAAAATGCATTTTTGGAATTTTTTAGTGAAACTACTCGAAACAAGATTTTGAAAAAAAAAATTTCGTCATTTGTTGGATCGATAGGGACCCATTCTTTTTTCATCTGTAAGACAGATGTATAGATTGCCGTGCCACCCTATCGGATAAACAGATTTTAACTAAAATTTGAAATGTATAAGATTTTCAATACAGAAAATTGTGCGCCTAATTTGAAGGAAAGCGAAGAACGAATTCTGGTACTTCCCATACAAATTGTACAAATCTCGAAATTTTTTCGATTTTAGTTGTTTGGATGCAAATATAACGTGTGTTTGGAGCTTGCCGCAAATATAGTTTACTTGTGTCCAAACACATTTTGTTTGCTATTCAAGATTACCTGTTTGAGACACAACGATTATTATGTTATAACATATGTGTTTGCGTACCAAATATATCTACGTTTGTTTGCCGAGTTTATTGAACTCTTTATGCTCACTTGAGAGCAAGAGAAATAAAGCGGGACAACGAGAGAGTCTATCTCGTAAGTTTGTATCAGTACTTTTGCATTATTCTCTCCGTCAGTGATTCATAAATATTCCTGAATGTGCGTATAAATTGAAGAAGTCAATGATACTTATTTTGGCTGATGTATTACGTTTCAGTTTCAGTCGTCAATGGTTCATCGGATATAGGATATCAAAATTTTGATATTTGATATTTGCAATAATTATTAAATAATTATTAACTAATTTATTAACTAATTAAAGTAAAAATAATCTCCTACAAAATAATTCATATTTGACTAACAAGTAAAAAAGTAATTTTAAACACTTTTTAAAAAGCTTAAATATAAAAGAAGCGGAACAAAACGGAGAAGATTTTGCACTTTTCTAATAGATTAAAGTTTAAACTAATTTATCATGAAAAAATATTTCATCGAATTTTATGATGTTTTTTTTTGCCATTAAAAAATGATAATTTTTCAAATATTCATCTTGAAAAAGTCAATTTTTAAAAGTCAATTAAAAATTTTTTTAAGATTTATACAAAATACCTATCCAAAAAATAGAACATAATTTAATTTTTGCCACAAATGGATTTTTGAACAATATTTTCCTTTCACTACTAACGAACGAAACTAAAAAATCAAATTATTTAGCATACAAATCGCTCACTTTGAATTGCTCTGGAGGACAAAAAATCTATTTCTATGAAAAAATCTTTGCTGATTTTTTTAGCTACGCTATTACCTTTAAAACAATATGAAAAAAATTCAATTCCAACCAAGTCAGATTTCTGATTTTTGTCCATGAAACGGAGCAGTGTGCGGCGGCTGTGCAATAGTTAGAGTGCGCGGATCTTGTGCATGAGAACGTGGGTTCGATCCCTGCTCTGCTCCTTACACTTCTTTCGACAACGGTCACCTCGCTTAGTGATGGCGACACTATCGAGTACAAGGGTTACTATTTATATTTCGGGAACTGGCAATACTAGTGTTGCCAGATGAAAACTGGAACTTCCATTGGAAATTTTTACATTTTTCACTTACGACCACTATTTGTTGTATTAACAGTGTGTTAAAAAATTCATCTCGGTCAAAAAATTAAATTAACCCGTGAAAATTTTCGCGAGATGATTTTTTATGATTTTCGGGGTGGATTATCGAGACAAGAGTGTCTCAATCAACTTGTTTCGACTTTTGGTAACGAAACACCATCAAAAACCACTGTAAATCGCTGGTATCAAGAGTTCAGTCTCGGACGCCGGTCGCTCCAGGATGAATTTCGTGAAGGTCGTGCAAAATCGGTTGTTCTGCCACAAAACATCGATGCAGTGCGTGAACTGATAATGCAAGATTGTCATGTGACATATCGTGAGATTGAAGCATCCTTGCACATTAGTTCCACTTCAATACATTCGATTTTGCATGGAAATTTGGCTGTAAAAAAGAGTTGTTCGCATTGGATCCCGCACAATTTGACAATCACACAAACAAGGCTCGTGCACGCAAAGAAAAAAACCGTTTATTGCTCGGTTGCCACAACAATACTTTGATTTATTGGAAATAATTTATTAATCGCAACCGTTCATGTAGTTCTCCCAAATAAACATATATGTATATAGCAAATGTGTATCATGTTTTCGTTTTCATCAAACGCATATAAAATTACATTTGCCGCAAATTTAAAAAACGTTTGCGATAACTGAAATTAGACATTTTTCTAATGAGAACACAGATTACGATGAACGTAAATTTCTCTCATTCTGTCGACTGTATACACAGTCTTATCCACTCGTTTGGCATACACACTCACGCATACACATTAAAGTGATCACACACTCTAACCTTGCGTTTACACGGGACAGTTTTGCTCCGACAGTAGTAATACATTCACACATTTAATGCTTCTACTTGTCCATATATTTTGGATGGGCAATTGAGGCGTTGTAGTTTGCTGCGCTTTTAGTTGTTATTTGAATGCGAGGCGAGACAGACGTGTAAGTAGAGCAAGACGAAAAGCTGCGTAGGAAGACACGTTTTGACTGCACCAAATGCACTAATCCTGTGTGCCAACAACATTCTAAAGTTGTTTATACTTGTTTTTCATGCATTAATATATATATATTTTCCCGAAAAGGTCCTTTTTTAAAGAGAGGTACTTCTTTTATTAAAAGCTAATGTTTTTTAAGAAAAGGTACTATTTTTAAGAAGATGTACTTTCTGTAAGAAAATGCCATAAGAGTCATATACTACTACAAAGGAGTACTTTTTTTAAGAACAGGTACTTTTTAGAGAAGTGGTACTCTTGTTAGGAAACGGTTATTTTTTTAAGAAAATTTGTAAATTGAGTAACTTTATTGAGAACAGTAGGGAATGTGTGAATGAGTAGGCATCATTGGCCCTTACAGTTCATGAAATCTTCAGAAAACGTATGCAGCAGTATGTGGATAGCGAGATCGACATTTGCCAGATACACTATTTAAAACCATGTAATTTACAAATTCCCTTACTGTTCCATATAATTAAAATATAAAATAATTTTTCTAAGGTTCATAATTATTTTATTACATTCCCAAATAAACAAATAACCGCGCTCCACCCACCCTGTACAATATGTACTAAACATTGGTTACAGGCTCCACCATTAAACAAGAAATTTGCCAACATATTGTTACGAATTTCCTTATAACAAAACAAGGTTCGTTTTAAATTACGATAATTACAACGGTTTAACTTCCTTTTATTTTACTTATATAGTACAACAGTTTACTTTATTTATAACACTTTAACAAGTTTTATATTTTACTATCGATTCGCGTTGCTTACTTTACGGGGTTTAATCACAAACTGAACTCTCCATTCCAAAGATCTCCGCTATTTATACCAATTCACCATACTCAAATGAAGGTATATCTGGCGAATTCAAGAACCTTCTAGACGTTGTTGTTGTTGCTTATCTTTGTAGAACAATCTCGAATGGCGGAGAATTATCTTTACTGAGGTGAATTCAGGCGCAGCACTAACCGCCTGTTATTTACATACTGTTAGTAGAGTCATTAACAGCAAGCAAAAGCTTTTACTTATTCGTAACACTGCCCCCCACTTAAGCCTGTTCGTCCCGAGCAGGCTCAACCCTCCGTTTTCCATACAGAGCTAGTCTTTCCAAATGCACGACTTTAATTCTAGCTCTTGGACTTTGGCTTTTCTGGATTCTATAAACCACGTCATTTATTCGTTTGACAACCTTGTAAGGGCCTTCCCAGTGAGTCTGAAGTTTTGGAGATAAACCCTTCTTGCGCTGTGGGTTAAACAGTAATACTAGCTGGCCTTCATGAAGTCCTTCTGAATTTGCCGCTCGGTCGTATCTGGCTTTAATTTTGTTCCTGACCATTTTTAACTTGTTGCGCACAAATTCATGGAGATTCTGCGGTCGTGGCCAATCCTTCACTGTCAGGATTTTTTCTTCATCGGTGGAAATGCCATTTGCTGTCACTCGATGTCCCAAGTATTTTACTTCTTTCTGGAACAGAGAACACTTCTTCGGGCTGAGTTTCAACCCAGCCGCGGTTGTACGTTGATGGACTTCTTTAAGATTCTTCAGGTATTCATCGAATGTTTTCCCCATGACAATGATGTCGTCTAGGTACACCAAGCATGTTCGCCAATGAAGTCCTTTCAACACGCACTCCATTAATCGCTCGAAGGTGGATGGAGCGTTACAGAGTCCAAATGGCATTACCACAGACCATCCCCTACGCTGAATGCAGTTTTCTCCTTGTAGTTCTCGATGATTTCTACTTGCCAATAACCACTTTGCAAGTCCAGCGTGGAGAACCATTTTGTTCCTGACAACGTATCCAATGTGTCATCAATTCTTGGTAGTGGATAACTGTCCTTTTTGGTGACGTCGTTGAGCTTTCTATAAACCACACAAAATCGAGTACTTCCATCTTTCTTCTTAACTAGTACCACCGGCCAGCTCCATGGACTTGAAGAGGGTTCGATTACACCATCCCTCTGCATTTCAGCTACAAGTTTCTTCACCTCATCTCTTTTTGCAAGTGGAAGACTTCTGGGCGCCTGTTTTATTGGTCTCGCTTCCCCTGTGTTGATGTCATGCTTTACCACTGATGTCCTACCTTGGCATTCTTTTTTTAGGGCGAAGGCAGACGCATGCTTCCACAGTAATTGCTTTGCTTTGTTCCTATCAGATGGCTTTAGTTCTCGCACCCACTCACTGAGATGCGACTCCAGTACTTTCTGCTCCTTTTCTGATAGTTTGCTGCAGTCCGATTTAACTTCACAGTTGATGACCGCCTCGGCTGGTGTATATTCTGCAATTTCTGTGCGGTCGCTGATCACCTCCTCGTTGTTGGACAAATTTAGAACTCGTACAGGCAAATATCCTTCATTATTAGTCTTTACTAGAGCTTTGGCAGTGATGATGTTATAGTTTTTTATATTTGCCGGTTCAACTACCCACAAACCGCCGATCTCACAATCTCCCTCCATTCGGGCCCATACTATGGTTTCTGAGTTTGGTGGCAATTTTACATATTTGTGAGTGATCAGCCTATTAATCTGTGTTGTATTGTCGTAACCCACATTGAGTGGAATTTCCACATTAGCCCACGTCAAAATTTGCTGCCCCATATCTAACTTGAGGCCTTGGGCAATCATAAAATCTGCACCAATTATCACTTCATCTACAATGTCGGCGACAATAAACACGTGCTCGATGCTCATGTTGGCAATGGCTAACTTCAATTTAACTTTACCATGTACAGTTGCTCGTTCACCCGTTGCTGTGCGGAGTCTTACACCTGTTATATAGTTATTATGATTACGCATAGTACTATGCATATATATGTTTACGCACTTTATTAGGTGCATTGCGTATACGCATAATAACTATATAAGTCACCCTGTTGAATGCATTAGTTGCATATGTGCACTATCCCATCTACATTCATGTAACTAATAAATGTCATTATTAAATACCAGCTGTAATTGATCAGACGACTTTTAATTAAACATGGTGTCAGAAGTGGTTTCTGATATTTAATCAGTAAAAAAAACACAGGCCAAGTGAAGGAAATTTAATAAATCGCAAAATGTCGCTGGATCAAAAGACGGTGAATGCAGGCAGTAGTCAATTGTTTGTCGGTACATTATCGCCGATTAATTTAAAGGCACCGAATTTGGCAAAAGAGTGGAAGATGTGGCACACTCAATTTAAAATATTTTTGAGAGCTTCTGATTTGGAGTCGCAGCCCGATAGGAGAAAGGTTGCTTTGATGTTGCACCATTTAGGAAGCAAATCATTAGAGATATTTAATTCATTTGATCTCGATATTGATACGGTAAAATATGAAGTGACCGTCGGTGGTGCAATGGGTAGTGTGCGCGCCTCTTGTACAGGAGATCCTGGGTTCGATTCCTGCTCCAACCACCTTAAAATTTCTTTCGACGACGGTCACCTCGCTTAGTGACGGCGACACTATCGAGTATATAGCCATGAAAAAGCTTCTCAAAATACCGTTCGGAATCGGTGTAAAACTGTAGGTCCCAATCAGTGAGTGAAAACTGGAAAGCGCACAGCTCAGTGATTGTGAGAAGTTCTCCCTGGTCCCTTCATGGGATGTAATGGGAAACCATTTATTTATTTTTATTTTAAAATATGAAGATTTGGTAAAGAGAATGAAGTCGTATTTCATTCCTCAAATAAATATTGTGATGGAACGACACAAATTTTTTACCTATAATCAACAAGAGGAGCAAACTGTGAATGAGTTTGTAACCGCTCTAAAAAATCTCAGCTTGAATTGTGAGTTTAAGGAGCTACGGGATGAGCTGACTCGTGATATATTTGTATGTGGCTTAAATACTAAGTTAGCAAACATTCGAGGAAGACTATTAACGGAAGGTGATATTTCTTTGGAAAGGGCTGTCTCAATCGCCAAGAACATGGTAATGGCTAAGCAGAATGCATGCATGTTGCAACAAGATGGCGAGACAGAAGGCGTTATTAATGTCGTCACAAGAAAAAATGTGACAACTCAAAGCCAAAAATACAACAACGATAACTACAGTGGAAGAAACAACAACTACAGCGGAAGAAACAACAACTACAGTGGAAGAACCATAGACTAATACATACCTAGATAAACTTATTCTCATCTGACGTTTCATTTCACACTCTTCGTGATGCGGTCGGTGTGATAGAGAGATGTTTGACGAAAAGTGATATACACCAGGTGGAATTACAATAACTTCTTGCTTTAATTTTTCATGCCATTTTGGTGAAAAACTGTGAAATTTAAATGTGTTTTAAACTTTTTTATTGACTGTTATTGTTAGCATACATTTGTGTTGTATTTAACACATTAATTTTAACACACAAAACGAAATGCCGTTGTTGTTATTTTGTTCGTTGTTTTGAACCATTGCATCTATCTGGTATTAGTAAAGCAATTCTTTTCAACATCAAACGTATACATCACACGAGGACAAATGTCAGAAATTTGGTGAGTGAAAGATTTTCTCTACCCATATTTACTCTATGGGAAGAACCAACAACTACAGTGGCAGAAATAACAACAGTAACTTCGTTGGCAGGGATAACAACGGCAACGAAAACTATGCTAATTGTATGAAGTGTGGTCTGGCCCATAAATTCAAATGTCCTGCTGAAGGTGTTAAGTGTCACGAATGTGGAAAAATTAACCATTTTGCTAGGATGTGCTTTCAAAAGAAGAAATTTGTGAAGCAAATGTTTGCCGATAATGATGCTCCAGAAGAGGAAGATGATTTATTTGTTGGAGCCGTTAACAATGATAGTAAGAATGCCAAAGAATGGAATGTTGAGGTAACATTTAATACACAAAAAATTGTATGCCAAATTGATACGGGAGCACAAGCCAACATCATGTCGGCAAATGTATCCCGTTTGCTAAATATTATGGATAAGTTAAAACAATCCAAAATAAAAATTTGTACATTTAGTGGAGAAAAAATTGCGGTATTAGGAACGGCAGATATTGAAGTTATCTATAAAAATAAACTCTATATAATAAAATCTTTTGTTGTAGATATACCGTGTAAAAATATAATTGGTATTGAAACCGCTATAACTATGAACTTAATTACACAAATTAATAGTATTTCAATAAACAATATAATTGAATCGTATTCTGATGTGTTACATGGTCTTGGTCTTTTGCAAAATGAATGTAATTTGATGATAAGAGACGATGCTGTACCAGTTGTAGAAGCACCTCGTAGAATATCATTTAAATTACATGATAGCCTAAAAAAGGAATTGGATAGGATGTTAAAGCTAAAAGTGATTGTCCCAGTGATTGAACCTACAGAGTGGGTTAATTCGGTTGTGCTGGTTACTAAACCTAACGGCAGTTTAAGGCTTTGTTTATATCCGAGAAAGTTGAATAAGGCAATATTGAGACCGCATTATCCATTTCCTAATATTGAGGAATGTAAGGCTAGGCTAAATGGGTCTAATTATTTTTCATCATTGGACGCTAATAGTGGTTTTTGGATGGTTCCACTGAACGAAAAATCGTCGAGATTGTGTACGTTCAACACTCCATTTGGTCGCTTTAGATTCTTAAGATTGCCTTTCGGCATTAATGCGGCACCTGAAATTTTCCACGCAGAAATGGTTAAACTTTTTGGTGATATTCCTGGGGTCATTATTTATATTGATGATTTCCTAGTATTTTCCTTCAGTGTGGAGGAGCACATGAAGATTTTAGAAACGGTTCTTAAGAGAGCAAGGGATGTTGGTTTGAAGTTCAACAGGGCCAAGTGCGCATTTTTCAAGTCCGAGATTAAGTTTTTAGGGCATATGTTTGATAAGTCCGGTGTAAGGGCCGATGAGGAGAAAATTAAAGCTATCCTTCAAATGCCAAGGCCAAAAAATGTCACAGATGTACAACGGTTTATTGGAATGGTGAACTACCTAGGAACATTTATTGAAAATTTGTCAGTAAAGAATAAGAATTTGAGGGAGCTATTAAAGAATGATGTACAATGGCATTGGACATCGATACATGATGCAGAATTTAATAACCTGAAGAAGGAGATTACAATGGCACCGGTACTGACGTACTTTAATCCGAGAAAGGAAATAATCTTGACCGTTGATGCTTCAAAATTTGCTCTAGGAGCAGTGATTTTACATGAAATGCATCCCATTGCATATGCATCTGTATCTTTGACGGAGACTCAGAAAAACTATGCACAGATAGAGAAAGAACTATTAGCTATACTTTTTGGTTGTACAAAGTTTCATCAATACATATATGGATCAAAGGTGATTGTAGAAACGGATCATAAACCTTTAGTTAGTCTTTTTGATAAGTCTCTCTACAAGATCCCTCCTAGACTTCAAAGATTTATGCTGCGATTGCAATGCTATGATATTTCAGTGACATTCAAGCCGGGAAAGGATTTGAAAATAGCGGATACTCTTTCAAGAGCTCCTTTGAAAGCTACAACATTTAGGTTGTTCACGCAGGGCTGCTTATCAGCTTATGTGCTGAAAAGATGAAAAATAAGCTCTGGGCTACGTGAACACCCTTCCACGTTGGTTATCTGCTTATCTGCTTATTTTTTTTCAATCAGCTGTTCGATAAATGAAATCAAAACCATCAATGTACAATTGAAATTGTTTGTAAAATGTCTAAGCAGAGCATTAAACAACAAATTATGGACTTCAGATTCAATATGAGTACTTTGGAAATTGAATTCATTAAAGGTAAGTAGTCAGAAATGTACACGATGCAAATATTTATGGTTTTGCGTTTGTACACATAGGTTTCTCCGACCCCCCGACTTGCGCTCATTTTGATTGTTTTTTTTTAATAAACAAAAAACAGATGTAAATACCAGTGCTACCAATACTTAAATATAAAATTTGAGATGCCATTTGCTAAAACTTCGTGTTTTTAGTGTTGTCAGCAAGTTAAATTTTTGGTATTTTCCAACACTAAAAATAAGCTGATAAGCTGATAAGCTTTTGCCAAAGGCACAGGTTGCTCAAAGTTGCTTATTTTATTTCAATGTATTTTGTTGTTGGCGAGATAAGCACATGAGCTGATAAGCTGATAAGCAGTCCTTCGTGAACACCCTAATTGTCTGAAGTGGATAGGGAGATATCTTTACATTGTAATTTTGTTGCTTCTCATATGGATGTCCCATTTGCGGACAAGGATGTAATAAAGGAGCATAGCGGAAAGAATCAAACGTTTTTGAAAGTTATTGATTATGTAAAGAATGGTTGGCCAAGAAATAGGAAGGATGTTGAACAGGATGGTATGCCTTATTTTAGAATAAAGGATGAATTAAGTGTTCTACAGAATATTTCATTAAAACATCGTCAAATAATGATCCCAAAGAGTCTCCGAAGATTAGTTTTAGATAAAATACATGAGGGACACATGGGAGTTCTTAGATGCCAAAATTTGGCCCGACAGTCAGTTTATTGGCCGAATATATATAATGATATTGACAATGTGGTATCTAATTGTGAAACTTGTTTGAAGTACCAGAAGTCTAACACGAGGCCTGAATTAATGCCACATGAGGTAATTGATATACCCTGGTATAAAGTTGGGTGCGACCTCTTTGAATTTAAGGGCAAAATTTACCTCTTAGTTGTAGACTATTATTCAAAGTTTGTGGAAATAGAGCTGCTTCATAGTGGTTATAGTGGTTCTAACGTAATAACGAGATTGAAATCAATTTTTTCTAAACATGGAATTCCATGCATCTTTATTTCTGATAATGGGCCACCTTTTAATTCTAGGGAATTTAAGCTTTTTTGTAAGGAGTGGGGAATTGATCAAAAAACTTCTAGTCCGTATTTAGCTAGGTCAAATGGATTAGCTGAGCGAACGGTCCAGACGATTAAGAGATTGCTGTTGAAGTCACGAGAAAGTAATTCGGATCCATATATAGCTTTATTACATTACCGAACAACGCCTAAGGGAAATTTGCCAATCCCTTCGGAGTTATTAATGTCTCGTTCCTTGCGTACCAAAGTTCCTTCAGTGATTGATAATCTGAAGCCAAAGTTGGTTGACAACAAAGATTATAATGATAAACTTCAAATTAATTTTAAAAAATGTTCTAACTATTATAATAAAAAGTCGAAAAAATTTAAACCGGTGTATGAGGGCGATAAAATCATGTTTAAAAAAACGCCTACGAGCTGTTGGTTTCCTGGTGAAGTTGTTGAAATTTGCAAAGAGCCAAGATCATTCGTAGTATCTGATACCAATGGATCACTTTTTAGAAGAAGTTTAGAGCATATTAGGAAAACTCCCGAAAACAATACCAATATTGAGAATGAGGTTGTTGATTACAATGCTTACTATGAAACCAATGAAAATGATGAGAACAACCATAGTAGTGAAAGGGAAGATCAAAATGTTAAAAATGAACAATATGTAACTAGTAGGGGTAGAATAATAAAACAGCCAAAAAGGCTTGATTTGTAATTGTAATGAATTATCTCTGACTATAGAATATTTTCTTATTAACCTGTGTAAGTCGTAATGACACTTAATATTTTAAATTTTAGTATAATAATTATTTATAATCTTTATAAAGGGAGATGTTATATAGTTATTATGATTACGCATAGTACTATGCATATACATTTATGTTTACGCACTTTATTAGGTGCATTGCGTATACGCATAATAACTATATAAGTCACCCTGTTGAATGCATTAGTTGCATATGTGCACTATCCCATCTACATTCATGTAACTAATAAATATCATTATTAAATACCAGCTGTAATTGAAAAGACGTCTTTTAATTAAACAACACCATGTAACGATTCCATTGGTCCATTTATCAAATCTGATCTGATGATAGATTGTGACGCGCCTGTGTCCATAGTCAATATGCGCTTCCGACCACCGATAGCTCCGTAGACAGTGAGGTTGTTGTTTTTCTGTTGTATTATTGAGATGGAGATCGTGGGGCCCTCGGTTGTGGGAGCCAGTCCATGCACCTCTGGGCTAGCTCGTTTTAGTTTAACGGAGATTCATTTTGTATAGTAAAATTTGCCCGTTTATTGCCACGTTGGGGTGAGCTCGATCTAGATCGTTTTCGTGGCTCTCTGCAGTTTCGTGAAATATGACCAGATTTGTCGCAATTGTAGCACTTTGGTCTGGGCTTACTTCCGCCTGGTATCGCCTTGCTGAGGGTTTGGGTGATTTCTTTAAGAACGTTTATGGCACCCTTCAAATCTCCTGCCTCCGACTCCATTTCAATTTTTCTAACTCTTTGTATTTGAGGCTTGGACACAAATTTCGCTGTCTCCTGTGCCAATGCGAACGAAACAGTTTCGGCGAATGTAGCTTTCTGTGTGGCACAAGTCACGTATTTTATGTCAGGATCACGGATGCCGTTGACGAATGCTTCAATCTTAAATTGATCCAAGAATGGGTGGGACTCACCAGGATAAGTCATCAACACCAAACGTTCCACCTCGGTTGCGTAGTCCTGAAGTTTTTCATTATGCTTTTGCACTCGGCCTCTTAATTCCATGCGATATAAATCCTTCTTGTGATCGCCACCATACTTGCGTTGTAACGCAGCCAGTATATCCTCGTAGTTGTTTTTGGCACTGACGGGAATGCTCTGAAGGACTTCTGCTGCGTTGCCTTTCAGTGCTAAAATTAGCTCTACTGCTTTGTCGTTGCTGTTCCACAAGTTCTTAATTGCGACCATTTCGAATTGGAATTTAAAAACATCGAATGGTGTAGAGCCATCGAAACTGGGAGCTTTCAATCTACTAGAGCCTTCAGAAATTACTCGCACCGGACCCTCTTGCAACTGAAGTTCACTAATTTTTCTTTGCAATTCGCTTACATCAGTTTTTAGTTCCCGTTCGACTTGCTCGAACTTATGTTCGACTTCTTCAATCTTCTGCCCCATTTCCTCGAATTTTTCTTCAACCTTTTCGAATTTTCGTTCACTTGAATCTCCACATTGCTCACAACTTCGAAGATTTCTTGCAGTTTCTCATTTGTGGCATTTGATGTTTCCTGAATAATTCTAGAATTCTCGCTTAATTTATCGTCCATAATTCTAGAATTCTCGCCAAATTCCTTTTCAAGTTTTTCGTCCATAATTCTAGAATTCTCGCCAAATTTCTCGTCCATAATTCTAGAATTCTCACCAAATTTCTCATTCATAATTCTAGAATTACCGTCCAATTTATCATTCATAATTCTAGAATTATTGTCCATAATTCACGTTTCACGTTAATAATTCTAGAGTTTTCGTTAAATTTTTCCATCATGGCTGCAAACAATGTCGAAACATCCATATTACCAGTTGCTTCCTTTGCATACATCTCCATTTCTTCTTTGCATTCAAACTGGTATTTGTCAATGTCAATGTTTCGGCGCTTGAATTCTTCTATTAATCGCCTCTGCAGCTCTACCTTATTACCAGCTGTCGGTTGATCCAATTTACTCAACTCCTTTTTCAGTTGTTCAACTTTGAGTTCTTCAAACTTCATCGTTGTCCTTAATTCGTAATTTCACTTCTGACACCAATGTTACGAATTTCCTTATTCGTCCTTTTTGCGTTGTTTTATTCCCAATAATAAAACAAAGTTCGTTTTAAATTACGATAATTACAACGGTTTAACTTCCTTTTATTTTACTTATATAGTACAACAGTTTACTTTATTTATAACACTTTAATAAGTTTTATATTTTACTATCGATTCGCGTTGCTTACTTTACGGGGTTTAATCACAAACTGAACTCTCCATTCCAAAGACCTCCGCTATTTATACCAACTCACCATACTCAAATGAAGGTATATCTAGCGAATTCAAGAACCTTTTAGACGTTGTTGTTGTTGCTTATCTTTGTAGAACAATCTTGAATGGCGGAGAATTATCTTTACTGAGGTGAATTCATGCTACTGGTTTAGCGAGCTGGTACGTTGTTACAATGCATACTTTCAGGCGCAGCACTAACCGCCTGTTATTTACATACTGTTAGTAGAGTCATTAACAGCAAGCAAAAGCTTTTACTTATTCGTAACAATATGTAATAAACAGGCTCCACCTAGAAAATTGCCCATTAAACAAAAAATATTCCCGATATGTTAGTCTAGACACAAACCAAACCAAAAGAACGAGTAAGGGTGGTGCGAAATGTAATTCCATGCTCAGGGTTGTATTTCATGGATTTCTCAGTCTTGCACTTTGGCTTTTCGAAATTGACTTTTTATTGGGTTCAAAACTACAATATGTAATACACAGGCTCCACCTAGAAAACTTCCCTTTAAGCCAAACCAAACCAAAAGTACCCAATATAGTTGATAATAGTGGGTTGTAACGTTGTTCAAAATTTTGTCATTTAGCCCCCATCACACAACGTGCGATAAGGAACTTTCTTCCAAAAATTTAAAATAATTCCAGTTGTAGAAGGCATTAAATGAAAATACTGAACTTAAATAAAAATTAATATTATATACGGCAACTTTTGCCAGTTGCCGTAGATAACAGTGTTTTGCCGTCGATAACAGACTTTTGACACTTCAGCGACTGTAAATATTATAAACAAACTATAAATCTAAGGTGAGTTTGAGAAATAATAAATAAATAATTAATTACAAAGATGATGAGTTCAGTGGAATTATTTTTTGACGCGGAAGACAAAGTACAAAACGTGGCATCTAAATATTAGAATACACTTGGAGACAACTCTCGGAACAGATGTATTTTAGGTACAACTGTCCAAAAATCCCGTTATTTTTTTGCCGGGTAGATCACATAATTTTAAGTAAAAAAAAAGTATAGCGACCCTTATTTTCGGAGTTATGGCCTCTCAAAGTTTGAGCGTGCTGGAGGGCGTTACATTGGTGGAACCGTCTTAAGCGCTCAAGTTAATGTCTTTTTTGAATAGGTATTGAGGGATATTCACTTCTGGGGCTTCGGGCATAGTATTTTGTGTGTGATAGGCTTGGTATGGCTCATCTTATGTTGCGTTGATTTTGAAGGAAGTTGTGCATCTAATTGAAAAACAATTGTAAGTTCTGGCTTATTTAAAAAAAACGACAGGCCCAAACTAAAAACTGGTTTTACTTGAAAGCGAAGTTTTCTGGTGCTGTCGGATGTATGGATGGGACACACGTATCATGGGGTCCGAAGGAAGAATGTTTTTCTGGTGAATTATTATTATGATAAAGCAATTATTGTCATATCCATAATATAATGTATATGTGCGATTACCAAATTACCAAATGCGCAACAATGCCTTCATTTGGAACAACAGCGCATTGAAGCAACAGGTTGCTGGTTTCAGGGCAAACACATGGCTACTAGGGTCTATTTTATATAAATAATATTGTGTTATACACTAAATTTTTATAAACGTTACACTTTAACAACAACAAAAGTAGAATTTCCTTTAGAACCACAGCTTTTGAGTCTTTTCGTTCAGCTGAACGTTTTGTTTTAAAAACTATAAAGCAACCAAAAATTTCTATCAAGCAACTGAAGTTGCCAGCTGTCGGTTGCCTTATGTTATAACTTTTTGGCAACGCAACTGAGGTTCGGTTGCTATCGATAATCGACCCATTAGACAACAGATCGGAAACCGTTTCATGACTGAAGAGTGAATAGGCCTACAACATATTCAGGTTAGACACTCTTTGTATAGAGATGAATAATACTAGAGCCCAAGCTGCTCACAATGGTTTATATTTTGGGTTAAGCATTTGATTGCGATCTGGTATTAAACACCTTTCTAAACAATTGACAGCCATAGCTTCAGATTCATTGCCCAATTTTACGTAGCATGCAATTTGCATCAGCCACGCATCCAATACATCGTAATAGGTTATCTTATTTCCCAGAACTTGTGCAATTTGTGCATTACACGGTGTCTCGACTAGCTATACGTCATGGCAATGTTCGTGTTCAAGTCAGAGAATGTGTTAACGTCAAACGAAAGAGTGGACATATTATGTCTAGACATTTCATTGCCAAAATGTCTTTGAATCGTAAACAACAACTTCATCTGCCGTACACTTAAATTTGTGTTCAATTTCCTCCCACGATTTTCTTATTAAATCCGTTCTTTTATAGTTTTCACGTTTGTAGTTCCATAAACGCTCATATTCGCGATATGTATTAATGAAATTAATAATGTCGCTAAAATACTTAAACGTCAAAATCGAATGAAACTTCAAATTAATGGCAGTGTTTATGGCAGAATTTCTGTCATTGAAAAAAGTTGAATTTTTAAGTCATGACATGAACTTTAGCGGTCTCCACTAGCCATTGACTTGAACATTGTCATGAATTATAGCTAGTCGAGTCAGCAATTTTAAGTTCGTAGCCAATGTCGAAGAGATCAGAACACATTATTGATATCAAGGTACGGGAGGTTTTTAACTAAGTTGTATGTTTAACAATTTCGAAATAAATATTTAGTTATTTCAAAGTAAAGGAGGAATTTATTACTTTCAAAAAGTTTGTACTTTCAAAAATCAATATAAAGAAATAAATCTTACCTTACAGTTTGATATGTGTACGAAGTTTGTAGTTTTTGTGTTAAATTACTTTATTGAGGACAAAATTTGACTGTAGTTAGTGGTAATATCTTGAATCTTTATTGTAATATGTATTATTGATTTGCAGAAACTGTAAAAATTATAGAATGTAAATGTGGGAATAACTTATAATCCTTAGAAATATAATACCTTTAGCCTTCGGCTGTAACAGCTGCTGCTACATTGGTTTCCTCGACCCTTGTCACAGGCTCGGGTTTCCTTAATACCTCCACTTTGTTTGGTATTAAATGTTTTAAAGGCTCCAGAATATCTTTCTGTTGCAAATAAGTTATTTTCGTATTTTCCAAAGCAGTTAAATTGATACCCAAATGACTACATAATACACTCGATGGAAATACGGCATGGACACAACGTTGTAGATATGGAATCAAATCATGAGCAAAGCAAGAGCATAACTTTGAGAACGATTCTCTTTCATTGGTTGTAAAGGCTTGTTGCTCTTGACGGTAAAAGGCCAATATACGTTTGGCCACCATTTCCAAAGATTGTTGCAGCACCAAAGTAACATCATTTGCTAAAGCTGTAGGAGCACATAAACGTAATTCATTAAGAGCATTTAAATAGCCATTGCATAAAGCAGCCAGAGGATGGAAATCCAAAAGGGTTTCTGGTGGTGCATAAGACTCCGATTCATTTGTACTGCTAGACGCAGTTGTCGTTGGATTTCTATTGTGTACAGTAATTTTATTGATTAGGGTATATTTATCCAGTTCCTTTTCGAAACTGTGATTTACTGACGAAATGCTTTTAAAAAACTTTTGTTTGATGACTTTTACAAAAATGGGAGCCATAAGTGCCCTAAAATCGGCACCCACACGGCTAAATGATAATCCGAAATACATGCATTGTCCCAGTACGGTGTCGAAAGAGGTAATGTCTCGTTGCAGATCAGCTTCCAAAGTTTTCAAAAAGTCAGTTATCTGAAAATATGCAAGATGTAGGTGAAGTATTTCTAAGGAAGTTATGATTGAGCACTTTTGTTTACCTTTTCATGTAGCCAGCACTGGAAAAGCCTTTGTCCATTACAACTTACACCTTGTAGTGGTTTATGGGACGTGCTTGTGCCAAGAGTTGAGCCTGCCATATTGTCATCCTCTGGGAATATGGCTTTATATTGAGTTATAATATTAAACAGATTGACACGGGTCACCTCAATAGTTTTCGTTAAATGTTGCTGGGCTGCAAAAAAAAAGAACATAATAACACAAGATTTAATAAGAAAAATAATAACATTGAGTGAAGATTTCGGTGTCCTATTTGTAAACAATTAGCTAAGAGCCATCTACCACACACTAGGTTTAAATAACTACACAGTGCCATCTGTAGTCAAAGTTTGCTTTAGCAAAGTTCACAACCGGTCAGTTGTCACGAATACTAAATTGCTCAGCGACACCTATATGTCAACTCAAATATACTCATTGGCAATGGCTTTCAAACTTCCTCTAAGCCATTGGAACTACACAATATTTTCCCAACTTACCATCATCCATTGGCACTGCCTTTAAGGCTGCAGCCAGCCAAGAATTTCTCGCCTGCAAGAACTTTAACTTCAGCTCATTATTTCCAAAAGCTTGCATGCGACGTAAATATCCCACAATTTGCAAACATTTTGGCAGTTGCAAATCCGTACGGAGTTGAGCAACCAGTTGTACCAACATAGTGTGCCACAATGATTCCACAGAATGGACAATACTCTATAGAAAAGAAGCACCTTAATAACAGCTACAATATTTAACATTTGCTAGAACTCTACCTTTATCACTGGTATATTGCCCTGATTCTCTCCCATCTTTTGCACATAACTTGCCAACTCCAAGGCCTCCTCATAACGGCCTTCCCTGATGCAACGCTCCATAAGTTGTGGCACCTCCAATATCTCCAGCAATTGAGCATTCTTTTTGAGGGTCAACGAATTCAAACGTCTTTGTTCATTTATATCCACAGACTCCTTAAGGAAATCTTCACATTTCTCACTTAACTCAGGTAGCTTCTCGACCAGTGTTCCCACTTGTAATTCGGCATTTTGAAATTCTTTGTATATCGAACGTGAATTCTCGGCCGTTCTTATGAATGTTTTATAGTTTGATATGGCAAGATCTTGAGTCTGTTCCACAATATGTTTCGTTTCCTCGGTGAGACGTGTTTGTTCCTTCTTCAGTTGATCCACTTTGTAGGAACCTAATTTGTTGAGATAATTAAAGAGTTCCGGATTATCGCGTAGGTTTTCTAAGGAAGACATGTTAACTGTTATACGTGGTGGCTTGGCATAGAATTTCAGTATCTCACCCGGTACACCATCGACAAATATGAGTTTAAGGACACGTTCACTTTCTAAATCCATCTTTCTTTACAAATAATCAAAATTTTCGTTTATACCCAGTTGTTTTGCTTTCTGTATTGCTGCCACGAAATTAATAAATACTTATCAGCTGTTCCACCGACAATGGTAGTCAGCTGACGCAGTGGTGTAAATTTCTGGTAGCATTCCGTATTATACTAAAAAGGGGTAATAATTAATTCGGTTAAACAACGGCTTAATCTGTATTAGCGGACGTTTACACGGAATAGTTTTCCGGAGACACTAGCTATAGGAATATGTATATTATGCAGCTTACTCTTCAAAAACTAAAAAAGGCCTGGGGCAGGCAAAAAAAAAATTTTTTTAAATAAACCAAAATTAAAGAAAAGGTAAAGAATGTGAGAACATGGAAAAGTAGCCATCGCAGGGACCTATGTTGCTCGTACCGTGTGATAGAACTTTTGAAAAATCGTTAAATTTATATTGCACTAAGTCGCTCAGGCAGGGGGGTTAAAATTCCCTCTGTACCTTAAGTCGATGTGCGGCAAAATCGGAAAAAATCACTCGGTACTTTTTAAAAAAAAAATTTTTCTGGATGGTTACCATAACCAATCTCATGGTTACTGTACGCACAAAAGTGGACTTATATGGACTTACAGACATCCCACGAAAAAATGAATGACACCATGGAATTCGTGACAGAAATACCTTTCGTTTAAGTACCCACTCTAATCCATAGCCAAATGTCCCTGGGTGTGACGGTTTTTTGGACCCTGTGGGTCCCATAGGTCCGTGCGACGGCTAGTTTTCAATTTTCTCACATTCTTTAATATTTCTTTAATTTTGGTTTTTTTTTTAATTTTTTTTTGCCAGCCCCTGGTCCTGAACTTCAGCCTTAAAAAGAATTGTTACGTCAGGTAGAACATGTTATTTTAAGCAAAGAACAGTAACATAACAATATCGGGGCAAAGGCATATACAGGGTGTTCCAAAAACTTTCCGAAAAAATTAAACGCGCGATAGCTTGGATCAATATGAATATTTTTTGTTCTAGCTCCACTGTTCTAACGGCTACCGTTTTCGAGCTATAGCGTCTCAAAAAATAATGCATTTCTAAATGCATTTAACTCATTTTAAAACAACTTCGTATTTTTAAACATTTTTATCTGAGTTATGTGTCAAAAACAAAAAATTACGTAAAAAAAAATAAAGAAAATTTTTTTTAACAATTAATTCAAAGAAATTTTTTTTAAAAATTGAAAGTTGTTTTTGAAATTTAAGAAATACATTCACAAATGCATTTACCTTTGAGATTCAATAACTCGAAGACGGTAGGGGTTAGAACAGTGGTGCTAGAACAAAAAATATTCATATTGATCCAAGCTATCGCGCATTTAACTTTTTCGGAAAGTTTTTGGAACACCCTGTATGTGAGAGGGTAATGGCGTTAATGTACCGTATAAAGTTATTAATGTCAAGTCAAATAATTATTTAGCATTTATGGATAACCCGCTAGTTATGGAGTTATCCGATATTGAAATTATGAAAAATTATCGAAATTTTTTTTACTTATCTCAAAGAGAAAACAAAAATTATTTTAAAAAAAATTACGCGATTTGTTTAAAATTATTTTTTTTTTTTGAGAAAAGTAAAACAATATTCCATAATTTTTGAAAATTTCAACATCCAATAACTCGATAACCAAATGAGTTATCGAAAAATGCTACATAAAGTGGAGTTCAGATTATTAGACGGATTTGACGATATGTCGAATCTGAAGAAAAATTTATAATGTGAACAGCTATCATCAGATAAATCTGATGGTCTTCAAAACAGTTTGACAACCAAGCGATTTCTGTGAGGTTATCGATAAAACAGTGAGCGAGAGATAAAATGTCGGAGAGAACAAACGAAGAGGAGAAGAGCGAAAACTAGAAATTACATAGAATTTAATGTGAAATGAAAAAAATACAAACCTTCAGTGTAATTTATTAAAATAAAATGTTAATAAATAAAACCCATAAACGCTTGTAAAAATAAAGAAATTACACATAGCGGAGGGAGCTGGGATTTGTGTGCTTAGTTTTTTTTTCCTAGAAATTAGGAAGTTTAATTGAGTATATGTAGGGATGTGTGTTCATGTGCAAAACAAATATCGTCCTTCCTTTCATTTCCTTTGAACTAGAAAGTAATTGTTGCAAGACATTTGCAAGCGCTAACCGTTGATGTTGACACTGTGGTGTCTTGTTTCAAATGATGTCTGCCAGATAAATTTTTCTGTGTGGACGAAAAATTGATATTTTATCGATAACTCCTTCAGATATGTCTGTCAGATCTGTATGATAATTTGAACTCCACTTAATAATTTCATACAAAAAAGTGATGTCAATAGCTTTATAGCCTTTCACACTAGCGTACATTTTGTGGGAACGCATAGAAGATGTTGAAAAAATGAAAGATGCGTTCACACTTGCAACATCTTACATCTGCTAATGTTCATAAGCTTTTATTTTTTAACATTTAATATTTATTACAATTTTTGTTTTCCTACATTTATTTCGTCAAGATGTATCTATATTAGATGTTGTTATTGCGACAACGACAATAGCTGTTTTGTATCTGTTTGGTGTCTGTCATACGACTGCCAAATTCATACCAAATTTGGTAACAATTGCAATACAAGTACACAAAGAGTACAAACAAGAAATTCATTTGAATTTAACAGTCAGTTGAGGCAAAGATTTGAAAACATTTATATCAGCTGTTATAGCACTACCACCTGATATAAATACATATTTTGTGTTGTTTTTTGAATTTATGTCATTTTTTCTAGAAATTCAATTTTGTTCTAGTGATGGACTCAAATTTATCGAATGATGTGGGGTGAAACGTAATGAGATAGGAACATTTTCCAAAGATGTTGAGCCTACAAAGTGTCAAATTTGTATGGGGAAATGTCAACGTCTTTGGCAAATTTATTGAAGACGTAAGATGTGGCGTAGTGTGAAAAGGCTGTTACACGGTACCTTAACCCCATTTCTCTCTTGCATATACAAATTTTCTTTGCATTTGCCCCGATTTGGTTAATTTTACTTTATTTACTTAATAGCTCATTCCCACTGCAAAATATTTTCCTGATTTCATACCAAATGTCCTAATAAAATCTAAAGTATTCGCATTTGGGTTTTTCCTGATTTTATTGAAAGTCAAGGCTAATTGACAAGGTAGTGTTACTACGACAACAAACATACCAAGCCGAAAACAATAGGCATTTTGCTTTGTCTGGTATTGTTCCACAAGCAAATTCAGCACAAATGTATTCCAGGAATAAAAGTAAAATAAAATCACATGAGGTGTCATGGGACACCCGGTTGGAACGAAGTTCTTCCGCTATATATTATGTATCGTACTAGTTAGTTCCAGCACGTATAAAACGCGCATTGAAAAGTACGATAATTTAAATGGATCTTTAAGAAAAAGTACTTTTTGTAAAATAAAAATTTTTGTTAAGAAAATTTTTTTTCTCCAATGTATTTTTCAAAAAAAGTTTATATTTTAGGTCCTTTTTGTAAGAATATGTATGTATTATATTTTCCGGAATATGTATTATATAGGTCCTTTTTTAAAGAGAGGTGCTTCTTTTATTAAAAGCTAATGTTTTTTTTTAAAGAAAAGGTACTATTTTTAAGAAGAAGTACTTTCTGTAAGAAAAAGCCATAAAGGCTCATTCACAATGATAGCAACAAATTCAACAGGCGTTCACAAGGCAAGCAACAAATTTGTTCGAATAAGTGCCATCTAATATGCTAAATCTGGTTCTTCCTTCTCTGATCAGGAAATATCCAGGTCGCCTTATGAATGTCCTTATGCTGGAATCGTGTGCTACTAACTACCATGTTCTTTGCAGCGACGAAGTCTATCAGTCTTATTCCATTATCGGAGGTGGTATCATATAGACTGTGATTACCGATGGTTGGTCGAAAGACACTTTCCTTTCCCAATTTGGCATTAAAATTGCCTAGAATAATCTTAATGTCGTGGTCAGGGTAGCGTTCTTATAGTTCCTCCAGACGTTCATAAAATGATTCTTTGACCTCATCATCTTTATCCTCTGTCAACACACAAATTAACGAGATGTTGAAATATTTCGCATTGATGCGAATTGTGGCTATACGTTCACTCACTGGGTTGAACCTTGAAAGTAGGTGTCACAGTCTCTTGTCAACCCGAATTCGTGCTTTCGCTCATGGCAGCTGTAGTAAATATCGCAGTTTTTCTTTCTGGTGCAACCATATCCTGTCCATCGCATTTCCTGGATCGCTGTGATGTCAGCTTTATAATTTCCGAGGACATCAGCCAGTTGGAAAGTGGCATCCGTCCTGTATAGCGTTCGCACATTCCAGGTACATATCCTTAAATCGTGGTCCTTATACCGTTTGCGAGGGTCGTCAACAGTTAGGGGGTCTCTTTGTTCAATATTTTTCTTGTGTATTTTCATTGCCACCTGCGTATTCCTTGGCTCATTTCATGAAAATATGTTCATCCACGGCCATCCCCGGAAACGCAAGGGGCGAAGTGGCAGCAGTTTGAAAATTTTCGGATTGGTAGTCGGAGGGTACTAGGGTAAAATTGCTAAATTCTGAACCAGTGGTAGGACCACACCACTTGATTTCTTTTTGTGGGGCTACATGAAAGATTGTGTGTATTCTGTGCAGATCCACACTGGTGAACAGTTACTTGAACGCATTGAGGAAGTTGCGGTGAAAGTTCGTGAAAAGATGACCGAATTAAACAAGTCCTATGTGGTTCGCAAACGGCTGCAATTGTGTTTAGTAGAAAACTGGAACCACATTGAAAACTTCCTTTAAATGTCTTTTTTCCTTTGTGTTTGATTCTTCAGCCAAAAATTTCAATAAAATAAAATCTTAAACGTGTTAATTTACAAAAACAAATAAGAGCGAGCTGTTATTTCGCTTCCAAAAAAAAAATTTGCATTTCAGGGCTTCGTTGAGGTAAAAAAAAACATAAGTTATCTGTCATCTGGATGAGAAAATTGAGGTTATGTGCACGTTCTTATGTCTTTTTTTTCCAAATTTTTTTTAAAGATCCGTATCGGCGATTTTACTTTTTTTAAAAACAAAAAAATCCGATCACTGGTTCAGAACTTAGCAATTTTACCCTAGTACCCTCCGACCACCAATCCGAAAATTTTCAAACCACTTCCATTTCGCCCCTTTGCATTTTCGGGGATGGTCGAAGATGGACATATTTTCATGAAATGAGCCGAGGAATACGCTGGTGAAATTTGTTCAGTCGCGACTGAACCACCCTGTATAACCAATTCGACTCACTGATCCAATTTCTAAGGTTCAGTTATTTCAAAAACATCCCAAATTTGTACAAAACTTGCAAAACCTGTTGTTGCGCCGTCTTCGATAATTTTGTCTCGGCGCGGAGTTCGTCAAGCACGGAGTTGCTACTTGAAATGTCAATTTAATCTCAAATTGGGTGGTGTAAACGGCAAAGATTAGGGAACAAGGTTATCGCTGTCCTGGTCGCGTTGCATCGTCTGTGTGGGATAATTTTGTAACCATCTGCTGTAACGAGACGCCCAACACTGCTCCGTTTTATGGACAAAAATCAGAAATCCGATTTGGTTGGAATTGAATTTTTTTGGTATCGTTTTAAAGGTAATAGCGTAGCTAAAAAAATCAGCAACGATTTTTTCATAGAAATAGATTTTTTGTCCTCCAGAGCAATTCAAAGTGAGCGATTTGCATGCTAAATAATTTGAGTTTTTAGTTTCGTTCGTTAGTAGTTAAAGGAAAATATTGTTTAAAAATACATTTGTGGCAAAAATTAAATTATGTTTCATTTTTTGGATAGGTAAGAAGCGGTACAAATTTTGTTTTTTTTTTATTTTGTATAAATCTTAAAAAAAAATTTTAATTGATTTTTAAAAATTGACTTTTTCAAGATGAATATTTGAAAAATGTTCACTTTTTGGTGGCAAAAAAGAAAAAACATCATAAAATACGGTGAAATATTTTTTCATGATAAATTAGTTTAAACTTTAATCTATTAGAAAAATGCAAAATCTTCTCCGCTTTGTTCCGCTTCTTTTATATTTAAGCTTTTTAACAAGTGTTTAAAATTACTTTTTTACTTGTTAGTCAAATATGAATTATTTTGTAGGAGATTATTTTTACTTTAATTAGTTAATAAATTAGTTAATAATTATTTAATAATTATTTGCAAATATCAAGAGCTTTTGATATCCTCTGTCCGATGAACCATTGACGACTGAAACTGAAACGTAATACATCAGCCAAAATAAGAATCATTGACTTCTTCAATTTATACGCACATTCAGGAATATTTATGAATCACTGACGGAGATAATAATGCAAAAGTACTGATACAAAATTACGAGATAGACTCTCTCGTTGTCCCGCTTTATTTCTCTTGCTCTCTAGTGAGCATAAAGAGTGCAACAAACTCGGCAAACAAACATAGATACATTTGGTACGCAAACACATATGTTATAACATATTAATCATATTAATCAAATGGACACAAGTATATTATATTTGCGGCAAGCTCCAAACTCACGTTATATTTGCATTCAAAACACTAAAAACGGGAAATTTTCGAGATTTGTACAATTTGAATGGGAGGTACCAGAATTCGTTATCCGATTTCCTTCGAAGTAGTCATACAATTTTCTGCATTGAAAATCTAATGCATGGCAAATTTTAGTTAAAATCTGTTTGTCCGATAGGTGTTACGGCAGATGAAAAAAAGAGTGGGTCCCCATCGACCCAACAAATAAGGAAAAAAATTTTTTTTTCAAAGTGTTTTTCGTGATTTAACAAAATCTTGTTTCGAGTAGTTTCAGGAAAAAAATCCAAAAATTCATTTTAATCTGAATTGACTAAAGTCTTTAGGGTTTTATTGGTTTTTTATATACATAATAAATAAAAATATTACTTTAAAAATAATATATAAAATCATACTGTTTTACGGCTTCAAAAAGCATACATTTTTTATTTGATACGCAAAAATTATAAAAGTCTCATGAAATAAAAAAGTAAAATAATACGGAATATGAGTTTTTTATTATTTTTGTTTTTTACAGTTTATATGTTTATCTGTGAGTTTAAAACTAGAAAGTGCACAGCTCACTGGTTGTGAGAATCTCTTCCCAATTCCTTCATGGAATGTAATGGGAAACCATTTATTTTATTATATTTATCTACCAGGGAAAAATAAGTACAAGTCCCTATCTGCTGCTATTGGAGAAGTGTTTTTGAAAACACTTTTGGTTTCTGCGTATAATAATAATAATAATTTCGGTTTTTATGGACGGTGGGCAATGGGCGTGGTCAATGTTGTTGAAATGCTATTTTTTGATAAGGTGCCATATAAATATGTTCTTCACGCAATTTTCATGAAGCTTGCCGCAATAGTTCAATTTTTACAGCCAAAATTATTTTCGGTTTGTATGGGCGGTGGGCGTGGTCAATGTTGATGAAATACTATTTTTTGATAAGGTGGCGTATAAATATATTCTTCACGCAATTTTCCAGAAATTTGTCGTAATAGTTACATTTTTACAGCCAATAATAATTTCATTTTGTATTGGCGGTGGGCGATGGGCGTGGTCAATTTTGTCGATACTTTGAATTTTTCTTAATTGTATTATATTATGGACTCGTGGCAAATTTTATTACCCTAGTATGACTCCTTCTATTTTTGTCCCATCGATGTATATAATTAGCTGAATTTCGTCGAATTTAATAAAATATTTTATATTTCTTAAGTATAGAAATTATTTTATTCAGTTAGTTAATTAGGTTAATAGAAAAGTTTGCAATTTTCCAAACCTATAATTAATGCACAAAATCTTCGATGGATAACAATTATATATTCGTTTTAGCTTGAATTCTATATTTCATCACACACATTTTGCAGCCAGCGGAAATCCTGCATAGATCATAAACATAAGACTTAAGACACAAACGTCAATTTTATTCACATATCATTTATAAATATTTCGTTCTTATTCGATTGTAAACCCAACTAACTCGTTGCTGACCAACACAACAAACTACTTAAGTTGTCGATTTAAAGCATAAATTTCATTCTTTAATATTCTGCTATTAAACCGCACATTTATTATTATGGTAATAGTTGTGGTGATTTTCATACTAATCCATAAAACTATTAGCGATCATTTGTTAAAAGTAAAATTCAAATAACTTTCATTTGCCCGCTATTAAACGTACACATGTTCGAACGAACATACATATGTGTAACTGTAAAGAGGGAGCAGAGGGGTGGTAGACATTTACTTTCATAATTCAAAATGACTTTTAATGAATGCAAATGACTTGAAAAGAAAATTATATACTAAAAGTACCAAAGTGTAATAAAAAAGTTTAAAGTTAGTTAATTAAACGTCTAATAAGTATGAGGTAAGGTCTTGCATTAATGCCGTTCGCATTTTTGTAAACGGTTGTTTGGAAATATTATGTATACGTAACTGCTGACCTAATCATAATGTTGTATGAATAGAAATGTTGTCTTTATAAAGCAAGCTTCTGTCTAAATATGCCGTGGTCTTTGAGGATATACTGATCACTATGTACTAGGTCTATATAGACTGTATCTATTGGACATCGACGGGTTGCTCAATCGAGTGACAACTGATGTTTGTTTTTCCCAAGTCTCCTCCAATAGTAAACCGAACATAATACGGCATTTGCACCAAACAAGATTAACACATTTAGAAGGTTAAAGTGCCATTTACACCTGCCAAGATTATCGCATTCATTTTTTATCGACGTTTTTTTCTTGTATATTTTGACATTTATAATCCCGAAAAAGCGATAATCTTGGTAAGTGTAACTGCAGTTTAACTTCGTTAACCCACTCTAAATATGCAGTTACACCTGCCAAGATTATCGCTTTTTCGGGGTTATGAATATCAAACTCCATAAGAAAAAAACGTTGATAATCCCAAAAATGCGATAATCTTGATCGGTGTAAATGCCGTATAACTCACTAGATTACGCATACAATTTGAATCTGTAGAAAGTGAGTTTTAAACTGGTGTACGTTTTGAGGCAACACAGTGAATTTCTAACAAAGACGATCTAGAATTATGACGCACTTACACCGCCGTTTATCGCGGCCAGGTTAGCGATAACCTTGTTATCTAATCTTTGCCGTTTACACCACCCAATTTGAGATTAAATTTACATTTCGGGTGGCAACTCCATGCTTAAATAAACTAAGCGCCGAGACAAAATTATCGAAGACGGCGGCACAACAGAAAAATTAAATTGGGCTATTGGTTTTGCCAATTTTATAAAAATTTGGGATTTTTTTGAAATAACTGAACCTTTAAAATTGATTCAGTGGATTACATCGGGACTGTCGATAAAATCCTGCCACGGTTTAAACCAAAACGAGCCATTTATATCGGCGGCTGCATGAGCTTCAAACATTTTTGTGGCGACAACGCGTCGGAAAATTTTCGATCGGCTTCCGTCTGTCAAACAGTTGATATTTTGTGTGTGGTTTTATTATGGTTGCATTTTTTTAGGAACTACCAGTGTTGCATCAAAAAGTACATCAGTTTAAAATGAGGTTAAAAATTAAACTTCAGTTTCTACAGATTAAAATTGGGTTAGAACGGGTTAACGGAGTTAACCTTCGAAATGCGTTTGGTATAAATGCCGCATTAGACAACCAGAAGATGTACGCAATTTGGCAACCCTGGTAAAAGAGAACCAAAAAGTGCTAGAAATTCACTCAAAGGCATTTTTCTCATGCGTCATATCTTGATTATTTCATACATTTTGCATAGTTCATGTAATTTTACTTCAACATGGTTGGAATTTGTACAGTTATATACAATAACACTATCAAAAAGCTGCTCGTATATTGAAATATTCAATGAAGAGGGTAATAGAAGGAACAGAATGACAAGTGTTTCACTCGTTGTGTTTGTTAGCATTTGAGTTAAGAGAAATTTTGGCTGTCTACTTGTGCATCGTTTTTGTTTCTAACATAAAGCAACTATGGTATACAGAAGAAAATTTGCATATGGATTGGAATGTCAACAAAGAACACGAGTGAAGCGCGTCGTTTCTCTGCTCTCTCTCTCTCTTACTCTGTTCGTTGAATATTTCTATACACGAGCAGTTTTCTGATGATGTTTTTGTATCTAACTATAGAATTTTCAACCATATTTAAATAACATTACATAAAGTATGTAAAAAGTATGAAATAATCAAGTTATGACGCGGGAAAGAAATGTGTTTGAGTGAATCGCTTCGACTTATGTGGTTCTCTTCTACAAGGGTTGCCAAATTGCGTCGGTTTTTTCTTCTCTACTTTTTCTAAAAAAAAATGCAACCATAATTAAAACAAAATCAACTGTTTGCCGGAAGGGACTTTCGAACTTTTTCCGACCCGTCCCCAACACTAAAAATTGTTTGAAGCTCACGCCGCAGCCGATATATTGATTTACAATGTGAGCTGATTTTATCGATTGTTCCGATTTGACCAACTGATCCAATTTTAAAGGTTCAGTTATTTCAAAAACATTCCAAATTTGTACAAAATTGCCTAAATCAACAGCAGTCAATTTAATTTTTCTGTTATGCCGCCGTCTTCGATAACTTTGTCTCGGCGCGGAGTAGGTTTAAGCACGGAGTTGCCACTTGAAATGTCAAGTTAATCTCAAATTGGGTGGTGTATATGGCAGAGATTAGAGAACAGGGTTATCGTTAACCCGGCCCCGACAAACTGCGACGTAACATTAAAATACTCTATTATTTATAAACCAACCGTCAATATTTTAGCTGAAGAAATTATATACTGCGTCTCACTCATAGAGATATAGACTAGATCCGCTAACCCTCTCTTCACGTTCTCTTAAGGACGACGAGGTAGTAGGTCATTTCATCGAGTTGAAGTTGGTATTGTAATTTACTCTTTGGTTGGACATAATACGGCCAGAAATAAAAGGCAATGCGTATTGTCATTCGATACAAATAACATTAACATAATTTGTAATCATTAGAATCAATCAAACACTATTTAAACTTAGTTTACTGCATAGTCTCTAACCTCTATGTCCTCTTTGGTCTCTCATATTGCATCATTTCCCTAGTACCTTTCCGATCAGCTGTCTGTCTCACTTTCATACTACATCATTTCCCTAGTACCTTTCCGATCAGCTGTCTGTCTCACTTTCAGTTACTGTTTAGAGATACGAGTAAATCTTTTGCGCATGTACGATATAAACGAATAGTTATGTTGCTGCTGATGGTTTGGTTTGTTGAACACACGTACTCTGGTTCCTTTTTGTGTCTCCTGTTCTAACCACAACAACAGTGGTGGCATCAACACCAGCGACAACATTTACAGTCCAGTCTGCTACGCATCACAACAAGTTGTCTAACGATACTTGTTCTATATATAAGGTGGAGAGGGGGAGCTTTTGGTGAACTGACGCTAATGTGTCTGTGAGTGAAAGAAAAATTGATGTTTAACTGTGACGGCCCGTATTTGCTTTTGTCTAACAATGAGCTGACTCACTTGTTTCTTATTGACAAATATGCATTTACTTTACTTAAAGGTGAGTAAGTTAGATCAGAGTGGTAGCATTTATGTCAGGCTCACTTAGACCTTGTAGTCCATTGTGATATGTACCACCGGGACAAAAAGGAAAAATATGCGTTTTTCCTAGTCCCTCTCGTTGCACCAGTTTGATTGCTTTGTAAGGCTTTTGCGTTGGCGGATGATAACATGAGATAGATTTTCAAACCCCCATGGAAATGTGAGCCTAGTGTAGAATTCCACCATCTGGAAAGAGCGGTGCACAGACATAGTTTTCTATTAACTCCACCTCATCTTCGTCGCCACAGCTTCTGCGCAAAAGTCATTTATCAAAACTTTCACACTCTCTGCGTGCCGTCCAATGAGACAGTGACCCGTCATGATAGACACTATAAACTTTTGGCATCTGGTCAAAAGAAGGTGGTACGTAACCAGAAACCTCAGCCAGGTGCTTCCATAGCAAGCACCCTGGTAAATGCTAATAGCTCATTCGCACTACAAAACATTTTCCCGATTTCATATCAAATGTCCTAAGCAAATCCGAAGTGTTCGCAATGGGATTTTTCCTGATTTGATTGAATGTCAAGGCGCTTTGATGAGGTAGTATTTCTACGACACCAAACACACCAAGCCGAAAACAGTAGGCATTTTGCTTTGTCTTGTATTTTTCCCCCAATCAAATTCAGTAGAAATGTATTCCAGGAATAAACGTAAACAAAAAAGTATAAAAAATATGTATGAGGAACAATAAATACCTTAGAAATGCGATAAATAAATAAGTCGGGTATTCTAGTGTTACCACCACATCGATGCGCCGTGATTGAAATGGTTGTAACGTAAACGTACTATTAGCAAAAACGATGTACAAGTAGACAGTCAAAATTTCTCTTCACTCAAATGCCAACAAACAAAACGAGTGAAACCCTAGTACTTTTCTACTCTCTCTCTTACTCTCTTCATTGAATATTTCAATACACGAGCAGCTTTTTGATAGTGTTATTGTATATAACTATACAAATTCCAACAATGTTGAAGTAAAATTACATAAACTATGCAAAAAGTATGAAATAAGCAAGATATGACGCGAGAGAGAAATGCGTTTGAGTGAACTCCTAGTACTTTTTGGTTCTCTTTTAAAAGGGTTGCCAAGTTGCGCACATTTTCTGGTCGTCTAATTGTAAATCGTCTTTGCTATTAGTTCGTAGTGTGAGATCAAAGACGATTTAGAATTAGACGACCAGAAGATGTGCGCAACTTGGCAACCCTGGTAAAAGAGAACCAAAATGTGCTAGGAGTTCACTCAAACGCATTTCTCTCTCGCGTCATATCTTGCTTATTTCATACTTTCTGCATAGTTTATGTAATTTTACTTCAACACGGTTGGAATTTGTATAGTTATATACAATAATACTATCAAAAAGCTGATCGTATATTGAAATATTCAATGAAGAGAGTAAAAGAGAGAGTAGAGAAGTAATAGGGTTTCACTCGTTTTGTTTGTTGGCATTTAGTGAAGAGAGATGTTGACTGTCTACTTATACATCGTTTTTGGTGAGACAAAATAGCGTTGCATAAAGCAAATCAAGCATTTTTCCCTGATTCCTAGACAAATAAGAAAAAATACCCGATTTGTCGTCTGTCAAAAAGAATGGGAAATCACGAAAATGTTCTTGATTTGTGTTTGAAATCAACAAAAGTGGCAAAATCAAGATAATCGATGCCAGTGCGAATGCTTTATAACAGAGCTTTCATAAGAATATTGATCACAAATTACACTCCAGGTCTACTGGACCAATAAAATATTTTAACAGGAGATATCAATGACTATGAAATGGCCGAGAATAATTCATACAAGGAACAACGACAATCTGAGATTCTACAAAAATTAAGGAAACATTTTCCACAACAATCTGGTAGACCATTGACAAACTAGTGTTCCGAGTACAGTGATATCTTCGGGTTAGAATCGGAAACAGTTACAACTAACTATGTACTTCTATACACAAAAGCTAAGGTTAAACGATACTGAACCGGTATACATTAAGAATTACCGAATTCCACACTCCAATGAAGACGAAGACAGATCGAAAAATTAATAGAGGATCGAATAGTGGAGCCATCGCATTGGGAATACAATAGCCCAATTTTGTTGGTGCCCAAGAAATCTCTTCCGAATTACAAGGACAAGAGATGGCCATTAGTCAGAGACTGCCGCCAAATTTACAAGAAATTTCATTCAGTATGAATGGCGTTTTTACATAAAAATTATGCTGGCAAGTGTTAAATGATGGAAATAATTTTGACTGACGCTTATCATGATGACGACTTAGGTAATAAGCATTTGAAAATGCTTTTTATTTGCCAAATAAATGCTGAAATTGAGTTTCGTTTATGGAAAATCGAAAAAAAATCAATTTTTCGACCAAAACTCGTTGAAAATAATTTTTTTCGAAAAACTGATATCACCATCGCCTTTAACGTGCGAATGTCTTTAGAAATGAGCTATCTGATATGGGAGAAAATACATAAAAATTGGTTTGGAGCCTTAAAAATAACAAAAACGAGTAAAAAATCGAAAAAAAAGATTTTTCGACAAAAACTCGTCTAAAAACCCAAGAAAAACATTTTTTTCGAAAAAAATATATCGCCAGCGTACAATTTTACCTTGGCTAGGATATATTTAAAAAATTTGAAATCGGTGAATTTTTTTTAATATACCTACTATTGATGTGCGCGTGAGCGATTTTGGCTCACGGTCACGCACGCCCACGATAGAAACTGCTCACGTCACACACGCTCACGAAATATTACTTTTGACTTTCTAAAGATCATGCACGCTCCCAGAGAAAAATACTCAAATATATATTTTAAAAAGAAACAACAAATTTTATTTTATTAACAAGCAAATAGTACGCTTGATTTTTATTCCTACTAAACTATTTTTTCGACGACTTTGTGTGGGGTGTTGCTTAAAATCGCTTAGCTCCCCATACAAAGTGGTCGAAAAATTAGTTTAGCAGGGAATAAAAAAACGGCGTAGCGACAAAACACCCAAAGTCATACCGCCCAAATCTAAAAATGACAGGTTGCCCAAAAAATTTCAATGCAAATTGTTGTTGTGAAATTCTTAAAGATTCGGGGAATATGCCATCAGTTTTGGATGTAATGACATTGTCTGGAAAGTCGACGCCAAAGCAAAATGTTATTCTATGTCAAATCGCCCAAAACTAAAAATGCAACGTCAACATAAAAATTGACATATTGCCCAAAAATGTTACCTTAAAAATGACAATTCGCCCAAAAGGTGCCATATTGCCCAAAAATTGTATATTGAAAATGACATATCACCCAAACGCAATGTTACAATTCCTAAATGACTTTTTGGGCGAAATGACATTTGCTTGAATTAAGTAAATCGCGCAAACATTGAACAAGGTAAAGTACCGTTGCTTTTACAAATATTGTGTCCGCAATTTGTTTCTATGTTATTTCATTCATTATCGTTTATTCATCCGTAGAGTGCGGTTACAATGGAGTCCGAGCGTTTTGAATATGTTGGCGGTAAAAAAAGTGGCTCGCAGTTGATTTATTTAATAAGTGAAAAGCAATTGTACAAAAAAAAATCTTCGTACAAAGACAAATTATATTATACTTGTTACAATGTGAATTGTAATGCGCGAGTTGCAATTTTTGCCAACGGTGATTGCATGAAGTGTAAAAAAAATAGTGAACATCCCAATCACTCAAATCAGGAAGATTTATACATGGAATTGAAATCCCTTAATAATATTAAAAAACGATGTAGAAGCCCCACATTGCTTCTTAAGGATTCCAATTCCTTGGCCGAAGTTAGAAAAGTGTTTAGGAGCGAATGTGAAAGGTAAGTGCGCGCCCGTTGTCAACACGCAAGCGGCGCGTGCTTCGCGGCGCGAAACGCGCGGCGCCCGCGACGCGGCAGTACGAACGCGGAAGCGAATCGAGGCCCATGATGATAATTGTTTTCAAATGGTATACTTTGTTTTTTTTTTTTGTAGAAATCAGGATGGTACAAAGCACTTAGTTTACTCAAGATTGAAAAGGACACTAGAAAGACTTGCCCATACTGTCGAGAAATTATTTGTGATACTATTCAAGTATTTGTATAAGCTGAAAATCATACAAGAAATTTGAAATACGTTTATTTATATGTTTGTTCCTTTAAAGGAAATTTAATTTTTGTTTGTTTTTTGGAAGAAATTACTTTGTTATTATTTCATGCTTTTGTTTTGAATAATTATTTATATATGTAAATGACCTTATTACAATGATTGATTGCAGATATGTGTATGTAATTTTTGTTCCCCGTTTTTTGAAAATTTATTAAATATATAAATATATACATAAATATATATATTACAAGATAACGTCATTACATCCGAAACTAACGTCATATTCTCCAAAAGTTTGGAAAATTTTGCAACAACAATTTACATTATTAATGTTTGGACGATTTGTCATTCCCAGTTTTGGGCAATATAACATTTGTTGAAGAACGCTGCACCGTCAGTTTGCCCAAAAGTCCGCATTTGGGTTTTATGACATTGTGTTTGGCTGAAATGACATTTTCTGTGCAATACTTTTGGGTGATATGGCAGATTTCGGGCAACGTGTCATTTTTTGATTTGGGCGGTATGACTTTGGGTGTTTTGTCGCTACGCCTAAAAAAACAGGATCAGTATTATTTTACTAAGGAACGAATAATTTGATTTTATCAAAAAACAATTACAATTTAGTGCATTAAAATTCAATTTTATAAAATATTCGATGAAATAAAATGTTTTTATTAACACTTTGCATTTAATTATATGTTTCGATATGATATAATATATACATAAATGTTTTTAAAAATACATGAAATAAAACTATTACATTTAAGTATTAATCGTCTACATATTCTTGTGGAGAAATAAAATTTTATCTATATTATTACTTGAAAGCGAAGTCCCTTCTTCTAAAATACTACCAGACGTAGAAAAAATGCGTTCGCTACTTGCAGAACTTGCAGGTATATTGAGAATCTGCTTAGCCAACTCTTTTTGTATATCGTTCTGAAAACGTAATATATGCACCGGGGAAAAAACCTTTTTGTTTACTGCAATGGTTTATTTGGGTATGAGCTAACAATGATACTCACGCATGATTCACGCACGGTTTTTAATTTTCAACTCCTGCACGATGACGAATACGTGATTGAGCTTTGCAGCAATCACAATCACGCGTGACACGACAAAATCACGTCACGCGCACACCGCTAATACCTATTAAAAAACCTTACAAATTAACGCGTAGAAAAGATAGATTTTTTGACAAAACTCGTCCAAAACCTCAAGAAATAAATTTTTTTGGGAAAACTGCTATCGCCATCGTTTTTAGCGTACAATTTCATCTTGGAAAGGTAATATTTAATAAAAATGAAATCAGCCAAGTTTTTTTATTACCTACTAAAAATCCTTAAAAATAAAAGTTGAGGAAAAGTAACAAATTTAAATTTGGGCATCTCGAAAATGAATTTTTTGATATTTCGTAGTGGAACTTTTTTTCCTCATGCCAAACGCTATCGAAAAATCGATGGCACAATATCGACAAATTTGTGTCCTTACAGGTAGGTATATTGTTGCTAGGAGTAAATACAACTCTAAATCTCGTGAGAGTTATAGACTATATTTCGATAAGTTGAAGGCTAATTTTAATCGGAACACCAAATCGTTCTTTAGATTTGTTAACTTGAAGCGGAATTCGTCTTCCACACCTTGTAGGATTAAAATGCATGGCATTGATTATTCAGATGAGAAGTCTATTGCTAATTGTTTCGCCGATTTTTTCGCATCTATTTATTCCACCCGAGCCTATCATGTTTCCAAATCATACCCGTACACTGTCCGCTCTACCAATCCGTTTGATGCACCTGTCGAAAATTCTTCGTGGTTGCTAGATAACTTGATCAGATTGAAAGCCTCAAATAAAGCTGGTCCTGATGTTATCCCGGACTCTATGTTGAAATACTGCTCGAATTCTCTCAGCTTACCGTTGACTCTCTTATTTAACACTTCGTTGAAGTTCGGTCATTTCTGGTAGTCTGGTAGTTTAGTAACTGTTGCAAATTATAGGGGAATTGCAAAATTGAGTGTCATTCCTAAACTTTTTGAGAAGTTAGTCACAGAGGTAATTTTTCATCATGTTTCCTCTATTTTAGATCCATGTCAACATGGCTTTCGGAAGTGTCGCTCCACCGTGACTAATTTGCTTCAGTTTCCCTCTTCTATTATTGACGGCTTTATTAATGGAGATTAAACTTATGTGATAGTAAGGCCTTTGATAAACTTAATCACAATTTGTTATTATACAAACTCGGGGCAATGGGTTTTAATTGCTGAATCCATGCTGAATTGGATTAGTTCTTACTTAATGAACCGAGAACAGATGGTATCATTTGGCCGATCATTCTCAAGATCTATTTTTGTGCCATCTGAGATGCCTCAGGGCAGTCATCTTGGCCCGGTTCTATTCTTGATATTCATTAACGACTTACCCGCCTCCATAATGCACTCTAATTGTTAATGTATGCTGATGACGTGAAGATCTATTTTTCTTACAAGGATCTTTGTCAATATACTTTACTTCAGAGGGATTAGTCTACTTTCTAGACGTGGTGCGAAGCCAATTTGATGGACCTTAATTTTACGAAATGTAAGCATATGCTGTTCTCTAGGTCATCATTCTTTTCGGCAAAATACATTTTAGGTGGCAATGTTCTTGAATCGCTGTATTCATTTGTTGATCTAGGTGTTCTCTTGGCAAGAAAATTGAATTTCAACTCCCACATAATTACGATGGTAAACAAGGCTTATGGCGTTCTGAATTTTATTAAACGTTGGGCAAAGGAATTTTCAGAACTCTACGTTACGAAAAATCTTTTTACTTCATTAGTCCGCCCAATTCTCGAATATGGATCTGTTGTGTGGGACCCTCAGTAAATAAGATAGAATCGGTCCAGAAACAGTTTCTCATTTTTTGTCTGAGAAACCTTCAATGGAACCCGAAGCATAATATTCCTTCGTATAGCAGTAGACTAGCATTGATCAGATTGCCGACTCTTAGTAGTACACTTACCATGATAAACTCTATTACAGTTTTGAAGATAATTGATGGATGTGTATGTTCTGAATTTCTGTTATGTAAGATTTTCATAAATGTCCCATTGAGACCCACGAGGTACTATAAACTCATTCACATCGAGTTTCAGCGTTCGAATTATGCGTCCTCTGATCCAGTTAGGAGAATGTGTCGTGACTTTAATGAGCTATATCAGTTTATTGATATCACTGGTAGTTGGGAAACTACAAAATCTAGGATAATTTGTCATTTGAACCGATTGCATTAGTGCTATATATTCCTATACATATGTAAATTTACTTTTTGTTATTAAATTCTGTTGTTATCCAGAACATATTCTTAATTTTTTGAATCGGCAGCATCTGAAAAGCAGAGAATCGAAGTCTCTAAAACCACCAAACTCAGAAATGATGTTTATCCGAGTACAACGAATGGCCACATCTCTTGTCATAACAAATCAATAATCTTGGGCACACTTGTTTTATTGTCATTACTAGTGTTTGAACCTAAATCCCTGCTTCTGTCATAAATACCTGTGTAGTTTAAATTTTAATGCTCCCTAGTCAGGATGTATAATTTTACACCGCTTCTAAAGGTTTTGTTTATATAAGGTTTTCATGGATACTTACCCCATATTGCTGGAAATTAAAGGTTTTCAGTTGAACCCGAGTTCTTCAGTACAAGATTCGTGTACTCTAAATATTGCACCATAGACCGGCCTCTAATTGCACTAAGTGAAAACGCTATTTTCTGCAAATAAAACAAATTGAATTGTTATCAAAATAAAGTTTATTTTGCAATTATTCTAAAAATTCTACGAAAAATTGGTCTAAATTCGTGGCATTTTTATTTTAAATGCTTGTATCAACAACATATATTAATCTTGAAACATTATAAAGTATTCCACAGCCGACTAAATTTTCCAAACGTTCTTGATGATATCGAAATATTTCCGATACCATCGTCCTCCACATCAATGATGCGTCGATAATGTCTAACAGCGATTAATGATGATGGTGTTGCAACCTAATACGAGACCCGAGCCAGAGTGCAGTTGTTCCTGTTGTTGTTGCAATATATCAATGTTAGGTTTGGTTGCGTTGGTGAAAGTAGAACATTTGTTGGCGATATTTGTATTTGTAACAGCAACAGCCACAGAAACAACAAAAACAAAAACTGCTGCAACAACTACACCGGCTGAAAACGTAACGCAAAAAGTGTTGTCGTTGTACCCTTGATGTCTAGCTTCTTAGATTTTATACCAGATAATGTGGTATCTAACAACAACAACAACACATACATATCTTTTCATTTCAGTTGCAGTGGCAACTTCAAATAGCTACTGCGTGCAACTTCAGTTTCGGCGCGGTGCAAGTGCCACTGCGAGTATGAGTGGCCTACACCAATAAACTTTCCATTTGCTATGTTCAGTTTTTCCTGAGTTAATGAATGAACGAATGAACAATCAGCTTTGCAGTGCAAAGAGCAGTATTTCGTATATTAAATGAGGCTGGGTTTGAAATTTTAGGCAAAAACTTGGAAGTTTAAGAACGAATAATCAGATTTGAGAGCTAAAATCCAATTTTCGTTAAGAAAAATTTGAAATATGAAAAACTTGAAAGCTCATTGAATAAGATTTCTTAGATCTATATAACCGGAAAAGGATAACAACGGTAAGAGAAACAAAGAAAGTCACAGGTGCAAAATGTATCTCTATTCAAACTAAACTTTTTTGTCGTTAGGACTCAATAGATCCGAGTGCAATTTAACCCTAGGATGATCGACCAGACTTTCCCATCCCCACCCCCTAGGAAAAAAATAACTTTTTGAATATATTTACAAAAACTTATAATATCTTTACAAACTACTACATATATGTTTGGAATGTGGTTCCTACTATATTATTATTATAACTATTATACAAATGTTTACCAGAATATATTGTAATTTTTATATATTTGCAATTTTAATTTTATTTTGTGCAATCCTGCCACGTCAAATCAGTTGTCCCTTTCTCTCTTATGCAAAGTATAAGTAGATATCTTCTGTACAACTACACATAAATACTACTACTACATCAGTGTGGAGATTTTTGGAACGAAGTTCCTTATCGCACGTTGCGGGATGGGGGCTTAATGAAAAAAAATAAACATCTTTTGCTTTAACACTGTAATGATACAACCCACTATTATCAACTACATTGTTTACTTTTACTTTGGTGTGTGTCTAGACTAACGGCTTTGATCATAGAGAAAGACATTAACTAGATGTCTCACATATGGTAGAGAATTTCTTGTTTAATGGGAAGTTTTCTAGGTGGAGCTTGTAACCAATATTTAGTACATATTTTAGTTTTGAACCCAATAAAAAGTAAATTTAGAAAAGCCAAAGTGCAAGACTCGCAAAAAAAGTTTTATTTTTTGAACAATATAAAGCAATAAAATGTTTATTTTCATAAAAAATATTGCTTTTATTACAATTCCTTTTATTACCTTTTATTTGAAAAATATTCCTTTCCTTAAAAAACTACTTTTATTTAAAAAAAGAAAATTTTCTTAATTAAGTGCCTTTTCTTAAGAAAAGTAAATTTTCTCAAAAAAAAAATTACCAATTATACCTATATCTTTTCTTCAAAAAATACCTTATCATAAAGAAGTAACTTTGCTTACAAAAAGTATTTTCTTAAAAAAAATTTGTTTTTAAATAAGTACATTTTCTTAAAAAAGTACACTTTTTTACAACAAATTGCTTTTTCATAAAAAAAACCTTTTCTTTAAAGATTACCTTTTTGTGAAACAAAATAACTTTTCTTGAGATAATTACCTACTCTTAAAAATGCATCTATTCTTAAAAAAAGTAAAAAATTCACATTTCATAAAAAAACCTTTTTTTCGAAAAAATTCCTCCTCTTAAAAAATAAATTTCCTTACAAAAATTCCTTTTCTTAAAAGTATCTTTTCTTAAAAGATAAGTAGCCTTTCTGAAATTAAGTACAGTTTCTTAAAAAAATAACCTTTTCCTAAAAAGAGTACCACTTCTTTAAAAAGTACCAGTTCTTAAAAAAAGTACTTCTTTGTAAAAAAAAATGCACACTCTTACAGAAAGTACTTCTTCTTAAAAATAGTGCCTTTTCTTAAAAAAAACATAAGCTTTTAATAAAAGAAGTAACTCACTTTAAAAAAAATACCTGTTCTGGAAAATATAATAGTTATATATTCTTACAAAAAGGACCTATTATCTCTGTGGCGCCGTGGAAGGTACATTGAAAGTACATTGAGGCCGTAAAACATGAAATCGACGCATTCTATTAATCATTATTCGGTTAATCGATTAATCGTGCTATAAAATTAACCGAACATTTTAATAATTAAATTTTTCGATTAACGATTAACTCGAACAAATCATAGCGATTAATCGATTAATAAAATATAAGTACGTGTTTATGGCAAGCAGTCTATCTTGAAACACTCCTACAATGTGGCAACTCATATGACAACGATTTGTTCAAAAATTTCGTAACTTTACACACATTTCGAACAGATTTCATAGTTTGTTGAGAGAAAGCGTCGCACAGTGCTTTGGCTCATAGACATACACAAAAAAACAGCAGACAGTTGTCCGAGGCCTTCGGCAACGGACTGTCCCTGCAGGCTGTGTCAGAGACACGGCCATTAAAATACGCCATCCGATAAGACAGAAAACATATATACATTGTTGATGTTGCGCCTACAAATCAATTCAAATTTTTATAATTTGTTTCTATTTTTTCGACCTTTATTTGATTAATTATTCTCCACTAATTGTTCCAGCTTTAGGTCTCTTCCGATTTCATAAAACTTTTTTGTTCTTTTCGATATTTCGATTTCCTTTGGAAATCTTCTTCAGGAAAGTTTTTATATTAATTATAACAAACAAACATCAATACAAATTAAAATGAAAATTTTTGACAAATTGTGAAAAGTAATACTATTCATACATATTATAATACAGTAAAGTTTACAAAAAGTAGAAATATTAAATTGAACAAAATTTTAAAATATTTTAAGACATTTATGTTAATTTATCCTATTATTAACCTATTTGTTCTCATTAATGAAGATTCTACCATTTTTAGTGAAACTGATAAAAACTTGCGAAAATTAGCGAAAAATTACCAAAATTTAAACAAGTTACAAAATTACCTAATAATCACTATAACCAAAAGAAATGGCCAAAAACCACCAAATTCGCGAAAATCCGCAAAACCTTGCCAACCCCATTATGACAATGATTTCGCCAAAGCTCTAAAGAGTAAAAAATCTCACAAAATCACTAACATTGCAAAATTTCAAGAAATTGCAAACTTGATAATAAACTCTAAAATTTCCTAAATTCTTAAAAATAAAACCGCGAGACCGCAAAAATTCGCGGCCTTTGTTTTAATTTCCCCTATTATTAACATTTTTATTTAATAAACATCTATAATTTTGAGCTAAGTTATCTGTGTCTACTTTGAAATTTATCCTTTTTTCAAATAGAACATTATTAATCTGTAACATTTCTAACATATATCTACGTTTTTTATAATTCTCTGTGTTCAGAATAGATGTATTCTCGAAATCTGGATAGTGATTGAAATCTCTACAGTGAGTTGATAACGCTGTTTCAAAATTGTACGTGATAAAATTATAAGATGCAAGGTAACAATTACGTTTCTGATCAAATGCCGAAATGAAGGAATTATACCACAATTTATAAGAAATTCCACCAAAAATATTTTCAAACTTTTTGATGATACCAAGATTATATGGTTTACCTAAAATACATAAAGGAAATTTTCCATTACGACCAATTTGTTCATCAATAAATTCACCTTCACACAATTTATGTAAATACGTAGTAAATTTCCTTAAAAAATTAACAGAAAATTCTAAATATAATGTTAGCAATTCGGTACAATTTAAAGATAAATTAAAGGGTCTTTCGATTGAAAATAATGAAAAATTAATATCACTTGATGTGGTGTCGTTATTTCCTAGTATTCCTGTTGATTTGGCCATTACAATTATAGAAGAAAATTGGAACAAGATTTCAGAGTTAACAAATATGAATAAAAATTTATTCATGCAAATTATAAAATTCTGCATTGTTGATAATAGATTTTCAATATGATGAAAAAATATATACACAACTAAAAGGACTTCCTATGGGTTCTCCAGCATCTCCAATAATAGCAGATATCGTAATGGAAAAATTATTAGATACATGTTTAGAAAAATTGACAGTAAAACCTAAAATAATAATAAAATATGTAGATGACTTATTTTGTATAGTGAAAGAGAATGAGATTGACATTTTATTAACAACTTTAAACTCATTTGATCAAAGCATCAAGTTTACTATTGAAAAAGAAGAGAATTCTTCAATTTCATATTTGGACACATTAGTGATAAGGAAAGGAAATAAATTATTAACAGATTGGTATCAAAAACCCACTTCGTCAGGTAGCATTATAAATTATTTTTCAAAACACCCTAAAAGAATTATTATTAACACAGCCAAAAATCTAATAGATAGAGTATTAAAAATAAGTGATAATAGATTCCATAAGAAAAATAAAGAAATAATTAGAAATATATTAATTGATAACAGTTTTCCTAATAAACTCATTTGCAAATTAATAAGACAATACAATATTAGAAAACCCCGCAATGTGGATGAAATTTCGGAACCGAAAGTTTATAAATCATTAACTTATGTACCTGGGTTTTCGGAAAGGGTAGAAAACTCAAACATATATAACAAAGGGAAATATAAAATGGCACATAAGATAAATAATAATGTTGGTAGATTATTTACGAAAACTAAAGACAGATTAAAAAAATCAGATATGTCATATTTAGTATATAAAATACCATGTGGTGGTAATGATATTGAACAGTGTGAGAAGGTATATGTAGGAACAACAGGGACTAAATTAAAAACGAGAATAGCAGGACATAGGCATGACCAAAAGTATAGGAATTATAATTCAACAACGAAAACAGCGTTATCAACTCACTGTAGAGATTTCAATCACTATCCAGATTTCGAGAATACATCTATTCTGAACACAGAGAATTATAAAAAACGTAGATATATGTTAGAAATGTTACAGATTAATAATGTTCTATTTGAAAAAAGGATAAATTTCAAAGTAGACACAGATAACTTAGCTCAAAATTATAGATGTTTATTAAATAAAAATAAAAATGTTAATAATAGGGGAAATTAAAACAAAGGCCGCGAATTTTTGCGGTCTCGCGGTTTTATTTTTAACAATTTAGGAAATTTTAGAGTTTATTATCAAGTTTGCAATTTCTTGAAATTTTGCAATGTTAGTGATTTTGTGAGATTTTTTACTCTTTAGAGCTTTGGCGATTTTTAATTAATGTTGGAAATCATTGTCATAATGGGGTTGGCAAGGTTTTGCGGATTTTTGGCGAATTTGGTGGTTTTAGGCCATTTCTTTTGGTTATAGTGATTATTAGGTAATTTTGTAACTTGTTTAAATTTTGGTAATTTTTCGCTAATTTTCGCAAGTTTTTATCAGTTTCACTAAAAATGGTAGAATCTTCATTAATGAGAACAAATAGGTTAATAATTGGATAAATTAACATAAATGTCTTAAAATATTTTAAAATTTTGTTCAATTTAATATTTCTACTTTTTGTAAACTTTACTGTATTATAATATGTATGAATAGTATTACTTTTCACAATTTGTCAAAAATTTTCATTTTAATTTGTATTGATGTTTGTTTGTTATAATTAATATAAAAACTTTCCTGAAGAAGATTTCCAAAGGAAATCGAAATATCGAAAAGAACAAAAAAGTTTTATGAAATCGGAAGAGACCTAAAGCTGGAACAATTAGTGGAGAATAATTAACATTTTTAATAAAAATATATATAAACAAGGGAACACAAAACTTACCTGAGTATTTATTTCTCTGCATAACAACCACTCGTTGCTTTCTTGTATTTCGTGTAGGTGCCATTTTGATTAGTAGTTTTTAGTTTAATTTACTAAACGTCAACTGTCAGCTGCTGTCAAACAGCATCAAGCAGCATTGTTATTTTGCTTACTTGGCAGCACTTTCATTTAACATAAAAATGTATGAATTAATTTTTTCAAATATTTTTTATAATTATATATCCATGTTAAATTCAAATTCACATTTAACATTTTGTTTCACTTAAATACATAAGTAAATAGACGAAATTTCAATATGTCATTAATCAAAACAACAGCCGAAGGTTTGTGTCCACACTGAAACAGCAGCATAGTTTGTGTTCACGCTACAAACTCAAACACTCAACCAAACACCACACATATATTTGAGTGTATGTGTTTAAACAATTTTCAATTGAGAAATTTAAATATTAGGAAGATATCAACCAATATGAAATGTATATCAAACGAAAGATAACATCTTCATTTACCTACAAAAAAATTTTTAAAAAAAGTTATTTCGCCGTTTCCTCATAATCAATGAAATAAAGGTACAACAATAACAATCTGACATGACTCCGTATTCTTCTAAGACGTATTCTACGCCAAAAAAATTGTCTCACAATTGGTTCATTAAATTGGGTGTAATAATAATCTGATGAAATTTCAAGACCCACTCGTCACTTTGTATGGGGGGTATCAAAATACCTGGTCCGATTCTGCTCAAACTATATACAATAAGGATAATAGTCAAAAAATTACGTTTTGCGACATTTTTGTAAAAATTAATCAATCCAATAGGGTGCTACAGTGTGTTATATTTTCAGAGCGACCCTACCCTTTGTATGGGAGGTACCGGAAACGTGGCACTTTTGGGTCCAAACTTTAAGATTTTTTTAAATTTTGGCGTGGTACCAAAAGTCACTAATTTTCATGTTGCTGCAACTACGATTTGTTAATTGTACCTACATATATTTTATACTTTACTAGCTGACCCGGCAGACTTCGCCCTGCCGACAAAAAGTATTGAATGGTGTCATGGCCACAAATGAGTTAACACATTTTATATAGGAAAACACATCATCACAAAAGTGTGCGTAAAATGGAAATGCGTAGATATTTTTCGATGTTCTTTGGAACGAAGTTATGGGCTAAATGAAAAAAATTAAACAACATTTTTTATCAACTCTAACACATCCCAGTATTAGGTCTGTTTGAGAACTTTTCCAGTAAAAAATATCAAGTAACTTTTACTGGGAGAGTAAGGCTGATTTTACTCTCTAAGTAAAAAATATCGCAAAAAGTAAACGAACGACATCCAGTAAAAAGTATCAAGTAATCAACATTTGTTTGTAAACAGCTGATTCATGTTTTCTTTTTTGCTTTTCGTTTCATTGTTTTCCCTATGTTCAGAGTAACTTGTTGAATGTGAGATCGCGACAAAAAGATACCTGGATGTGTTTCAGGTTGCTGCTGTTTCAACTCATTTACTCCTTGAACACACTGCACTTTGTTGGGAATCTAGTTTATTAACAAATTCTATTAAAATGTTCCAACAAATGTATTTTCTTACTTACCTCTGCCATTGTTAAATTTCTTCTTTGTTTTCAAAGTTTTGTTTATTTAAATAAAACAGCTGTTTAAAAACATATGTTCGTACTTGATAATTCTTACTGGCAAAAATTTCTCCAGTAAAAACTTGCAAGTTCTCTATCATTCAACTGTCAAAAATATTCACTCTCTGGCTCTCTCGTTGTTGATTTTATCGAGTAAACGAACACTATCAAGTAAGAAATGTGATAAATTGTACAAATTATCACGTTCTCAAACAGACCTATTATCAACTATATTGGGTACTTTTGCTTTGGTTTGTGTCTAGACTAATATATGGAGTGAAAATTCTTGTTTAATGGGAAGTTTCTAGGAGGAGCGCCTGTAATCATTATCTATCTATATATCTATACATATATAAGTATAGCTGGACCCGGCAAACTTCGTTTTGCCTTCAAAGTTTTTGTAATGCCCAAGGGTGAACAAAGTTTGCAGTAAATGAATATATCTGCTAGCGTTCCGACAGGGATAATGCCACGTTTAGTTGACAATGGGAAAATAAACCTGTAGAATTTAAAATAACTATTTGTTAGAAGTATTTGTTTAGATTTCGATCGTGTGCTGATTTGTCTAAAAAGCTTCTCATTATACTATAATAGCTGTACCCGTTGCGCTCGCTACCCCTGAATTGTAATTTTAATGAATTACAAGTTTGTTGTTTTTTTTTTCTATTTATTCAAGTGCTCTAGGATAGACAATATATCTAGTTTTTCCACCTGGTGCAAATGCATATTAGTCGGAAGGTTTACCTACACGTGAACATGCAACGTATATTAGCCGTGGAAAAACACGGATTTGTCAAATTTAAGCGACTTATTATTGGTCATCGCAAATGGCAACAGAATTGGAAACTGGAATCTTTTGAAATCGATGGGCATGTCTCTAGGTATCATGGGAATGCGTGGAATTAGTACATCAGTTCGTTTATAATTTCCAGTGATTATAGTAGCCTCTATAAGATTATTCTGAATTTTTTTTTTAAAAATTCATAATTGGGATTACGATATTTAGGATGCTCTCGAAACTGACCTCAATGATATTCATATTCATTCGTACCTGTGGTCACTTTCTTAGCGTCATAGTCTGACCTTTTTAATAACCGTATTTTTATTGGTTTTCCCCAAAAAGTAATTTGCATCATATCAGTAGTATATGTACCGAACCTCACATTAATACACTGTATCAAGCAATTGTCCGTACACCTGGCAGTTGTGAACATATTTCAATGTATCTCAAAAGATATTTCGCCGATATGAATCCAATTTTTTTTAAATTTAGAAGCATTGAACTTTAAAAAAAATGATTTAAATCAAATCGGCTATATATTTTATGAGATACATTGAGATATGCTGTCAAGTGCCTGGTTTATGGACAATTGTTTAATATAGTATATGTAATAGTCAAATATTGACGCGTGTGGCTGCATCTCGGCCCTTTTTGCCAACTTGCTTTCAAATAGCCTGTTCGTATATGTAGGCCAACTGTAACATACTGTGAAATTTTCAGGACGATACAGATATACAGATATTGAAGTTGCTTTTGTTATGTTTTGTTTTGTTTTAATAAATGTGCCTAGTATAGTGTTTGAAAAATGTCTTCTTTTTTTTTTTGTTTTGTTTTATTCGAATAATCGAATAATTTGATTGCATTTTGTTCGGTTAATTGTCATTATTATGACTGCTATAACGGTTTATTTTAAAAGGGGCCTGGTAAATCCCACTACCACTCTGGCTGTAATTCATAATGTGTCAACAACATATATACCAAATCTCATCTTCATACCTCTGATAGTTCATGAGATATAGCCATTTTAAATTTCAAATGGTATGGGCGGTGCCACTACCAAGTATGACCAATTACTATCAGTAGATCATCAGTACCACATTGTGAAATTTTCATAACAATCGGTACATTAGAAAAGCCGTCAGTGCGATTTTTGAAAAGGGAGCGTGGCACCGCCTACTTACAGCCTAGCTGTAATTCATACTGTACCAACAACATATGTACAAAATCTCATCTTCTCACCTCTGATAGTTTATGAGATACACCCATTTTAAATTTCAAGTTGTATGGGCGATGCCACGCCCCTTTATCCAAACATTTCCAAATATAGCCAAGGATTGTCAGCAGGTCATCAGTACCGCATTGTGAAATTTTCATAACAATCGGTATATTAGAAAAGCCGTCAGAGCGATTTTTGAAAAGGAGTCGTGGCACGGCCTGGGTTACCCTTATCATTATGGGGTATGAAAAATAGATGTTGCCCGATTCTCAGACCTACCCGATATGCACACAAAATTTCATACATATCGGTCCAGCTGTTTCGGAGAAGTAAGGTAACTAACATTGTGACACGAGAATTTTATATATATACAGATATTGAAGTTGCTTTTGTACAATGTTTGAAAATTGTTTCCTTTTTTTTTTTTTGTTTTATTCGAATAATCGAATAATTAGATTGCGTTTTGTTCGGTTAATTGTCAGATTGAAGTTTACGATTAACGATTAACCGATTAATCAAAAAACCCGATTAAATGGGTACCCTAATAGATACCCAACCAATCGAAAATATTCTGAAAAATTGGGTAGATCGAATAAGCAATTCGTGGAAGCCATTTAAATGATGTTCTGTTTCATTCCAATAAAATCATAATTTGGAAAAAAATGTATTTTAGTATTTTTTAAAGCGAAATTAAATTCCAAATTGTAAATGGCTTTTATGTAATTCCCTCTCTCTTGTCGTCTTGACGATTTCATTCATCAAAAGTAAGCTATCGTACACAATTCATCGCAACATCGTAAAAAATTCCTTGACGCAACAAAAACGAATTCGTACATTCAACGATTTTGTCGTTGCTGCGATGAATGTTTACGTTGTCACATTGAGTTGTGTACATTAATTTGCATTTGATAAAATTAGTCATCGATAAAATTCGTCATCATTATTCATTTGTCTGGACTTTTTTCACCGAACTGCCATCTAGGCACACAGACGGCTGGACGAACATGGCCCAATCGTCTCAAAACATCATAGACCATATTTGTAACAAATGAGTTGAGTATCTTATGCAAGTCTCAATTTGTATTCGTATAAAATGATACAAATTGCGTAGATAATCAATAACAAACAATCCGCAAACTGGAGTTAACCCCTTCGTGCACTTCCAAATTTCCCTTTATTCCTAGATGCTAAATAAATGCCCCCTGTAACATTATGCAAGAATCATGTATATGTCTGGAACATCCATATTAACACGCTGAAATAAACGATATCTGTAACATATCCTCTCAAACACATTCTCAAGGAACCATGTACTTGTTTGGAACACACTCCAAATATTCCCTCACTCTGTAGGCCAAATAAGACCTACCAATGTAAAATACGTATAACTCTTGTAATAATATTTTTTTTATACAGTAAATACATTTCATGGAAATTTAGAGGGACTATGTATGAAGTATAACAAATGTCCACCATTTTCTCGATACAAACATTGGCTCTTATAAGTGCATTTTCCATACCACCTCGTAATGTTTTTGGTTGCAGGCTCAGTATTTCGTCTCGAATATTCTGCTTTAGCTGTCTAATTGTCTCTGGCTTATTAACATACACTTTGTCTTTTAAATATCCCCATAAAAAAAATCGGGCGCAGTTACATCTGGCGAACGACGTGGCCAAGGGAAATCAGAATTTTTTGACATCAAACGTTCGCCAAAAATAGCGTATTGCAGTCGTTGGTGGTGGTCCTGCGGAAGCAGAGCTTGCACAATTTGAATTTTGTATGCATGCATCTTAAGATTTAACTTTAAAATTCTCCGCAATGTTGTTAGGGAAATCCCCAACCGGTTAGAACCGTGACGAGTTGAGACAGATGGATCATTTGCAACACTTTGCCGCACAGTTTCCACATTGTCTTCAGTACGAATATATCGATGGCGACCTCTTCCAGGACAGTCGGCCACTGAACCCCGTTCCTCAACACAGCTGATCAAATTCCTAATCATGAAGACTGGCGGTACTAAGCTTGAATTAAAATGTTGACGATATTTTCGCTGAGTCATAACTATTGATCTTTGTCAAGAATAAAAAAATGCAATAATTTTAATACGTTTCTGTGTACTGTATCTATCCATTATAAATTTCGAAGAACTCAATTATAACCTGCAAAGAAAAAAACACAATTATATTAGAAAACAAAAAAGTTATTCGGATTTAACATTGGTAGGTCTTATTTGGCCCACCCTGTATTTAAAAGTCCTAAACTCACTTATATTTAAATGTCAACATCAGCGTGTTTACTTGCAAACGTGGATACTTTTACGTGGAGCCATATGCGTGTTTCATCTCAAACATTCATATACTTACGTCGTAACATTCGTGTGTTTCGCCCCAAATGAACGATTGACGATAGAATGCATTAAACTAAAATGCAATAGATCAGTCAGTAATTTATTTACACATGCATTCAGGAATATTTATGAATCACTGACTGAAATAATAATCCAAAAATACAGGTATAAACTTATAATAACATTAACTTAGGCTAAGAACAATTTTTCTTTGGCCTTGTTTTATTATATTGCTGTCGACAGAGCATAGTGAGAAAAAAATAAGTAAACAGTGCACCAAACACAACTGTATTTGTATCACAAACAAACATGTATTTGGATCACAAACATATTTATTATAACATATTGTGTATCAAACGTGTAATATTGAATAGCAAACACAATGTGTTTGGACACAAGTAAACTATATTAGCGACATGTCACGTTATATTTGCATCCAAACAAGAACAAAAAAACGGATTTTCAGCGTGGACATGTAAGCATTGTTTTCATGAATTGAAGAACTGCTGCTTTTTTATTCTTCTATCGTATTGCCTGTCACGTCTTTCTTTTCAGCAGTTTTCAATAAAAAAAATCTTTTTGGGTCACAAAAACATATATTACAGTAGAATTGCGATAATTCTTTAACTTGAAAAAATCGATTTAATTCGCAAAAATTCCGTACATTTTGGTTACCTCGTTAATTCGTGTTTTTTTAATACAAGGTCTGTTTAACCTCTTATAAATTCTAAGTGGTTGTCGAGTATCTCTTATAATTCGTAATGGAAAGCAATATTCGACGGACCTGGGTTCGAAAAAATCACTCATAGTAGGCAGCTGTTTGTTTAAAACGAAAAGAAGAAATAAATCATCTTATAAAACACTATGATGCCAAAGATATTTTTATTGTTACTTTCTATTAAATAAACTGGAAACCTCGTTAATTCGCATATTTCTTATGTAAACCCCGTCAAACCGAAATCTCGTTATATCGAAAACCACTCTAATTCATAAAACATTGCTGGTCCGACGCTATTACGAATTATCGGGATTCTAATGGATATTCTATTAATCATTGTGTCTCCGAAATTTTTTATATTGAATAGCAAACAAAATGTGTTTAGACACACGTATACTATATTTGCGACAAGCTACAAACACGTTATATTTGCATCCAAACAACAACAAAAAGACCGATTTTACAGGGTGTATTATTTCAAGTATTAACTTCTCAAAGATATATTATTAATTTCACTTTCCTAACTTCGACATCGTGTCATGCATGTGTATTGCTTTAAATACATAAGCCGAATTTGCTGTGAAAATTAATTCATTGGCTAGAATTTTCACACAACCCTCGTATTCTTGCCCCTAAAGCTTTTCTGTCATATTTCTGTTACTACAAAAAAAATAATACAACCAAAAAACCATTCGTTGCATGTAACATGGTTGATGTTGTTTTTTTTCTCCTATCAACGTTGTCATCGCTGTTCTCTGTTTGCCCGTTTCCTTCTCGAATCTCTGGTATGGAGTCCACCACCAAACTGAGGAAGATGAAAACGCAGAACATCAAGAAGTTTCCACTGCTAATAATTAGTTTTTCTTTGCTATTATTTTTTATGGGTTTACCACGATGTAGCGTTGTGCGACAGTCTATGAGTGAGACGTGAGCGTCTGTCTCCAAAGTGCGTAGTAGATATCCCTCGCCCCTCCATTTTCGTTCATTTGCGCACTTTCTTTTATAGATTTTCCGCCAAAATGCAATGATGTCGTCTTCTCTTTCGAACGATTTTTTTCCATTTGGTCATTTAGAAGAAGATGACAAAAAAACACTCTTCAATAAAATTGCTTAGACTACTTGGCGTCTTTAGCTTGGCCAAGTCGGGGAGGCAAAAAGCAAACTCATACATACATCTTGAAGATGTAGCCACAACAACGTCGTGGTGTCTGATGTTTTTCTTGGATGTAGTCTTTCTTTGCATTACAATCTGCATTTGACGGTATTTATGCAATTATTTATCGCTTGGTTGATTAGAATTTTTTATGACCATATTTTTTGCCCCGTTTAATAGGCGGTTGTTATTATAAATAAATACCTTTTGTGACTGCCAACTTAACTTTTTCCACAAAAAAAGATTTACTTTTTTCTTAGGAAAGACAACATGAAAAACAGTTAAAACTGTCTTTTAATTATACATAATATAAGGTTTGTATTTTGTTGTGTTTTTTTTTTGTTTGACCGAATTTGGCAAGAAGTTTTTAAATATTCGTCAAATTTCTCTTTGCCCCAAGGGAGAAGTAGGAGGAGGAAGAGGTGGAGGAGGTTGGAGAAAATTGGAGCAATTACATTGTATTCCCAAAATCAACTCACTTATTCGCACACTTTGCCAACATTTAACACAACATCAGGGATTTTTGTATGGCCCAGCATGAAAGTTTGTTGCTTAAGTCTTTTGTTTTGTGCTGGAATTCGCTCATTAACATTAGGGAATTTAAATCGATGTTTAGTACAACAGCTGGCATTTCAAAGGTTAAATCTGGTAATGGTGATGGTTAAAGGTTTTTAGTTCACTATTACTAGATGAGGAAGTCGTCAGTACCAAAGTAAGTCATGCTAAATGAATTGTGTGTCAAATGTCAGTGAATTATTTACTATTTTATTTCGTTTTATTAAGATCTTGTGGTTTCAAATAATTGTGGCTGATTTGAAATGTTTAACTAAATTTTGTGTGAACTTTGTTTCAATAATTGCAGTAAAAGAAGCACCATTCAATAAATATGACATGAGCTTTGAATATTTTGGAATTTCCAATTATAAATTTTGCGAAATGAAAGTATTTGCTAGAATACTGAATTGGATTGGAGATTATATTTGATATTAAAAATAATTATTTTGTAAGTTTTTAATAAAGAAAATTCAAAAGTTGTAAAATTTATTACATGTAGTAGGTTGAAAACAAACTGTTTTGATGCCCAACAAGGCATCGCCTCACCTTATTTATAAACAAGTATATGGGTACATCATGGTAATAAATTTAAAAAAAAAATCAATTTAATTAAAATTACTTTAACAACTGCCTATATACTTATATATACGAGTGGTCCCAATGCAGGTAAATTTTGAAATCATATGTTATTCTGACATTTATATTTTGAGTCTTTGGAATACTAGCGTTGTCAGATGCAAACTGGAACTTCCATTGCAAAGTTTGAAATGTTTAGCTTAAACGTACATAGAACGATTTCACTTTCGAGCACTATTTGTTGTGTTCACAGTGTGTTGAAAAACTCATCTCGGTCAAAACATTGAGTTAACCCGTGAACATTTTCGTGCAATGATTTTCTAGGATTTGCGGCGGGGATTATCGAGACAAGAGTGTCTCAATCAACTTGTTTCAACTTTTGGTGATAAAGCACCATCAAAAACCAATGTAAATCGCTGGTACCAAGAGTTCAGTCTCAGACACCCTTCGCTCCAGGACGAATTTCGTGAAGGTCGCCCAACTTCGGTCATTTTGCCGGAAACCACCGATGCAGTGCGTGAACTGATAAAGCCAGACCGACATGTGATATACCGTGAGATTGAGGCATCATTGGGCATCAGCATCAATAATATATTGCATGTTCATTTGGCCGTGAACAAAATGTTTTCTCATTGGACCCCACATAATGTCGAAAAATACAACCGCGGTAACTCAAATGCAGTGTATAACTTCGTCATAGGTGGCGAATCATGGAGCTATGTATATGAGCCCGAAACAAAATAGCAATCGACCGTATGGGTCTTTCAAGACGACCTAAATCCAACAAAACTTGTTCGTGGAAGAAGCACATCGAAGCAAATGATCGTGTTTTTTCCGTATAACCGGTCATGTGGCCACAGTGCCTTCAGCGGACCTAGGACGGTCAATTCTTAGTGGTATACCACTATCTGGTTGCCAACAGTGTTCGAAGAAATAATGAAAATCAACAAGAGAAGTCGGATTATTTTGCATCAGGGCAATGCGAGGTCTCACGCATCAGCTGAAACAATGGACTATTTGACCACTCAACATTTCGAATTGATGCGTCATCCACCGTACAGCACTGATTTGGTACCCAATGACTTCTTTTTACTGCGTGGTCAACGTTTTTCGCCGTACGAAGCAGCTGGTGAAGCGTTCAAAAACCATATTTTGAAGGTTTCTCAATCGGAGTGGAAAAAGTGCTTCGAAATTTGGTTTGAGCGCATGCAAAAGTGTATTGATCTACAAGGAGAATATTTTGAAAAACAATTAAACCATTTCCAATGATAAATTATTGTTTCTATATTGCTGGACCCGAAATGTAAATAGCAACCTCGTATGACTCAGTATCATACTTCCGCCGACCAAAATGAGTCGCGTTACGCTTGAACGACGCTGGGAAATGTTGTGAATATTGAAACCACAATCGCACATTGAATTTGGCCGAAAAATCATCTGTTCTGATGATGCGCATTTTCATCTAGGTGGCCATGTCAGCAAACATAATTGGCGCATATGGGGACCGGCAAACCCGCACTTCATTGTCGAGAAGCCAATGCATTCACAGAGAGTGACAGTTTGGATTTGATTTTGCAGTAGTGGCATTATTGGCCCATTTTCTCGAAAATGCGGCAGCAATGCCATTTCAGTCAATTGCAAGCGCTACAGTGCCATGATTACGGAGTGTTTCTCTGCTGAAATGGAGGAAATGAACTTGAATAATCTTGGTTTCAGCAGGATGGCGCACCATGTCACACAGCCCACCAAGCAATAGATCTTTTGAGCACTATCGACACTATGCATATAATCCAGAAACGATCCACACCCTTTAGACTAATATTGTCCGAGCCATTCGTGAGTTATACCAGAAACCGTCAACAATGTCTTGGAAAATTGGACTGACAGGATGAGCTACTGCGAAGCTTACCGCGGCAGCCACATGAGTGTAATCGTGTTCTATAAATAATGGGAATATTTGTCATTTCTAATGAAGCTATAATATACCACAAGAAATTGAGTTTAGTTCATTTTATTTAATTTTTAAAAAGATACTTGTATTTGGGTCACCCTGTATGTATTCAAGTGATTTGTGACGTATTGACAAGTTCGTATTTACCCCTCCATGCGCAACCAATACACAACGCCGTGGGAAATGAGTAATGAACGTTTACAAATTACCCACGGGGTAATGGGAAAAATAATGAGTAGTTACCCACGACGATGGGGAATTATCCATCACGATTACCCTTTACACATTACGCACGTAACCCCTTCCCAGGGTAACCCATTCCCATTTTGGATCGAAAATTTGAAAACATTAGAAAAAATTTCTACATCTGGGAAATGGAACGAAAGAATATCGAATTTGTGGGGGTTTCTAATGATTGTTCATAAAGTTTTCCAATTCGTGTGGAAGAATATTTTTTCAAAAGTAAAAGTAGCAATAAAAAGTAGCAATAACTCGGAAACGATGTGTCCAATCGCAAAAATAATATTTTTTGCCTCTAAGGGAGACTTTAAACAAGCGGGAAGGTCTCAAATGCTATTGTCAAAAATATGAATAAAAATTTCGCACATGTTGAAAAATACCTGACAAAATGGAAAACTCAAATAAGTCAAGGAGAAACACAGGCAATAATTTGTCACTTTACTAAGTCACCAAAGAGAATACCCAGCATTCCACTTAATATACAAGGACACCAAATTCTCCTCCACACCTCCATAAAATATCATTGGGGATCTGAAATCTGCGCCAAAACATCTTTGAAACAACTTCAAATAATTCAAAATAAAAATCTGAAGATAATCTATAATCTAAACGGATTATATATATTCAACTTTTCATCTGTACATGCGATTCAAGGAAGATATGTTTAATACCATAACCACAAATATTTCACAAAGAGTTGAACATCGAAACAGATCCTCACGTCCCGAAATCCTAAGAAACTTAATTGTTAATTTCCTTCTATTATTTCCGAAATGAAATCTATAGAAGTTATTAAATATTCAAATTATCTTTATTTACTAAAAATGGGATTCTATCTATCTTTTGCCCTAAATTGTTTTATTTTATTAAAAAGAAAGAGACAATAAATGCCTTTGTAACGACATCACTTTTTTTAATTTAAAAAAATCACTCAAAAAAATCACTGAAAACGCCCTTATGTCTATACATTTAGCGGAAACGGAACATCTAATCAAAAAATATCCAATTTTTGCTGATTTCTAAGGGGTTTTCATAAAGTGATCTTATTCGAATGGAAGGTTTGAAAAAAACGCCAATATAAGGAATTTGGTAATAAAATGGCTATAACTCTGAAACTGTGCATCCAATCGCAAAAATAATAAATTTATTGCCTCCGCAGAGTTTCTTTAACCAATGAATGTCTTAAAATCGGTTCACTTGTAAAAAATCGCTAAAACATATGGCCGTTTTATCAATGTTTTATTTAAAAAGTTTTAGTTTTACCGATTTTTTAAAAAAAAAAATGTCTTGTTACAGACATCTATCAGTTAAAGCCTCCTGCGGTAAAAGGTAAAAACATTATTATTTTTGGGATTGGACGCACGGTTTCCGAGTTATAGTCATTTTTCTATTTCATGGATTTTCTTATTTTGGTCATTTTTGAAAAAACAATTCTTCCATAAGAAATGGACAATTTTGTGAAAAACCCTTAGCAACCACGGAAAACACTGTGCGACAGCCAAAATCGACGGGGGTTCTGACTACCGGGAAAAGTTATATAGTTCAAAAAAAAAAGTTATACGTGTCCCGACGTTTTGCTGGGCCGCGTCTAGGAATCGAGTTATATATCTATTTGAAGTTACTAAGTATCATATTGGGGATTTTCTCACGTTTGGGTCCCTTTTGTTTGACATAACTCGAGAACGACTAATCCGATTTTACTGTAACAAACTTAGAAAATTAAAAATTACAATTCCTTTAATCTATTGATATACTGTTTCTCTACATAATCAACAGTTTTGCAGTTATAAATAAATTTATGAAGAAAAAACATAATTTTTTGCCTAAAAAATTTAATTTTTTTAATTTTAAAAATCTAACAAATCGAAAACGGGAAAAAGAAATGAGAAAAAAGAAATGTAGAAAATGAGACATAGAGCATAAAAATCAATGAACGCATAAATTTATTTTCGTTTGTATGCTCCCTTTACTTTCTCGCGTGGTGGTTCGCCATTTTGTTCAGAGTCTGTATCGGGTGAGGATCGTCATCATCTGGAAAAAATCAATTGTTTTTAATCAGTCAGTTAACTTAAATTTTGTGACCCACCCTTGGAAGGAACTCCCATTGTATATTCTTCTTCTTCATCTTCATTGTCGCGATCGTACATCTTTTGCGACCACCAACAAATTTCAGCCACCAGGGAGGCCAGTCTTTTGCCTTTATATCGCGTTTCCATGTGCATGACCACTTGATGCAAGCTCTCGCCATGTTCATCCGTCTGTGAGGCTAGCAGCCTGCTATTCGAGTTGGTGATGCAAGAAATGAATTTTGAGAGAGATGTTCACTCCAATTTTCAGGAAGTATTCCAACATCTTGGTCACAAGGGCGGGGTAATTGTGTGCTCGCTTAATTTCCAAAAATTTGTTGCAGCAAAATCAGACTAGTCGTTCTCGAGTTATGTCACAGAAATGAGCCCCAAACGTAACAAATTCCCCAATATGATACTTACTAACTTCAAACCGATATATCGATATTCCTAGACCAACCTAGTGAAACACCGGGGCACGTATATCTAGTCCCTCCGATCACTGACCCCTACCATTTGTCAAACAGTGAAATTTATTATTTTTTGGAGTCGGCACTCCGTTTCCGAGATATAGACATTTTTTTCGTATTTTTGATCAAAAATGGGGATGTGATAATGTATAAAGGCCCCCAGTGGAGTGGGTTCCTATGTGTAGTGGGTTTCCATGAGTAATGGGTTCCCATGTGTAGTGGGTTCCCATTTTTAGTGGGTTCCCATGTCTAATGCGTTCCCATGTGTAGGGGGTTCCCATGTGTAATGGAGTCCCATGTGTAGTGGGTAATCATGATGGATAATCCCCCAGTGTATAGTTACCCATTATTTGGGTAATGGGTTAACGATCGCTATCCATTCCCCATGGCGTGATTCATCAGCTCCCTGTGGAAACGGCTCAAGATAGGTTGAGGAAATTTGGTTTGCATGTTCTCCTTATACAGTAGACTTCAGCTAATAAGGTGCTTTTGGAAATTCCAATTTTGGGCGATACAAATGGGCGTGGTAATAAATTAGAAAATTTACCGTACTGACCAATCGCGTATTCTTAGGTACACGGCATTTGGTTTAAAAAATAATTAATTCAGGATTTTTGGAAATTCCAATTTGGGCGGTAGAAAAGGCGTGGCACTAAATCAAAGCAATTAGCCTTCTGGCCAAACGAGTCTTCCTATAAATACGACGTTCCATACGCGAATTGTGGGCGGCAAATATTGGACGTGTCACTAACTAAGATTAATCACTGGTGTGAAAAAGCTCTAAAAATATACTTATAGTATACTAGCTGGCCCGGCAGACGTTGTCCTGCATAATATTTCAAGCGATTTGTATGGGAGGTACCACGCCCCTTTGTCCAATTGGACTGAATAGTAAATCTAAACCACCCAGGGCGCCACCCAAACGCATACAAAAAAATTTATTCAAATCGGTCCAGAAGTTCAGTCACAAACACACGTGCAGTAGAATTATATATATAAAGATAAATGTAGTATACATCAGCCAAGTAAAGATTTTTGGAAATTTGAATTGAGGCGAAAGAAACAGGCGTGGCACTAAATCTGACCAAGCGAGTGTTCCTAGAATCATGAAATTTGGTGTGAATGTTCCGGTTATAGAGCAGAGAATGGGGTATTCAGCATTGTATTGTATATATGTCATATGTAGCAATTCCTTTAAAAATTCCCCAACAGCTCATTATTTCAGACATTATGTTATATATCCCCTAGTCTGATGGCATTACCAGGGGATACATAACATGATGTCGGAAATAGTCTAATGGTAGTTAAAGTAAGAAGGCGTTTGGTTGAGCAACCTTGAATATCATGGTAACACCGGTTCGTATTAGATACATGGTGAAAACCCGGCACATGTGTCATCATGCGGGAACCATGTATATGTTTGGAACATGAATTGAAAATCTGCTGCTTTTTTATTTCTTTGTTGTCTGTCACGATTTTATTGTCAGCAGTTTTCAACAACCAAACCCAAATTTCTGGTCACAAAAACATATATTATAACATATTAATCATTGTGTCTCTAACATGTATTATTGAATAGCAAATACAATGTTTTCGGATAGAAGTATGATATATTTGCGACAAGCTACAAACACGTTGTATTTTCATCCAAGCAACAAAAAAACGCAGACTTTTCAGCATGTAATAATGCAACAACAACACCCACTATAGTTGCTGAAACTGAACTTATATGCCTTCCTAGAGATTGTAGGCAGCTCTTTAAATAAAAGAAGTACCTCTCTTTAAAAAAGGACCTTTTTGAATAAATATAATACATATTCTTACAAAACCGACCTAAAAATATATTTTATTAAAAAAATACATTCTATAAAAAAAATTTTTCTTAAATAAAGTTGATAATTTTACAAAAAGTATCCTTTCTTAAAAAATATCCATTTAAATTATAGTATTTTTCAACGGGCGCCTTGGGCGTGTTGGAACTAACTAGTTAATAATTTATAGCGAAAGGAACTTCATGTAATTTTTTTACATAGTGTTTTACCCCAATATGGCATTTAAGTCCTGAACCATTGCAATCGAGATTTCGCTTAACCAAACGTCTGTTTTTCAGTGCAATAATTCATTGCTACTTTTCTCTCAATCTCCAAATGAGAAAATTCTGCTGCAATGTGAATGTAGAATAACCACCTCATATATTACATTGTATTCTTTAGTATTGTGATTTTTGTTTTGACTTTTAAATAAAGACATTGACAAATAACAAGTAAAAGTGTTAAATTCGGCTGTGCCGAATCTTTGATACCCTCCACCTTAGTGTTAACCAGCAAAATATTAAATTTTAAAAAGGACCTTTTTTAAGAAAATGTACTTTTTTAAAAAAAATAAAAATAAGCTTAAAAATAAAAAAGCATTTTTTGAAGAACTGTTAAAAAAAAAAAACAAGCTGGGACGAGAGTTGAACCAACAACCCTCAGACTTCAACGCGCAACCCTTTACCCATTAGGCCACAGCGACCACAGATGAAGTGCGACAAAATTCATATAAATGTATGAACACATGAAAGTACATCTAAACATTCTAAAGTACTTACCTATTATAAAGAACAACAAAGATTTTCAACATGGAAATTCACCACACGGCAAAAGGAGTAGTTTAGTATAAAACTACAAAAATTAATGTGAAAATTTTTTTTACGTTTCCAATCATAAAATTTTTTCCAATGAACCAATTTCGCTGATTTTCAATACCAAACTGGTCAGGAATACGTGGAACATTCTGGCCCAAAACCAAACCGCGTTATCGCCGATTGAAGTAGTGAGAATGTTTTCAACAGACGAACAGACGGACATGGCTATATCGACTCCGGTTGTTATAAGGATCAAGAATATATTTACTTTATGGGGTCGCAAAGCCTTATTTCTATATGTTACAATCAGAATGACAAACTGATATATACCCTCTATCACTTACAGTGGAGGGTATAAAAAACGAAAAATTATTGGATGAAGCCAAGTTGAATATACTCAACATCTATGTGTGTTTTTCGTAACAGTTGATGTTAACTTATATAGGTTACAAAAAAACGCCCCTATTTTTAATCACCCAGCACAACTTGCTGTCCTCTTTCCTTGACTGCAACTCCACGTTCGGTCTTATTTTCTACAACCCGGATTTAGCTCTCAATACACAGCGCGTAACGTAACGAACACCTACATATATTAAATTAAAACAATGGATTTAAAGGGATTGCGATGCTTTATCGACAATTTTTATTCGCTTAAAAAAACAAAACAACATGGTTTCCCATTACAGCCCATGAAGGGATTGTTTTATCAATAGAAATTTGCGAAAAGATGGTCTTATAATGTAACAATCAAACACATCACATTTTCGATCATTCTGTCATGATTCTTTTTTATAATGTTTACCGGTGAATTCAATAAAAACATAAATGATGTGAATAATAATTTAATTAAACGTCATTTCGATAATAATACTCCATTATTGTTTGTGTTTCTAATTATCATGTTTGTTGCTTCAGTCTTTTGATTTAAAAACGTATTAATCACATATATTCCGCATAACAAACTTTTTAATAAATTACTATCACTACTACACAAAATTAAAACACAAATAAAAGAAAATACATAAACAATCGGCTAAAATAGAAATTATATATAAAAAAACTATCATCAACTTCCGCTTTTTTGTGTTGCCGCTAAACGTTATCGTTTTGATTTCCAAGACCATTTTGCCGATGAATCGAAGTAACCTAAGAGAACACAAAGAGTGAGTGAGTGAATGTGGTGTTGTTTTGCTGTTTAACGTTAAGGTAAGAAATTAATTTTTGCACTTTCACTTATGTGCTACCCTAAATATCATGTTAACGTAAAACACCATTTAAAGGCTTATAGCCAACAGGCAACAACAGCAGTGTTAACACACCAACAACAGTCGCCACACTATCCAATACTGCCACACACAATAACCGTATATGAGATACTTCTACCTAACCGAGACATTTGAGCAAAAGAAGCCTCCAACTACGGCAGACACTAAATTGAAAAAAAAATATCCAGCTAAATGTTGAAATGAAAATATAAGACAGAAAAAGCCGCTCTCACACATACGCCTCTTAGTAAAGCAACAACACGCCAAGTCAGCCAGTCAGTAACAGTAACACAAGACCCACTAAAAACCATAAACACGTTTATTTGCTAAACGCTTTTGTTGCGCTGGCGTGGAATATAAGCGTCTGAAGTTACTTCTGGGAGATCGTTTTACCAAATGTAAGTAAGACTTGGCTGGCAGGCAAACATGCGGCTGGTCAGGCGAACGAACGGGTAACTATCGCTTTGTGTCGTCCGATGGACAAGCGCCAGAAATTGTGATCAAATAAAAATAAACGTAATTTTCATGAATTTCGCAATAATTTGCCAAAAAATCTCATTGAAAATGGAAAGAAAAACAACCGGTCCGATTATTATTTACTTAAGGCTAAATGTATTATTTTCTTGAATACCCTACACTAGACTAAACACGACCTAGTAATAATTAAAAATTATATACAGGCTGAAAAAAACGGCCCCTATAACATTATGCAGGAACCGTGAATATGTTTGGGACATCCATACGAGGTTGCTATTCATATTTCGGGTCCAGCAATAATAAAAAAAAACAATCATTTATCATTGGAAATGGTTTTATTATATATATATTTCAAATACATGAGCTCAAACCAATATTCGAAGCACTTCTTCCACTTCGAAAACGAAGTCAATGGGTGTCAAATCAGGGCAGTACGTCGGATGACCCATCAATTCGACATGTTGAGTGCTCAAATAGCCCATTGTTTCAGCTGATGTGTGAGAGCTCGCATTGTCCTGATGCAAAATGATCCGTCTTCACTTGTTGTTTTTGCTTATTTCTTCCAACACTGTTGGTAAACAGGTGGTGGTATACTACTCAGAATTGACCATTCTACGTTCCACAGAAAGCATTGTGGCCCCATGACCGGTTATACCTAAAAACGCGGTCATTTGCTTCGATGGGCTTCTTCCAGGAACAACTTTTGTCGGATTTAGGGGTCGCCTTTAAGGACCCATATGGTCGATTGCTGTTTTGTTTGGGGCTCATATGCATAGATCCATGTTTCGTCACCTGTGACGATGTTGTACACTTCATTTGCGCGGTTGTATTTTTTAAACATTTCTTTACTCCAATCGACACGCGCCTTTTTTTGAGCATTCTTCAAATTATGTGAGATCCAATGAGAACAAATCTTTTTCACGGTTAAATGAACATGCAATACCTTATTCATGCTAGTGGTAGTAATGCCCAAGGAAGCCTCAATATCGCGGTATGTTACATGCCGGTCTTACTTTATCAGTTCACGCACAGCATCAATGGTTTCCGGCACAACGATCGAAGTTGAACGGCCGTCACGAAATTCATCCTAGAGCGAACGGCGTCCGAGACTGAACTCTTGATACCAGCGATTTACAGTGTTTTTTGATGGTGCTTCATCACCAAAAGACGAAACAAGTTGATTCAGACACTCTTGTCTCGATAATCCACGCCGAAAACCGTAGAAAATCATCGCACGAAAATTTTCAGGCGCTAATTCCATATTTTGACCGAGATGAATTTTTCAACACACTGCAAATACAAAAAACAGTGCTCGTAAGTGAAAAAGTTCTGTGTATGTTTATGCTAAAAAATGCCAAACTTTCCAATGGAAGCTCCACTTTTCATCTGGCAATACTAGTACTGCCAGGACCCGAAATATAAATAGCACCCTCGTATATTAACGTGCAAGCATTGTCTTCATGAATTGAAGATCTTCTGCTTTTTTTGTTTCTTTGTTGGCTGTAACTTTTTTGTTTTCAGGAGTCTTCAACAAACAAAGTCATCTTTGGGTCACAAAAACATATTAATAATTGTGTCTCCAACATGTAATATAAAACAGCAAATATAATGTGTTTGGACACAACTATACTATATTTACGACAAGATACAAACACGTTATATTTGCATCCAAACAACAAATAAAGACAAATTTTTCAGCGTGTACAAATGGTTGGGTGAATAGTTTCCTTGATCAAATTCAAATTCTTGAGGCCGTCGGTGGTGCAATGGCTAGTGTCCGAGGCTCTTGTGCATGAGAGCGTGGGTTTGATTCCTGCTCTGACCACCTGACATTTTCTTCGAAGACGGCCATCTCGCTTAGTGATGGCGACACTATCGAGTACTTAGACATGAAAAACTTCTCAAAATATCGTTCGGTACCGGTGTAAAGTGTGTGAAAAATTAGAATACGCACAGCTCACTGGTTGTGAGAGCTCTCCCCAATCCCTTCATGGAATGTAATGGGAAACAGCTTTTTTCTAAATAAATTCTTTCAAATCCACTAGAAATAAAACAAATTGTATCGTCAGAGACTGCTATGTCCAGCACCGTTCTCATTTTCGTAACTTTAATCTCCTTCCTAATCAAGATAACAATTCAAAACTTACTGACTTGCTTAAAACAAATTGCAGATCCTTGAAAGAGAAAGTGTCTCTTCTGGATAACAAAACGAGCTATAGCAACAAATAACACAATGCGACACGATTTTTCTCCATATAAAGAGACAAATGAAACAATGAACCACCAGTAGCAAAACTACGTTCTTAGTTTTTTTATTTGGTGATGGTTTGTTCTTTTTAAGGAACTTTTAAAATTCAAAGGATATCTATTTGCGGATAACACCAATAGGCATATCAAATGAAAGAGGACGATCTGCACTATTTACTAAAAAAATTTCTTGATATTTCAAGGACATAAGGTCCTTTTAGAATTGTATCCCTGAATATCCTTAAAAGTTTTGCTTCGAAAAATCTAAAAAAAAATTGTATTAAAGAGCTGGACATTTTGTGCGAAAATTTTAAATTATTTCAAATATGTCTGTACTCAGGATTTATATATAATTCTGAATAATTCTTATTGCTAAACTTAAGGATGGAATATTTTAAATTTGGAATTTAATTTCGCTTTAAAAAAATCACATGGGCGGTCAGGGAACACCCGGTTGGAACGAAGTTCCTTTCGCTATACATTATGTACTAGTTAAACAGTTTAAATCTATTCCCATAAGATAGGTTATGCACTGTCCGAGAGGTACCTGCATCTGGCTTGTGCGAAAGAAGGGCATTGACATAGGAAATGCTCCATCATCTCATCGTCCTACCTGCAGGGCGTATTCACTATTTGCCACTTGCCACAATATGGTATAGGTATGATCGTAAGCCAGAGTGTCCCGTTAAACTCCCATCATCTCGCTCATACAGACTTTCCAAGTTTCAGCAAGCATTTTGTTTTTGATGTGTTAAAACATATATAGACACGGGTAGGGCATTCTATCAAAGTGCACACATGCAAACAACACACAGCGTTAGCATCACATACATACGTGGTTGTTGTACAATAATAGTCTCTGCCTGAAAATATGTATGATGTTATTGATGTAGCGGCAGCGAACAAACGTATTACTCTCTTTTTGTCATAACTTGGTCCATTCATAATTTAGATGCCTTTTGAAACATTTATGCTTTTGTATTGTTTTATGTAACAATATTGTCGAAATGGTGCATTTATATTGAAATATTCTATAAAGAGAATACGACTAGTTTATGATCTTTACTCAGACTCTCTACATGAGAGCGGAAAAAGAGTTCAATAAGTTCTCTATACTATTCAATACTTTTTGTTTGCTTTATTTAAATATTGCTTTATTTATTTTAACAATATTACATCTAATGTTAAAGCAGATGTAAAAAAAGCGACAGTGCAATAGCAAAAGAGCCTTCAGCTCAAAAACTATTCTTTTGTTTATTTTCCAATGTAACATTTACTAATGTGTTCATAGAAATCGAACGGGTACCGTGTAACAAAAAGGAGTTAACACATCGCCCGTGAATTCGAACACGCATTGATTTGTTTCCACACTGCGACGTCTCTGATTACCTTGACATATTCTTAGGTCTCCCTATAATAGACCCCAAAATATACCTTAACATCTTAATTGAAAGTATCATTAATACCTTATATTAACCGCCATGCGTCCCTTTCAGTATTATCTATCTTGGATATGAATTGATAATATTCTCTCAAAGATTGATCTGTATGTCATGTAGCCCTCTTATAAAGTCCACTTATACCCATTTTTAATTTAAATTCCAAACAAAAGGAATTTAAATTCGGAATTTCCAATTTAAATTAAGAAACTACTGAATGAAATCCAGAATTTCCAATTGTAATTCAAATATACCAATTCAAATTTATAATTTGTATTTGAAAATCAAACAATATCAATTGACATTCAGGAAAAAGAAATATAATTCAGTAAACTCAAATTGAAACTCAGAAAATATAAATTGTAATTCAGAAACAAATTATTTGAAATTTGGCAAATATCAATTGAAATTCGGAAATCTTCATCAATAGAAATTCAGAAAATGTCAAGTGAAATTCGGAAAAATCAATTCAAATTTTTTAACAATTCTTCAATGTATATGTATAACGATTTGTCTGAATTTCAATTGACATTTTCTGAATATCATTTGCTGACTTGTAAATTTCAATTGATATTTTCTGAATTTTAATCGCTGTTTTCTGAAACGTAATTTCCAATTTCTGTATTTTAATTTTTGTTTTCTGAACTTCAATTGATATTTTCAGATCTTCAATTGATATTTTCTGAATTTCAATTGATATTTCCTCTGACTCATACAAAAGCCCTGGCAGTGGCATATGAGATGTTCGCTGCTCTCGTCCTCCGCTTCATCACCATAGCTTCCACAGTAATCATGAATTGAGATCCGAAGTCCAGACGAGTGTCTGCCTATTAAACAGTGATCACTGATCACAACCACTAGCATAGATATACCTTGTCTAGGAATGAATATCAAGTTTATTGTGCGATTCAGGTCATAACTTGGTCAAATTTTCCAAGTGATCCTGCATTTTTTGTCACCAGACCATCTATCATTCGCATGTCTGAGAGCTTCGGTTTAAGGATGAGCTTGCATGCAGAAAGTGGATACTCACATTCTCCATATCTTGTGAGACTATGCATAGGAACCATCTAATCTTGCCAGCTAATCTGCTCTATGGTTACCCGGAATGTTGCTATGCCCCGGAATCCATGTAAGGTTAATACCGAACTGCTCAGTGTACAAGTCTAAATACCGTCTATAACCTGGTATGCTATGCGTTCCTTCCAGTCCTGCCTGCTCAGGATATGAGAGGAGAAATTTCTGCCCTAGATTGTAGTATATATTATGTAGTCGACTTGTATTGTGGAACGGTGATCTGTTACGAGGAATATCGTAGACGGATTTGCCATCAAACCTAGAGGTAACAGGTGAAGGATAAATCTCACGCCCTCGGTAGGATTTGATATGAAGGACACCCGTAATATTGTACACACCATTGTCACTCCTGTTAATCTTTTGTCAACAGACTGCATTTTATCAGTACCAGTTACTAAACGACTATGTAATAGAGCAATATCGGGCGGATAAAAGCTGTATATACCCGTTAAACTATTTCCTGGGATAGGCCCCATCGTCCTCCGATGGTCAATAATCAAGCAGTGAGTGTAAAAACCAGAAAACCAGATCGCGCACAGCTTATTGGCTGGAAACCAAGCTTTATGTCGAGAAACTAACCTGAATATCTTGCAGTATCACATAGGATAACAACATAGAGATAATGACCGAATATACGGAGCATTCTGGTACCCTTCTAGCAAAGGGTACGTTCTCGGGTTTCTCGGGATTTATACCCAGCCATTTTTCCATGGCACACTTACACCCCTATTCTGTGAATATGGTAACAATCAAATTGTAACCAGAAAATTGTTACAAAGTTGTCACCATTGTTTGTATCAGGTATTCTGGCAACACAGTGACAACGAAAAATTCACCTCGTAACAAATAATTCACCTCACAATAACAAGTCAAAAGCAGGGACAAAAAACAAACACATATGGTTTTCTGCCCAAAATGAACGCGGTAAAAAAAAGGAAAAGTAAGTATTTAATATATTTGTTTTATTGAATTAAAATTAATACATTATTATTTAGAGAATTTGAGCGCACCGCAAAGGCACAGCTGGAATGCCGTATTGCCTTCCTCAAGGGACATCCATAGATGCTAAGCGGAAAGAATGCTCCTGCACATCCGCGCCATATAGAAGAAGAAATTTACTTTAGCGCCAACTCTCTGATTTACATCAAAATTTCACCACTGACAATAGCTTCTGCGCTGAGTTCAAAAAGTTGTTTTTTCCCCCGCGGTCGGTCCAAATTCTTGAGATATAGATCTTTAAAGCTTGAGTATATAATCGTTCATATCTCCAGGATTTATAATCCGATCTGGTTGAAATCGGTATCATTACAAAGGTCTTTCTAAGCTCTATAAATCAGTGTATAAACATATTTATTATTATTAGTCCATAGGGGTGCTAATTAAAAAAACCTTTTTTAACCTCACTTTTCTGCTAACAATTTATTTTTTTTCCAAAAAATGTCCTATTATACTTATTTTTTGGCAGGTTCCGATAATACACAAGACCTTACTTAGCCTTTTTTAAAGGTATATTACTCAACAATATCCCTGGAAAGATATTTACGTTAAAAATTTTGTAATACTTTTCGCGCATTTTCATCTATCTAATACAAAAGCAAGTTCTTTCTTCTTTCTGTTCCATTTCCATAGGACAAAGTAACAAAAGTCTCCTTCATTATTATGCCCTCTTGTCGTTTTGCTACAAAATGTATTAATAATTTTTCCCGTATACAGTTTTATTTTTACTTGCAGAATTTATAAAATGATTTTGTATCATCTTTCCGGCAAATAAAACAGCTGTCACGCGCTGTTACCTCCTCTTTGGCAGGTAACAGATTTTGTTACTTTTGTCACCAAAAAAATGTGTCAGAATACCGATTTCTGACAATTGTCACATTGCTGTCAAATAGTAACCGTGGTGACTTTTGTAACCCTGCCAGAATAGGGCTGTTAGTGAGTCTTTTGATTGAGCCCTGGAACACATCTCTGCATGTGGAGGGGAATTTCCCTGCTCTGCAATAACCAAGTCGTCAACATATGCCACGACTGTGCAACCTGATCCCTCCAGCTTTAGAAAAACACTATTCCGTGCTAAATTTCAGAGAATGTTTTATCAACGTGTATGCTTTGGGCCCACGGTGATGCAATGGTTTGTGTACGCGCCTCTTGTACATGAGATCCTGGATTCGATCCCTGCTCCGACTTTCGGCGGCGGTCACCTCGCATAGTGACGGCGACACTATCGAGTATTTAGCCATGAAAAAGCTTCTCAAATTACTGTTCGGAACTGGTATAAAACTGTAGGTCCCAACCAGTGAGTTTAAAACTAGAAAGCACACAGCTCACTTGTTGTGAGAAGCTCTCTCCAATTCCTTCATAGGATGTAATGGGAAACCATTTATTTATTTTTTTATTCTTTAGTAACAAAAATTCCCATGTGACCGCCGGTGGTGCATTTCTTCAAGTTTCTTTCAACGACGGTCACCTCGCATAGTGACGCTGACACAATCGATCAATAAGCCAAGAAAAAGCTTATCAAACCCCGTTCGGAACCGGAGTGCAACCGTAGCTCCCAAACCTGTGGTGTAGAGTATCCTAATGGCGTTGTACTTTCTCCTAATTGACTGTTTTTGACAAAACTAGCAGTCAATGAACACACAACACAAAATTGTACACCGTTTTCCGTTTCTGGTTGTGTTACGAGTATTGACGCATTTGCTCTTCCAGATGATGAGGATTGTAATGCTGATGGAGCTGCTGCTTATGATGCTGTTGCTGTTGCGGCTGCTGATGATGTTGGTGGTGGGCCTGGTAACGATGATGACGATGTTGTTGCCGGTTAAGCTGGTGGTGATGATGGTGGCGGTGGCGGTGTTGTTGATGGTGGGAGAAAACAAGTATTAAGGAAAACCAAAAAAAAAAACAGTTTCTCATTCAAGCAAACAATCAACATCAACGTAATAAAATCACGGAACTGTGGTCTAGATGTTGGCAATTTTTTGAAAATGCACTGAACGGTGTTTGAACTAAAATAAAAACTGTTTAGAGAATTAAGATATTGATAATTTTACTTCAAAATCAACCATGACATGGTGAGATATATATCACTATAACTAAATAACCACATAGGGAATGTAGGGCTACGCTGATGTCAGCCCAGAAGTCTAAAGTCGGGTGAACACAAGTCTAAAAAATATACATTGTACAGTACTGAAATGGTATATTGAAAGTCAATTAGGTGGAATGAGATGAAGAGATACACTTTTGTAGTGCCTTGCATTCTTGGAAAAATTATAATGTTGTAAAACAGGCCAAATATTTTGTTGTACTCCTGAGTCGGAAACTACTATGGAGAGACCACATGGAAAATGCTCACGGAAGTCGGTCTCTTTGCAGAAGAACTCTAGGCCCTTGTCTTTAAAATCGCACACTAGCTCTACACTGAAAAAATTTTCATCATAATATTAATGAAACATTCTTCATTAAAAGTTCTTCATTAATCCTATGAAGTTTTTCATCGATTTCATAGATCCTATGAACAAAATGTTATGAAATTTACGAACTTTACGAAACGTGTTCATAGAAAAGTTGCATTAAAAATTCTCCATTAATTGTATGAAAACATTTCGTTATCGTTATGAAAATTCTTCATTAAAAATTTTATAACAATAGTTTTAGCAATTTGTTAAAATTTGTTATACATTTCATGGGAAAAGATTTTAAAAATAATTTACCAACTTCATTCTTTATTACCGTGCAGATATTTTAGATGCCCACATTTATTTCTGCTGGGTTGTGAAATCGAAATATATCCCTATAAAATTAGAAGAGAAAGAGAAAGTACAATAACAAAATACACTGAATTTGACAGTTGGGGTCATAAGAAAGCAAAATCAGCTGGTGGCTGACCTCTAGTGGTTCAGCCACGGATTTAGCGCAAACATGCACTAGCAAAGCCATGGTAAAATAAGTAAGGTAAACTTGTTAGAACAATATTGAAAGTTTACAATATTGAAAGTTTTGATACTTTTAATTGATTAAGTAAAAAAATATACTAACAGCATAAGTACTTCCAACTTAAAAAAAATTTTCATTACTAGATGTTTACACATCTCCCCTGTGATCGGACTCACATTAATTTTTTTTTTGCAGCGTGTGGCGTTCACTTGACCGAAATTATCTTCAAAATTTAACGGAATACAGCTTAAAAGTCCAAGTAAACATTTTAAACAAAATATGAAATGCTGTTGTTGTGTTTTCATGATATAGCAGTGATTTTGGACCACCCAGTAGACATCCACCATTGATAGCCTGGACAATATGTGGACTCCTTGGCATCACGACATTTTGGGGGAACGAAATGGCGAAGGAGTTGACTATGATGTGATCTAACAAGCGGACAGTAAATAAGGAAACTAACCAAGATTCAACAGTGGGCGAGAATAGCGCACAGAACATTATGGGGCACATAAGACAAGAGTAGAGCGGCAAAGATCCTGTGGTATTCCCATACATCATAGGTAATCGTGATGGGTAATTCGCCATTGTCGAGGGTAACTACCCACTATTTTCCCCACCAGTTTTTCCTATTACTCATTGTCGTGGGTAGTTTCGCCATACCCTATGGGTAATGGGTAAACGTTCATTACCCATTACCCACGGTGATGTGCATGGGTTACACATGGAAGGGTAAATACGAACTCTGATATTGTTTTATGAAGACCAAAGTTTGCTTCTTTAGTTTTTTGATTTATAGAATTGATTTATTAGAAGTCCATATTTCAATTCATCAACAATTCAACCACTGTCTCGACAAACGCCAGACCACCCGCCTGTCTAAATTTAAACATATAAAGTAACCAAAAAAAAATACAACAAAAACTAAAAAAGTCACACAGTCAGCAAATACTCGGTTGCAGTTCAACTTCCAGTTAAACTGCGCGCAAAGAAAGACGAAACACGGTCGAGGAAAGAAGAAGAAAAAAAACAAAAACCAACAGCTCAGGACAATTCCCACAACTTCCAATTTCATTATAAGTTGCACTTTTGCCACTTAATCATTATGCACCCATGCAACAGCAACAGCGACAGCATCAGCTGCGGCAGTAGACACTCAAACGATTACAAGTATTGTGTTTTGTGTTGATGTTGTTGATGGTGTTGCATGCAACATAAAGCATGAGCTATTGCACAATGGGGGTGACTTCGCTAGCAAGTATGGAAGAAATTAAATTTTTCTACAATGGTATAAATGATGATGCCTCTATTAAGGAGACGTCCGTTAAGTCTGAGACTTCATTTTCTTTAGTGGCATTATATGTAGCTTAATAATCTTTGCCTGGATAACTACGCGCAGGAAAAACCCATCTCTGTAACATATTCTCCCAAAACACATTCTGCAGGAACCACTTATTTGTTTGCAACACACTTCAAATATTCATATTTTTGCCAGTTCTGTCTTAAATTTAAATACAAACATTACCATGTTTACTTGCAAACATGCATGCTTTTAAGTAGAAACACAGGCATGTTTCAACCCAAACATCCATATACTTACAGGGAAGCATTCGTGTGATTCCTCCCAAACCTCCATATATTTACGTGTATTTCCTCCCAAACACGCGGTTACTTCCGTGGAAGCATATGATTTTTCCTCTATAAACATATTATTATGTAGATTAAAATTATTGTTTGACCTCTGCATATATATATTATTTATTATAATTCAATTTACCAATATAAATCTAAATTTGTAAACAATTTCTAAAAAAATAAAAAGATTTAAAACGGACTTTTCTACATTTACCACACGCTGAAAAACAATGCCTGTAACATTTTTCAGGAACGATGTATATGTTTGGAGCATCCATATACTTATGTGCAAGCATTGTTTCACGAATGAAATATCTGCTGCTTTTTTGTTTCTTTGTTGTCTGTTACGATTTTTTCTCAGCAATTTTCAACAAACAAAGCCACATTTGGGTCACATAAGCATAAATTGTAACCTATTAATCATTGTGTCTGCAGCATGTAATATTGAATAGCAAACACATTATAATTGCATACAAGTATACTATATTTGCGATTAGCTACAAATACGTTATATTTGCATTCAACCAAAAAAAAGGCAATTTTTCAGCGTATGTCATTAAATGCATAAAGTTTTCATAAATTGAGAATCTTCTGCTCTTTTGCTTCTCATTTCTTTGTTGTCTTTAACGATTTTGTTTACTAATTTGTTGTTTCACTCGTGATTCACGCATGAATCACACGTGTAACAATAAATTCAATCGATTTATCGTGAGTGCACGTAATTTAAAATTTAAATCGCCTGCGTGACGGAATGTTCGGTATTCACGCTAACGAATGATACTCACAAGTCACACTCATGAATCAGGCTTTCAAGTATAAACAGTTTATCATCGAATTTTACACAATTTTAGCTTCCAATAATTCTTCCAGTATGTTTGAAAAAACATATTTTTTTCCAGATACACATACAACAGTACGTACCAGGTTTGCAACAAACGAATTAGTGTTTAACAATAAATATGAACAATGTTTAAAAATAGAAACGATTGGGTAAATAAAATTTGGTACTAAAATGTCGTGAGTGGTCGTGCGTGATTCATTGTTCTTGTCTTGTGAGCGTGTGTGATAGTGAAAGGTTGAAAAATGGGCGTGCTGAGAGTGCGTGGCCGTGCGCGATCGTGGCCGTGCGTGATCGTGAGTGAAAATGCATTACCATACTATAAATATTTCTATTCTATAAACAATATACTGTAATATTTCTATAAATATTTACAAATAGTCCATCGCTTCGATCTTCTCACTAAAGCAAAGGGCATCACATTTTTGGTTTGTCCCTGGGGTTTCTATGGCACAGCTGATCGAAAGGCCACTAGGGAATGGCCTCTGAGGGAAAGGTGTAACTCTTGTCATAATTTTGACCTTGAAGGTTAAGGTTTTTGATTTTATATGTTCACAATTTTTGTTCTTTATGACAAGAGGTACAACTTTATCTCAGAGAGTAAATCAAAATTCCAAACGGTTTGCAAGATATGAACCTGACAAAATGATCACTTTTTTGCAAAAATTACACCGAGGCCCCAAATGTTTGGGGCCCATAAAAAAAATGCATGACTTTGGGCAAAACTGGGAGACACGGTCTTTTTTTTGTCTTTTATCACGTAGTGGTGTCCGTATATGGTTATATTTTTTCGCGTTGCACTGTGTTACCAAAGCAACTCGAACTCGATGAAATAGCCTACTACCTCGCCGTCATGAAGAGGCATCGAGGAGAGTAATTAATGAAGGCTTTTTAGTATTGCTTTGTGTTTGTCCCGTTTACTTCCTCAAAATCGTACCTCTCTTTGGTAACACACATCTATATACGAATGACATACGCAAAAAGGACAGCAACAACACAAACCATTTTACCCGCCTGATCTTTTATTCAGTCTATTTTTCACTGATCACAACAATTTTCCAATAATATTAATTTTCCCGTCGGTGGTGCAATGATTAGTGTGCGCTCCTCTTGTACATGAGATCCTGGGTTCGATCCCTGCTCTGACAACCTTAAATTTCTTTCGGCGGCGGAATCCTCGCATAGTGTCGGCGACCCTAACGAGTATTTAGGCATGAAAAAGCTTCGCAATATACAGTTCGGAATCGGTGTAAAAACTGTATGCCCCAATCAGTGAGTATAAAACTATGGTTATGAAAAGCTCTCCCTAATTCCTTTATGGAATGTAATGGGAATCCGTTTTCTTAGCATACTTTTTTAAACGGCACGCACATTTGCTGTCCGATAATCAATTGACGACTGAATGCATGAAATTAAAACGCAACAGATTAGTCACCATAAACAAAAACTTACTTCATTTGCAATTTGCACACGCATTTAGGAATATTTATGAATCACTGATGCCAAAATACAGGTACACACTTACAAGTTAGACTGTCAATAATCTCTCTCTACCCCTCTTTTATTCTCTTACTCTCGACAGAGCAGAAACAGTGTTTTGTTGTATCACAAACAAAGCTATACTTGGTTCACAAACATATATATTATAACATATAAATTACTGTGTCTCCAACAAGTAATTTTGAACTGCAAACAGAACGTGTTTGGACACAAGTATACAATATTTGTGACAAGCCCCAAACACACATTATATTTGCATCCAAACAACAAAAAAGTACAGATTTTTCAACGTGTTTGAAACTGTAACTCAGTCTCTCTGAAAATGTGAAAAGTAGGATTCCGAATAAATATAAAGAAGACAAAGACGCATCATTCGAACAGAACGGAATGCTTCACTAACAGTTGACGGTTCGTAAATTGAAGACTTGAAGACTATTTAGGATGCAAGATTACCAAGGATAGAGGCTCTGCGACGGATATATCTCTCATTTGCGACAAGTGCGTCATTACTCAAAAAACATAGTTTCGAGTAAATCGACTTCGAAAGTTTCAAGTTGTATACAAAATGCTATGTTAAAAGTACTATGGTAGAACTTAAAAATAATTTTGATATGCGAATAAGTTTATCTGACCGAACTCAACAAGGAGAATACTTAGTATTATTCAGTTCAAAATATATAAATTTTGAGTTATGACGGTCTTGCCGCAAATGAGCGATATGTAAGTGAGTAGTTTTTTAATTTATTTTTTTGCCGGCAATAAAAAGTTTAATAAAATTTTATAACTTCATCATACTCAAGCAAGAACGTGTAAAAATTGTTCAACTATATTATTTTATTATTGATGTGTTAACACCTATAGGCACGGGTAGGGCAACCTATCAAAGAGAACACATGCAAACAATGCACAACGTTAGCATCACATACATGGTTGTTGTACAACAATAGTCTCTGCCTGAAAATAAGTATGATGGTATTAATGTAACGGCAGCGAACAAACAAGCAGGTCGTCGTCGGCAAAGAGTATGACTCAAAGGCACTGACGACATCTGGCGAATGATTTAAAAAGTATTACTCTATTTTTGTCATAACTTGGTCCATTCATAACATTGATGCCTTTTGAAACATTTATGTTTTTGTATTGTTTTATGTAATAGCATTGTCGAAATGGTGCATTTATATTGAAATATTCTATAAAGAGAATAAGACTCGTTTATGCTCTTTTGCTCAGACTCTCAACATGAGAGCGAGAAAAGAGTGCATTAAGTTCTCTTTACTATTCAATACTTTTTGTCGTCGCTCTGTTTATGACAAAACAAAAACAATTATCTCAGTGAGCTAAATATTGCTTTATTTATTTTAACAATATTACATCTAATGTTAACGCAGATGTAAGAAAAAAGAAAGTGCAATAGCAAAAGAGCCTTCAGCACAAAAACTATTAATTTTTTTATTTTCCAATGTAACATTTACTAATGTGTTCATAGAAATCGAACAGGTGCCATGCAACAAAAAGGTGTTACTTACTTAGGGATGTTGATACTTAGGGATCTTCGATCGATACTAATTCATACATGTGAATTGCAGAATTGAGTTTGTATATATACGATTGATGATCAACCAAGGGTTCAATTCAGGCACAGTAGTTAGGCATCTGATGACGAACTTGTCACGGAGTTCGAAACTAGTCATGCCAGTGAGTGTGTGTTGAACTGAGTTGTCTGTTATTTCCAACAAAAACCAACCATTTTTCAATTAGAAAAATGTTCATGACTTGAAAGCTTGTAGTATGAATTTCTCATACATTAACCAAACACTAACAAAAATCGCCCATAAAAATTCAAATTCAAATAATCGCCCGTGAGTTCGAACACTCATTGATTTTTTTTTTTTGAACAATCTCATTACAAGCGATGAAGCACATTTTCATTTAAAATTGGGGTACCGAAAAACCTAGAGCAGAGCATCAGCGACAATTATACCCTCTCAGCTTCACGGTTTGATGTGGTATTATGGCTGATAGAGTTACCGGTCCATATTTGTTCGAAAATGAAGCTGGGGAAGCTTATATATTTATATATACATATATAAACTTTAATTAAAATTGGTTGTTTCTTTGAACCTTGAAGTAAAGTTAATTATATATAAAAGAACGACGTCCTGTGGGGAGTCACGTCCATCATTTACAGTGGACCTATTTTGATTTCATCTCATCTTCAAGACAGACAACTCTAGCATATTGTACTCCACCATACTAGTAAATTTTTCTGTTTTCATTCTCCAAAGTTTAACCTCAATCAGCCCTCATGCTTTGAGAGTTCAAACATCCGCGTCAAGATCCTTGCTGAGACAATATGATAACGTTATACAGCACTTAGACTTGAGTGCTGTAAATAGATCCTCAAATCAGTTTTTGTTGTAAATTATTTATTAAATTCCCCCCACTGTGTGTATAGCTAATGCTGCTGCTGCCTCTCACAGTTGACTCTTCACGTATGAAAGAAAGCTTTACATATTCGTTAAACTTTTTCCACATCATCCCAACGCCAACAATCTCGAAATCACCAGATACTCTGGTACACTTAGGCGGCGGCGTCTTCGAAATATTGGCCTGTGAGAAGAAGTTGAAGATTGAAGAAGAAATTGTGCTGTTGTTGTTCATAGTTACTTCTGCTGCAAGTAGGAACTTTGTATTTAACTCACTAACTTGACTCCTTTTAAATCACATGCATTGTGTGGCAGTATCGTTGGTTTCTTCACAGTCTAGAGTCTTTTTTCCACACTGGCTGTCTGTCGGCTTTAGTGTTTGTCATATAGTGTTTTTTTGTTTTGTTTTTGTTTCTTTTTTTTTTTGATATATGTATCGGAGAGGTTGTGTGAATTTGTTGTTGTTGCTGCTGTTGTATCTTTTTAACATGTGAATAACAATCCAATAAATATTTATTTGTTGTTGATGTTTGCAGCAGCATAAAAATCATGACTGTTGGAGTTTTTCTCCCTTGGTTTGTTTAGTTTCGTTTGTTTTTGCCAAATCTTGTAACTTTGAATACATTAATAGTAGTTTTCTCATCTCGAAAGTGTTGGCGTTACATGAGATCAATAATGTCTATTTGGTTGTAATGTATTTCTTTGTCTGCTTCTTTTTTCATCAAATCTATTACATGATTTATACTTGTCCGCATATGTAGCAGATGGGCAAAAGAAATCCCTACCCAACTCATTCTTTTTAAGTTATCAGGATTTGAATTAAGAAGCCAGGAATTTAATTTACGCTAACTCTAAGTCTTTACAATAAATTGGTTTGTGGGAATTTCGATTCGTAAAACAATTTTATTTTGACCAACATTTTAAGGACAGTGTAAATGAGCAAATTTACTTGGCAATCGATACCCTTTTAAACCAGTACAGAAATTTCAGTTGGGTGGACCAACATAAATAAGTCATCCATTTGGTCGGAGTTCCATTAAAAAAGGTTTACATTCTCCTTTCTATTACACGAATGGCTGTGGTAAATGCGTTCATATTCAATAGCAGAGCGACAATGCGCCAAATATTATCTAAGACCCAACTTAATTAGGAAAATGGGTGTGGCAATATCCCACTTGTATTAGTAGGTGACAATCGTTTGACTATATGTAGCCTAATACCTAATTTGATTAAGATCGACAGTGTTTTATGCGATTTACAGTATTGACAACGCGGATAATCACTAAGCTTTGCATGGGGGTACCAGAATGGGCTTGGCAACCTCGTATATTTTCTCCAGTTAAATACATTTACAAATTATTAACCTGAGTATTAAGAGTTAAAAAAAAAGTTTAAGAGTTTAAAAAAAACATGATTTTCTACCAAATGTATTAATCCGTGTGGGAGATACCAGAATGGTCGTAGACAAAACGCCCATTCTCAATCACAAACGGAGTTTGGGCAAATAATAAAAAAATGGTTTCCCATTCCATTCCATGAAATTCTCACAACCAGTGATCTATGCGCTTTCTGATTTTACACTCACTGATTGGGACCTACTGTTTTACACTGGTTCCGAATGGTATTTTGAGAACCTTTTTTTTATGGGCAAATACTCAATAGAGTCGCCGTCTCTAAGCGAGGTGACCGCCGTCGAAAGAAATGTAAGGTGGATCAACCTACGTTCTCATGCACAAGATTCGCGCACACTACCATTGCCCCACCGATGGCCACTAAAAAATAATAGGTCCTGACAAAATTTCCTTGTGATCGGTAAAGATTTAAGGTAGATATCGTGTTGACCAGGCAACCAGGCAGACGTATATACCCCCTATGTATGGGAGAGGGTATAAAAATAAAATCCTTTTTCGATGACTAATTTAGTCCACACAACAGAAATTCAATTGAAAGAACCTCATTTTATAATTGATTTGTTTGTGAAAACAGAATTTTTAATTATAATCGTTATACCAACTACATTTTTTATATTTCCGGTTTCAACAACCGAATTGTGTTTTATTTTAAATGCAATAACTAAGTTTGGCATAAATTCAGATTCAGCAGCTGCCTTTGACAGCAATTCGGTTGCAACAACCGAATTTAACCTTAAGTCGGTTTGCAACAACAGTTTTTATTGTTGTTGGTGCAACAAAATTCATTTTTGATTCGGTTACCACAACATTCCCCCGGTTATTTCGAAGCAGATGTCTAATTGGTCATTTATAAAGCCACAGATTATTAGTTAAAGGTTATGCTAGCCATACACGTTACAACCAGTTGGTACAACCTAGAGCAAGAATCAAAATATTTTGATTTTCATATGTAGCCTGTAACCCAACTTCAACTAACGTAGAACTGTCAAAAATTTGTACAACCAGTTGTAACGTGTATGAGCAGTATTAGAAATTTAAGAAAAAAAAATTGTTTTTTAAAATTCTGAGTGCCAAAGATAAGCATTTTTTACCGAAAAATCATCTTTTGTCACATTTGGGGCTCGGAAAATTCAAACGTCGTCGAGGAGAAGCCGATGCAGAATGAAGAAAATGAGGAAGAAGCCGCCGTTACCGTCAATGGCGAGGATTACCGTGCCACGCTTAGCGATTTTTTGTTTCCAAAAGTTGAAGAATAGTTTTTGTGCTGAAGGCTCTTTTGCTATTGCACTTTCTTTTTTCTTACATCTGCGTTAACATTAGATGTAATATTGTTAAAATAAATAAAGCAATATTTAGCTCACTGAGATAATTGTTTTTGTTTTGTCATAAACAGAGCGACGACAAAAAGTATTGAATAGTAAAGAGAACTTAATGCACTCTTTTCTCGCTCTCATGTAGAGAGTCTGAGCAAAAGAGCATAAACGAGTCTTATTCTCTTTATAGAATATTTCAATATAAATTCACCATTTCGACAATGTTATTACATAAAACAATACAAAAAGCTTAAATGTAGCAAAAGGCAACAAGGTTTCACATCAAAATTATGAATGGATAAAGTTATGACAAAAAGAGAGTAATACGTTTTGAATCATTCGCCAGATGTCGCCAGTGCTTTTGAGGCATACCATAATAAAATAACCAAGTAGTAGCAGTAGACGTTGTTGTTGTTGTAGGCTGCAACAATACGAATTTTGTTTTTGTTTCAATGGCATAAATTGTCAATCTATACCAACAACACAGAAATACAAAATGTACAAATACAAAGTACATACATATGTATGAGTTGGACAGCTGAAACGATCAACCACAATGAAAAAAATCCAATGAGTGTTCGAACTACCTGTTTGATTTCTATGAACACATTCGTAAATGTTACATTGGAAAATAAAAAACAGCGTTCAATCATATGATGACGTTACAGTTAAATAATATTAATACTTAAAATTATTTAAAGACCCAGTGCAAGCACATGTGTCATTATTTTCTTGCTCAATACTTTTTGTTTTATTCCCACAAAAGTCAGAGAATGCAAAGCAACAGACAATTGTATATGCATACATACATTGTTATATTCGTACATACGCTACACAAGTTCACAAAATTGTCGTTGCTCTCTTGCTATCTCATTTTTATATACATATAATACGTCATTACTCTCTTTGCTCTGAGAGTGCTCCGCACCCACATTTTATTGGACTTACCTTTCACTATAATAAAAAAACAACAACACCAACAACAACAACTACTACTACTACTGATATGTTAGTGATTTATTTGTGCTTGCTGTGGCTTAGAGTGTTTGTGTGGGTGGTGGGTGTAGGGGGGCGGGGGTACCTAAAATAAAAACTGTTAAGGGAATGCAAAGAGTGGAGAGTGGGAGTGTAAATTGTCACGGTGGAGGGTATATAAGCTTCGGCCCGGCCGAACTTAACACCGTTTCTACTTGTTTTTGTATACACCGGGCAAAGCTGAACATCAAATGACTCGCTTTGTTTGGCCATAGCAACAACAGCGAAACAACCAAACACACAACACCACACATACTTTGTCCCAAGTAGCTGATGTATACGTGTGTCACATAACCACATGTTTGCCATATCAACAGCAACGAAACAGCCAAACACACGACATCACACATACTTTGTACGAAGTAGCTGACGTATTAGTATGTCACCATAACGTCGACTGCGCAAGCCCATGAGCTTGCAAATGATATTTTGCGTGGCTATGCTTTATATCTCCGTTCAACTACAGCAACAGACACATGTACATACAAACATTATTATGTTAATATATACGCTATAGACACAATTTCGTTTGCCTCACCCCTGCCACACCACTCTTTCATTGCTCTCTTGCTCGCTCATTTTTGTTTAACACGTAATTATTCTCTTTCGCAGTCGCAGAAAATCTGGTTTTAGCAGCAGCATAAAATCTGGTTTTAGCAGATTTTGACTTTGATAGATTTAGTCCCTATACGCCGCTATAGATGTTAACACATCAAAAATGTAAAACAGCTGTTCTTACGAGTCTACCTTCCTTATTTTACCATGATTCATACAATTCGTTCCATGAGTTCTCTATACTATGCAATACTCTTTGGCGACGATGACCTGCTTGTTATTTCCAGGCAGAGACTAATGTTGTACAACAACCACGTATGTGATGCTAACGCTGTGTGTTGTTAGCATGTGTTCACTTTGGTAGATTACCCTACCCGTGCCTATAGACGTTAATACATCAAAAATGTCTATAGTATTTTTTTAAAAGCAAAATTAAAATGCACATTTTACATATAATTAATTTTATAAAAAATCCTAGAGCGGGCAACTTATCATTCATCTCTTTCCCTTTTTGAAACTGGATATATCAACAATTATAAAAAATTATCCTATTATCCCGGCTAACAATTAAGCAACAAATTACCACATATTCGATTAATATAATGAAACAAAACAAACAAAAACGTTTTCATCCAAATCGTTTAATGACCTCTATTGAACCTCTCAAAATGTTTGGAAATAATGCATAAATCATTTGGTATACACACATTTGGGTTTTCACAATTTATTACACAAATCTTGAGAAAAATTGTGCAACTCTTTTTCGAATTTTTCTCACAGTCTTTCTTCTCCAACACTTTTATAACAATTCCTAATAACTCAGAATGTCAGCAACTAAAGAGGTAACCATCGGACAATAACATTGTCTTACCAGCTAAATACATTTGCCACAAACAAACAGACACGACAGAGTCAAATCCAAAACCAAAAAGGCAAACAAACCATTTATCATTAGCCAAAAGTACAAGTACAACGATTTACTATTTGCAATTGCGATTTTGCACTTAATGAGATGTCGATGTTGTTCTTCCCCATCCAAGTTCCTTCTCGTCCACTGCGACTGGCTTGTTCCTTAAGAACGTCTACTCCCTAAGAGTAAAATCCCATCAACATGATCATCATCACTGACATCACCATCGACAACATTGTCATCTCACACTTTTTGACTGACTAGACTAGACGTTTGCGCTATGTATTCCATCATGAGTCTGTTTCTTCTGGGATTGTTTCTCACATAGATTCAATAACATAAAAAGGTTTGTTTTATATGATTTTTTCGTAGTGTTAACATTTAGATTTTACTTCGATATTATGAATGAATAAGTCTGGCAATTATATCCTTGATTCATAAAATTATTTAGAAGCGGACAATTTATTGTCTCTGGAAAAGGACAAAAATATTTCGAAATAATTTTTTAAACATTAGATTATCCTGCCTGATTTCAGTATCGCATAGATAATCCTTCTGGAGTTTTAAATTAATACTGTAATTTTGTTCTAGTTTTTATGTTACTAGCAGCTTCTTCGTACTACTTATATTATGGAAAGTCCTAGACTTTGGGTGTTTCTTACATTGGCTCAAGAACTCAATTCAAGAATTTACGTTAATCTATTCAAGCAATTTCTTGTACCGTCTATAGTATTCTCTGCCGCAATTGTTGTTCTGTTATCAAATATGTAAATCACCTTCATATTTGTATTTGGACCTCTTTTGGTCTCCTTTACAAAGATACAAACTAGACAGGGGAAACTTTGTACTAAGCCTAATACTATGGACAGGATTAGTACTTGCAACGCCACAGTGACCTTGTATTCAAGTAGAAATGTTATCTGAGGACAAAAAGGTCTATCCTTAACTATAGTTTATTGCATATATAGCATATACCATCGCAGGTATTGTCGTTTAGTTACATGGGTCTATTGGCAAAGGGCCAATAAAATAACAATGATCGCTCAGAAAAATCGTTTCAGCAACGACAAACTCGTATCTCACAATCACAGGGGTATCCAGGAAACATACACGTTCGCAGGGGGTGCAATATGTTTTAACAAAATGGTTTCCCATTACGTCTCATGAAGGAATTGGGGAGTGCTTCTCATAACCAGTGAGCTGTGCGCAATTTTAGTATTTATACTCATTGATTGGGACCTACAGTTTTGCACTGGTTCCGAACGGTATTTTGAGAAGCTTTTTCATGGCAATATACTCGATAGTGTCGTCGTCACTATGCGAGGTGACCGTCACCGAAAGAAATTTAAGGTGGTCAGATTAGGGATCTAACCGAGGACAATACACTAACCATGCATCACCGACGGCCACGAAAACTATGTTTTTTTTATTGATGCTGCGGTTGAAATGGAACGGAACGGAAATTAAGCTATTAAAAAATAAATAAATAAATGGTTTCCCATTACATCCCATGAAGGGACCGGGGAGAACTTCTCACAATCACTGAGCTGTGCGCTTTCCAGTTTTCACTCACTGATTGGGACCTACAGTTTTACACCGATTCCGAACGGTATTTTGAGAAGCTTTTTCATGGCTATATACTCGATAGTGTCGCCGTCACTATGCGAGGTGACCGTCGCCGAAAGAAATTTGAAGGTGGTCAGAGCAGGGTTCGAACCCAGGATCTCATGTACAAGAGCCGCGCACACTACCCATTGCACCACCGACGGCCACGGTGGCTATTCACGGCGTCCAAAATAATTTGTATCAAATCTTCTGAGAAATTTGGAAAAGGCTGGAAAGTCTGAAGACGAAGCTTTCATAAATTTAAATTTAAATGAAAATTGAATTACTGTTGAGGTACGAACTGAGTTTCTGTTTCTCAGTTTCTTGTCCTAGGGGAAGCAAGAGCTTTTGGTCACTTGTTAAAAGAGTAAATGATAATTCTTCTTCCTCTATATCAACTCGTATCACTTAGGCCGTTTAGTCCATTATGATACTACAAGGACAGACAGAAACACGTGGCACAGAAGGAAACAGGTTGCACACGTGGTGGTTTGGATTCGAGCGGTATCGGCTTTACAGACTCGGTATGATCTATATAGATACGGTTTGAACGGTAGTTGTTCGATTCGAATAGTTCGGGATCGATGGGAACTTCTCAGGGTCGGTACATGGGAATAGTCGGTAAGAAACCCACTATGTGGAATAGTCAGCCGAAGCCGCTATGATAAGTAATCAGTGGGAGCCGCTATAATCGAATAGTCAGCCGAAGCCGCTATAAATGAATAGTTAGCCGAAGCCGCTATAATCAAATAGTCAGACGAGTAGCGAAAAACTCTTCGTGTGGGAGTGACCATATTCCTTACGTGAGCGTGGGTGAGTGGGAGCCATAACTTACCCACGTGTCCATTTCTAGTATCTAGGTAGGCAATTTGTTTACAAGAAACTTGAAAGGACCACAACTATTTATTTCGTTTTGCGATGTTTTAAGAATAGTTTTTCTTTGAAAGTTGAACTAACGTACTTTGAAACCTTTTAAATATTTTTTTTAAACTATTTATTTTATCAGTTGTTTTTCCAAGAGTTTTCCAGTGACACCAATTTTTTTAACAAAGACAATTTAAATTGTCCTAACTTTTATATTTCCCCTCAGATTGTTTTGAAATATGTTTTTCTGAAAACAGAAATATAGTGCTTTCAAACCCTATACCCACATTTTGTGGTGAATTTTTTTTTTGTCAATACCTAATTCTAGACTACCTGTAATAGAAGTAAATATATCCGACTTTTGTAGGCCATTTTTCTTATTATTATTCGAATATAATTCCCTACATATCTAAAAAAAAAAAGAGGAAGAAGATGAGATATGTCCGTAAAGTAGATTTGTTAATTTTTTTACATGCCATGACCACGCCCACAATTACTTTGAATAACAAGTAACTTTTCTCACCCTCTCTGGCGTCAGACCACCTGATTTCCAAAAACTATTTACTCAAAAATTTTTCAACTACGATTTATCTTAAAAGTCAATAGTAATGAAATTCATCAGCCATTCCGAAAATTTCATCGAATCGGCAGTATTTATGACCGACAGCAGCAGTAGGAGGATAAACAAAACAGACAAAAAGTATCTATGAGTTGCGAAATGTATCTCTTTGTCGTCGTGTCTGCCAGTAAACGTCTGTGCTCTAAGTCAAACCCAACTAGGTACCTACATATATTCATACATACATATGTATATTCATGCAATGACGGTCTGGGTTGGTTGGTCGGTCGATCGGTTGGATGACGAGAAAAGTGTAAAATAAAAATTACACGAGTAAACTCCTGACTAGAGAGGGGAGTAGCAACATTATTACTGCAATTGTTGCTGTTGATAGATATTGCGTTTGCTTCTTGTAACTAGAAAAGAAATTGTAGAATCCAGCAGCAACAACAAATTGTTTGTATTTTTCAATACTACAGTAACGCAGTAGATGGTTGTTTTGTTGTTGTTGGTATTGTACCATCATCAGCATCGTTATCGTCTTCGCCTTTGTAATTGTTGTTGTTTTTGCTATCGACATACATGTACGTATGTACAAATATATGCGAAGAGAAGAAGACCACCACTACTGACCTACTAAAACAGAAGAGACCGCTGGAGCAGCAGCAGCAGCTGCTACGGCGGCGACAACAGCACGCGTTTATCAAACCTACACCGATATCGACGAAAACCACAAAACAGAGAAAAACACACATCATTTGAAAAAAACTAAATCGTCATGAGGTGTTTAGCAGCGTGCGATGTGATGGCGAGAACAAACACAATATTAATCGTTCGAGAGAGTAACACTATCTGAGAGATAGTTGGCATTAAGAGTGCATTCATTGCTTTAATCGGTATGGGAAGAATCCCATTGAATAAATTCTTAAATATTTCCATATGAAAGCCATACTATGTATCTTGTAACTAGAAAATCGGCCTCAGCATGAATGGTATCGGTATAAATTGAGGTGAATGCCCACATACAGGGTGACGTATAAGTAACATCATGGTTTATTTAATGAATATTTTTTCCCTTTCTGATTTTATTTAACGTTGGCATTTATTAAAATTTATGGCTATTTCGTTTCTGAGAAAAAATGCAACATTGTTTCTACCCTTTACCCTGAAAGTGCCTTTTTGTGTTCGTTTGTGAAAAAACTGAAACCCTACTTCAAGGTTTTATGTCCGTTTCTAAGAATGTTGCACTCAAAAAGTGCAAACATTTTGCACTTCCTGCTGGAATCGTGTGCTATTAACAACAATGTTCTATGCACCTCCATTACCGGAGTTGGTATCATGTTAGACTGTGATTACCAATGGTTTTGTCGAAAGACACTTTCCTTTCCCAATTTGGCATTACAATCGCCTAAAATAATCTTAATGCCGTGGTCAGGGCAGCGTTCATATACTTCCTCCAGACCCTCATAAAATGATTCTTTGACCTCATCGTGCAGTATTTGCAAGGATCGAAAAGGAATCAGCGAAGGTGGGTCTGGCTGTTAATGAGGGCAAGACAAAACTGATGGTGTCAACGACTAGATAAACCTCTCGACTTGGTCCGCACTTGAACGTTGGCAACCGATTTAATTTTGAAGTGGTAGATGAATTTATCTACCTTGGATCCGCCGTGAACAAGGACAACAACGTCACCCTGGAGATAAATAGGAGAATTGTGCTTGCAAATAGATGCTATTTTGGGCTCAGCAAGCCGTTTAGGAACAAAGCCCTCTCTCAACGAACAAAAGTCCAGCTATATCAGACTTTCATTTTACCTGCCTTGACATATGGCTCCGAAACTTGGGTCATATCGCAAGCGGATGAAAAACACCTGGGAGTATTCGAGGGAAAAATTCTACGTAAAACATATGGTCCTGTTTGGGAAAACGGCGAGTACCGACGTCGCTGGAACCCAGAGCTATATAATCTGTATTCTGACGTGGACATAGCTAGGCGAATCAAATTAGGCCAATTGCGTTGGCTAGGTCATGTTGTCAGAATGGGTGAAGATGAGCCAGCGTGAAAGGTTTTCGATAACGTACCCGATGGAAGCAGGAAAAGAGGACGACCAAGACTCTGCTGAAAAAACCAGGCTGAAGAATCCCTCCGTATCCTTGGTGTTACCAACTGGCGAGAAAATGCGAAGGATAGAGCCAGTTGGAAGAATATTTTGAAATTTGTTTAATTTGTTTGTTTAATTAATGTGTGTAAGACGTCTGACCAATAATCAATAACAGTAAAGTAAGACCTCATCGTCTTTAACCCCCGTTCGGTGCGTGCACATAAATTATCGAAATGTTGCAGCGGAGGTTTCCGATAAACCCATTGACTAGGACATACTGCGTGGAAGTAGTGAGCTGTTTGGACTGTTCAATGAAGGAATCATATCTGGCCACTTCCAAGTGTAGGGCTATCAGAAATTTTAGCGTGTGCATGAATAATTTTCTTCGGGTTTGCATTTGACGGGCTAAAATTGTTTAACATCTGGCCCTTTCTCGAAAAACTTCGCCAACCTCAGATATATAGGTTGAAAATGAGGACTTCGTCCGAGGATTTTTCACTGGATCTAGGTAGCGGTGGTGAAACTGATATTGCTCTTTGGGTTATCGAGCGTTGCCAAGTGCTTGAGGAACCCATCTATTGTATACTTCCAACTAGAGTTCAATAAATGGTGACGATGTGCATCATGGTTGCTCTGCGCACCATTCCCACTGATGCACTGAATATAATGATACATTTGTTGGCGGAGGACATTATAGGTACACAGATTGTTTCTACATCTGTCACTAGGTTCCAGCAACTCCCACAATGGGGCATGGTCAAAGTGGTCATGAAACAGTGCTGGAAGGTAATTCCGACATTCCTACGTTTATCGACTACTCGAAAGCGGAACCATGATTTGATCGGAAATTCCAAATACATACCGGGAAAGGATTCCTGAAACAAAAGAGTTCATGGTATTATGGAATATGAGAATTTCTATATGGATAATAATAATATAATGGGCTAACATAAGTACTCGTATAATAAATAAAGCATTTTATTTTGTATATACTCCTTTTGCTACATAAGTTTCAAGTCGGGATGAGGCTCCAAAACTCAGGAAAATCTACAAAGTCTGCAGTTTTTTGTTGTTTGTATGCAAATATTACGTGTTTGTCAGTTGTCGCAAATATAGTATACTTGTTTCCAAATACATTGTTTTTGCTTTTCAATATTACATGTTGGAGAGACTATGATTAATGGGTTATAATCTTTGTTTTTGTTACTCAAATGTGGCTTTGTTTGTTGAAAACTTACTTACTTACTTATTCGGTCACGAACAACCCCGGGGGGTCAGGGACCTTACAAAACGAAGATCACATATTTCGCTAATCAGTTCGCTCTTTTGCCTTATCTCTCCAGTTGGGAATACCAAGTGTACGCAGGGATTCGTCAACCTGATCCCTCCAGCGGAGACTTGGTCTTCCTATTTTTCGTCTTCCTTCGAGTTCGGCCTAGCCAGCGCAATCGTGTTATTTTGATCCGCTTAACTAAGTCAATGTCGGGATAAAGCTCATGCAGCTCATGGTTCATGCGTCGCCGATACTCGCCGTTGTGCACTATAGAGCCATACATTTTTCGGAGTATTTTTCTCTCGAAGACTCCTACAGATGTTTTGTCTGCTTGCGATAAGACCCAGGATTCTGCGCCAAATAACAAGACAGGTTGTTGAAAACTGCAGAAAATAAAAACGTGACAGACAACAAAGAAACAAAAAAGCGGCAGATCTTCAATTCATGGAAACAATGTTTGCAAACATATACATGGTTCCTACAATATACTGCTGGGGCCGTTTTTTTTTAAAGTAGAATCTACTTATATATAATAACAAATTAACTGTTGATTTTTCTTATAAACGCTGACATGAACTGGCTTTCCTTCCCTACTCTCTGTTTACATTTGAATGGATACTCCCCACACACTCTCTTGAGTAAAGAGCATACCAACAATAACATAATACCAAGTCTCACTGAAATGTTGAGCTTAAAACTCGCTCCAAAGCATTAGGCATCTACTCACCCATACAACATTATCCAAATGCAACGAATATACACATCATAGTGACGACGTTAAGCGGTGGAATGGTCATTCAGTAGAAAAGACAAGAAACCCATGGGCATTTAACTTCGTTCATAGTTTGTTGCTCAGCTCAATCAATACACTCTCGTAAAACGTTTGGCTATAAATAAAACGCTTACAAAAATAAAACTTAACTCACCAATCAGCCGAAAAAAAAGATCAGCAACACTAACAACAACAACAACTACAACAACTACGGCAGAAAAAAAGCGATGAATGACTCTTTGATTTAGTGGCTGTGCCGTTGTGGAGTAGAGTAGAGTAAGTATCGTAGTGAGTAGTGTGTAGTAGATGGCTCAATAGTTACGGACGGGATGTTGTGATATGGTCGGATGTTTTGGGTGTTTGTTTATGACGATAGCGATGGCAATGGCTCTTCGGGCTGTGACTCTGGCTGTGGCTGTGGTTGTAACCACGATAAAGACCAGAAAACCGTCAACAAAAAACCAAACAAAACAGTTGCAATCGTGAGTGCAGACCGTGTGAACGTTAAGTTTCGGATTGAAATTCACTGTTTTCCAATTAAAAAAAATCAAATAAATTGTGAATATTGAAAGAAGAAATTAGAAATATTTTCAGTTCTCAATAACTTGTAATATTTTGAAAAAAATACAGAATTTATAGTTAAAGTGATAAACTGAAATCGAAGAATAACGAAATATTTTAAAAGTTTTTATAAAAAATAAATTGTGAATTTGTGAAAGTTTTGTGTAAATAAAATAACAACAAATAAACGTTAAAATAACAACAAATAAACGTAACGAAATTCGAAAAGAAGTTAACATATTCAGTTGGTGTATGTTTCATTTCAAACCTTGTACGTGCTAGGAAAATAAATAAAAATTGTTAAAAGAAAAAGAAAAATTTCACAAACAAAATTTACATATTTAAGTGTTCGAAAAAGAAGTTTGATGTTTAAATACCAAATGCTTAAAATGTTTTTTTAATTGAGTTACCAGGCCTTGGGCTGAAATCAGAAAACCACTCGTAACAAATCAACACTTACACTTTCCTAACGAGACGAAAAACAGAACACCTTAATTTTTATTAATTACACCAACAACATCGTTGAAAAACGTGTTCTAAATCCCTCAACCCAAACCAAAGTAATGGGTATCAACACCTTTCAACAACACGATATCAAGAGTATTTAACAACGTGTTCTCTGTTTGATTGTCGATAAATATTTGTGGAAATTTAATCCCATTGATAAGAGGAAAAAAACTTAATTCTCATTGACTACCATGGAATATATAAATATGGATAAACGTTTTAAAATCTCGAAAATATTAATTGTAAGTATCATAGAAATGTTTAAACAACAATAACTAATACAGAATTTATTACATTACCTTTCAAAGATAGTCATCGCTTGTTAGAAAACAAAGCAACAAGTTTGTTTCTTAAGTCTTTTGTTTTTTCTCATTGGCTTCCATGTTAATGGGTTGGTATCTAAGGTGCGATCAAAAATATGCTTCAGTTTTTGTAGGTTTGCTTGTTAAATATCATAAGTTTATATAATTTTGGATGAAAAAGAGCTGATGTTGTTTGTTTTTATGTTTCTGTTTAGAAAGCTAATTTAACTAATTTCTTGTGGAATTGCTTCATTGTTATTTATTAAGATAACAAACGGAATGAATAAATTTTAAAATTAATATTTAAATAAATTTTCAAACAAAATTCAAACAAAATTCTTAATTAAATTGATGGCAACCCAAAGGCAATTTTTCCCATGTCAGTTAATTTACTGACATTTGCAAATGCAGCAGAGAGCATGAGACATTTCTGCTGATAACATTTGTAATTGTTGTGGCTTAAGTCTTTGGTTTAGTTTGACACTCGTTGTTACACAATTTATTGACAATTTTCTTAATGAAAATGTGTTATCATTTAATGGAAAATAATTGTGCACAATAATATTCAAGTTTTGTGACATTACCATATCCTCCACATTATGTCGGAGAGTTTTTTTAAATTTTCCTTTTCGTTTGTAATATATAAAAACTACACCATTTCCAAACGAAATTTAAAAAAATCTATTTAATTTTGAAAAAAAATCAATTGAATTTTGAAAATCATATTTGAAATTTAGAAACCATCAATTGGGATTTAAATTTTCTATTTGCAAATTGAAAAACATCAATTGAAATATATAAGATATGAAATGGAATTTAGAAGAAAGATATGAAATAGAATTTAGAAGAAATGAAATGAAATTTAAAAGATATCAATTGATATTTAAAATTCGTCAGTTGAAATTAAAAAATTATTAACCGATTTTATGTATGTATTTGATTTTTAAATTTCAATTGATATCTCTTAAATTTAATTTGATGTCTTTTTAAATTTCAATAATTTTTTAATATCAAGTGCTGAGTTTTAAATTTTAATTGATGTTTTTTTAATTTCAATTGATGTATTTCAAATAGAGATTTTTAAATTTCAATTGATTTTTTTTTAAATTTATAAATAAAACATTATAAATAAAAACATTAATTTAATGTTGAAAAAAATCTATTGAAATTTGATAAATATATTTGCAATTTAAAAACCATCAATTGGGATTTAAATTTTTATTAGCAAATTGAAAAACATCAATAGAAATTTAAAAGACATCAATTGAAATTTAGAAGATATCAAATGAAATTTAATAGACATCACTTGATATTTAAAATTCGTGAAATTGAAAAATTATTAACCGATTTTATGTATTAGATTTTTAAACTTCAATAGATGTCTTTTAAATTTCAATTGATGTCTTTTAAAGTTACATTAATTTTTAATATCAAGTGCTGAATTTAAATTTCAATTGATGTGTTTAAAAAATTATTAATGTTTTTATTTTTGAGTTTTAAATTTCAATTGATGTCTCTTAAATTTCAATTGATGTTTTTTAATTTCAATTAATTTTTAATATCAAGTGCTGACTTTTAAATTTCAATTGTTGTTTTTTTAACTTCAATAGATAGATGTCTTTTAAATTTCAATTGACGTTTTTAAATTTCAATTGATGTATTTCAAATACAGATATTTAAATTTCAATTGATTTTTTTTAAATTTCAATGGGAAATGGTGTAGTAACCGGATACCCTATAAATTAAAAAAAATCAATTTAATGGGATGGTTTTTTTATTAATTTTTATTGAGATATACATGGTCTTGAGCTTGACTAATAGAATAGAAAAGTACCAATAAAGAAGGCCGAATAAATAAAAAAATCATCCCTGATGAACGTAGAGCACGACGGAACGACAGGCAATAACAATTGCCTGTAAACATTGTGTTGTCTTTTCGACAACAACAAAAATCATTTCTAATGAGAACCGATGGTTCTCTGGAGATGGAAAAAAGTTGTTTGCAAATGTTTTCATGTGTGCTTTGCTTGCGATATTTTTTGAACACGTGCATAGTGGAAAATTCCCAATTCAGATGAGTTTTCGATTGCATTTAGTTTGATGCATTTTTCAAAAGCAGCATTCCAAAAAAACGCTGATGAAGATCTGTGGCGAGATCTGAAATAGCTATACGGTTTGCCAGGAATCATGAGGATGCATTTGCAAAACATATTCTTTTTTAAAAAACTATATCTCTATTTATTGAGATATGGATGGTCTTGAGCTAGACTAATAGAATAGAAAAATCAATTTAATGTTGAAAAAATCAATTGAAATTTGAAAATTATATTTGCAATTTAAAAATCATCTATTGGGATTTACATTTTCTATTTGCAAATTGAAAAACATCAATTGAAGTTTAAAAGAAGGCAATTGATATTTAGAATATATCAATTGAAATTTATAAAACATCAATTAATATTTAAAATTCATCAAATTTAAAAATTATTAAACGATTTTTTGTATTAGATTTTTAAATTTCAATTGATATCACTTAAATTTAAATTGATGTCTTTTAAATTTCAATAAATCTTTTATATCATGTGCTGACTTTAAAATTGCAATTGATGTTTTTGTAATTTCAATCGATGTATTTCAAAATATAGATTTATAAATTTCAAATGACCTTGCTAAATTTCAATGGGAAATGGTGTAGTGACCAAATACTCTATAAGGTTTACATTTTGTTATAAATAGAATTCTTGAACTCGAATAAAGCAAAATGTGCAATATATCAGGTGATTCATGTAGAAGTACCTTTTCCAGTAGATATTATATGACAGATCAAACTGTCAAAATTTCAATTTAGTTTTGTTAAATATTGTTCGACACTTCATCATGGGCTCTTGAAAAGCTTAAAGAAGATGATCTACCGCTTTCGGTCAAAACTTTGTTCAACGTTGAGGCCCATTTCTTGCTTAATGGCTAAGTCAATAAGCAAAATTTCAATATTTGGGTCATAACTTTGGAACGGTAAGACCTCTGGGCTTCGTTTAGGTCATTTTGGAAAGGTAAGAGGTATTGCTATCTTTCAACAGAAGAAAAAAAACATAAGTTACCTACCATCTGGCTGAGCATTTTTCCGTTTTTTTCCGAAAGCCCTGTGTCTCGGCGATTTGCCTTTTTTCTACTTTTTTTATTGATTCTGAAAGGCCTCTTAAAGACCTTTCCAACAAGCCCAAAAAAAATCCGACCACTGGCTCAGAAGTTAACAACTTTACCCTACTACCCTCCGACCGCCATTCCGAAAATTTTGAACCCGCTGCCATTTCGTCCTAGTGGACTTTTCTTCATAAAATGAGCCAAGGAATACGCTGGAGAAATTTGTGCGGAACTTCCTGAATCACCCTGTATACACTTAACAACTAACAAACCAATTTCTTTGGAAATGTAAGGGAGCTAATTATGTAAAACACGACATCGAATTCATTATCGTTTGGTCGGTAGTGAAATTTTATATACGCATATATTTTATATTGTTTTATGATCAGCATTATCGACATAACGATACCGTAAGGACGGACGATTATCGTCATGGGTTGAAAGGGTTTTTTATTAAGTGATGGCCGTCGGTGGTGCAAAGGCTGCTGTGCGCAGTTCTTGTGCAGGAGAACGTGGGTTCGATTCTTGCTCTGACCACCTTACATTTTCTTCGACGACGACCACTATCGAACAATGGGAAACGGTTTTTTTTGGAACGAAGTTCCTTATCGCCCGTTGCGGGATGGGGGCTAAATGAAAAAAAATAAAACAAATTTTTTTAACACGATTATGATACAACCCAGTATTATCAATTACATTGTGTGCTTTTGGTTTGGTTTGTGTCTAGACTAACATGTGTTGGGAAACTTCTTGTTTAATGAGAAGTTTTCTACGTGGAGCCTGTAACAAATATTTAGTAGCTTTGAACCCAATAAAAAGTAAATTTAGGAATAAGAGCGTTTTCTTAAACAAATTAAATTTTCTTAAAAAAAATACCTTATCTTAAAGAAGCAACGACGAAAAAGAAGAAAGCAAAAAAAGTAAATTTTCTTACAAAAAGTACCATTTCTTAAAAAAAATTATTTTTTTAAAATAAGTACCTTTTCTTAAAAAAGTACATTATCTTACAACAAATTGCCTTTTCTTAAAATACTATCGTTTCTTTAAAGAGTACCTTTTTTGTGAAAAAGATAACTTTTCTTGAGATAAGTACCTACTCTTAAAAATGTACCTATTCTTGAAAAAAGGACCAATTCAAAAAAAAATTCCCATTTCTTAAAACAAAAGTTTTCTTCAAAAAATATATTCTCTTAAAGAAAACATTTTCTTACAAAAATTCCTTTTCTTAAATAGAAAATAATACCTTTCTTTTCTTTTTTGAGATAAGTACCCTTTCTGAAAATAAGTACATTTTCTTAAAAAAAAAACCATTTCCTAAAACGAGTACCACTTCTTTAAAAAGTACCTCTTCTTAAAGAAATACTTTGTAAAAAAAAAATCCAATGAGTGTCCGAATTCACGGGCGATGTGTTAACACCTTTTTGTTACACGGTACCTGTTTGATTTCTATGAACACATTAGTAAATGTTACATTTGAAAATAAAAAACAGCGTTCAATCATATGATGACGTTACATTTAAATAATATTAATACTTAAAATTATTTAAAGACCAGTGCAAGCACATGTGTCATTATTTTCTTGCTTAATACATTTTGTTTTATACCCACAAAAAAAATCAAAGAGAATGCAAAGCAGCGGACACATGTACGTACATACATTGTTACGTTCGAACATACACTACAAATGTTCACACAATTTTCGTTGCTCTCTTGCTATCTCATTTTTATATATGTACGTATAATACGTCATTATTCTCTTTGCCCTGAGAGTGCTCCACACCCACACAAGACAACTAATCCCTGCGCCACATCAGTGTGTGTTTTTTTCGCAGTCTGACAATCTGTTTCGCAGTCGGACAAATCTGTGTTCTATATAGGGGTGGGTCACCCTTATCATTTAGTGGTATGGAAAATAGATGTTGGCCGATTCTGAGACCTACCCGATATGCACATAAAATTTCATACAAACCGGTCCAGCCGTTTCGGAGGAGTTTAACGCCAAACAATCTGTGATAGCAGTCGGACAAACTGTGTTTAGATGTGTTCATTTTGTCAGTTTAGTCCCTACCCGCGCCTATAGATGTTAACACATCAAAAATTCATACTCGTACGGCTTCTTCTAATAAAACGGACTTCTTCTTAAAATATAATAATAATATATAGCGAAAAGAACTTCGTTCAAACCGAGTGTTCCCTGATACCTCATGTAGTTTTTGAATTAAGTACCTACTAGTGTGTCCAAAAACCGAATTTTTTTTTCAGTTTGTACGAAACATGAATTTTTCAAGAAACTGGTTTTCGGTTTATTCGAAAAGTAAATTTTTCAAGAATCCGGTTTTCGGTTTTAAATGTTAGAAAAAACCGGTTGAACCTTACAAACACTAACAAAACATATTTTTAGCGACCATTTCACACACTTATTCGTATTTAAAACTCAAAATTTCACAACTATATTACAATAGGACAATTATGTTTCAATTGTAAATAAAAAAAATTGTATCATATTTCAGTTTAAAAGTTTCATTTAAATTCACATTAAACTGATTTCAATTCGAAAATCATATTCAAATTTGAATGTAATTTTCATATATAAACATCTTATTAAGTTTGATACATTTTTTTGTATAAATAAATTTATTTATAAAGGGTTTTCCAATTTGAGTGATATGATTTCTTTAAAAAAACACACCAATTGTTATGGAAACTCAAATGTATTTTATTTAATGTGAGGTACAATCGATACAATTAAATTCTGAATAAAACGCCTTTCAAATGACCTCCACGTCTTCTTTTGCAGGAACGAATTCGATGAACCCAATTTTCGATCACTTTTTCTACTAAATCAAGTCGTATGTCATGAATAGCACGTTCTTGTAAAGCTAGAAGAAAGTCTGGTTTATTGCTAAAGATCAATTACTTCAAATAATCCCACGATAAATATTCTAATGGTGCTAAATCACAACTTCTAAGAGGCCATTCAATGTCACAATTTCTTGAAATAATCGAATCTCCAAAGTTTTCTCGCAATAATTCGGTTGTTGCCCGTGCTGTGTGACAAGTAGCCCCGTCTTATTTGAAGCAGATTTTGTCAAGATCAACTTCTTCCAATTTCAGCCATAAAAAGTTGGTTATTATCAATCTACACCGCTCTCCATTAACAGTAACGGTGTTACCAGCTTCATTCGGAAATAAGTACGGACCGATGATTCCACCAGACCAAACCACACCAAACTGTCAATTTAGGTGAATGTTCTGAATGTAATGGTTGAATAATTTGTGGATTTTCTTCTCACCAGAATCGGCAGTTTTGTTTATTTATTAGATAAAAATGTATTTAGATAAAAATGAGCCTAATCGGGGAAGATGGTTTTCTTAAAAAAATCGTTATCATTTTCAAGTTGCTCCAAGACAAAATCAGCAAATTCATGACATTTACGGTAGTCCAATGGCTTCAGTTCTCTCCATGATGAAATTGTAAACATTACTGAATAAATAAACAAAATGATAGATCATGACATACTACAAATGGCAGAAACGTCGCTTAGAAATCATATCACTCAAATTGGAAAACCCTATATTTTTTGTTTTTCATCATAATTCGGTTCAAGACCTTTTTTTTCTATTAAAAATAATTTTCAATAGAATATAGTTTTTACAAGAAGCAGTGAATTTGATTATTTCGATGCCCACCAAGGCATCTCATCAGCTCCCCTCTACGCAAGTATTTAGGTATATCATCACACGTTAGAGAGATAAACAATTCTCAAATTAACGAGAATTTTTTCAACAACACCTACTAGTGCGAAAACATCCAAAATAATACTTTACTGAAAACGTCAAAATTCACCATGTAGGCTTTCATTTCTGGTCCACGTAGGCTTTCACATTTATTTATACTATAATTTTAATTTTTTAAATTTTGAAACAAAATTTGAAAAGTCTTAACCCTCCAGTGCGCCGTGATGCAAATTTGAATCATACCGTAGTTTCAAAATTTGAAAACAGTTTTGTGTAAATGTTCGTTATATGTTGTCTCCATTTAAGTAGGAGTCGTTTTCTCTGCTTTTGAAGTACCGTAAGTACTTTGCTGTGTATAAAAAACGGTTTGATGCAAATTTGTATCACTGCGCATTTAAGTGATAGTCATAAAAAAATTTTCGTATGTAACGAATTTTCAGGATATGTCAAGAAAACAACTTTTAGAGGAGGATATTCTCCGTATTTTGTTTGATCCTGCTGCAAGTGAAGATGAATTAGACGACTCCGATGATGAAGATGAAATTATGGAAGGTAAGCTTCTAAATAATGAAGATCTTGAGCACCTTCTGGGTCATGAAAATATTGTGGATCTCATGAACGACTTGAATAGTGAAGATGAAAATGTAACTGAAAATATAGCTCCAGAAATTCCGGAAAATGTACTTGGTGCCACAAATTTCTTAACACGAGACTCTTGCAGACATATTGTCTGGAAAAAAGTAAATTTTCTGTCAGTGAAGACGAAATAAAATTTGGAGAAAATACGGATTTTCCGGAATTTATAAAGAACTTTCAGACTCCATTCCAATTTGTCAACTACTTCTTTGATGAAGACATTTTACAACATATAGTTGAGTAATGTAATTTGTATGCGAAGCAAAAAAATATTGAAGAGAGCTTTATTTTGGATAAAACTGATATTTACCAATTTATGGGCATCCTAACTTTGTCATCAATAGTGAATTACTCCAATATTCGCCTTCTATGGTACATCCAAATTGGTTTGGACTGTGTAAAGGAATGCATGCCTCAAAAAAATTTGAAAAGATGCGATCAATATTTCATTTGAACAATAATAAAAATTTCATTGCTGATCAAACAGATCCTAGTTACGACAAATTATACAAGTGTCGGCCACTGGTAGACTGTTTAAATGAAAAACGTTCATCCATTCCGTTAGAAGAACGCTTATCTGTTGATGACCAACTGTGCGCAAGTAAAGCCTCGCATCATTTTGAAACAATATATGCCTGCAAAGCCACACAAGTGGGACTAAAAATTATTTGTACTTTCCGGAGTATCAGGTTTTGCATATAATTTTGAAATATATACGGGTCAAGACATTTTGCCGCATAAACGTTTGCCAAGTGAGCCTGATCTAGGAGCTTCTGCCAACGTTGTTGTACGACTATTACGAAATGTCCCAAATGGATGTAACTATAAAGTTTACTTCGACAATTATTACACTGCCATCCCGTTGCTTGTTTATTTAGAAAAAAAGGGCATACATACAGTTGGAACAGTCAGATGAAATAGGATACAAAACTGTAAATTGCCAACTGGTCAAGAAATAAAAAAATGTCCTAGGGGATCATAATTTCAATTCGTTGCTGACTTTGAAGGTTAGAGCTCGCAAACGTCTTGTGGAATGGTAATAAGAACGTAACTCTTCTGTCCTTATTCATTGGCGTGGAACCAGAAAATGATATTAGCAGATTCGACCGTCGGGAACGCAAGTCGATCATGGTTAAGTGCCCAGCGATTGTCAAAGAGTACAACCCTCATATGGGCGGTGTTGATCTCTTAGACAGCATGATGGGGCGGAACCGAAGTAAAATAAAAACCAGAAAATGGTATATGCGTTTAGTTCACCATCTACAGGACCTCTCAGTTACAAATGCTTGGTTTTTGTATAAGCGATCAACAGGGAATACGACTCATGCACTATTAAAATTTCGTAAAGATCTGGCATTGACACTTCTAAAAATAAACACAAAACAAAACGTCCAAGAACCAACGATTTACCTTCTGTCGAAAGATTGCATGTCCAAAAACAAAAACGAGGTCCAGCATCAGCTACACCATCCGTAGATATCAGGCACGATCATGTGGACCACTTACCGGAATTCCAAGAAAATACGGTAAGATGCAAACTGCCGGGTAGTAAGGGCCAAAGTCAACTGATTTGTAGCAAGTGTAACATAGCTTTATGTCTAACAAAAACCAAAAACTGATTTGTAAAATTTCATAAAAAATGAACAAAATTAAAATGTTATATTTTTTTTTTAAAAATGTAAAATTTCATAAACAGAAAATAAATAATACGTTGGTTTTTAAAAAGAAACAAAAACATTTTCCATTTAAACCACTATTGGAGTATTTGAATTTACAGCTAAATGCGCAATGATGCAAATTTGCATCAAAGGATTTTTCACCTCCTGCGCCCTTATAAACGAAAATTATACAAACTGCTAGAACAAAAGTTAGTTTTTTAACCATATCCTTTCGTTTAAGTAGTATTTCATTTAATTTGGTTTTCATGCGCACTAGAGGGTTAATGCATTTGTAATTAATTGTTAAATGTTTGGAAATATCATTTAGAACCAACATATTGAAGCACAAAATCAAGTTTCTTAATCATGTTTCTTAATTCCAAAATTTCATGAAAATTCGAATATGATTTTCGAATTTTATTTTTTAAATCATTTTGTTAATTTTTTATTAATATTTTAATGATATTAATTGAGAAAAAACCGGTTAACCGACGTTAATTTACCGGTTTCCAGTTTGTTCGAAAATTACGTTTTTTAAAAAACTGGCACACGGTTAATAGCAGAATACCCCGGTTAACCGGTTTCAGCGGTTTTTCTGTTTCGTATTGGACACTACATATATATTTTTAACTACTAATTGTTATACTATTTTTAGCTCAATTTACTATGAATATTATTGCCACAACAAAACTAAATTTGCGTAAACAAAATATTGCCGAGCCAGTTAGTTTGTAAAAAATGTTTACCCCAGTTTAAAAATTCATTTAACAAATTAAATATTTCTAAAAATTTGCACCCTCATAAAATCTGCTATTAGCTGGCATGAAACTCAACGTTTTACTAATTAAACATAGGACTTGCTAATTGATATTTCTTTTTTAAATTATTGTTTTAGTTAAAGACAGTCATAAAACCGGTATAGAAGACACACCAGTCGCGAGAACCGAATCAGTCATAACCTCACCCTCAGTTTAGCTTACATACAGTCTAAGATACTTATAGTAGCTTATGGAATTGCAGACAAATTTTAATTACGTACTACACATTTGTTTGACCTCAAACAACTAAGGGCGTTCAATCGGATAATATATTCTTCTATCCAACTTGATCTTTTCCATTTTCCTGCAGTTGGCAACAGAAAGCTTTAACAAGTATTTGTTCATTTAGTTCTTACAAGGAAGGATTGGTCTTGCTATTACTCAACTTCCTTCAAATACATTTTGTGCTGGTTTATCCTTATCCATTATATTGGCATGGCCTAGCCAGCGTAAGCGCGGTATTTGGATTCGCACAACTACGTCCATACTTACTTACCTACTTAGGTGACCTCAAACAACCAAGAGGAGTCAAGAGTCCTACAATAGGAGGATAGCATGTTTCTCCAACAAGCTCGATCTTCAGCTTTCCTCCTCCAGTTGGTAATACCAAGCTTTCGCAGGCAATCTTCCAACTGGTCTTTCCAGCTATGTCTTGGTCGTACTATTTTTCGATGTCCCTCGAGTAAGTCTTCGAATACCTTTCATTCTGATCCATTCTACTGACCTGGCCTAGCCACCGTAATCGAGTTATTTCCATTCGCGTAACTACGTCGATGTCGGTATACAAATTATACAACTCGTGGTTCATCCGTCGTCGATACTCGCCTTTGTTTATATAGGACTATATATTTTTCGGAGCATTTTTCTCTCCAAGACTCTCAGTGATGTTTCATCAGCATGCGATGCAACCCAGGATTCTGCTGAAAGTCTCATAGAGATGGATCTTCATTTCTCGATAGGTCTTATCTCTGAAGTGCTTGCTTAGCTCGAAATAATTTCTAGGCTGACGTTATTGCTTCTGTTCACGGCAGATCCGAGGTAAATAAATTCGTCCACTACCACCGCTGGTAGTGCAATGGTTAGTGTGCGCGCCACTTATACATGAGATCATGGGTTCGATCCCTGCTCTGACCACCTAAAATTTCTTTCGGCGGCGGTTACCTCGCATAGTGACGGCGACACTATCGAGTATGTAGCCATGCAAATGCCTCTCAAACATATTGTTCGGAATCGGTGTAGAAATTGTAGTTACCAAACAGTGAGTATAAAACTAGATAGCGCACAGATCACTGGTTGTGAGAAGCTCGCCATAATTCCTTTATGTGAAGTGATGGGAAACCATTTATTTATTTTTTGACGTAGAATACGTCTTACCTTACGGTATGAGGAGTCATGTCAGGTTTTTATTGTTGTAATCTTTATTTCATTGAATTTGAGGAAACGGCTAGATGAATTTTTTTAAAATTTTTTTTGTAGGTAAATGAAGATGTTATCTTTCGTTTGATATACATTTCATATTGGTTGATATATTTCTAGTATTTTAATTTCTCAAATGAAAATTGTTTAAACACATAGGTTTGGTTGAGTGTTTTTGGTTGCTCAACATTGCTTAGGAACATGTATCTAGTAAAAAGTGAAACGAACAGCAAGGTAATGTTGCTTGGCAACATGTATCTAGTAAAAAGTGAAACAAACAGTAAGCTAACGTAATAAAGCTGTTTTGCGAAAGCTTCAATAAAGCTGTTGTAACATTAATTTTGAATTGTAAAGCGTAAAGCTTTCACACAACGCTCGAATGCTAATGCGAAGACTCGATAAGGTAAACCTTTTTTAATATTAGAGCGGCCCTCTCAACATTCGCAGAACTTATTTCAATAAAAATATTAATTAAAATACATAAATTAAATTAAGTTTAAAAAAATTCAACATAATATTTTTTTTTAAACGGACTTGAATCAAATGCCGTTGGTAAATATAAAAATTACAGCAGACAGTTGTCCGAGGCCTTCGGCCACGGACTGTCCCTGCAGGCTGTGTCAGAGACACGGCCATTAAGTTTAACGTAGAATACGCCATCCGATAAGACAGAAAACATATATAACAATAAATGATAAATAATAGATATAAGCAAATGAATTTATTGTTATATATGATTTCTGTCTTATCGGATGGCGTATTCTACGTTAAACTTAATGGCCGTGTCTCTGACACAGCCTGCAGGGACAGTCCGTGGCCGAAGGCCTCGGACAACTGTCTGCTGAAATTTTTTTTTTTTACTTTTTAATTTTATTAGTTAAGCTCGAGCTCTCTATTAATAGAAATATAGCTTTCAAATGAATTCCTATGATTCCTGGCAAACCTTACATCTATTTCAGATCTAGCCACAGATCTTCATCAGCGATTGTTTGGAATGATTCTATTGAAAAATTCATCAAACTAAATGCAAATGAAAATTCACTTCAATTAAGAATTTCCAAATAGTATGCAAGTGTTCGAAAAATATCGCAAGCAAAACACACAAGAAAAGATTTGAAAAAACTTCTTTCAATCTCTAGAGAAAGAGATCCTGACAAGCCGTATATCTGTGGCTAGATCTGAAATAGCTATTCGGTTTGCCAGGAATCATAGGAATACATTTGAAAACTCCTTTTTGAAAACTATATTTCTATTAATAGAGATATAGAATGGCCTCGAGCTTAACTAATAAAATTAAAAAGTACCCATCAAAAGGCCGAATAAATAAATATTATCCCTGATGAATTTGAATAACGTGGAGCACAAAGAAACTGCATGCAATTGTTATTGCATGTACAAAATTGTGTTGTCTTTAGGCAACAACAAAACTCATATCTAATGGGAGCCGATGGATCTCTAGAGATGGAAAGAAGTTTTTTAGAATATTTTCTTGTGTGGTTTGCTTGCGATATTTTTTGAGCACTTGCATACTACACCATTTCCAATTGAAATTTGAAAAACATCAATTGAAATTTAAAAATTCTATTTGAAATTTGAAATACGTCAATTGAAATTTAAAACACATCAATTGCAATTTGGAATACATCAATTGAAATTTGAACTACATCAATTGAAATTTGAAACACATCAATTGAAATTTAAAATACATCAATTGAAATTTAAAAATCTAATACATAAAATCGGTTAATAATTTTTAAATTTCAAGTGACGAACTTTAAATTTCAGTTGATGTGTTTCAAATTTCAACTGGTCACCTTTAGTGATGGCGACGGTATCGAGTACTTAGCCATGAAAAAACTTCTCAAGATACCTTTCGGAACCGGTGTAAAACCGTAGGTCCCAATTGGTGAGTGTAAAAACTAGAAAGCACACATTTACTGGTTGTGACAAGTTCTCCCCTATCCCGTCATGGGATGTAATGGGAACCCATTTTTTTTTTGGAAGGATCATAACATAATTTTTTAGCTGCCGACCAACTGTTATCAATTTTTCCATTGAAAATATCGCTCATATGTGAAGAAAACATCAAGATGGGCGGAGCAAAATTATACATACTCAAAAACTAAGTTCATTAAGATCGGTTGTGTTTTACGGGATCTATAACCGAATATTGGTCTCAAAAAATAAGTTGTCTACACATAAGGAAAAATCGGTTGAAACCGAAACCGGACTAGCCGTAATCGAATTTAGAGGTTGTCACAACCGAATTTGAATGTTGTCTTATCCGAATTTTAAGGCGGACACAACTATAGTTTCAGTGAATCAAAATATCAGGAGGTTATGACGACCGACAAACTAGATAACCACAACTGAAAAAAATGCGAGTGAGTAAAATTGTTCATAGAGCCCATAGGAATAAAAGCCAATCTTCATTATCAGCGTATGCAAGTGGTATGTATATGACCTTTGCAACTAACGGATTATTTGTGGTCAGTTTCTTCTCGTTTTATTTACTGCAGATTTGATCAATATAGTCTGCCGTCATATTCGAAGCCTTGCTCAGAATCAAAGGGTTTATTAAGATATTTACCAACCCTCATTATGCAAATGCGTATCTGCCGATGAGATGCTTTCGATGTAAAATTTCACCCGAGGTTTGGGAATTAGGCGTAACCGAATTCAGAGGTTGTCTCAAATGAAAGGATTCGTTTGGAACAACCACCAATTCGCTCGTATCAACTGAATAAATATTTAACGATCTTGTGACATTACAAAAAGGTCGGTTGTGACAAATGATTTTTTTATGATTCGATTCTGACAACTGACATTGGTTTCCTGACATAACCAAATTTTTTATAAACCAGGTTGTAGTAACCGACAAATTCGGGATAGTATTTTGCTGTAGCTAGAGCAAGATACTCTGTCTGGCCCTTTATGGGAAGAAATGGCAAAATATTAACAGCCAATTCCTGTAACTCAAACGAATCCTTTCGTTTGCTTACTAAACGACATTCGTCTGATTTGGTTTCTTTATCATTCTGGTGATTGTTAGGGGAAACCAAATCAGACGATAGTCGATTTGCAAGCGAACGAAATTGTTCGATTGAGTTGCAGTAATTGGCTGTTATTTGTTTATTTTCTGGAGATCAGGATGTAAATTCGTAGCATAAACTGATAGGAAAAATACTTCTTCACATGCCGAGAGGTGTCTTTCTTAGGAGACTCTCTAAATGGACAACGTATCATGGATAAGGGGATAAATTCAGAGAAGCCCGAGCTCATAGTTTTTACCAGAAACCAGAAGGGTCCGTACATTGAGGAATTATATTTATAAAGTATAGACGGTTAGCAAATTTGTCTGACTGATAATGCAAAATATCTAGGTGTGATTCTGAACTGAAAACTAAACTTCAAACCTAACACTACGGATGGGAATAGTAAAGCCACAGTCAGTGGTCATATATTCGTGCAGAAAAGTTAATTGGAGGTTGATGGGGCATATCCCCGAGAATAGTTTACCGGATATATACAACTGTTGTCTGCCTGATATTGCTTTACGGCACTGCTTACTGGAAAACTACACTTACATAAGTCTGTCGACAAAGGTCGCGAGAATAGCAATGGTGTGTATCACGGGTGCCGCTTCGAAAAACCCCTAGCGAGGGTTTGGGGTAAAGTATAATAGATCTGTTACCACTCGATTTTCTGGCAAGGGAAATGGATTGAAATTTGGCAATCCGCCTAGGACATTTGTAACGTGAAGTCATAATCCGTCGGTTCATAATAGTCTATACACTCACCACCATTCACACCCTCATACTTCCCTGGCCTAACCTTCACCCAATCGTACCCAAAATCCATTGCTTACATCAAACACCGAGAACAATCAAACTCACTGACCAACATAAAAGCTCTGTCGACGTTATTTAAATAGTAGCAGCGAACTAGTTTCAATGACCACACAAGAATGGGTGCTTTGATGCAATTCTCATTGGCGTCACTACAGCTATGGTACTTAATGTTATGGTCGACAAGACTATGGATCGCCTCCGAGCGCACAACCCAGGAAGATTATAGAATCTTATCTGGGGCTCTAGTTCTGAAAAGGACAAGAGCAATTTTGGGTTCCTACATAGGGGTTTCGGCTAACTGTTTCCACACAGGGGTTTTGGGTATACTGTTAATACACAGGGGCTTCGGTTCACTGTTCCTACACAGGAGTATCGGCCGACTGTTCCTACACAGCATTTTCGGCTCACTGTTCCACAGGGTTTTCGGCTCGCTGTTCCTAGACAGGGGCTTTGGCTCACTGTTCTTACACAGGAGCTTCGGCTCACTGTTCCTACACAGGGGCTTCGGTTCACTGTTCCTACATAGGGGCTCCGGCTCACAGTTCCTGCACAGGGGCTCACTGTTCCTTCACAGGGGCTTTGGCTCACTATTGCTACACAGAGGCTCCGATCCAATAATAACCGATCCCGAACCGTTTTCACCGGACATGCGGTTCCGAAGGGTATTTTTGAGAAGCATTTTCATGGCTAATTACTCGATAGTGTCGCCGTCACTATGCGAGGTGACCGCCGTCGAAAGAAATTTTAAGGTGGTCAGAGCAGGGATCGAACCCAGGAGTCTCAAGTACAAGAGGCGCGCACAATACCCATTGCACCACCGACGGCCTGTGAGATCTGCAGCTATCCACAGTGAAATTCGACTTCATGACACACACTTCAACCTTTGAGAGAAACTTGTCCACTCATATCCCGGACAGACAAGACAGGAAGGGATGTATACCAGGTTATAGAACGTATTTAGGCTTCTAAACTGATGGTTCCAAACTAGATGGCGAAGTAGGTTTTGGAAACTACTGTACGGAGGTTGGAATACACGTTGCACAAATGATACCAGCCCATTCTTGTGTTTACAGGTAGAAGTCATGGCTGTTAAAATACCGGTAGGGGTTAGAGAGACTCTATTGTCACGTACTTATACAACAGTTTGATCCGAGAAATAAAGCCCAAAAAAACCTAATCGTGTGCAGATACATACAAGAAATTGTTTCAGAAATTCTTATGTTCGGTTTTGGACTTCTAATAATATATTATTTTCACTTTTATAAAAACATTGCTGAATTCAAATTCACATGTGTTTTTGTGAAATACGATTCGTCAACGAAAATTGAAAGTAAAAATATATTAACAGTAGAAATAAGAAGAAGGAGAGAGAAAATGTTCAATTAACAAATTAATAACCATAAATTCAAGCACAAGACTTTAGCACACAGCCGCCTTGATGACTATCCTTTCAATACCCCCACTCAATATTAAAGTTAAAATCCACAATTTCTTCATTTCAAATTGAACGCAATCAATTAAATGTCAATACTCGTACATATAAAAAATGTTTTGAAATTACAGCAACAAATGCATATCATGCATACAAATATCGATAAATAATAGAATAAATTGTAATACCTTAGGGCTTGTACTGGTACATCGGCATCTTCGTCATGCAGCTACTGGGATAAGACACCTCTTAATAGTAACAAAGTAGTTCAAATTAATAGCATATGAGTGGCTAATAAACAACATATACTTTACATACGTATGTAAATAAACCAATTTCATATATATATACACGTATGTATATGACATTTAAATATAGGCAAATTACCATATGTGGAAGTATTTGGAAGATATCGTAAAACAACTACAAAAAAATACTAAAGCACCCAAAGAAATACAAAATAAAAGTTTCACTTTCTTTCGTTTCAATCAATTTAACCAAAATCAAGTTATAACACTAATACATTGAGGCATGTACATAAAAATGCTAATGACATACACATAGGTGTTATCCCAGCGGCGGAAGTCGCAAGTCCTAAAAAAAGGCCTGCGGAATGCATGAATTTTTTCATCCGATATAACCAAGAAGAAGATTTTTACAATTTTGAGAAATGTCTCATCCGAATATTTTTACCCGTAATTGTATTGGAAAATTTTATACAAATATTAAAATTATATTTTTTATTTAATATTTTTTAGGGTATTTTTAAAATTTTCAATTTGAAGTTGGGCATGGTAAAACTTTCTAAGATAGATACATACATACTAATAAATAAATATGTAGAAGTGTATAATGATTTTGTGATAAAATAAATTATTTTTTAATATTATTGTTCAAGCTGGAGCTAAAAAGGAGTTTTGCAAATGTTTTCCTATGATTCCTGGCAAACCGTATAGCTATTTCAGATCTAGCCACAGATCTTCATCAGCGGTTGTTTGGAATGATTCTATTGAAAAATTCATCAAACTAAATGCAAACGAAATCTCATTTGAATTGAGAATTCACTATAATACAAGTGTTCGAAAAATATCGCAATCAAAACACACAAGAAAACATTTGCAGAAACTTCTTTAAAAATCCTTATTTTAATTTTATTTTTGTTTAACAAAAATAAATTAAAGTAAATGCCTTTTAAGGCCTTCCTCTTTTCATGCCTTCTTTAGGCAATGGGCAAGGAAGGCCTTGCCTCCCAATCTCACGCAATGTTAAAAAGAAAGGAAGAGGTCTACATATTACGTATTTTACAGAAGGCCTGTTTTGTCATGATTTCATAAATAAATATGTAGAAGTGGATAAAATAAATTATTTTAATTTTATTTTTATTTAACAAAAATAAATTAAAGTAAATGCCTTCTAAGACCTTCCTCTTTGCAAGCCTTCTTCTTTAGGCAATGGACAAGAAAGGCCTTGCCACGAAATGTTAAAAAGAAGGGAGGAGGTAAAATGTCGGGAAGGCCTTCCGTATATTACAGAAGGCCTGTTTGGTCATGATTTTAGGCCTTCCAGGTCATGACTACCGCCGCTGGGATACGACAGTTATAAATACAAGGTAACAAACAGCTGATTTTATAAATTTGGTTGAGAAGTTATATTGTTTCGTATTCAAATAAAAAGTACTAATATTTTAAATATTAATGAACATAATTTTCCTGATTTGTCTCTGAAATCAAATTATTATAAAAGCCTAATGCTTGTTTATTTAGGCTCTGATTATTAAAAATGTTAGTCACGTGCAGTGTTATCAATTTTAGCTTGAGATTTAGCTTTATATTAAACATTTAGCGGGAGAAAATGGAATTTAGCTTTAAGCTTTTTTCAATGATTTTCTTAGCTCTTAATACTTTGTTATAACAGCAAATATTACATAAATAGCATGACTGCCTAAATTTTTGAAATTTTATTACTTGGTTTTGATTTTCCAAAGGTCCAAATATCAGTTTTTATTCAAGACTTTGTACATCAATTTGAACTGAAATGTAATTTTCTTTAAATTTATGTTGTTCAAAATTAAAATTTTCGAGCGTTTGGTCGTTTTTATACCGTCGCCCATAGGATGGGGGCATATATCATTTAATACGAAAAATTGTAACAGATAGAAGGAGACATATCAGAAACTCAGTATCTTTGGACGAAATTCGTTTTGGGACTTTTTAAGACGATTGAGCCATGTCCGTCTGTCTGTCTCTCTGGCTGACTGGCTGGCCAACACGATAACTGCCGTAAATACATATCGATCACATCGACATTTTCTTAGTGACTATTGTTTGTCCATGGTTAGTTTGGGATTGAAAATTTGCGATTTGGCCACGCCTGAAATCCTCCCATACAAATCGACACATTTCGTGCGAAATCAAGTGTCTTCTAAAACCTTTTTCTGGTAGATGTGATAAGCTTCAACTCAAACGTTGGTTAAGAATCAGTAAATATGTATTTAATTGGAGAAAATGGGTGAAGTCGTCACACCCATTATGGTACCTCCCATGCAGAAGCTTGGTGATCGTTCCTGTTGTCAATGCGATAAGTCGCCTGAAACACTTCCGATCGTAATGGAATTAGGTTGTAGGCTTTCGTATCATCAAACGCCAGTCACCGATTAAGACAAAGGAGATTTTGCCACGGCCATGTTGGTGCATCCCATACATAAGTTGTTCGGCCGGCTGGTTATGAAGTTTGGTACTAGACAAAATTTATTCAAATGCACACAAAAGGTGGGCGGATGACCGGTTGATCGCCACGATAACTCTCTTAACGAATTTCGATACTCGGCAAAGTTTTCCTAACAATTAAAGATTAACTACTGTCCACGCTCATTTTCGTATCTCCCGTACAAACGTTAGGCGGCTTTACGGCTGGCCGACTCGATTTCTTGCGTATACCACACCCGATCTTAACAAAATTTGGTACTGATCAATATTTTGTGCAATAATGTGTAAAAACAGATGAACAAAATATAAATATTGGGCGGACAATTGGCTGGTAAAGTCACGATAACTCCCCATAATCACTTAGGATCGTAACTAAGTTGGGTATTGGATAATATTTAGTGCAATGCCACTCTATATTCAATAGAACTCGGTCGCAATGGATGACTTCGGGTGATGGTATGTTTAAGTCGATTCACTCGACTGAAATTTCTGTACTGGTTTTAATTAATTTTATTCTTCAACATTTCGCTACCCTTTGGGTAGCATCGTCAGGAAGATAAAACACAATTATTAATTAATAATTAATTTTTTTTTTTCGTTTTTAATTCATAATTGTATTTTATCTTCCAAAGGGCAGCGAAATATTGAAGAATAAAATTAATTAAAACCAATACAGAAATTTCAGTCGGGTGAATCGACTTAAACATACTCTCGATAAATCATCACTTTTTTAAATTTATTTTGTATTTTTCACTAAATATTAGGTTTTTTTCAAGAAGCTTTTAAAAGTTCCGTAAACTCAGATATCAGATGGTTGTCTGTAGGGACAGAACGTAAATTTCGTCGTGAGGTAGGGCGTCATTATGGCTTAAGTGCGCAGGCAAATCGTTGATGGAAAAGGTTGAGCGTGACTACAGTCTTTTGGACCTTAAGCCACCAACCAAATAGAGATTGATTGCGAAGTGAAGATAACATAGCCAGTATCATAGAAAAAGATATGGAAATGTCGATTCGGCGCCGATCAGCTGAATTGGGCATCGCTAAAGAGTCAACCGTGTGCCAGTTTTTTAAAAATCTTAATTTTCAAACTAACCGAAAACCGGTTATTTAACGTCGGTTAACTGGTTTTTACTCAATTAAATGCGAGGTGGATCAATATGTTCGTGACTTTTTGAATGAAACACAGTTTTTTGTCAAAAAAAAATCGTATTTTTCAACATAATCTCCTTTTAGCTCAATACACTTAGTCCAACGATTCTCCAATTTTTGTATCCCTTCCAAAAAATAGGATTTTTCGAGGTCCATAAAATAGTCATTTATTTGATCAATAATTTCATCGTTGGAGCTAAATCTCTTTCCGCCGAGCCATTTCTTTGGGTTTGGAAATAGGAAATAGTCACTGGGGGCTAAATTCGGAGAATATGGCGGATGAGGTGCCAATTCTTAGCCCAATTCATGGAATTTTGCCATTGAGACTATACACGAGAGCAAACGCGGCACCCACCTTTCAGACAGCTTTCTTAAACCCAAGTGATCATTTAAAATCGAAACCACGCTGCCACATGAAATGCCTATGGCATCAACAATCTCACGCACTTTTACTCTTCGATCGGCCAGCACCATATCGTGGATTTTTTCGACATTTTCGGGTGTATTGACCTCAATTGGCCTACTACAAGGGAAGTTCGGAAAGTCACGGACCTATTGATCCGCCCTCTACGAGCATTAATGAAATTTTGGAATTATGAAACATGATATATGTATGTATATTTTAAAATATGATTCCCTGTCAATAAGTCAATAAGTTTTCATGATTTTATGGGGTTTCCAAACATTTTTTTTTCAAATTTCAAAATTTAACTTACTTTATAAATAAATGATTTATACCAAATAAGAAGAACGTATTTTTATTGATGTTTTCGCACAAGTAGGAGTTTTCGTTTTTCGCTTAATGTGTTATGATATACCTAAATACTTGTTGAGAAGGGAGCTTATGATATGTCTTGGTGGGCATTGAAATAGCTATATTCCCAACCATCCACCATAATTATCAATTTCCCATTATTTTTTTTAATAATATATTTAGCAATATGTCAAAAAAAGTGGTTTTTCCAATTTAAAGATATATGTACCAAATTATATGTACTGATTTGGGGATACATTCGGCTATCTGAAATGCTCATTAGGGTGGCCCTCAATTACATGATATGTGAATTATAGGGTGTTCTTGTTGTCATTGATTTTTCAACTGATTACGAATTTTTTCCTGTAATTTTATTAATATCCGAAAAACTGGAATTTTTTAATTTTTTGCAATAAACTGGGTTAGTAGCCTTTCATTTAAGGTGAATATTTCATTCGTACACTGAGAGAAAAAAATTATTATAATAATAAGTGGTAAAGGTAGATTTACGACTTTTTCATTTAAAATGGCACAAAAACGGCTAAAGATTTTTGGCCAAAATTTTCTATTTCTCGTTTAGAACCTTAAAATCTAAAATTTCACCAAGGCGCTTCACGTCACAAAGCTTAGTTTGGACGTTATGAGTTGAGGAAGGTAAAAAAGCTAAAAATGTTGGATTTTTTCCATTTTTCTTGAAGTTTTTTCAATTTTTTTTCCAAACGAAACATTGTACTGCGAAGCGCCTTGGTAGAATTTAAGATTTTAAGGTTCTAAACGAGAAATAGAAAATTTTGGCCAAAAATCTTTAGCCGTTTTTGTGCCATTTTAAATGAAAAAGTCGTAAATCTACCTTTACCACTTATTATTATAATAATTTTTTTTCTCTCAGTGTACGAATGAAATATTCATCTTAAATGAAAGGCTACTAACCCAGTTTATTGTAAAAAATTAAAAAATTCCAGTTTTTTTTTTTTTTTTAATTTAATTTTTTAATTTTTAAGCCCACGAAAATGGTTAAACTGTGTTATATTTTGAAATACAACTAATTTTTAAAAAAAAACTCGTGGAATAAATATTGTTTCTGAGTCCCCAAAGATTCACATTCAACAATAAAAAAGTTCTTTTTCGCAAAAAGTCGTTTTTGACATATTGCTAAATATATTCTACGAAAATGTACATTTTGTTATAAAAGTACTTTTTATAGAAATTGATGTTGAAACGGAATAATTATTAAAGAACATAACATCTTAAAGATCGAATAATAAAACTGAATAAGATTATTTGAGGTGTCGTAGATCTACACGTGCCTCTTTGCTAATTTCAAAATGTTGTGAAATTCAAGATTATTTTTTTCATCCGATTATACGATAAAATTACGACATTTTTCCATCTCTAGTTATAATCTCTAGTCTATGAGAAGAAAAGAAAAATTACCCAAATAAGATTTTTTCCAATAGAACTTAACCAAATTCATGCAAAGACATCAAAAACCATTTTGTAAAAAAAATACAAAAAGTCATATTTTGTTCTGCGACTCCTCATTTGAATATGATTTTTCGAATTTAAATCTGTTTAATGTGAATTTTAATAAAACTTTTTAATTTTTTATAAGTATTATAAGTAAACACGCATTCCAATTTTTAATATGATTCAAATTATAATTTAAAATTACAACGTGATTGTCATATTTAAATAGAGTTGTGAAATTTTGAGTTTTAAACATGAATAAATTTTTATATATAACTAGCGAACCCCCTGCACAATTCGTAGTGCAAAAAAGAAAATAAAAAAATCCTAAGGATGTACATATCAACAACAAATTGATGGAAAAGTCTACGACAATGCAAAATATGGTTAATATCATTTTGACGGACCATAAGACGATATGAATAATAATTCATTGCGCTAACTTTTTTATTTGATTCCGCCCCTGGAATGAAGAATTATTCGAAAAACGATTAAAATTAAATGAAATTTGAATGCACTAACCGATCATTTTAATGTTAAACTGATAACCGTCTTCTCCTCGACAAAACAGCAGTGGGTACTGTAATCCAACATAGCAGCGATGAGTTTCAGATACTCGTTGCAGTTGCATATTTCTGCGGCGCAGCACAATGTCACGGGAATTGAATTCATCGCCTACGATTACAATAGCGACATCATCCATTGTGGGCGCATTAAATCGTCTGACATGTTGCCAAGGAGGCGTTTTATCAGCTCGAACCACAATTCCATATTCATCGGATGGCATTTGATCGAGAGCAGTTTGAAAAAGTGGCACTAATTCATTTTCGGCGTGCAACATATTCTGCAAACGCTCGATAATATCCCTCCGCAAATTTGATGAAATATCACAACGACAATCGGTTTCCACATTTGAGTTACCCACAAAGTATATTTGAAAAAATTTATAGCTTTGATCAGGAAAGGGTAACAAAGAACCAAGTCGATGGTAATCGACTGGCCTTGAATCTAGTGGAGATTAAAATTTTCACAATCATGTAAATAAACATCAAAGCGAACAAAAATACCGTGAACGTTGACATAAAATTGTCCCGAATAATACTTGTCGCACCGAATGAAGTCATTTGAAATCGGGAGTAATACGCTTGTATGTTTGCCAGAAAATGCTTTGAAATTGGTGTGCCACCCAGTTATCAAATTATGCAAGGGCTCCGGTGGTGGATTCAATCCAGGTACCTCATGTTTAAACTTAAATGCCTTGCAGTGAGTGCAAACAGTAGTCATTGGTCCAATTGAAACCTTGCCATGAGAAACGTAATCAAAGTTTGCATCATAATTGAATGCAGCACGCTCCAAAGTACGTGGCACATACGGACGTGGAGCTGGATTTCGCAGAACCCTACCACGTGCCATGGCATTTCGAGCAGCCAAAGTATTATTTTCACGCTGTTCGTCATTTTGAGATGCTCTAGATGCCACAATATTTCTAGCATTACGTGATTGACGCCCCAAATTACTGCGCGTACGTACCATTTTGTATTAAAAAATGTGGCTACACCAATTAGATATGAAGTAATTGAAATTTTATTTATTCGCGAAATTCAAAGATTGAGACACATATGTTAGTTGAATAATGCAATTATTAAGAATAGAAACAGATCAGCTGATCATGAAATGGCAGTCATAGGATGCACTCAAATGCTGGCGACCTGGGAGAAAAAGTCCGTTACAGCATTACATGTATATATTAGCTGTTTGATTTAATGTTGGAAATATCCGTTAAGTTAACATATAAGAAAGCTCATTGCTGTGCATAATGTATTTAAATATTTAAGTTTTTATTGATGTGTTTATATGTAATTTATTTCACAGATCCCCGAAGATGTGATTTTCAATAGCCTAAGTACATAAATTAAAACAATGGTTTGAGTAAAATGGAATTGTAATGAATTTAAAAACGAATTGTATTTCAGTTTTTCAAAATATTAACTGAAATATTTTCAATATACATGTTTCGAAATGAATGCAGTGTTCACTAAAATGGATGTAACTCATGAACCAATAGACATACAGAGACCGTTTAAACATAAAAACCTTGGTATTGACGTCACCTTTCATATGAAACAAAATCGGTTCACGCATTCCAGAGAACATCAATTTCTAACAGAATGCAACTTATTTTTATATCATTCGTTCCAGGAAAGAAAGTTGAAAATAAGTGATTTTCTGAATTCACATTCTCCGATTTTGTTTATATTGACAACAGAGAGACTCTATGGAGCCATTAAGAGAATCCCATTATCAGATATTTGAAATTTAAAAAACTCGCGATTTTATTCGCGTTTTTCATTTTTGAAAAACCTAAAAAAATTAAAAAAGTTGTGAAGTTTGGAGAGCTATATTTTTTTAAGTAGATGGACTATTTCAAAAATTTAAAAAGTTTCTGAATGATACGGTTGTCTATTTGTAGAATCCGTACTCTAAAAATGAGGGCTTGATTTCAGAAATGCATTTTTATACCAACTGCACTTTTTGAATGCATTTTCCACTTCTTTTTCCCCCTATGATTTTAAAAAATTTAACATCATTGCAAAATTCAGAATTTTTTATAAAAAAGACAAGTAATCTTTTTTTAGGACAAGGCAGCTTACTATTTGTAATGATTTTTTAAAAAAAGACTTACTTGATTTTTCATATAAAAAAAAATTAAATTTAATTTTTTTTAGGATTTTGAAAATGTTTGTACAAAATATGAAAGAAATTTATTTGATATGTAACTTTGAATTGCTATATTTTAAACAGTTTTTGTCGCATTACTATTATTTAAAAAGTTACTGTAAGGTATTGTCATTTAAAGTGTGTTTTTCTAAAATAATGCTGATTGAGAATAATGCGAATGCAATTACTTGTAATATAAATGCTATTTTTGGATGCACTTTGCAAAAAATTCTAATGTACAGAAAAAAAATAGTTTTTCTTTTGATTTTTTTGTAAGTAGGCTTACTTTTTGATGCCAAATACTTATTCCTAGGAAACTACATGCTACTAGAATTGGATGATGAAATACTTCTTCCCTATTTCATCATGTATTTTGTTCAGCGTGTATACACACCTATGTACACATTTGTACATATGTGTGTACAATTCTGTGACAAGCAAAAGTAGCAAAGATCGATATTTCGAATATTTCACATGTTTTTTTTTTTTTAAATCATTAAAAATAGAAAAATTCTTTGTCCCAGAAAAAGAGAACATTTATTTAATAAATACTATTCTAAATTTTACAAAAATGTTTTTTTTTGAAAATCGAAGGGGGAAAACGCACTGCAAAATGCACTTTAAAACTGCATTTGCATACATTTTTTTTTTTTTATAGTGGTAACTTTTAACAAATCATAAAATAGACAAAAACAGCTTTCAGAAACTTTTTAAATCTTTGAAAAATTCGGTCCACTTATGGAAATGTGGCTCTTCAAAGTTCACTACTTTTTCCATTTTTTTAACTTTTTGAAAAATGAAAAACGCTAATAAAATCGCGATCTTTAACAATTTTAAAAATCTAAAAACGCTAATGTATATTTGGCTCCATAGAGTCTCTCTGTGCAAAATTTGAAGAAAATCGCAAGACCTGCGGTCAGATTTGTGGCGTTTTCTCATGGAATGAATGATATATATAGATAGATGGTCGCTAAACAAATGTATTGTAAGTGCTTCATGTGTAATTTAATTGAAACCAAGAAACCGAAATACTCGGTTTCACCGGTTTCTGCCAATATTTACAACTAAAAATCGGGTTTAAAAAAATAACGCTTTTTTGGACACTAATACGATTTAACAAGTATTCATTTAATCTATTTATGTATATATTATTTGTCTGTATAAAATTAGAATTTAAAATAAACCACTTGTGTAAAAAAACATTTTCTTCTTAATTTATTAATTTTCCGTGGTACCAGGATTCCTGGGAAATCCAAAGTCAATCCCGTTTAACATATATTCATATTTACGTGTATTCATCATTACGTGTACGAAAATGTACTTTCCACACAAAATTTAATTAAGTACATAAAATGTACCAGAAATTACAGGAAGCATTTGTATACCACAATACTATGTACATAAAAGTACATACAAATTTACCACAAAAAGCGAGTACATAGCATTTTTTGGAAAGAATATACTTTTAAACTGTACCTACCAGAAAGAACATGCACAAAAAATAGTACACATAAAATGTACAAAATGTAGCACAATCATATACTTGCATATGCACAAAAAATACTTAAAGTGTTACCAAACAGTACATAAAACTACGTAAAGTGTACCAAACTGTGTACCGAAAAGTGTACCAAAAGCAGATAAAGTGTACACTAATGTATAGAACATATGATTGCATACGAATCAGATAAAATGTCAGAAAAATGTTATCATACATGGGGCAACTTAATTATATGACAATTATAATTTGTATTATAATTTGAATTGCCTCAACAAATTGTGAATTCAAAAAAATTCAAATACTATTGGCAATTGAACTTATTTTCAAAACATTTCCTCAATATCTGGCAGTTTTGGTTTTCAAATATTTTACATGTACAGGTTTATGAATTTGAATGTAATGCGAGGCAACACCTCTCAAAGCCACAAACCTCTACAGATAAAATAAAGGGTTTTCCAATTTGAGTGATATGATTTCTTAGTGACGTTTCGGCCATTTGTAGTATGTCATGGTCTGTAATTTTTTTTTTTTTGTATTCACTAATGTTTGCAATTTCATTATAGGGAGATATGAGCAAGAACAACGTTTACAAATTATTAAATTTTTTTTTCAAAATAATCGTTCTACAATTGGAACTTTTCATGCGTTTTTTCCATTTTATGGTCGTAATAATTTCCACCTGTGCTCGCTATTTGTCGAATTGTTGCAAATTACGAGCGTACATTTTCTTTACATAATGTTTAAGTGTCAATCAGATAAATATCCACTCGAAGTATTGAAAATATTGCTGCCATTCAGGCAAGTGTAGCTGAAGACCTTAATCCATCGATTCCAAATCGTTGTCAAGAATTGGGACCGTCTCGCAACACAACCTGGCGGATTTTAAGAAGGGATTTGAGCTTGCATCCATATAAAATTGTTATCACTCAAGAACTGAAGCCATTGGACTACCGTAAATGTCATGAATTTGCTGATTTTGTCTTGGAACAACTTGAAAACGATAACGATTTTTTTAAGAAAATCATCTTCTCCGATGAGGCCCAATTGTATCTGAGTGGTGCGGTAAATAAACAAAACTGTCGATTCTGGTGCGAATCAAATCCACAAATTATTCATGAACAACCATTAGATTCACCTAAATTGAGAGTTTGGTGTGGCTTTTGGTCTGGTGGAATCATCAGTCCGTACTTCTTACGAAATGAAGCTGGTAACAGGGTTACTGTTAATGGAGAGTGGTGTAGATCGATGATAACCAACTTTTATGGCCGAAATTGGAAGAATTATCTTGACATCACATGGTTTCAACGAGACGGGGCTACGTGCCACACAGCACGTGCAATAACCGAATTAACAAAAAAAAAATGGTTTCCAATTAAATTCCATGAAGGAACTAGGGAGAGCTTCTCACAACCAGTGAGCTGTGCGCTTTCTAGTTTTTGTACTCACTGATTGGGACCTACAGTTTTACACCGGTTCCGAAGGGAATTTTTGAGAAGCTTTTTCATGGCTTAATACTCGATAGTGTCGCCGTCACTATGCGAGGTGAACGCCGCCGAAAGAAATTTAAGGTGGTCAGAGCAGGGATCGAAGCCTGGATCTCATGTACAAGAGGCGCGCACACTACCATTGCACCAACGACGGCCTCGCAATAACCGAATTATTGCGAGAAAAGTTTGGTGATTCGATTATTTCAAGAAATTGTGACATTGAATGGCCCCCAAGAAGTTGTGATTTAACACCATTAGACTATTTCTTGTGGGGTTATTTAAAATCGTTGGTCTTTAGCAATAAATCCGACTCTCTTCAAGCTTTACAAGTCAATATTGAACGTGCTATTCATGACATACGAATTGAATTAGTAGAAAAAGTGGTCGAAAATTGGATTCATCGAATTCGTTCCTGCAAAATAAGACGTGGAGGCCGTTTGAAAGACATTAAATAAAACACATTAAATAAAACACATTAAATAAAAGACATTTCAATTTCCCTAACAATTAGTGTGTTTTTTTTAAAGAAATCATATCACTCAAATTGCAAGACCCTATACTTTAAAAACAGATTTGCCAACAGTCAAAATAGTTAAAAGATTTTCCGTAATTCATTAAAATTGGCATCCGATTCCACAACCTGCATTTGCACTAGCAAATGGAAATTCAAAATTTTGTAATTGCCCTGGCAATTCTCTTGCATTTGCATGAGATAAAATTAAAATTAAAATCTAAAAAAAATGTTATTCATTGAAAGATTGATACTAACATTGGTACAGAGTAATCATAGATCTAGAGTAGCGACTTCTCTCAGTTAACTTACGAAGTTTAGTGTGGTTGCATATGAACGTAGCATGTTGAAAAGTATTGTTTTAATTATACCAGACAGAGGCATTAGTTCAAATCAACCAACAAGAAATCAGCAATGGCATTTTGATGTGTATGTTAACAATAAAACATAACAAACAAGTCAAAAATACGAATAGTGTGAAGTGAAACGTCAGGTGAGAAAGGTGGCACATCTAGGTGGCATTGCTCTATGTATACTAATAGCCAATATATTTTGGAGAAAATATTATTGTCCATATTGGGCACATATTTCAAAGTTGATAAAATTTCAAAATTCACGCAAGATTGAATGTAATTGCAGTGTTTCTGGGGATGTATCTTGATGAAACCAGATGTCGCCCACAATCATATCATTTAATTTAGGAACAACAAAAATAGATTATTATGTCGCGACAGAACATTATTAACTATTATTGCTCTACCTACCAACCTTCCGCAGATAAATGGTTCTTTGATTGCCCCAGACCAAAATGTACAACGAAACGAGGCAGATTGTTGATGCATTTGTAGCTCAACAATTACACGTCTAGCTTCTTACCCCCAATTACGACAATTTTGAGGATTAACGAAACCATCAAAATGAAAGTAAGCCTCATCGATACAGATGATTTTGTTCGAAAATGTTCTTTTATTAATAGTTCCATTTCAAAATAAACCCGTGCGCTTTCTAATTTTCCACTCATACAAATCAAAGTTTCTTATGCAATTAGAAAACATTTAAACAGTCGGAACCAGGATTTGAACTCATATTGATGAAAAGAGTCACAAACATCGAAACGATAGTCTGCCAACGTGAGTTCAAATCCTGGCTCCGACGGATTTAATTACTTCTAATTGCGAAAACCCTGCATAGCTCGAAGAAAATCGAAGCTGTTTTGTGCAAGTTTTTATTAAAAAAAAAATTAAACATACATGCGGATTCAACGAATTTACACTAATTCGGGTCCTACGAATCGAACTGCATCATTCTCTTGATGGCCTATAATGATGGTTTCAAAACAAATTTTTTTAAATTTTTTACTCAGAGGTTGCGATTTAGAGCAAATTTTTTTTAGACAAGTTTATACATATGTCACCATTACTCGAGAACGCCTCATCCGATTCTGTTTAAGCAAATTTAGAAAAATTAAGAATTACAGTAGCTTTAATCTACTCTAGTACTATTTCTCAACATATTCAACAGTTTCGCAGATATAAATAAATTTGTGAAGAAACAAAATATTTTTGCTTAAAAAATTTAAAGTTTGTATTTTTAAAATTTATGAAAAATTCAAAGCGCAAAAAAGTTGTTACTTTCACATAACCTGTAAACAAAATGAGACATGGATGAGGAATGAATTTCAAAATTTTGTTCATCAGTTTGCAGTTCGATTTGTAGGACCCGAATTAGTGTAAATCCGTTGAGTCCACTTCGGTTTTTTTTTCCTTTTTTAGACTTGCATAGTATTATTAGGTATGGCTTTCAAGTCGGTGATGTATCTTTTGTAGCTACGTTATCTGTTCGGACATAATCTAGATGTCAAATAAATCCTTTTCATTCGATGTTTTTCAACTTTTTTTATTTGGTTTGAATAAATTCCAGAAACGTAATTTACAATTTACAACAAATTTTTATAAATATATTAACTTAAGAAAGGGACAAAAATTACCCATGGAAACAGGAGATCGAGGGCTAAAATATTCTTCGAGAAAGAAACTACCTAATTAAATTCTACTTAATAGGCCCAGGCACAATATATTGATGATCAATTTTTGAATTAATTGAGAAAGTAATTTCTACTTTTGAATTACCAAATATTATGAGAAAAAATAATAATATACAACAACTTAAAACATTCCCCCCCCCAGAAACAGTGTTGCACTCTATTATCTTCAAATCTATAAGATATAAACAAAAGACTTAAGACACATGCGTTACTGTGTAGACAAATCAAGTGGAAGAGGCTGGTAGTAAAACAAAACTTACTTACCGACTACTCCTCGTAACCAAAATTATAACATATTTTACATATTTGTTAATTTTGGAGTTCTAATTTCACATACAATGACACGTTTGCATATACATATGGGCATTTCCAGAGAAAGTGCCACCCTATGTCACATCACGTCACCCTCGTTATTTGGTTATATTATATGACCATGTGGTTCGATTGTTTTCTATTCTTTTCCTAAATACAGAATGTAAGTAACTACATATTTATTAAAATAAAATAACACAATCAAACAAACTGGTCCTAAAATATAAGTAATTATCGAGAGTGACGTGGTGTGACAAAAGGTTGACCTTTCTGTGGAAATGCCCATATGTGACTTGCTCCACGAAAAGGGACCTCTGCGCCGAAAAGAAGTTATTGAGAAAAACGCGTTCAAAAAAAGTGCTTCGTTCATTTTTTCATATATTTCATTAATTATGTTCATCTTTACAGGTGATTTGTAAAAAAACTAAAAGACATAGAAACTTGCGGTTTGCGGCATTTGAAAGTAAAAAAAAAAATTTTCGGCGCAGAGGTCCCTTTTCGTGGAGCAGGTCACATATGTATATATGTACGAGTATGTATACTTATATATGTATATGTAGTTGTGTTACAACTATTGTTGCGTCTATACGATTTCTTTAAACGAACTAATCATGTGTATATTTTCAAAGTAAAATATAAGCAATTCTATATTTTTCTATGTTTGCTTAAACAACATTACGAGTTAAAGGCATTTTCTATCATTCTGAGATATCTCGTTTTTGCTTCCATATCTAAACCCATTTAATGTTTAATTTCACACCAAATTTAGCAATGCTAAGGTGCTTAGATGAAATTTCTATTATAATCAGGTGTTTAAACAGAATTCTAAAGTAGACAATAACAGAGACACTGACAGCAACAACGACACCAACAACAAACAAACAGTTTAATTACTATAAACGGATAAATGTAACAAACAACTTTATTTTTATACATTAAGACGTCTTTGTTGTTGCTGTTATTATCATCATCATCATCATCATCATTAGCTTTGTTGTAAAGCACTTTTCTATTACAACAAATTCATAGTATTCATTGTGACGTTATCGTCGTTGTGGCTGCTGCAGTACATTTTATAAGGCACAACACCAAATTAGTCATTAAGTGCAGGGGGGGGGCGACAGACATGGAAGTGCACAGCGTAATCTTGTCTCGTATGGCTGCGACAATAACGACACCATAAGTTTTAAGAATTGTAATCAAACAAATTGATCATTGTAATAACAATTTTCTTCACATCTACAACCAATGTTTGTTTTGGTCTATTTTTGTTTTAATTTTCTTTTTACGCTGCGCATGCGCTGTAGTCAGTATAGCTATCTCCTTACCTTGTTATTTTATTTTCTATTTGCTTATTCTTTAACTGTTTGTATTGCATTTTTCATAGAAAGTTTTCTGAAAATACTTTGTATGGCATCACATAAATGATGCATGACAACAACAAAAATTTTACAGTGTTGCAACACATTTTTTCACCCTACACCAAGAAAAATTTTTTCACAATGCATTCATATTTGTTTTCTCCCTTTTGAAAGAATGTTCCAATGGAAATGGGTTCCATTTAAGATTTTTGGGCAACTTTGGGGTCCTTCCTAATTTATTGTCACATCTTCTATTTCTAATTTGGGGAGTAATTCTTACTTTATTTAGGTGGCCTCAAACAACTCCGAAAGGTCACTGTCGTACAAAATGAGGATAACGTGTGTCTCCAAGCGGCTCGATCTTCAGCTTCTCTCCTCCAGTTGGAGGCACCAAGCTCTCGCAGGCAATATTCCACCTGGTCTTTCCATCAAAGTCTTGGTCGTCCTACTTGTCCATGCCCTTCGAGTACGTCTTCGAATACTTTTCGCACTGGTTCATTCTACTAACATTTTCTAGTCAGAGTAAACGCTTTATTCTGATTCGCATAACTACATCGATGTGTGGATACAGATTATACAACTTGTGATTCATGCGTCGTCAATACTCGCCGTTGTCTATTAAAGTACCATATGTTTTTCGGAGCATTTATCCCTCCAAGACTCTAAGTAATGTTTCGTCAGCATACGATATCATCCAGGATTCAGCGCCCTAGGCAAGACCGGGTGAATGACAGTGTCATAGAGTGGGATCTTCGTTCTCGAGAGATGGTATTATCTCTGAAGTGCTTTCTTAGCCGAAATAAAACTTGTTTGCAAGCACAATTCTCAATTCTCTGATATCTAGGCTGACGTTATTGCTTCTGTTTACGGCAAATCTGAGGTAAATAAATTCGTCCACTACCTCGAAATTATAACGGTTATAAACGTTCTCCTTTTTATCGAATCGGGTGGATGTTCTGCTTGTCGAAACCATTAATTTTGTCTTTTCCTCGTTCACTGTCAAACCCACTTTTGCTGATTCCTTCTCAATTCTCGAAAATACAGCAGTGACTTCTCTGCTGATAATTGTATTCGTGTTGACTGCTGCTTTTCTCACGATGATCTCAATTAATATGTTGAACAGGTCGCTTGATACACGCTGAAAAATTAGTAATTTTTTGTTGTTTGGATACAAATATAACGTGTATGTAGCTTGTCGCAAATATGATATACTTCTATCCAAACACATTACGTTTGCTATCCAACATAACATGTTTTGGGCGCACAATGATTAATAGTTTAAGATATATGTATTGATGACCCAAATGTGTTTTTTTTTGTTGAAAACTGCTGAAAACATTGCTGTCTGTTACAATAAAAAAAACAAAACCACCAGATTTTCAATTCAGGAAAACAATGCTCGCAACCATGTACATGGTTCCTGTAATATGTTGCTGGGGTCGTCATTTCTCAGCGTGTACAGTGTCGCCCTGCCTAAGGCCTCGCCTGGTACTAGATGGTTCGGTCAGTGCCATTCAGTGGAATTCTACAAAGGTGTGTCAGCTTAGCAGGAATACCAAGCTCCGATATAGCTTGGTACGGGTTTTTCCGTCTCGGGCTATCGAAGGCAGCCTTATAATCTACAAAGAGGGGGTAGGTGTCTATTTGTTTTCATGGTTTATCCCCAGGATTTGTCGTAATGTTAATATCTGGTCGATAGTTGACTTGGCATGCCTAAACCCACATTGATTAGATCCGATCAGGTCTGCTTTAGTCTTTCGCAGATTACGATCGAGAGGTTCCTGTATGCGATGGATAAAAGACTTATTCCACGATAGTTTGTGCGCGCTGAAAACTAACGGCCCTAGAAACATATTGCAGGAACCATGTACATATTTGCAAGCATTATTTTCGTGATTTGAAGATTTTAAGCTTTTTGTTTCTTTATTGTTTTTCACGTTTCAGTTCTCAGCAGTTTTCAACAAACAAATCCGCATTTGGGTTACAAATGCATATATTATAATCTATTAATCATTTTTATTTTATACTGAAATTCTCCCCGGTCCCTTCATGGGATGTAATGGGAACCTTTTTTTTTTATATTGAATATGTTATATTAAATGGCAAACACAATGTGTTTGGACACAAGTATACAATATTTGCGACAAGCTACAAACACGTTATATTTGCATCCCAACAATAAAAAAAGACAAATTTTTCAGCGTGTACATACACACGGGTCGCCCTTTTTTGAAAACAAGACACAGTATGCTAAGACTCCAATCGTCGGGCATCCATTCGTCTAGCCACATTTTGCATATGAGCTGATTCATGCACCTTTTCAAATCATAGCCGCCAGCCTTAAACCGCTCAGCCGGTAGGTAGTACAGGGGAGTCCTAGGAGAGTAATTCCTTAGGGTATAATCCTACTGTTAGGCTAGGTTTGGTTGGAGTAGCTGTCACTATTGATGTGGTTGACGGGTGTTCAAGCCATATGATGTCCCATCCCGGTGTGCCGTGTTCCAAGATGGGAGGCATATAAGCCCCTGACGAAGCAACTTTTGATCCGCCAAAATATTTTAATGTTATTCTAACTTACGTAACACCCTAAATAGTGTATCGTATTCCTACAAGATACGTGGCATTAGCATATCAGATGTTTGGCACTCTAAGCCTCCACTTCATCCCCGCAGCTTCTGTAGTAATCATGAGAATCGTGTCTGCCTATCAAACAGTGTCCAGTGATCACAGCTACACGACCTCTGTAACATATTCTCCCAAACACATTCTGCAGAAACCATGCATATATTTGGAACAGACTCGAAATATTTATATATTTGCAAACGCCAACCTCTCTTATATTTCAATGCAAATATTGGAATGTTTACTTACAAAAATGAATACTTTTACGTGGAACAATTTCCCTGTTTCGTCCCAAACATCCATACACTTTACATCCTGAGTCGTCTAGCTCCAGCAAAATACTGCTAAGTGCTAAATTCTCGAGCTGTGGGGAAAGACCACAGTTGGGGATTTCCTCACTGCGTTGACTACCCCTTGCTGTGTGGGGTGTTGTGATGGAAAAGGAACAAAAAATTTCGACCGACAGTAATTCCCATATATAAAATTTTTCATAAGAGTTTGTATATATACGAGTGATGATCTACCGGTGATACCAATTCAGGCACAGTAGTTAGGCATCCAATGAAGAAGTTCGAAACTAGTCATATCAGTGAGTGTGCTTTCATGAATGGTCTGTTATTCCAACAAATCCAACCATTTTTCATTTATAAAAATATTTGTGACCTTGTAAGCTTGTAGTATGAACTTCTCATACATTACCACATAAACTAACACAAACTCGGTCATAAATAAAACAAACATTCCTTTGAAGCGATCATACGGTTCCCCTTATTGGCGAGTGTGAGTAATCGCGGCACCCATTGTGCGGATAAGTTTTTCATGTCCAAAAATTTTTATAAAATGTAATGTATCCGCTCATTTGGGATTCCTACAGCCTCAGCCACCTCACACACTTTCATTCTACAATTGTCCAATATCATGACTGTTCAATATCGTGACGACCTCTTCTGAGGGACGTGAAAGTTTTGTGTCTCTTGTGCTGGTACGACCACAATGGAATTCAAGAAACCCTTTTTAACGATTCCAATTGATGATGCAGAGTCCCCCTACCATTTTCATGTCCAAAAATTTTTATAAAATGTAATGTACCCGCTCATTTGGGAGTCCTACAGCCTCAGCCACCTCACACATTTTCATTCTACAATTGTCCAATATCATGACTGTTCAATATCGGAATGACCTCTTCTGAGGGACCTGCAAGTTTTGTATCTCTTGTGCTGGTACGAACACATCGGAATTCAATAAAGCCCTTTTAACGATTCAAATTGATGATGCAGAGTCCCCCTAGTATTTAACAAACCCTTCCTTGGTTTCGATGATGAAGCTATTATTAAGCTATTAAGCCAACCTACTTCGCTTAGGCCTAAGGTGTCAGCGTTGTAGGATTCCATAACTCGTTTAACCTGCTCGAGTCTCGATTTTTCAGAGAGAGTTCTTATATTCCACTTGCCAATCATTAACCGTTGTTTAAAGCCAAATGTCATTAGCGAGGGGGACGTGTTTTCTTTGAATTTATTGACGTTTTTGTGATGATTGAAATTTAAGACTAGTGATTCATTAGACCACTACATCCGATCCTAGTGCAGAGGCTGCCAACAACCTATTGTGGAAATTAATGTTCTTTAAACTGAAATTCGTATATACACGCTGAAAAACGGGCCCTGTAACATATTTCAGGAACCATGTATATGTTTGCAGCATTGTTTTCATGAACTGCAGATCCGATGTTCTCTTTTGTTGTTGTTTATTTCTTGTCTGTCACTTTTATGATTTCAGAAATTTTCAACAAAGCCAGCATTGTGTTAAGCATTGTGTCTCCAACATGTAATATTGAATAGCAAACACAATGTGTTTGAACACAAGTATACTATATTTGCGACAAACTACAAACACGTTATATTTTCATCCAAACAACAAAATAATAGAGATTTTTCAGCGTGTACAATTTTGCACCTGCCTACTACTACTATTACTACTATTTTCCACTATTTTTAGTCATTTTTGTCCAGTTTTAGAACGTAACATAGAATGCTTTAGGATACAGAGATTTGAAATATTTTCTTATTACAGTAATAGCTGCCGCAGTAGGACAGCGACGGTCGCAGAGTTTTTGCCCGGCTACAGGAAATGTTCGCCTGCGGGACAGGTCCATGAAGTGCACCACGAGTGTGTTCAGAAATACAAGAAAATATGCAGTAAAAACTACAAAAGAAGTGCATAAGGGTTGCTATTTACATTTCGGGTCCAGCAATATAGAAACAATAATTTATCATTGGAAATGGTTTTATTGTTTTTCAAATTATTCTCTGTGAAGATCAATATACTTTTGCATGCGCTAAAACCAATTTTCAAAGCACCTTTTCCACTCCGATGGAGACACCTTCAAAATATGCTTTTTGAACGCGTCAACAGCTGCTTCGGGCGTCGAAAAACGTTGACCACGCAGTAAAAAGAAGTCATTGGGTGCCAAAACAGAGCGCTGTATGGCAGATGACCCATCAATTCGACATGTTGAGTGCTCAAATAGGCCCATTGTTTCAGCTGATGTGTCAGAGCTCGCATTGTCCTGATGCGAAATGATCTGTCTTCTCTGGTTGTTTTTTCTTATTTCTTCCAACACTATTGGCAAACATGTGGTGGTATACCACTAAGAATTGACCGTCCTACGTTCGACTAAAGGCACTGTGGCCACAGGACTGGTTATACTGAAGAAAAACGCGATCATTTGCTTCGATGTGCATCTTCCACGAACAACTTTTGTTGGATTTAGCTCGTCTTGAAAGCGAGTCAAATTTTTTCGAAGCGGTCGATTGCTGTTTGTTTCGGACTCATATACATAGATCCATGATTCGTCATCCATGAAAATGTTATACACTGCATTTGATTCACCGAGGTTGTATTTTTCCAACATTTCTTTGCTCCAATCGACAAGAGACTTTCGTAAAAAGCATTCGTAAAAAAACGAGAACAAATCTTTTCAAGTCCAAATGTACATGCAATATCTAATTGATGCTTGTCATACTAATCCCCAAGGATGCGTCAATCTCACAGTGTGTCACATGTCGGTCTTGCTTTATCAGTTCACGCACAGCAACGATGGTTACCGGCAAAGCGACCGAAGTTGGACTATCTTCACGAAACTCATCCTGGAACGAATGGCGTCCGAGACTGAACACTTGGTACCAGTAATTTGCAGTGGCTTTTGATGGTGCTTCATCACAAAATGTCGGTATAAGTTGCCTGAAGCACTCTTTTCTCGATAATCCACGCCGAAAATCGTAGAAAATCATCGCACGAAAAGTAGTACGTGTTAATTCCATTTTTTGGCCGAGATTAATTTTTCAAAATACTGTAAATACAACAAATAGTGCTCGTAAGTCAAAACGTTCTATGTATGTTTATACTCAAAAATTTAAAACTTTCCAATTGAAGTTCCAGTTTGCATCTGCCAAAACTAGTATTGCCAGAATCCGAAATATAATTAGAATATAATTAGAAATATAATTAGAATAATAAGAATAGTCAAATTATTTTCAAGTTTAATAAAATTTTATCATATTACTTTACTTTTACTGACTATTTTACAACCCCATGAGGTCAGACGTCTTACACATATTAATTAAACAAACAAATTAACCAAATTTCAACATATTCTTCCAACCGGCTCTATCCTTCGCCTTTTCTCGCCAGTTGGTAACACCAAGGCTACGGAGGGATTCTTCTGCCTGGTCTTTCCAGCGGAGTCTTGGTCGTCCTCTTTTCCTGCTTCCATCGGGGACGTTATCGAAAACCTTTCGCGCTGGCTCATCTTCATCCATTCTGATAACATGGCCTAGCCAACGCAATTGACCTAATTTGATTCGCCTAGCTATGTTCATGTCAGAATATAGATTATATAGCTCTTGGATCCAGCTACGTCGGTACTAGCCGTTTTCCCTAACAGAACCATATATTCTACGGAGAATTTTTCTCTCGTATACTCGCAGGTGTTTGTCATCCGCTTGCGATATGACCCAAGTTTTGGAGCCATATGTCAAGACAGGTAAAATGAAAGTCTGATATAGCTGGACTTTTGTTCGTTGAGAGAGGGCTTTGTTCCTAAACGGCTTGCTGAGCCCAAAATAGCACCTATTTGCAAGCACAATTCTCCTATCTATCTCCAGGCTGACATTGTTGTCCTTGTTCATGGCGGATCCAAGGTAGACAAATTCATCTACCACTTCAAAATTAAATCGGTTGCCAACGTTCAAGTGCGGACCAAGTCGAGAGGTTTCTCTAGTCATTGACACCATCAATTTTGTCTTGCCCCCATTAACAGCAAGACCCACCTTCGCTGATTCCTTTTCGATTCTTGAAAATACTGTAGTAACCTCTTGCAAATTTCGCCCAATGATGTCTATGTCGTCAGCATACGCCAGCAATATATGGCATTTCGTGTTAATGGTCTTGTTCGTATTTAATGCAGCTTTTCTCATTATTATCTGCATTAAGATGTTGAAGAGATTGCACGAAAGTGTCCTCGCTTGGTACAGAATGGTTCAGTGCGGTCTTTCCCCACTTTCACTGCTGATTTGGTGTTGGTCAGCGTCATTCTACGGAGGCGGATCAGTTTTGCCGGAATACCAAGTTCAGATATAGCTTCGTACAGTTTTCCCCGTATGGGGCTATCGAAAGCAGCTTTGTAATCGACAAAAAGGTGGTATGTATCGATTTGCTTTTCGTGGGTCTTTTCCAGGATTTGGCGTAGCGTGAATATTTGGCCAGTCGTGGACTTACCTGGTCTAAAACCACACTGATAAGGTCCAATCAAGTTTTCAATAATTGGCTTTAGTCTTTCACATATTACGCTCGACAAGACTTTAGACGCGATGGATAAAAGACTGATACGGCGATAGTCGGAACAGACACACAGATCACCCTTTTCGAATACAGGGCATAATACACTGAGACTACAATCATCTGGCATAGATACCCCCAGCCATATACTGCATATAAGTCGATGCATGTGGGCTAGCAGTCCTTCGCCACCTGCCTCAAAAAGTTCAGCGGGTAGCCCATCCGCACCAGCGGCTTTGTTATTCTTAAGCCGGAAGATCCCCCGTTGGGGGGGGGGGTACAATCCACACTATCTTCCACATCATTACCTCCTGACTTCAGAGGAAGAATCTGAGTGGAGTAGTGCAGAAAAGTGGTCATTCCACATGTTGAGCACACACTACTCATCAGTTACCAGATTCCCATTCTCGTCCTTGCAGGAGGGTTATACGATCTTTTTTTTTTATCGATTTTATCATATACATATTCATATTATTTATATATTCGTGGGTATTTACATCAACATTAAAATTACCCGCTAAAAATTATCTGCCCCAGCAACATATTGCAGGCACCATGTACATGTTTGCAAGCATTGTTATCGAGAATTGAAGATCTGCTGCTTTTTCTTCCTTATTGTCTGTCATGTTTTTGTTTTCAACAAACAAAGCCAAATTTTGGTCACAAATACATACATATATTATAAACTATTAATCATTGTGTTCCAAATATGATATATTGAAAAGCAAACACATTGTGTTTGGACACAAGTATACTATATTTGCGATAAGCTACAAACACGTTATACTTGCATCCAAACAACAAAAAAAGAAAAAAATCAGTGTGTAGTATATAGTTCAAATTAAATTCATTCATTCAATTATTTAATTCAAAATGATGGTAAAGAAATTATAAGAACTTTGTTCGTGCACGAACTATTTTCACTGTTTTTAATATTTTTCCAGTTTTGAAAGAAATTTATGTCACTTTGCCATAAGAAAAACAAATAAATTTCTTTCAAAATAACTATACATATAGTACGTTCACGTTGAAAACCCCCGGAATAACGTGATTAACGAGAAGTACTGAAAAATAAAGGCTCCAGCAACATATTGCAGGAACCATGTATATATTTGTAAGCATTGTTTTCATGAATTGTAGATCTGCTGCTTTTTGGTCTTTGTTGTCTGTCAAGTGTTTATTTTCAACAAACAAAGTCTCGTTTGCATCACAAAAACATATATTATAACTTTTAATCATTGTGTATCAACCATGTAATATTGCAAAGCAATCACAATATGTTTGGGCACAAGTATACTATATTTGCCACAAGCTACAAACACGTTATATTTGCATCGAAACAGCAAAAAGGACAAATTTGTCAGCGTGTGCTGAATCAAAGCTAATGTATTGAGTTCTTAATATAAATCAATCGATTTAGGAAGAAGAAATTGCCGAATAGTCGTCTGGTTAAAGTTGACTTGTTTCCATTTCCTCAAAACGACATTTTGATGCTAATTTTCTTGTGTTAATTTTTCCTAACTTCTAAAGAAAGTGAATTTCGAATTTTCGAGATGCCTTGCGGAAACTATACGAAATTAGAAATAACTAAAATGACACGAGCTATATAAACAATAACCCAGCTTTGTAATTGATTTTGCGTACGAAATTTTCGCGAAGAGCTGTGTACCAAGCAAATGAAAAGTGAGCGAAATTTTCGGTTCAGGAAATTTTCGTTATTTTTTATACACGTAATTCTTATGGCAATCAACATTGCATAAAAACTGAATACCGGGCTGACAAGTAAAATATAAATGGGGACTAACGTATTAAGCCCGGTATTCGGTTTTTATGAAATTTTCGTTGCCATAAGAATTACGTGTATAAAAAATAACGAAAATTTCATGAACTGAAAATTTCGCTCACTTTTCATTTCCATGGTAGTCAGTCCTTAGCGAAATTTTCGCAGGCAAAATAATTACAATTGTTTCTGACGGAATTTTGACAATTTTAACAACCAAAAGTAACACCACATGCCTTTAAAATAAAATAGAATGCTTAGAGGAATTATAAATTAAATATTTGCAAGGTAAATCAAAGACATGTGGTACCTCTCCGCAACATAATTTTCCGTTTAGAGATAAATGACAGAAATTCTTACGAAAATTTCGCAAGAGCTGAATACGGGACTTTAAGTGTGATTGTCTCCTACTCAAATGAAAAGCACGAGCATTGGCACTCTCGTCACCTCCACAGCTTCTGTAGTAATTATGAGCTGAGATTCCAAGTCATAACTTACTCAACCACATTTTCGACAAAATTCTAAAACTCGAAGCAATAAAACAAATTTATGAAAAAGATAAAAAAAAGACATTACACGAAATGTACTTACTTCCACTATACACAAAATTTAGTTTAAAATTGTTTTGTTGTGGTTTGAAATCGTGTTTTTTTTGTGCTGAAGCGCCTTACATAACCTTATATATCTGGTTTAACATTAGATGTAATATTGTTAAAATAAATAATGCAATATTTAGCTCCCTGAAATAATTATTTTTGTTTTGTCATAAACAGAGCGACTACAAAAAGTGTTGAATAGTATAGAGAACTTATTGCACCCTTTTCCCGCTCTCATATAGAGAGTCTGAGTAAAAGAGCATAAACGAGTCTTATTCTCTTTATAGCATATTTCAATGTTATATTATTGCAATGTTTCAATGTTGTTACATACAACAATACAAAAAGCATAAATGTTTCAAAAGGCATCAATGTTTCACAGCAAAATTATGAATTGACCGAGTTATGACAAAAAAGAGAGTAATACGTTTTGAATCATTCGCCAGTGCTTTTGAGTCATACAATTCGTTCCATGCGTTCTCTATACTATTCAATATCATACTTAATTCATATCATACTTAATTTCAGGCAGAGACTATTGTTGTACAACAACCACGTATGTGATGCTAACGCTGTGTGTTGTTTGCATGTGTTCACTTTGATAGATTGCCCTAACCGTTCCTATAGATGTTAACACATCAAAAAGTACACGCATGTATGCCATCGGCTTTTGAGTCGAACTTTCTCTGTCCATGACGACAAGACAATAAGGGAAATCACCGATTTACGCAAATTTTGCTAACGCTTTTCTACGTTTCAAAATCGTTTTGTCCAACTGCGGCAGATATTTGATACAAAATATAGCGTCCGCTTCCGGCCTACGGAACTTACATAATTTCTTGTAAAAAGACGACCAAAATCTTGGGAAAATAAATTTTTCCGACTACCATCTGCGGGAGGTGTCCGCGAGTAGAGCTTTCACTGTATATTTGTTTATTTATTTCTCAGTGTGTTGTGTGAATCACTTTCAGTATGTAAGTAGTGTACATTAAACTGGTTAAACCAGCATTTTTCTAGTTCTATTGCTATTCATCTTCAACAAATCAAAGCAGAAGTTGTCAACTTGTCACCAAAGTTGTATCCTTCACATTAAACATACACATACCTGCTTATGTATAAGTATGGAGACGTACTATGAACATTCTGCTAAATAAATATGACAAATGTTAAAAATAATGAGATTTGACTTAATGCAATGTCATTAGATTGTATGAAAACAAAAACCCCCAATGTACTTTCCAACATATGCCTCCCCATCAATTCCATGTGCTTATCCCCATCCGTAGTCTGTAGAAATCTTTTGCTTGCTATCTATGTGTTTATTGTGTGGGGACAAATAGTGTTTGGTGTTTCAACACCTTTTATGTTAAAAGTCACGTTGTTGTTGAGTTGTCTGTCTACTTGTCAATTGGTAAGTTGGTTGGTTCCAATTCCAGCATTTGGTATTCTTGTAATAATATTTGTATTGTATTGCATTTTTGACACTTTCTTGGTTTGTTATCCGGACTAAAAACTGTTGATTTTTCTCATATTTGGGTGTTGAAGTTTGACACCAAATTGTGTCGATTATGAAATGTTTACTTAGTCACTTCAAAATGATCGCCTCAAAGAGAAGTAAGAAATATTAGGTAGATATGATGTATATAATACACAAAAGATTATGCAATCGGTGAAAATATTAAAAAAAAAAAATATTAAGCAACAGACACTAACAAAAATAGTGTGAATCATTCGAATGATGATGTTTATGTAAATATGTATTTTTGACAGCTGACATGTGAGTGTCAATCGGTATTAAATAAATGTTTTACCATTGTATCCAATGGAGGGGCGAGGAAGAGCATCTCACAACCAGTGAGCCGTGTGCTTTCTAGTCTTTACACTCTCGAATTAGGATCTAAAATTATACACTGGTTCCAAATGATTTTTTGTGAAGCTTTATCATGGTTAATTACTCGATAGTTCGCCACTAGGGAATGCAAATTTCCTGGGAAACGGGAAAAATCAAAAAATTTCCTGGGATCCCGAGAATTCCCGTTTAAAATGTGAGTCCCTTATTTTGTAACTTTTTTCGAATTTTGAACCGCAAATAAAAAAATTGTACGAACGTCTTAACTAAGGTAGTTCTGTGTACTGCAATGTGTTACGAAGCTGAATAATTGATGCATCTAATATTGACGAGGCAGCCAAATTTCTTTGAAACTCTCCTACCATTCACACCAACCATATCGAAATCTATAAGTGATGTGGACAAAACTAACGCTGTTTTATACATTATCCAATGAAAAACAGCATGCTATGTTTACATTCAACCGATAATTGTGTACACGCTGGAAAATATCGGCTTCTCTAACATATTTTCCCAAACATATTCTTCAGGAACCATGTATATGTTTGGAACACACTTCAAACATTCATATGTTTGCAAAAAGGCACTACTCTCTCAGGATAATCTTGAGTTTCAAACATATACCTCAAGACTTTCTCCCACGGATAGCAACAAATATAACCTCTGGAAAGTCACGGGAAAATTCAGTAAGGAAACAACTAGAATACCGCCGATAAAGGGTTCTAATGGAAGTTGGTGTAAAACAGATAAAGACAAAGCTGATCAATTTGCCACGCATCTGTCAGAAGTTTTTCAACCATTTCCACCAACTAGGAGTGAGGAGCAAATAAAGGGTTTTTCAACAGAGACGCTACAAAAGTAAATCGATAGGGACAGAAAACGACGCCATATTCTTTCCCGCTCTTTTGACATTTTTTTTTTAAAGTTTGCCATTTCATCATGGAAAGATATATGAGCCAACAACGAGTCGAAATTATTAAAATTTACTACCGAAATTTGGAGTCAGTGGCCTCAACTTTAAGAGCGCTACGATTCTGATTTTCATCGGAAAATCATCTTCAGCCATGAGGCTCATTTCTGGCTGAATGGCTTCGTCAATAAGCAAAATATGCGTTATTGGTCAGACAGCAATCCACACGTAATCCATGAGTCATCATTGCATTCCGAAAAAATTACGGTTTGGTGCGGTTTATGGGCCCGCGGCGTCATTGGGCCGTACTTCTTCCCTGATGATCAAGACCGGCACATAACTGTGAATGAGAATCGCTACCGTTCAATGATAACCGAATATTTTTGGACCCAATTGGATAAAATGGACTTGGAGGACATGTGGTTCCAACAGGACGGCGCCATAAGCCACATAGCCAATGCCACAATCAATTTATTGGAAACCAAGTTTGGTGAACGTGTTATCTCACGAATGGGTCAGTCGATTGGCCGCCTCGGTCGTGCGATTTGACGTCGTTAGATTATTTCCTGTGGGGCTACGCCCCGTCTATGGTCTATGCCAACAAGCCAGCGACGATTGATGAACTTCGTACGAATATCGAACGTGAAATTGTAGCAGTATCAGCCGATTTATGCTTGAAAACCGTCGAAAATTGGGTTCAGCGTCTGGACTTCTGCAAGCGTGCCCGTGGTGGCCATGCAAAAGAAATCGAGTTCCATACATAATGGCATCGAACGTACATTCACAGGAATAAAGAATTTCATTGGTATCTAAAACCGGTTTTGTTTTATTTAAAAAAACTTGTGTAGCGCTCTTATTGAAAAACCCGTTATATAGCGAAAGAAACTTCGTTCCAACCGGGTGCCCCATGACACCTCATGTGATTTTTTTATTATAATTATTTCACAAATGTTCCGCCATTCCGATTTTCTCAGTTACATACACATACTATACGAAACACACACAAAAACTAAAGCAACATCACAAGCCATTTCACCATCCGAGCCTTCTTTATTCTTTTTTTACTGATCAAGCGCTTTCATATCCTCTGTCGATGAACCATTGATGACTGAATACACGAAACTAAAACGCAATACATCAGCCACACTAAGAAACACTGGCTTCATCTGCAATTTACACGCATATTCAGGAATATTTACGAATCACTGACTGACAGAATAATGCAAAAATACAGATAAACACTTACAAGATAGACGCTCTCGTTGTCCCTTTTTTATTCACTTGCTCTCTAGAGCGTATAAACTGCAACAAACACAGCTGTATTTGTATCACAAACACAGATATACTTGGATCGCAAACACATATATTATAACATATTAATCATTGTGTCTCAAAAATGTAATATTTAACAGCAGACACAATGTGTTTGGGCACAAGTTTATATTATATTTGCGACACGCTCTAAACACATTTTATATTTGCATCTAGACAACATAAAAACACAGATTTTTCAGCGTGTAGCGATGACACTCATTTTGAACTTTGATAAATACATGAAGTTTTAGTTTAAATTCTACATTATGTTTATCGTATCTCTGATGTTTAGTATCCTATCGAACTGACATATATATCATTGAAAACTCTTATAAATAGCTAATTTAAAATTTCTTGTTGAAGATTACAGTGTTTTGGTTAGTATTTGCAAAGATCAGATAAGAAATAAGTTATTTTTCAAGATATAACATGAGATATTAAAGGTTACAATGAAGATATATGTCTATAAATATATATATTTGGTATAAGTGCAGACGCCTCTCATAGAATATTAAAAAAATATAATACTGACGAAAGTTACTAAAGAGAGAGCTTTTACTTGTTAAATAGGTACATTTTTCCTGCGTAGAAAATTGAGTTCAATAGAGGTACGAAACGATTTGGAAATTGTTTTTTATTATAAATGATTCGATCTGAAATTAGTTCTTCGTGGAATATTTTTCGATTTCCTTAGAAATATACATGTTTACTGCAGTTAAAAAAATGTTAACAGTCGTAACCAGGATTCGAAATCTCGTTGGCGGACGATCATTTCGATGTTTGTAACTTTTCTCTTCAACGCTTTAGCGTTCTAGGCCAGATATGGAAATTGTTTTAAACTAATACAGCTTTAGATTTTTTGTAAAATTTTAATATACATTTAAAAGTATTGCTTAGATATATGCGAAGATACATCGTTGTAACGAAAACGATTCATTTACCCGAATTCTCATTGCGACGAATATGTTTCATTACTGTGATGAAGATGTTCTATTGTGATGTATTGTGAAGATGTAAGAAGAATGATGTTCAAACATTAACATCAAGCACCCTTTTTGCCCAGTTTTTAATATTTTCCACTTTGCTATTTCGTGGAAAAATTTGAGGGTTATGTGTTTGAGCATTTTTACTTTAATGGTAAAACCACAGTTGCTCTTTTTCGTCGCTATATTGACTGATACGTAGCAGTAACGCATTCGTTTTGTAACTTTAAGTGTTTGACAAAATACAGTATATTAAAATAATGAAATAATAATAAATAAAATAATGAAAAAAGCATAAGATGCCCAAACCTCAAAACCTTAACCTCTACAATGAGTTTACACCTTACCCTCAAAGCTTAACCAGTACTTTATTAAACAATTGTTTTTTTCTCTGAAATGTACAATTGAATTATTTGTTATTCAACGCAACGTTGAACATTCAAACAATCTTGTGAAAAATACTTTACCGCAGCAACGATGCAACCGTTTTGAGTATGAAACTTTTCACTGTAGCAATGTAAACCAACTGACGAAAATGTGGCATCCCTACGAATAATAATTTTTATTTCAGTGGACTGATACTACTCTTTTACGAAAATGCAAAAATTTGAAACATATAGAATACCCAAGTGCAATAGGAGCGCGCTAGATTAAATTGTTTGCTAAAATTTTCCGTTGTAATCTTTTGGAAATTTTCCGGGATTCCCGGTTAAAATCCCGGGCGGGAATTCCCTGTATGGATTCTCTAGTCGCCGCACAACTAGACAGGATAAAACTTTTCACAAAAAATTTGCGTTATCGCGTCATACGAGTACAACACCAACCTTTTATACAAGAAAGTGTATTTTTCTAACCAAGGACTTGCATTTTGATTAAATTGGTTTCTGGACAAGACAAAACTTTTCACCAAAAATTAACGAGATTGTTCAATAGGGTGTACGGAAGTCTGCGTTTTTTGAATTTCAATTTATACGATGGTACTTATAGTCCCCCACCGGCCGTTACAGTTTCGATTCCTAGTGTATTTGGGTAAACAATTACTTTATTAGTCAATATGCGGCTCAAACGACGTGTCATGATGAATTAAATAAAAAAAATATATTTTTAACATTTTTTAAATTTATTCTAGGCGTAGACAGTTTTAGTGTAAAGAATTATTATCCAATACACACCAACCCCCTAGAATAGAGTTTTGTTGGACATTTTAGCGCCAACTCGGTATAACTGCGAAATTAACCCTTAAATGAATTTTAAGATTTGACTTAGTTTCTGCATTCAAGTTGAATTTTGAGCTTTGGTATGTTATTAAATTTATAGTAGAAATGTATGAGGAATATTTTTGTAGTAAATTATAAGCCGTTTTAGGGATGTGTTTTACCCTTTTCCACAAAAGGGACAAAAAAGACCCATTTATTGAGGCGGCAGAGGGTTAAAGTATTCCACAAAAATGTTTCTCGTAAATACAGGGTGGCTGATGAATATTGCTACATTAAGAAACTCAAATAACTTTTTTTTTCAGTGTATGGAATTCATTTTTCTTTTAATCATGTTAAAGCTCATTCAATTTTATTAAATATAGCTTAATTATTTTTAAAAATAATGGAATTTAAATGCCCCCTGCTCGTCGATGCATGTGCGGCATCTTACCAAAATGTTGTTCATTACTGCTTGGAGAGTTGAGACAGAAATAGCCGCAAATGCTTCTCGAATGGATTGCTTTAGTTGCTTTGTAGACTTCCTGTTTGCAGTAACCCCACAAGAAAAAGTCAGGTGCAGTAAGGTCAGGCGACCTGGGGGGCCAACGGAATGTGGAGTTTTTGGATATCAGCTTATTGGGAAATATTCGTCGCAATTCTGTCATAACAGGCCGGGCTATGTGAGGAATTGCACCATCTTGCTGAAACCACACAGAGTTGAAAGAAATTCACATTCGGCGTAATTCTGGTTAGAAAAACTCTCTCTACATGCTCAAGTAACGGTCTCCAGTAACCGTACGGCGTGACCGTTTTCTTCGAAGAAGTTGGCCCCGATAATGCAGCGCGATGAAACTGCACACCACAATTAAATAAATTTTGTTTGTTTATGTTGCCGTTTAAATGGAAATTGGCCTCATCAGACATGAAAAGCCAGTTCAACATGTTTCCGTCCTCTTCCACCATTTGAAGCATCTTCTGGAAAAATTCCAAGCGAATCGGGAAGTCTGCTGCACTCAGTTTGTTGGCCATTTGAATTTTATATGGGAATAAGTCCAAATCTTTGTGCATAATTAACTGCAATGACTGTCTGCTTATACCCATTTGAGCAGATACGCTTCTTGTCGAAACTCTTGTATTGTTTTGTATGGCAGCAGCTACAGCAGCGATTGTTTCCTCCCTCCGAACTGAAGGGTTTCGGCAGTAAGGTCTTCTGTTGCCTGTCCCATGCTCGGCAAAATTGTTAACAAGTCTCATTATGGTCCATCTGCGCGGAGGATTGCCGGTAAACGTGCGCCTATACTCTCTTTGAACCAAAACTACGGACTCCAGTGTGTGATAGCGGCGGACAATCCAAATTCTTGTTTCAGTGTCCCAGTTATCAATTTTTGTTAAACCTACAAATCAATCTGCAAAATAAAAAAAAAAATAACCAGATCCATTAAATAGAAAAAAAGTTATTAAATTTTTTTTTTTGGTACCGGCTTTCATCAGCCACCCTGTATTTCCATAAAATTGCTGGACACATCCTATATCTAAAATGTAAGTATAACATGGTTTCCTATGCCGATTCATCAGAAGAATGTGCAACAGAGGTAAAATGTCACCCCCCTTAAAAAAAATTAAGACCTAAACTTTCAAAACGCCGATACACGTACATTTGTTTTACCCCCTCTATGAGAATCCTTTTCAAAAAAATTAATTTTGTTCCACAGTGTTATTTATTAGCATTATATTATTTTCAAAATCGACTGTTTTAATAATAAATAACACAAAATGCTAATAAATAACACAAAAAAAGTGTTCAAATTTTAACCAGGGCTGTCTGTATAGTTATTTCGGATCATACCAAGATCTTAATCAGCAGACGTTTTTGGTATGCATTTCGGTGAATTCATCAAAACTATATATATCGAAACACTCATCATATTAATGAGAATTCCTTTATACATACCAATTCCTTAATACTAAGCATTAACATTGAAAATACTTTCTTGAACAACTCATTTGATTCATGCTGGAAAGCCATTGGTTTCAAACGGATATGATTTGTTTTTGTATTATCATTTGCAAAACAACAAAACGGAGGGTTGCCATCAACAATATTATTTTTTCAAGCTCGCGGTGCTCCAAAACGTTGCTCTACGTAACTTTCATCATTTCCCTTGCGAGAGTTTTAGTCCGTCTGTTTTTATAATTTTTTTAATTCATTCAAGCGCAAGACCTTTTAATATAAAACTTATTTATTACCTTTATATTATTTTTAAAAAATTGAGCACAGAGAGTGTTCCAATTTTAACCAGGACTGTCTGTACATAACAAAAAACAGACCAACTAAAACTTCCGGAAGGGAAATAGTGATATATTTTCAAACTTCAAACTTTAAAGTTCTAATATATATACATTTTGAAATGTTAATCATGTATATTTTATCTTCCCAATTTTTCAATTAAATTTTTAATTTATTTATACATACATCATTTTGTATTTTACAAAAAAATACTTTCAAGCATCTACAATAAAGATAAATAAAAGCTAACTCGCAAAATAAAATGCGAAAAGACTTCAAAATGCTGCCGTGAAACAAAAAATTCCGTGTCAAAATTTTGTAAATATATGTTTCTAATTACGCTCATCTTTACACGTCGTTACCAAAATACACTATTGTTTACCAAAATACACTAGGAGTCGCATTGTATACCAAAATACACTAGGAGTCGCAACTTCAACGGCCGGTAGAAAGAAAGAAATTATACAAAAAGTTTGACGTTCACGTAACAGCTCCTCAATTCGCACCAATTCTCTTGCTCTCAATAGTGCAACACACACAGCTGTATTTGTATAATAAACACTGCTATTCTTGGGTTACAAAAATATATATTACAATATATTAATCATTGTGTCTCTAACATATAATAGTGAATAGCTAACACTATGTGTTTGGATACTAGTATACTATACTTGCTACAAGCTCGAAACACGCGTTATATTTACCTATAAGTATTCTCATATAAGTTTGGCGTTCCCATAATCAGCTCTTTAATAAGCATCGTTTGAGGCCCCCCACAATTGAATTCCCAAAATACTCGGATTTCAGTACACTCTAACGATCTTCTGCATTTTTTCTTTAGTGTCTGTCACGTTTTTGTTTTCAGCAGTTTTCAATAAAAAAAACACATTTGAGTCACAAATACTTATATTATAACAAATTAAACATTGTGTCTCAAACATGTTATATTGAATAGCAAACACAATGTGTTTGGGCACAAGTATAATATATTTGCGGCAAGCTACAAACAGATTATATTTGCACCCAAACAACAATAAAAGACAATATTTTCTGCGTGCTAACTATGCTAACTCTTAACTAACTATTTCCTATCCAAAAATAAAATCAATTTTTAATGAATGTTTAAATTTTTTCAATTTCGTTTGAAAATCATTTAAACTATAGAGGAATTTAGGATAAAGTAATTTATTCTTTCACTATTTTTAACGTCATATGTATAGTTGCAAGTGAACATTGGATGGTGGAAAGCATGGGTTCAATAATACCAGATAGAGGCAATAGTACGCAACGTCCAACAAAGATACAACAACCGCATTTCGTGTTTTTGTGGCAAACTAGTTGTGTTAAATACAATACATTTATATACCAACTATAAAAGTCAACAAAAAATGCAAAATACATTTAAATTTCACAGTTCTACACGAAAACGAAATGAAAAAAGTTAAGTTAGCAGTTTTTGTAACTTCACCTGCTGTTAGTTAAGTTTCGTCGAATTTTTCCCATTTGCTCAGACTTACGACGAAGAGTGTGAAATGAAACGTCAGATGAGAGAATAAAATACTCTATCCTAAATTTCTCAATGATTTAAACCTTTATATGTCAACTCTTTGATAACACTGTGCAACAGTGGGTCTCGGGCCTCAAACAAACTAAAAAATTGTAAAAGTACTTGGGCGTGGTATCACAAAACCCCGGTCGGATTTTTGTTCAAAATTATCATATCTTTAAAAGCTTTTTCAAGTAACCAAAACAACAACCGAGTCAACCTATACGATGCTCAAGTTTTTTTTTAAAGGCGTTTTTAGGTAAAAATCGTTCAGCAAACAACCATATTTTTGTATTATGCGACCATTTGAGATCATATATGACATGTTAGGACGTTGATGGATTTGTCAATTTTGTCGAAAGCCTTAAGTTGTACAACTCTGGGGAACATTATTTCACTCATGTGTTAACAGTATAGAAATTATAAGCGAAAATTTAAAAAAAAAAATTAATATTTCTAAATTGGTACAATCATTTTGGAACCAAAAATGTAATTTTTGTTCATTAGTGTGTTTGACAGTATTGTTAAGTATAGATATTAAGCACTATAACTTTGTAGAAGATATAAATTTGTAATTTGTTTAATATTGATTACATATAGGTGAATATTTAAAGAATATGGTTAAGCGCAGCATTTCTACACCAATTATGGAGCTCTAAATATAATTTTTGTTGATTAGTGTATTTAGAAAAGTTATCATGAAATGTGTAAGCTACAATTCTTTTCAAGACAGCTACCGCAATTTATTTATCGTTAGGTAGGAAATGTCAAAACAAATAAAATAAAAATGTCAAAACATATAATAATATCTCGTGAAATAATCGCTTAACAGTGTACTTTTCCTTAGAAATATATTAGGGAGAATTGTGAAACGGGAAAATAGCTACAATATTGTCAAAGGTTGTAATGCAATATTTCAAACTGTTTAGGATTTATTGAAGTAAAATCTGAAATAGGGCCCTGACCCACCTCCAAAATTTCCTTCGGCCTGTAAAACAAAATTGTTACGTATTGGGACAAAACCGAGCGGGTTTTTATGATACTTTCCAAGTACTTTCACAATTTTTTGGTTTGATTGCGGCCCGAAACAAATTCCTTTCATTTGTTTCACAGTGTAATCCCCTGGGAAAAATCAAACAAAACTAATTTAAACTGGAAAGGGAATTTATTTTCTTATACTGTGTGTTGGGTAAACTACAATATGCACTCTGAATTATTAAATTGTTTTTGCACCAGAAATGTATAGATCGGCTTAGTATCAGGAGAACGTCAATAAAATAAAATACCTCAACGTCAAACACTCCCACGATAAATAAACCCCATTTTGACACGTTCAAATACATCCAAATACATTACCTAATAATTTGTACACACCTCCTTGGAACCTCGAAATCCAAGTCTCTACAGTCAATCAAACTAATCTCATTAAATTTCAATCAAATCTTAATAACATATTAAAAATTTCCACATCTATTTAACAGAAACAAACAAACGAAAAATGTTAAAAATAAAAGTGAATTGAGTAATATACCAAGCCCGGTTGGTGGGTACCAAACAAAGTAACCGGTTTTCTTTCACAAAAAATTCACATTTCTTAACCCATTATGAAATAACATTTTTTGTAATAACTGCAGTCTGGCTGCCAGACAGATGGACAGACATTTCTGGCCGACACACATGCTCAGTTGAACAAAACACGCCAAAAACTTGACTATTTGTTTTGGGTTGACGATTGAATCAAATGTTTTGATGGAAATTTGAATCAACTTTTGGAATGGTGTAATGGTAGTGGTTGGTAATGGTAGTTTGATTGTTTTAAATTAATCAATTCGAGTAAAATTGTGCAATTTCATTTACCATAAATAGGAATGCAGACACTTTTACCAAAAATTTCCTGGCATCTTATCGCATATTCATGACGTAATGCAAGACCACTATGGGAATTCTTGCGAGGCTTATTTGATGTCTTTTATGGGCCATATTTTTATTTTTTTGGTATTTGGAATGAAATGGAAAGTTGTTTTGCTTAACTTTATTTCCTCTCTTCCAAATGAAAATGAAATCAAAAGGGTTTTTTTGGTTTCGGTTTATTGCATTTGCCGTATCACTGGATTTAGTAACATTTGCCGTCTGTCTGTCAGTCTGTCCTCTGTTCACTATAACTAAAAGTGAAAGATAATTTTTTTCCAGCTGACTAAGGCAATTTCAATGAAATATTATTACTCGATTCAGTTTTAGTTTTCGTCTTTTGTGCCAACTTTTACTTTATCGTTTGTTGGGTGGTTTTCTACGTACTCTCCTAGTGGATCGTTTGTATGAATATTGTAATTTTTCTTCTTTATGGCTGACTAGACTGTCAACGTTGATTGAATTTGTACGCTTTTCTTTCGGTTAATTGGTAGAATGCAAAAGAAAGAAAAAGAAGAAAACAAAGTTATTTTACTTTCTTTTTCATTTTCATGATATTAACATGGATTGAAAACTCATTATTCACTTGATTGAATTTGCATTTCACCTGATAGTGAAATGATTTATTATGGCAATTGTTAGCGACTATTAAATACAAGTATTAATTTATTCAAATATCTAATAATGTTAGTAGTTGAAACATCAACTAAAAATATACGCTAATCAAACCGTGAAAGCGAATAATAGTAGTCTTAGCCTTATGTACCTAGTTAAATACCCTTATCCATTAGCCTAACTAAGGCGCAACAGTTTTTCTTCCACTTGTTATATGTTTACTCTATGAAACAGCCCTGGATTGAGCCCAGTTATTTCCAGTATTGTTTCATACGATAGTCTCGACTGTATAAAAAGTGCCGCGACAACCGTACTTGGTTTTTGAAAACCGCTTCGCAACAAAACCATGGTACGACGAAAAGTGTCGCATTGCAAATGATGAAACGAACGCTGCACGCATGGCAATGCTTCAGTCAATTGCAACGCGAGCTGCGACTTAGCGGTATAGGGAGAAAAGAAAGGAGGTAACCCGTCTCTTTAGGTGTAAGAAACGGCAGTGGAGAAACCGCGAGAGTGAGAAAATTGGGTCATACAGAAGGAAGAACGAAGCCCGAAAATGCTACAAAAAAGTCAAAATCGCAACTAATAGACATGGTTCAGGGCCCCCCTTCTGTAAAGACAAGGACGGAAATCTCATCGCAGATGTGCAGAGTATGTTGGGAATATAGAGAGATCATTTCTCTGCGCTATTGGTACCTGAGATATCCAATGACGAGACAATCGATCTAAATTTGGACGACGACGTCGATTGTCCCCCTCCTAACCCAGACGAGGTCAGAACAGCTATTGCCCGGCTTAAGAACAATAAAGCCGCAGGAGCCGATGGATTACCGGCGGAGCTGTTTAAGACTGGCGGCGATGAACTGATAAGGTGCATGCATCAGCTCATTAGCAAAATTTGGTTAGATGAATGCATGCCCAGCGAGTGTGTACTATGACCCATATTTAAAAAAGGTGACCCGAGTCTCCGTGCCAACTACCGTGGAATAAGCCTTTTATCCAGAGCATATAAGGTTCTATCAAGCATAATGTGCGAAAGACTAAATCCAATTATCGCTGACCTGATTGGACCATACCAGTGTGGCTTTAGGCCTGGAAAATCCACAACCGGCCAGATTTTCACGCTACGCCAAATCCTGGAGAAGACCCACGAAAAACAAATCGACACCTATCATCTATTTGTCGATTATAAGACGGCCTTCGATAGCCCGATACGGGGGAAACTCTACGAAGCAATGTGTGAGTTTGAGCTTGGTATTCCTGCAAAACTCATACGCCTTTGCAGGATGACCCTGACGAACACCAAATCCGCAGTGAAAGTTGGTAAGGATCTTACCGAACCTTTTGAAACTAAGCGAGGCCTCAGACAAGGTGACACCCTATCGTGCGATCTCTTTATCATCTTAATAGAGATTATTCTGAGAAAAGCTGCTGTCAACATGAATAAAACCATCAGCAGCAAAAGTCACATGCTGCCCGCGTATGCTGACGATATAGATACTCGTATCATTGGACGCACAGTTAGAGAAGTTGGTGAGGTGTTTTCGATAATTGAGAAGGAGTCAGGAAAAGTGTGTCTGACGGTAAATGAGGACAAGACAAAATTAATGGGTTCAACCAGCAGGGCCTCCACGCGATTAGAACTAAACGTGAACGTTGATAACCGTTATAATTTCAAGGTTGTAGACGAGTTTATATACCTCGAATCTGCCGTAAACAAAAACAACAACGTCAGCCTTGAGATCAAGCGGAGAATTGTGCTTGCGAATAGATGTTATTTTGGGCTAAGCAGGCACTTTAGAGATAAAGCCCTCTCTCGACTAACAAAAGTCCACTTCTACCAGACTCTCATACAAGCTGTCTTGCTTTATGGCACAGAATCCTGGGTATTATCGGAAGCAGACGAAACATCTGTAGGAGTCTACGAGAGGAAAATACTCCGAAAAATGTATGGGGGTATAGTGCACAACGGCGAGTATCGGCGACGCATGAACCATGAGCTGTATGAGCTATATCCCGACATTGACATAGTTAAGCGGATCAAAATAACACGATTGCGCTGGCTAGGCCATGTCAGTAGAATGGATGAAGACGAACCAGCACGAAGGGTTTTCGAAACCGAACTCGAAGGAATACAAAAAATAGGAAGACCAAGACCCCGCTGGAGGGATCAGGTTGACGAATACCCGCGTACACTTGGTATTGCCAACTGGAGAGATAAGGCAAAAGATCGAACTGGTTGGTGAAATTTGTTATCTTCGTTTTGCAAGGTCCCTGACCCTCGGGATTTTTTTCGAGTGGTTTGTCGTAATTTAATCCAGTTCTACTAGTAATAAAAGAATAATGAAACTAACTCACGAATCATAAATTAATGTTAAGTAAAGAATTTGATAAAACGGAGTTATTTTCGGAATTAATTGATGGTTGAGTAGTAAAAAAAATAAAGAAAGAAATGAGACATAACAATGAATGAAATTTGACAGTTTGCTTACTCATGTAATGAAGATTCAAAGCCATGAAAATTCCTCCTAACACAATACTACAATCCTGTGATAAACATCTAAAATCCCCAAAAATGGGATTTTTCAGAAATTTGTACCGATTTGTAGGTAATTCATATATTCACTCTACTTTGTTGGAACACATGCAGATATCAGAATTAGGTTAAAGAAATTGCGAATCACCTTGCAAGTTGAGATATATTCGCCAAATATGATTTTCTTATATAAAATTGACCAGATTTTGAGGCCTCTCGAGAAAGTTGTGTGAAAGATAGGAAGTTCCGGTATTCATAAAACTAATCCACGTATAGTTGTGTTTCAAACTCATATAAAAACTTAATATGCTTGAAAATAAATTCCTCAAGTATTGATAAAAATATGGTGACAACTTTTTTCAAAAAAAACGAAAAAAATTTGGTGTTTTATAATATTTTAAATTTAAATGCATACCGTTTTCCCGAAACACAATGGATTCCAACGATGTTTGTATTTTTTTGTAAAATACGTTGTTAGTAATATACTACTTTTTTCAAAATTACGATTCCTACTTAGTTAAACAAGATATTACCACATAAGTAAAAACAAAACGAGGTAAAATTTATAAAAAATATATTTCCCCAAATATCTTGCGATCCATAAGAGCAAACCTTAACATCAAAGCATATTTTAGTAGGTTTTAATAGCGCTACAAGCACATAAAAAAATATTTCCAACAAAACTAAATTCAAAATTTTATAACGGAGCCAGGTTTATAAATGATATATCCTACTGTGCGGCTCCAATGTGATGTATGACATTCCAATATGTCAATTTATCTAGCACTCCACCTCAGCTATGTCTATATGAAATGTCATCTTCATCGGACTAGCCGTTTAGAATCGGCTGAATTATTTCCATATTTTTTTCGAGAAACAAACTCCGGACAAACTCTACAAATAGAACTAACCTATTTAAATGATCTTTTTAATGGTACAAATTAAAATAAATATTATTTATATATCTACCAAGTTACTACACGCTAGAAAATCTGCCCGTGTAACATTATGCAGGAACCATATACATGTTTAGAACATCCATATACTTACGTGCAAGCATGAATTTGAGAATTTAAGAACTGCTGTTTTTTTGATATTTTGTTGCCTGTCACGTTTTTCAGCAGTTTTCAACAAACAAAGCCATATTTCGGTCATACATTATAACATATTCATCATTGTGCCTCCAATATATTATATTGAATAGCAAACACAATTTATTTGGATACAAGTACACTATATTTGTGGCAACCTAAAAAAACACGTTATATTTGCATCAAAACAACAACAAAAAGACAGAGTTTAGCGTGGAAATAATTTTTCACAAATCATTATTAACAGCTATAATTTTCGTCTAAGTAACACTAAATGAAATCCTTTTCCTATCAAAAAAGAAATATCCAGTGTCAGAAATGGACTTAAAATAACTGATACTAAATAAATATATATAGTTTCCCATTACATCCCATGAAGAAATAGGGGAGAGCTTCTCGCAATGAGGGAGCTATGCATTTTCTAGTTTTACACCCATTGATTAGGACGTACAGTTTTGCTCCGGTTCCGAACGGTATTTTGAGAAGCATTTTTATTGCTAACTACTCGATAGTGTCGCGAAGCGAGATCGAAATAATTGTGAGGTGAGGTAAAGTGAAAGAGTCGTGCAGATACGAATAGATTCTATTGGTGGAGAAAAGAAGATAACAACCAGTAATACCCACATCGCGCCACGATCACTACCCTTGGCGAAGGGTTGCGAAAACCCTGAGGTATTTTTAAAATGTACCGATCATATTTCGCTATAAAAGTTTAGTGACACTACTCTTTTACTTTCTATTTTATTGGCTATTATACAACATCATGAGGTCAGATGCCTTCTTACACATATTAATTAAATAAACAAATTTCAACATATTCTTCCAACTGGTTCTATCCTTCGCCTTTTCTCGCCAGTTGGTAACACCAAGAATACGAAGGGATTCTTCGGTATGGTCTTTCCAGCGGAGTCTTGATCGTCCTTCTTTCCGGCTTTCATCAATTACGTCAGCGGTCTAGCTACATATGTCTATGTCGGCATACAAATTGAACAACTCATGGTTCCAACAACGTCGCCGTTCAAGTGTCGACACAGTCGAAAGGTATGTCGAGTCGTCGACATCATCAATTTTGTCTTGCCGTCATTTACAGCAAGACCCACCTTCGTCGATTCTTATAAATACTACAGTAAACTCTCGCAGATTTCGGCCAATGATGTCTATGAGCAACATATGACTTTTTATGTTGAGGATCTTGTTCATATTTAGGGCAACTTTTCTCGTTATTATCTCCATTATGATGTTGAAGAGATTGCACGAAATTGTATCAGAGTTAGGTTAAAGAAATTGCGAGTCACCTTGCAAGGTGAGATATATTAGCCAAATATGATTTTCTTGTACACAATTTACCAGATTTGAGGGCCTTCGAGAAAGCTGTGTGAAAGATAAGAAGTTCCGGTATTCATAAAACTAATCCACGTATAGTTGTGTTTCGAACTCATATAAAAACTTAAAATGTTTGGCAACAAATTCCTCTAGTATTGATAAAAAATTGGTGACAAAAAACGAAAAAAATTTGGTGTTTGATAATATTTTAAATTTAAATGCATATCATTTCCACGAAACACAATGGATTCCAACGATTTTTGTCTTATTTTTTAAATTATGTTGTTAGTAATATACTACTTTTTTAAAATTACGATTGCCCACTCTTTTTTCCCTACCGTTCCGTCTCTAGTTCAACTTCTGGTCAAGCATACAACCAAGATATTTGGCCTCCGAATATAAAGACAGATCTACACTATGTTTCATAATTCTGCGCCAGCAGTTTGCTAAAACATATTATCATTTTAGGACTACTTGAATTTATGAATTCGAGCTGGAAATGCTAATTGAAGCTCCCGTTTTTATCTACCATTTATTCGAGATACAGTCACAGTCAAAAAGTTAGAATCAAATTAAACTACCAAATATTAACCTCAGCCAGAATATTCTCGATCTGTCTTTACAATAAAGTCTAATTATCACAAAATTTCGCATGGCATTCCTAGCTATTCCTTAAGAGCAGTAATAAATAAAAAGCTAATGTTAAGTGAAGTTATATGTTTCCATTCTGACTGAAGACAATATAAATCTTTTGAACAACAGTCTATAGCTGGTTTTCTTGAACCATAAAAGTCACTATCTATATTCTATGCCTCCAGCCACATCCACTACGAGCGATATGGAAACAAATGTCTTCTTAAGATATATGTAGTTCCATGAACTCCTACTACTCAATTTCTTCTCCAATTCCAATTGACTCGTACAATTCAGATTTCAAACTAAATAGTTGAAAAAACTTTAAGGAATTTGAAAGTTATTTTGTGTACCACCTTAATACACATACAGTCAATATTTAATGGTGAACATATTTACCCCCATAAATGTATAACTAATGATGTATATAGTACATCTTTACCACCTTTGTATGTTGCATGCACCCAAGTTCACCAAGAGCGTGAGTGCATGCAAATCACATTAGTTTGATTAACGTGAAAGTAAAATCATGATGGCATTATTGACGACGTCGTTAATATTTTTTCCGTCATTTGTTGTGCTTTTAGCGTGAATATGAAATTTACACAATTTTTTTTTTGAGAAAATTTTCACTTTTAATTGCATAAAAACACCAACAGAAAGCGAAACTTTAAACACATTCAAAGACAATACAGCATACACAAGTGTATTTGGTTAAACAAAGCACAACAAAAGACTTAAGACGCAAACTTGCAAATGCTAATATGAAAGCAAAGGCCAGCCATTCATTCAGCCAGCCACAAAAGATTCTAACAGTGAAGTTAATTTGAAATTGAGGGGAATAAATCTAAGGTCTCATTATATAAAGAAGATGTGATGATAAAAATTGAGGGAGAGTTTTAATATTATTAAAAGTACAGATAGGGTAATCAATTCGATTTACCTTATTAGGTTTTTTTTTTCCTTAAATTATAATTATCTTGTGGACGTTGAAAATTGTGTCAATTATAAGAGATTGAGTGAAAAGCAAAGCTTTACTTCCAGTTTTATAACAGAAAATGATTATATTTATGATTCTACATATGCATGTATAATATCGGGTTTTTCAATAAGAGCGCTACAAAAGTTTTCTTAAATAAAACAAAACCGGTTTTAGATACCAATGAAATTCTTTATTCCTGTGAAAGTACGTTCGATGCCATTATGTATGGAACTCGATTTCTTTTGCATGGCCACCACGGGCACGCTTGCAGAAGTCCAGACGCTGAACCCAATTTTCAACGGTTTTCAAGCATAAATCGGCCGATACTGCTGCAATTTCACGTTCGATATTCGTACGAAGTTTATCAATCGTCGCTGGCTTGTTGGCATAGACCATAGACTTGACGTAGCCCCACAGGGCCATTTCGTGAGATATCACGTTCACCAAACTTGGTTTCCAATAAATTGATTGTGGCATTCGCTGTGTGGCTTGTGGCGCCGTCCTGTTGGAACCACATGTCCTCCAAGTCCATATTATCCAATTGGGGCCAAAAATATTCGGTTATCATTGAACGGTGGCGATTTGCATTCACAGTAATGTGCCGGTCTTGATCATCACGGAATAAGTACGGCCCAATGACGCCGCCGGCCCATAAACCGCACCAAACCGTAATTTTTTTGGGATGCAATGATGACTCATGGATTACATGTGGATTGCTGTCTGACCAATAACGCATATTTTGCTTATTGACGAAGCCATTCAGCCAGAAATGAGCCTCATCGCTGATTGTTGAGGCCTCTTAAAGTTGGCCTCTTAAAGTTGAGGCCACTGACTCCAAATTTCGGTAGTAAGTTTTAATAATTTCGACTCGTTGTTGGTTCGTATATCTTTCCATGATGAAATGGCAAACCTTGCTGAAGAGAAATGTCAAAAGAGCGGGAAAAAAATATGGCGTCGTTTGCTGCCCCTATCGATTTACTTTTGTAGCGTCTCTGTTGAAACCCCCTTTATTTAAATAAAATAAATGTGAATTACTTAAGAAAATACTACAGTGTTCAGATCCGTACCTGGTCTTCCGGTCTTTTCCAATTAACCGTGGGCCGGTTTTTTTTTAAACAAAATAATTTTCGAATAAACCGAAACCCGGTCATTTAACATCGGATAAACTGTTAACCGATTTTTATTCAATATATATTAAATATCCTTACAAATAATTAAAATTTAAAGAGAAATAAATAATTGATTGGCAGGAAGGTAATTTTTTGTTCAAATTAGTTTTCAATTATTTTATTCAAATAAATAATTTTAATCTATAATATAGGTGTCATTTTGTTCAATGACATTCTGCCATCGTTCAAGCAATCTTTTGATTCCAGACTCATAGAATGACTGGTTCATCCCACAAATATACTCGGTTTGTAGGTCCATGGTGGTTCGTAGCACACGATTCTGGCATGGGGATATGCATAAGGCAACTTGGTTATCTCCTGGTCGGGGAACGGGGAACCAGATTTATCACTGGGCAATGGATGGCAGGCACTCTTCTGGTGTAGTGGTCGTACGTGTGATTCGAGGTACCAATATCGACTCGGAACATTACCTGGTGGCTGCGAAAGTTCGCATAAGACTGAGCAGGGCGGAGGGGGAATACTCCCCCTCCTGAGGACCCAGATGCGCAATGGAAGCACATCCCCCATTCATTGGAAACCGCTGCGAGGATGAACTTAGCTATCAAAGGACACGGAAGGATAAGCCATGGTACGACGAAGAATGTCGCATTCCAACTGACGAAAAAGACGCTGCACGTATGGCCACAAAACATTGAGTTACGATGCGTGATGCGAGTGAACTGTACAAGAGGCTGAAAAGGGAGAAAACCAGGATGGATAATGAATCCCGAAAATTTTTCCAGAGGGTGGATAACGGGTCAGATAATGGGCTCCCCTCCTGAAGAGACTCGAATGGAAATATGTTTGACTGATGAGAAGAATGATTGTGAAGGTCAGTGTCGATTTTACGGCCACACGAAGCTATGTCTGAACTTGGGATTCCGGCAAGACTGATCCGCTTCTGTAGACTGACGCTGACCAACACCAAATCAGCAGTGAAGGTGAGGAAAGACCTCACCGAACCATTCTGTACCAAGTGAGGACTGGGACAAGTCGACACACTTTCGTACAATCTTTTCTACATCTAAATGGAGATAATATTAGAAAAATATGCGGTAAATGCGAACGGGACTCGCCATAAGTTGCTGGCGTATGCTGACAACATGGACATCATTGGGCGGGATTTGCGTGAGGTTACTGCAGTATTTTCAAGAATCGGAGGGAGATAAGCGAAGGTGGGTCTTTTAATGGGAGCAGGACAAAATTTATGATGTGAACGACAGTACAAGACTCTTCTTTTACCTGTTCTGACATATGGCTCCAAAACTTGGGTCACATCGTAAGCGGATGGGGAATACCTGGGAGTATTCGAGAGAAAAATCATCCGTATAATATATGGTCCTGTTAGGGAAAACGACGGGTACCGACGTCGTTGGAAACAAAAGCTATGTCGTCTATATTCTGACGTGGACATATGTAGCTAGGTGGATCTAATTGTATGAGCCAGCGCGAAAGGTTTTCTATAACGTACCCGATGGAAGCAGGAAAGAGGACGACCAAGACTCCGCTGGAAAGACCGGGCAGAAGAATTCCTCGGTGTCCTTGGTGTTACCAACTGGCGAGAAAAGGCGTAGAATAGAACCAGTTCGAGGAATATGTTGAAATTTGTTTGTTTAATTAATATGTGTACGACATCTGACATCATTAGGTTGTAAAATAGTCAATACAAGTAAAAGTAGGTCCACTTTTGTATTGAAGGATTTTCCATACAAAAAGATTTGCAGACTCTGGAAGAAATGAAAATCCTAAGGTGCCAGATCAGGATGATAAGGTGGATGCGACATCACTTCCCATCCAAGCTCCAATACTTTTTGTCGAGTCTGCAGAGATGTGTGGGGCCTAGCGTTGTCGTGATGGAATACAGTGCCTTTGCGATTTACTAATTCAGTTCGCTTGATCTCAAGACTGACGTTGTTGGTTTTGTTTACGGCAGATCCGTGGTATATAAATTCCTCCACTACCTCGAAATTATATCGGTTATCAACGTTCACCCTTTGGTCTAATCGCGAGGAGGACCTGTTCGTTGAAATCATTAATTTTCTCTTGTCCTCATTTACCGTCAAACCCACTTTTGCTGACTCCTTCTCAATTCTCGAAAAAAAACGCAGTAACTTCTTTAATTGTGTGCCCAATGATATCTGTATCATCACCATACGCGAGCAGCATGTGACATTTACTGCTGATGGTTTTATTCATGTTGACTGCAGCTTTTCTCATAATGATCTCTATTAAGATGTTAAAGAGATCGCACGATAGGGTGTCGCCTTGCCTGAGGTTCGGTAAGATCCTTACCATCTTCCACTGCGGATTTGGTGTTCGCCAAGGTCATCCTGCAAAGGCGTATGAGTTTTGCAGGAATACCAAGCTCGCAAGTGCTGATATGCTTCTTTAAGTGGGTTTTCTTAAGCTCGTGCGGAATCCAATATCAAGCTTTTTGTCAAATACAAGCCGTTTCAAATGGTTTTCAATGGTCGTGTGCGGCACCTTCATCATGTCTGTTACTTCTCGATCAGAAACAGAAACATGTCGGTTAAAAAAAATACCTTTCTTAAAATTGGTCCAGATCACGGGCTCTTACTGCTAGACACGAAATATTTTGGGAATCATCATAAAACAAACCAATGTATATTTTTAGGGGTGGACAAAAGGATTTTTTTTTGCGAGCCTGTCTAATGATCATTTATTAAATGTAGATTCATTTTATGAACACCAGAGTTTCCTATCTTTCACACAGCTTTCTCGTGAGCCCTCTAAATTCGGTAGATTTAAAAACAAAATCATATTTGGCGAAAAGTATATCGACGAGCAAAGCTCTTTAACCTAATTCTGATATTTTCATGTGTTCTAACAAAGCACGTTGAAATGATCAACTATTTAGCAACAAAAATGAAGAATTCCTACAGTTTTCTGAAAAATTAAATTTTTGTGGACTTTAATTTTTTGTCTTGTACATGAAAACGTGGGTTCGATTCCTGCTCTGACCAGTTTACATTTCATTCGGCGGCGGTCACCTCGCATAGTGACGGCGATACTTTCGAGTATTTAGCCATGAAAAAGCATCTCAGAGACTATGAAGCTATACTCATGTGAAATTTTATCTTGATCGGTCCGCTGTTTGGAAACAGCTGAATTATTTCCTTTTCTTCGAGTAATCCCCTACTAAGTGTCCTCTCAAAGCTGCATGCTTTTGAGGAAACAGTATTTTTTGCTGGGTATATATGTCCTTAGTATATAGTATACGAGGGCGGGTCAATAAGACCGTGACTTTTCGAACTTCCCTCGTACAAATTTTGAGAAAGTTCAGTCATTTACTTTGCTTTTAACAGCTGTTCAAAACATACAACCTCGTGCATTTTGGTTTTAAATGAAAAAAGTGAATTCCGAGTGATCATTAAACATTACTTTTTGCGAAAAAAAAAACCGTCAATCAAACCAAGGCAAAACTTGATAAATACTATGGGGACTCTGCACCATCAATTTCAATGGTAAAAAGTGGTTTACTGACTTTCGTTGTAGTCGCACAAGTACAAATGACGCTGAACGTTCTGGACGGCCAATTGAGGTCAATACACCCGAAAATATCGAAAAAATCCACGATATGGTGCTGGCCGATCGAAGAGTAAAAGTGCGTGAGATTGTTGATGCCATAGGTATTTCATGTGGCAGTGTGGTTTCAATTGTAAATGTTCAGTTGGGTTTAAGAAAGCTGTCTGCAAGATGGGTGCCGCGTTTGCTCTCAATTGACCATAAACGCACGGATGCACACGTGCGTAGTCTCAATGGCAAAATTTCACGAATTGGTTTACGAATTGGTACAGTGACTACTTCCTATTTCCAAACCTAAAGAAATGGCTCGGTGGAAAAAGATTTAGCTCCAATGAACGTTGGACTAAGTGTATTGAGCTAAAACGGCATTATGTTGAAAAATGGTTTTTTTTTGCAAAAAAAACTGTGTCTCATTCAAAAAGTTACGGATTTATTATTCCCATTACATCCCGTGAATGGACCGGGTAGAGCTTCTCACAATCAGTGAGCTTTCCAGTTTAACACTCACTGATTTGGACCTCAAGTTTTACACCGTTTCCGAATTGGTTTTTGGAGAAGCGAGATGACCGTCGTTGAAAAACTTGTATGGTGGTCGTCAAAACAGGGACAAGAGTCGCGGACACTAGCAATTGTCGAGGACACTAAAAAGACTCATCCACACTAACCATTGCACGACCGATGACCATGAATTTCTTGAGGTTATTTTCGTAAATAATCACGGTTTTTTCTGCAGTTTTTATAGAGTTGAAAATGTGTATCCACTGCTCTTTAGAATCACCGTAAGGGGTTACTTTGGTTGAGTATGATCTGTTTATACTTGCGCGAACCTTTTCTTCAATCAGGTAATCATCCGAATAGATATTAGCGTCTCGAAGCACACGTACGTCCATTAAACTGGTAGAGTGGCTTCCATCAATTACCAATTGATGAATCTGATTTATTTATATATATCCAAGTAGACTTATGGATGTTGGAATCTCGTACCACTGACTACAATACCCCGGCGAAATCTAACAGCCACATTCCGTTGTCGGAAAAGCTGTCGAGCAGACTGCATTTACCACCGGTTGGTTACAAGACATAGCCCTGCCCACATTGGCATTAAAATCACCTAGAACAATTTTAATGTCATTGCCAGGTCAGCGGTCATATGCTTCTTGAAGACGCTCATAAAACATGTAAATCAAATGGAGATACGTTCACTCTAGGTTGAATCTAGAGACTAGGTGTTGTAGCCTTTTGCCAACTACAAATCAGGACCACATTTATTCATTATCACCTTCTGCTACAAACATGTCCTGTCCATAGCATTTCCTGGATAGCACCAGTGTGAGCCTTATAACTCTCGAGGATCTGCGAAGGATATGTGTAGTATTCTTATATTCCAAATGGATGTCCGTAAATCGTGGTCCTTATAACTTTTGAGAGGGTCGGCAATAAATGGATGTGTCATTTTACCCCGTCCACGATCCTATAAATTATTAAATTGGAAATCTTTGGGTTGGATATAAATAATATTTACAAGTGGGGAATGGTTAAGCGTGTGTTGCTTGGAAAGGTTTTTGTAATATTCATTGTTGTACTGGTTTAAATTTCCTCCTCACCATGGAGAGAATAAAAATTACTATATTTATTTAAAAGGTTTTATGATCGAACATATATCCATTTTCTCTTTTTCTTTGCAGAGAAATTTAATATTTCTACTGCTTTTCGCTCTCCTCATCAATAAAACATCATCACTCGGATTTGATTCAGCCTCATCTTGCAGCCCCAATGCCAAACAATCACGCAGAGGGCGTGCCCAAATGTTGGCCACCATACCCTGTGATCTCACCACACAGGCTTACTGCACCCTACCCGGTGCTGCATATCCGTGGCATGCTGTTCGCCGTTTTGTCCATGAAAATCAGGGACTTATGAAGAGAATGTACGGTGATGTTCGTCACATTTCTGTATTGCGTGATGAAATTCTCAACAATGAAATTGACGTCGATGATATTGAGTCTGCCTCAGAACGATACTCACGAGATGGCTTCAATCATCGAGCTTCTAAATTCATGCATAATCGTGAAGAGTTTGATAATTTCAAAGCAAATGATGTCTTGAGGGAGCCTCATTTTAGGCCGGTTACAACGACGACCACAGCAAAGTCATCGTCTACACAAGTAGCGAGTGCGAGCGGTAGTAGCCCAACTACGACAGAAAGAGTGGAGACAACAATGGTGGCTAACGATGTGGAAAAAACCACAACCCCTGTTACTGTCACAGTCTCATCTAGGACAACGGCCCAGACTAAGACCATCACAACCACAAATGAAGCCAACACAAATTTTGATATAGATCCTAAAACAAACCCTGTTACGGATTTGGTTGAAGAAGATACAACTAAAGTAGCATTCACTTTATTGGAGCAGCAGCAAATGGCTGAGGAAGATAAAGACTTTACAGCCGAGGACGATGGTGAAGAGAATATAAATATCGAGTTTAATAGTGTTTATGAATCACCTAGTGATTCATCCTCGCCTCCAACTGAAATGCTAGGAGATAATATTGAAATTGTAGAATCTCCACAATTGGGCTTAGTCAATATAACAATTGACGCCTTAGCCGAGACAACTACCCTTAACTCAGAGACTATCATCTCCGCGACGGCATCCTCAACAACATCAACAACTGTGAAGTCCTCGACCACCTCGACGACAACGACTACAACAACCCCCAAATCCGAGACAGTAGCCGAAAGATCTCCTGCCAAACAACAACGAAAACCATTTGTCCCTAATTCCAGCAAACAACGACCTCAGCAACTGCATAAAGTGGATTCCACGATATCGGCCAAGTTGAAATTAAAAATAAATCCAACCCAAGCTACACCATCCAAGACAACCACCACTACAATGACTGCAAGCAATAGCACCGGAATCAATGGTGTGTCATCTGCGTCCACCCTAACCACGCCATTGACATCCACCAAGCCATCGCCATTCAAAGGAAATTTAAATAAGAATTATAATCGTTACACTACTATAAATAACAATAGATATGGCCTTCCACCCACATCTCCGTCAGCTTCCCAACAGGCTTCATCAGCACAACCTTTTAAGGGTAACGCTGATCTACTGCTGGGAGAAAAGATGAGAAAACCAATAGCGAATTCTACGCCTGCGACGTTGTTGGCTTCGAATAGGCCAGTCTTAAAAGAAGGTCAACTTTTTCAGGATACAATGAAACAGGAACCGACACCGGTCATCAATGCTAGAGGAGTGTAAGTATAACAAAAGAGTTTAAAATCGAAATTGATCTAACGTACCAATTCATCGCCACAACGAAATGGGTTGGTTCATTAACTGAAAATGTTTCGTCACTGTAACGAATATGTTTCAGTGCTGCAATGAGTATCAGTAATTTTTTTCGATGAATATGATTCACTGCTTGGACGAGTTCTATAGTTTGGCAACTGAAGCATATACTCATACATAAATGATTTTTGAAAAATTATCTTAAGTTGTAAAGCCTTTTCATACTAGAACACATCTTCCTTGTTTTAGCCAACATCATTCGATTATTTTAGCCCTATCTCTAGTAAAAAAAAAATGGCATTCACTAGAAAAAATTTAAGCAAGCACAAAAAAATACGAATCTCTTTTTTAGATCCCTAGGCCCCAATAAATTTTAAATTTTTTCACAAAAAACTTATTTACAACTACGTGACTTGTCACTTCATGAAAAGTATATGATAAAAAATGGAAGTTATAAACGTTGCAAGAGTGAACGCATGTTCAGTTTTCTCAAATCCTTCAATGCATTCTCCCAAAATGTACTCTTGTATGAAAAGGCTAATTACCCATTTCTACCTGTTTTATATTTTTTCCTTACTTTTCCATTGCGATGGAAAATTATTATTTCTCATTTTTAAATTTAATTTTTCTATAAATTTTTTGTCCATATGTTTGTGCACAGTTGCAAAAAAATGTACTAAGTGTAATTATTGAAGTATATACGATATTTTCATGAAAAAAACTTCGTCGCTTCAGGTGCGGCAAAGTATTCGTTTGGTCAACTTTAAAAGTTGGAAAAAATTCCATAACAAATAAATAAAATATTGACAAAAGTATGACTAAAATAAATAACAATACTTCAAGTGGCAAACACTTACTATTTTCCATTATTTAACTTTATCTGCTGCAAAATGAGTTAAACATTTATTAAATTTACCAAACACTGTGTTGTTACGTCAACGCAACGATTAACGGTCAAAAATAACTTGTATTGACGACAAAATTATCAACATGTAACAACGACAAAATTATCAAATTTACTAAACTTCTCATTGCTACAAAGTAAACGCACTTCGACGACAAGCCATACTTGTCATTAACACCGAATTACTTCCGTTTCTCAGAAAACCTTATGACTTCGATTAGATTCACATTAGGGCGTATAAAAGTAACTAGGACGCCATACCTGACACCATACCCACCGACATTGGGCGAAGTGGAGGACAGGATCGAGGATGATATTAACCATATGAATAATGATTCACAGTCGGAGTCAAAGGTCATTGACAAGCCTGCATGTATTTACTTACTTTCTTATCCGATCTCGAACAACCGCGAGGGGTCAGAGACCTTACATTACGAAGATAACATATTTCGCCAACCTGTTCGATCTTTTGCCATATCTCTCCAGTAGGCAATACCAAGTGTAAGCAGGAATTCGTCAACCTGATCCCTCCAGCGGAGTCTTGGTTTTCATATTTTTCATCTTCCTTCGAGTTCGGTTTCGAAAACCCTTCGTGCTTCATCCATTCTACGTCTTCATCCATTCTACTGAAATGGCCTAGCCAGCGCAATCGCGTTATCTTGATTCGCTTAACTATGTGAATGTCGGGATATAGCTCGTACAGCTCAAGGTTCGTGCGTCGCCGATACTCGCCGTTGTGCACTATAGAGTCATACATTTTTCAGAGTATTTTCCTCTCGAAGGCTCCTACAGATATTTCGTCTGCTTGCGATAAGACCCAGTATTCTGCGCCATAAAGTAAGACAGGTTGTATGAGAGTCTGGTACAGTTGGACTCTTGTTAGTCGAGAGAGGGCTTTATCTCTAAAGTGCTTGCTTAGCCCAAAATAACATATATTCACAAGCACAATTCTCCATTTGATCTCAAGGCTGATGTTTTTGTTTTTGTTTACGGCAGAATCGAGGTATATAAATTCGTCCACCATCTCGAAATTATAACGGTTATCAACGGTCACGCTTTGGTCAAATCGCGTGAAGGCCCTGATCGTTGAAACCATTAATTTTGTCTTGTCGTCATTAACTGTCAGACCCACTTTTGCTGACTTCTTCTCAATTCTCGAAAACACCGCAGTAACTTCTCTAACTGTGCACCCAATGATATCTATATCATCAGCATACGCGAGCAGCATGTGACTTTTGCTGCTGATGGTTTTACTTATGTTGACTGCAGCTTTTCTCATAACAATCTATATTAAGATGTTAAAGAGATCGAACGATAGAGTGTCGCCTTGTCTGAGGCCTTGCTTAGTTTCGAAAGGTTCGGTAGGATCGTTTCCGACTTTCACTGCGGATTTGGTGTTCGTCAATGTCATCCTGCAAAGACGTATGAGTTTTGCAGGAACACCAAGCTCAGACATTGCTTCGTAGAATTTCTCCCGCATCGGGTTATCGAAGGCTGCCTCATAATCGACAAATATATGATATATGTCGATTTGTTTTTCGTGGGTCAGCGATAATCGGTTTTAGTCTTTCGCACATAGAACTTTATATGCTATGGATAAAAGGCTTATGCCACGGTAGTTGGCACAGAGACTCGGGTAACCTTTTTTAAATATGAGACATAGTACACTGAGACTACAATAGCCGGGCATGCATTCATCTAACCAAATTTTGCTAATGAGCTGATGCGTGCACCTTATCAGCTCATCGGCGCCAGCCTTAAACAGCTCCACCGGTAATCCATCGGCTCCTGCGGCTTTGTTGTTTTTAAGACGCGCAATAGCTGTTCTGACCTCGCACAGTGGGATTTCTTCATACAAGCCGCGGCAAAAATTAGACGGAATCGAGCTAGGGCTTTGAAATTTCGCACACATCTCTCATATTGCTAAATTAGAAAAAAAAAAGTTTTTGTTCAAATCCGCCCAGAATCATTTTCCGCCCACAATAATTTTCCATTTCCTCATTTTCATATCTATGTCAATAAAAATTACTGCCAGTGCTTGCATTTGAGTCCTCAATTATATTAAAAATTTAAGTGCCACGCCCAACGCCCATATACAAATTTTCATTTTTCAAAATTTTCGAAAACGCAGATATAATTCTTCGTAGTTTGCGATAGATGTAAATCAGCACTTACATCTATATAATAACTAAAGCCTAATATGTTAGCTGAATATTTGCAAAAAAAGTAGGGGGCCATAGTTTACCGTTTTTTTTTTAATTAACCAATCATTCCAAATAAAAGTCAAATTTGTACTATAAAATTATCGAAATTTATTAATTTTTCAGCATTTCTCAGTGCATACTTTTAGGGATATGATATACAGGTGTAAAAAAAACTTTAACTAACGTTTCTATTATCGACAGCATTAAAACACATATGCCTAAAAGTATACACCATTTTATATGGTGTTTTCATCCATTTTTGTAATGAAATTTCGTGGCACTTTTTTTTATAAAATTTATAACTTTGTTCAACAGTATAAAATATTATGGGAATTTTATTTATGAAATCAAAAGAATACACTCCCACCTTTCATATTTTAGCAACCAGACCACAACGATCGATAACGACCACCTTTTTTTAGTCCAAGAAAAACTAAAAACACTTGGTTTTTTGAGTGTCATCATAAAAGCATGAATATATTTTAATCTGTTATTGTTATTCAATTATTTTTTCTTAAAACTTAATATAGAAATACCACATTTTTCAAATATATATATTCCAAATCGATACGACAAAAAGAAGTTATGTTTCCAGCCCATTGAAATGCATGAAAATCTGAGGCAGGTTACTGCAGAGTTTCATTTTGTTGACTTTGCCGCCTTTTTTTTGTACAAAAACAAAATTTGTTGAAAAAAACTAATGATTTATTTCTCTTAATTAAACAATTCTCTACAAAACTGCATCATTACATTTTTGATATTTGACACTCGAAAAAGGGTATTTTTGCCGCCAAAATCCCTCTGTGCCTCGTCCTGGTTAGGTGGGGGCAATCGACACCGTCGTCCAAATTATTATCGATTGTCTCGTCATTGGATATCTCAGGTACCCATAGCGCAGACAAATTATCTCTCCATATTCCCAACATACTCTGCACATCTGCGATGAGATTTCCATCCTGCATGTAACCTCTTGGAAAACACTGATGATGTCAAAAACACTTTGCCAGAGAGAAACAGCCTACTGGAGGACACCGACGACGAGGCTAACAACACGATGGAGGTGGGATACGTAACTGCACATGTTGACGCTGCTACAACGCTATTACAAATAAACCTCCACCACTGTAAAGCAGCTTTTGCAGATTGCATGCTCCATTCACAAAAATATGAAGCCGATGTCGTCTTCATCCAATAAAATAAAATATATAAATACTTTCCCATTACATCCCATGATGAGACTGGGGAGATCTCCTCACAACCATTCTAATTTTACACTCACTGATTGAAAAACACAGTTTACCACCGGTTCTGAAAGGTATTTTTGAGAAGCTTTTTCATGGCTATGTTCTCGATAGTGACGCGTCCGAGTAGTGATCGAACCAACGTTACCATATGCAGGAACCGCTCACACTACCATTCCCTTTGACCTTTGACATATTGCGCCAGGATTTGCGGATTGAAGACTCCTGATTACAAGTTCCTAATTTTCAAAGCCATAGGCACGGCAGGAACGTGTATACTGGCAAAGAAACTAATCTTCCTACACTCACAGAAAAATTCGGTTGAGACAGCAGAATTTGCCGTAACCGAATTAAGAGGTTGTCTCGACCGAATCAGAGGATGGCACAACCTCATTAGAGGTTAACACAACCTCATTAGAGGTTAACACAACCTCATTAGAGGTTAACACAACCTCATTAGAGGTTGGCACAACCTCATTGCGGGTTGACAAAACCTCGTTGGAGGTTGGAGGTTGACACAACCTCATTAGTGGTTGACACAACCTTACTGGACACAACCTTATTAGAGGTTGTCACAACCTCATTAGAGATTGTCACAGCCGAAGTAGAGGTTGTCACACCCGAATTAGAGGCTGAGAATTATTAAAGTTTTTTTTTTATTAAGTGATGATTTATTTTCTTGTATTTTTATAAATTAATTAAAAGGTGAGAAATAAAGTCATATATATGGGGTAATCTATGTAAGTAGAGTAATAAATTTGTTTTACATGCCTCTTCCGACCTTTATTGAAGTCCCGGCCATCATGGGACACCGCATTAATTCTGACGTGTTGTATCGGTTGATCTAGGTCCTAAGCCGTTTTGTACACAGACGATTGCAGCATATCTTACATGACCGAACTTGAAACCCTTCAAAACTATTGATATCTGCTTAAATAATTTCCGCAAAATAACCACAAAAAAATCTTCACATTCTTTAATTCTTTTTAAAATAATATTTGATTATAGAATTTTGAACGTCAGATGTTAAATACATAGAATTATGTTGTGGTAACCGAATTGAAAATGAATTCGGTTGTACCTGCAGAATGCATGAGAAATTCGGTTACAGAAACCGAATTGACGCCAAATTCGGTCGTTGCAACCGAATTAAGGCTAGATTCGATTATTGCGTCCGAATTGATACCAAATTCGATAGTTACAACAGAATTGATGTCAAATTCGGTTACTACAACCGAATTGAAGCCAGATTCGGTTACTCCAACCGAATTAGGTTGTTGCATACGAATTAATTTCAAATTTGGTTGTACCGAAATTTTAGAAAATGTAGTTGACTGAACGAATATAATTGAAGGTTCAATTGTCACAACCGAATCAATAATAAACGAGGATGCTTCAACCGAGTTTCGGTTGTGGGGACTAAATTCGGTCGTAACAATCTCAATTCGGTTGTGGCAACCTCAATGCGGTGGTAACAGCCGAATTTACGGTTGCTACAACCTCTTTTCAAACAATTAGTTCTCTGGGTGTACAAATAATACTGCTACTAATATGGAGACGGACAATGGTAACCTCTGGTTAGCCACAGACTATATGTTCAATGAAGACACTGGACCCCGCCCGTCACTCCTGCTGAGGAAGGTAATTGAGGAGGCCAAGAAGGATAAAATGTGGTTTGTTCTATGAGCAGAGGGTCAATGCCCATTATGCAATTTGGGGAAGTACCAACATTGATGATGCACTTCTAGATTAGTGGTTGTCCACTAACCTTTATGTTTGTTACAAGGCCACTGAGTCCACCTATATTACTAAATATATACTTGGAGCTTTGCATCACAGGATATCTTTGAGTTGATCAAAGGATGGAAGGTATCGAGTGAGCATTACCATCGTTACATAAGAGTTTTGATTCTCGCAAAACATGACCACTCTCTCCGAACCAGGTAATACCGCTGAGGTTGATGATCTTACCGATGCTCTCACCTCAGCTCTTAACAAATTCCGCATGCCCATCCAGTTCCTACCAAGGTAAGAAGAAAACTCCGCGGTGGAACAGGGATCAGCAAATACAGAGAAAGTCTTGCAGAAACACCAAGGATACGGAGGGATTCTTCTGCGTGGTCCGAGACTGGAATGTATAGAAAATTAGACTTAAAGAATATAATAAAGAGTTAAGCTCTTCAAAGAGGATGTCTTGGAGACTTTTTGCGAAGGCATTGAAAACGCGACTGACACTTCTAGACTGCCGAAAGTCGTCTCGATAACTCCCACCTCTCTGGAATATCTGAAGGAACAAAACGGGTGATGAATCGTTATACCTCCTGCTTAACACACACTTTCAAGGAAACTACAACGAAGACATAAGGTCGGACTCACCGAACAACCACATCATCTCGCACGATGCAGGAAATATCGTGACAGAAGAAGCACTACACTGTGCAATAGGAATTTCTAAACCCTACAAATCACCTGGCCCTGACCGCATATCACAGGGAAGTTACTCTCTGGCTACGGAAGCTTTATACGAGCTGCATCAAGCTATCCTATATTCCCGTTAGATGTAGAGATTCCAAGGTGGTATTCATTCCGAAAGCGAGGAAATCATAGCATATTAGGCCAAAGGACTTTAGGACAAATCATACTCTCATCGTTCCTTCTGAAGGTATTCGAGAGGATGATTGACTCACATTTGCGAACGACCATAGGTACTTCTCAGCTGTAAATATGCCAGCATGCTTACAACAAGGGGAAATCTACGTAAACTGCTCTGCACGCTCTAGTGAGCTTCATAGAGAAATCTATTTACCTAAAGATATACACTCGTAACGCATTTGTCAATATAGAGGGTGCGTATAACAACGTTTTACCAGGATCGATGAAATTGTCTCTATCAGCACTTTGTGTTAAAAAGGGATCATTAATTTGATCTATGAATTTCTTACGAGAAGGCGTCGTCCGTGGGACACACGACTTTAACTCGAAATGTGAATAGAGGAACACGCCAAGGGGAGTCTTATCTGCACTTCTCTGGAATTTTGCACTGAATAGTATTTTGCTAGAGCTGGAGGGATCAGGTTGCACAGTCGTAGGATAGGCTGACGAACTGGCAATTGCAGTGCAGGCAGTACCGTACGCAGGATTTTATTTCGGTTGACAAATACCATTACATTCAAAAATGCGTACGTGCCTGAGTGCAAAGAAAATACCCCTCCACGTGCAAAGATGTGCTCCATAACTTAACCAGAAGACTCTGAGTGGGCCACGGAGAATGGACTGGGTATAAACCCGAGCTCGTGCTCTTTACCAGAAAGCAGAAGGTTCCGTATATTCATCCCTTCTTGGTATGTGGTAGAGAAATTGTCCTAAAAAATAGTGCAAGATATCTAGGTGTGATTCTCGACAGAAAGCATAGTTTCAAACCAAATACTATGGATAGGTTCAGTACAGCCACAGTGGCCCTATATTCGTGTAAAAAGGTCATCGAAAAACGATCAGGACTATCCCCGAAAATAGGTTACTGGATATATACAGCTGTGGGGTCCACTTGGAATTGCTCTACGGCATTGTTGTTTGGTGGCCGGTCCTGGAAAAATCCACCTACCTAAGTCTGTTGACAAAAGTCCAGAGAATAGCAATCGCGGGTAACCTTCGCACAATCACAACCGAGGGTTTTGGGGTTATCATCCACTTGTTACCACTAGATTTTCTAGGAAGGCAAATTGTTGCGAGGTCGTCAATCCGCCCAGGACATCCCTCGCAAAGGAGAACCAGCCCATATGGTCATGGGTCGATTTTGAAGGATCTGCGGCTATCCACAATAAAAGTCGGCTACATAACACCGTCTTCAACCCTTGAGAGAAATTTTTCCACCTATATCCCGGACTGGCAGGATTGGAAGGAACGCTTACCAGGTTATAGAAGGTATTTAGGCTTCTACACTGATGTATCGAAACTAGATGGCAAAGTAGGTCTTCTTGCACAAAGGCTACCTTACCATTATAGTGCCCTTCAGGCAGAAGTTGCCCTTTGGCTGGGCGATAAAGAGGAGGACGTGTGCGTCGAACATCTCATTTGCCTCTGCCCGACATTTTGTATGAGTAGGAGATGTTACTTGGATGTTACTTCATGTTGGATCTAATTCCTTGTTTACGCTGCCGCGAAATTGAAGACTTTCGCAATTTGGGCTGAAATTGAGTTGAAATTGCTCAATTTCGCATATATTTTGACAACTACGAAATGGAGATATTTCGTTTAAATTGCCTTGAAATTGTCGTATACAACTCTGTTTTTACTCAACAAAAATGATGTACACTAAGAGAAGAAAATACTTTGTATATACTTTATGTAATTTTATTTAAATATGGTTGGAATTTCTATAGATAGATACAATAACATCATCAAAAAAATGTTCGTGTATTGAAACATTCAACGAAGAGAATAAGAGAGAGAGAGAGCAGAGAAATGACGCGCTTCACACGTTTTCTTTGTTGGTATTCCACTCCATGAGTAAATTTTCTTCTCTATACCATAGTTGCTTTATGTACTCAACAAAATTAACTTATTATTCGTTTTTGCACATATGTATGTATGTATGTAAAAGAACCAAGCGGGCAGAAAATTTTCCGGTGTGTCGCTGTCGTAGATAATTTTTTGAAGTTTACGCCGCCGTCATTAAGGCACGCTTCGACTTAAAATGTCAGCCGATATTATCGGTTAACCGGCTTTTAAAGTCCCGAATTACTTAAAAAAAGATATAAATTTTTTACACTACCAACGAGATGAACCTAAAAGTAACGTCTGCCGACAAATCGCATTTAATAAAAACTCAGTTGCCGCCGTCGATACATTTTTTGTGTTACTCCAACACCGTCGATAATTGTGGGTCGGCTTCGTTTACTGAACACGTGGTTACTAAAATGACAACAAAAAACAAACAATTGTATGCCGCCTCATTCATCAAATTTAAATTTTAAGTTTTCATCGATATAGACTAGTGAGGAGAAACTATAAACCTTGTAAAACCAGTGCTTCATGTTAAAGTTTATGCACCATTCATTGATTTTATTATTTTCTAACTAAATTTTGGTTATTGTGCCCAATTTTACTCATGGTATGGTATACATTGGTATACATTGCTTAAATGCCAGTGTGAACGATTTCAATTTCGTTAGACAATTTCAATTCGAAATTTTCAATTTCGTGGCGGCGTGAACAAGGCATACCAGACATTCAGGAAGTTAAGATGACTGATCTTAAGACCTTTCTGAAGAGTTTTAATTAGTTTGCCAGGTACTAATCTATGTAGGTATCTTCTTCATTCACATCCTGGAATATTGGGATGAGGTATCATATAGTTTCAACGCCCTATAACCATACTAGGACAATTTATAGATTGAACGACGTGGACGGAATGTAACGTCCCGTGGTATCACAACGGTCCTCATTGGACTAAGTGTGTCAATAGAGGCAGCCACTTTTACCTAACCTAACCTAAAGTAAACATTCCTTCGACGAATCAGTTTTTTTCAGTGTGAGTTAGGTTTGGCTGCGATCGTAGTGAGGTTAACTCGAATGTCACTATCAAACACTGATAAATAGTTTAGAAGAACATTGTCGAATAAGATTTTGGTTAGATGTTATTGAAAGTCTAGTATAATTTCTCCAACTTCTAAATTATAATATTTTTAAGCAGTTCGTCGTTTTACATACATAATTTTTGAGTATTTAATTGTTTTTATTGTTAATGATTTAATACTGAACTTTACTCTCTTTTCAGCAATGCCTGTCCGGTTAAAGAGGAAGTGGTAGCCCCCTTTTGGGCCAACAACACTCGCGGCGAAATACTAGCTCTTCTCAATCTATACCCTTTCGAACAGTATGTACACTGGGAGAAATGCACACATGAGCATAAGCAAATGTATTGTCGCGAAGGCTGCCGATGTGAACAACAATATCGTCTACATCGTCTCCTGGCCTATGATCCCCACAACGAATGTCGTGGTATATTTTCGGATTGGTTTAGATTCCCCTCATGTTGCATTTGTAAATGCTATAACATACCATTGGATTTTAGGGCCACTTCAAGATCGCCACGTGCTGAGGGAGGTGGTACTAGTGATCATAGGCATCCCATTGAAGTGGCTGAAGAGCAAGTGAAAAATGCCATTTATGAACATGCAACTGAAGATTGGTATAGACCAAAGGATGAGTTCGATCTCTATGAGGGTTAGCTGAGTCGATGGTTAATAATTTAATTCAAAGACACAAAATCTAAAGGTTAATAAAATTGTATTAGCACGGAAAAGTTGGCGTTTTGTAGCTTTGACGGACGCGATCATCTCTGATCATCTAAATGTGTTGAACTTCTCCCAATTGCGGTATTTTTAAGTACAATATTTTTAAAGTTATTATTGAGTTATTTGTTATTTATTTATGTTTTTCTTTGTGTTATAGTTATTAATAGTTATAAATATTTATGTAAACTAGTCCAAATTTGTTTTGTTAATCTTTTGTTTTAATTCAGAAATAATTTAATTTTTTCCAATTATGTAATAATTAAAATGTTGTTTAAATTTGTTTTTATTTGAAAACAAACAAAATAAAACTTTATTTTAATGTAAATATTAGTTAAATATTATGTTTTCAGTCGAATTTGTTTGAGTCTCAGTTCAGCAGATCAAATAATAGAGCGTTTTGTACCTTAACAATACTTTAAAACTTAAGCAACACCCCTCGTGTAGGCAAATACACAGGAGGTTCATACAAGTTTTAAATTGTTTAGTTTTATATTTATCAATAAATTTGTATCGAATACTTTTGTATTTTGTAGAGAAAATGCCATATTATCGTATTGTATTACATCAATTATCATTTAAAGTTTTGCATATTAGTGTTAGTATATTCATTTAATATTAAATTGTTTAATTCATTTTTTATACTTTATACATAAAACATTATTTGAAAATGTTGTTTTTTATTTGAAATGTTCTTTTTTGTCTTCTTTGTAAATAATTTGCTAATATTTGTTTTTGTAACTGTTAAGGCTAGTGATAATGAATGATTTTTATTTGTTATAAACTTTTTATATCAAAATAAACGATTACATCATATACATATTCAATATTTTGTCGAGCTATTCGAATCTTTTAATTAATTTAAGTTACACAATTTGTTTGATGTTGCATTTTGTTATAAATAAATTTTGCATTTAATTAATATAAAAAAATATATATATGTTGTTTTCAGTCGCCAAAAGATAAAGTGTAACAACAACCCGCTCCACATCTACCTATTGCAACGCACCGCAATGTAAATGTAAACTCTTGAAAATAACTTTATGACTCCTCTCTCAGTAGCAGAACCAAAGCTACAGGTTTCGAGCCATATGAGAAGCGTGCTATCAAACCAGTACATATGTAAGTTTCAGTCGGGTAAACAGACTTAATCATACCCTCACCCTAAGTCATCCATTGCGTGGGAGTTCTCTCTCTCTCTCCCATACTCAAAAGTGACCATATTCAATAGCAGATTAACGACATTGAGCTAAATATTATTGAATACCCAAATTAGTTAGTTTCCTTCCCAAAATTTATATACGAGGTACAAAAATGGGCATGGCAGGTTGTTGCCAAAATTTTGATCAGTACCAAATTTTATTAAGATCGGTTATGATTTATTGGAGATATCGAGTCAGCTAACTGCAAATACGCCCAACTTTTGTATGGGAAGTACGAAACTGGGCGTGGCACAATAGTCAGTTATTACTTACACAGTAGCTTTTAGCAAAATATTGTCTAGTACCGAATTTTATTAAGACCGGCTGTAGTTTACAAGAGTTATCGTGTAGATCAACCGGTCATCCGCCCAACTTTTATATGGGAGGTACCAGAATGGGTGTGGCAAAACAGCTCATTTTCTGTGGGAGAGCTTCATTTGACTAAATATTGACTAGTACAAACTTTCTAAAGATTGGTTCGGTTTTGCGGGACTTCTCATGCCGAACAACCAGACAGCCAAACAACTTTTCTATGGGAGGTACCATAATGGGCGTGGCAAAATCACCCTTGTTTTAATCAGTGATTGGCGTTTGATAACGTGAAGCCTTATACCTAATTTTATTAAGGTCTGAAGTGTTTCACGCGATTTATCAGATTGACAAGATTGTTTTGGATTGTTCGGACACATATAGTGAAATTTTATGGCGATCATTTTTGTAGAACATTTTGACCACGCCCTCCGTCATTTTCGAACAGTTTTTGCGAGTTTTTAAAAAAAAATGTTAAAGTTATGGTTATACGGGTTAATTTGTTCCACAAAAATGTTTATCTGAATCTTTTCTCTAAAACTTCTGAACATGGTTTGTACCTCAGAAGTAAGGAACACACAATTTTGCATGCCGATATGTTGCAGGAAAGTTCCGAGGGGCGGAAACTTTGACCAACCCTAAAAAAAATTCTAATCAGATCTGGCAAAACGCCGATACACGTATATTTTTTTAGACCCTTCTACCAGAATCCGTTGACAGAGCCCCATCATTTTGAAAAAAATCTAATTTTCTCTCACAGTATTATTAAAAATAGAGCAGTTTACGAAAGAACAACGTGTTATAATTAGGTCTGTCCGCGTACTTTTCCAGTAAAAAAATATTGAGTAACAATTTTTGAGAGAATAAGCTAGACTGATTGAATTTGCCGCTGCAAAAAACATGGTCATTAGTGGTACAAAATTCCAGCATAAAGACATCCACAAGGCTACTTGGGTATCCCCTGATCAAAGAACGAAGAACCAAATTGATCACGTGGTAATTGATGGAAGACACTCATGCAGTGTAATGGACATACGAGTGATCAGAGAAGCTAACATCGATTCTCATCACTACCTGGTAGCAGCAGAGGTTCGCACAAGATTAAGTTGAGCGAAAATCGTACGAAACCAGACGCAGAGAAAGCTGGACATTGGAAAGCTGCAATTACCACAGCCTACTCAAGGAAGCTCTCGCAACTTTTGGCACAGCACACACCCCCACCCGATGACGATGATGATGCGCAGTAGAACCCCATTTCCGACTCTATAAAAACTGCCGCAACAACCGTACTTGGGTTTGAAAAACCGCGTCGCAGCAAACCATGGTACGATGAAGAGTGTCGCATTGCAAATGATGAAAAGCATGACAATGCTTCAGTCAATTGCAACGTAAGCTGTGACTGAGCGGTAGAAAGGAGGTAAACCGTCTCTTTAGGCGTATGAAACGGCAGTGGAGAAACGCGAGAGTGAGAAAATTGAGACATACAGAAGGAAGAACGAAGCCCGAAAATTCTACCAAAAAGTCGAAAACGGAATTAATGGACATGGTACAGGCCCCCTTCTGTAAACAAAAGGACGGAAATATCATCGCAGATGTGCAGAGTATGTTGGAAATGTAGAAAGATCTACGCTATTGGTACCTGATATATCCAATGACGAGGCAATCGATCACAATTTGGACGACGGCGTCGATTGCCCCCCTACTAGCCAAGCCAAGGTCAGAACGGCTATTGCCCGGCTTAAGAACAACAGAGCCGCAGGAGCCGATGGATTACCGGTGGAGCTGTTCAAGTCTGGCGGCGATAAGCTGATAAGATGCATGCATCAACTCATTAGCAAAATTTGGTAAAATGAATGCATGCCCGGAGATTGTAGTCTCAGTGTACTATGTCCCATATTTAAAAAAGATGGCCCGAGTCTCTGCACCAACTACCGTGGAATAAGCCTTGTATACATAGCATATAAGGCTTTATAAAGTATAATGTGCGAAATACTAAAACAAATTATCGCTGACCTGATTGGACCATACCAGTGTGGCTTTAGGTCTGGAAAATCAACAACTGACCAGATTTTCACGCTACGCCAAATCTTGAAGAAGACCCATGAAAAACAAATGAACACCTACCATATATTTGTCGATTATTAGGCGGCCTTCGATGGCCTGATACGGGAGAAACTTTACGAAGCAATGTCTAAGCTTGGTAGTCCTGCAAAACTCATACGACTTTGCAGGATGACCATGACGAACACCAAATCCGCAGTGAAAGTTGGGAAAGATCTTACCGAACCTTTCGAAACTAAGCGAGGCCTCAGACAAGGCGGCAGCCTATCGTGAGATTATTATGAGAAATGCTGCAGTCAACATGAATAAAACCAACAGTAGCAAGAGTCACATGCTGCTCGCGTATGCTGATGATATAGATATCATTGGGCGCACAGTTAGAGAAGTTACTGCTATGGTTTCGAGAATTGAGGAGTCAGCAAAAGTGTGTCTGACGGTAAATGAGGACAGACAAATTTAATGGTTTCAACGACCAGGGCCGATTAGACCAAAGCGTGAACGTTGATAACCGTTATAATTCCGAGGTGGTAGACGCACTCTAGTACTGGGCACTAGTTCATACCAGTTGAAATAAGTACTTACTAGGGAACCACCTCTACTTACTTTGCCAACCCTTAGCAATGCATTTCATCATTTCGTTTTTTGTATGAAATGTCCGCAAAAAGGGTAAATCGCCACCACATCGTTTACCGCGAACTAGTGAATATGGGGCCCCATGAAAAGGGGGGTCCACAGGTACCCATACTAGGGGTGGTGATATGAGTACCCAGAAGAACTAGTAAATATGGGTCCCCATGAAAAGGGGGGTACACACGTAATAGATTCAATATAATTTTAAGTTCAATTTTTATATTATATTATATTAGTTATTATTAGTTAGTTTTTTTTATTCATTTTTAATAATTCACAATTGATGTTGTTGCTGTCTTCATTTTCGTTTTTGGTTTTGTTGCAGCTGGAGTTTTTCAAGTATGGCTTCTTCTGAAGTTGCAAAGCCTTTCGGAGTTGTTCCTCAGCTGACCCAGTCCCATCGACCAAATTGATTGCATCTGAAAAAAACAAAAGTAATTAATTAATTGATGCCTAACTTCCATTACAATGAATTTAATAATACCTACCAAGAAATACTCCACTTTATATTTGCACTTGACTCCTCTAAACTGTACTGATTAAACAAATTAGCTTAACTGGCAAATATGTTTTCGATCATAGCGAAAGAGCAGCAAGCAAAACGAGAACAAACGGTACCATCACACAAATACTCTTTCAAACACTCCTACACAGCCTGAAAACTAAAAAATGCATAGGCGAAAAAAACAACAAAAAAATGCATGTGGACACACACATCCATACATATGCGATGAAAACATTTCGGTTAACAGCAGGGGAGTAGAGAAGCAAGAACGAATCAAAGCACACTAGACACAAAAGTCTTCTGTTAGAGCACTAGCAGAGCAAACAAGCAACGAGAGAATAATAGAGCGTAATATAGCTGAGAGCATCACAAAATGAGAGCATGTGCGCATACATTTTTTTTACTCGGTGGTTCGGCGTTCGCTTACCATAGGGTCAGTCATGTACGGAGTAGTTAGGTATGTAGTTCAAGAATGGCTAATCGACACCTCCAGAACTGCAGGTCGAATTTATATACCTCGGATCTAAATAAATAAATGGTTTCCCGTTACATCCCACGAGGGGATTAGGGAAAGCTTCTCACAACCAGAGAGCTGTGCGCGTTCTAGTTTTACACTCACTGATTCGGACCTACAGTTTTATACCGGTTCCAAACGGTATGTTGAGAAGCTATTTCATGGCTAAATACTCGATAGTGTCGCCGTCACTAAGCGAGGTGACCGTCGTCGAAAGAAATTTAAGGTGGTCAGAGTAGGGATCGGACCCACGTCCTCATGCACAAGACCCGCGCACACTACCATTGCACCACTGACGGATCTGCCGTAAACAAAAATAACAACGTCAGCCTAGAGATCAAGCGGAGAATTGTGCTTGCGAATAGATGTTATTTTGGGCTAAGCAAGCACTTTACAGATTACGCCCTCTCTCGAGTAACAAAAGTCGAACTATACCAGACTCTCATACAACCTGTCTTGCTTTATGGCGCAGAATCCTGGGTCTTATCGCAAGCAAACGAAACATCTGTAGGAGTCTTAGAGAGAAAAATACTCCGAAAAATGTATGGCCATATAGGGCACAACGGCGAGTATCGGCGACGCATGAACCATGAGCTATATCCCGACTTTGGCATAGTTAAGTTCTCTATCATAGAGCTGTCAAAATAAACTCTTTCTTGCTCTCTCATTACTGGGTTTTGGCGTAAACAGACAACATCCAGTAACAATTTGTACAAATTTGTACAATTTGTACAAATTGTTACACCATCTTTATACGATGCCATTTTTAGCTGCCATTTTTATCAATTCTCTTTTGAAATTGCAGCGTAAATCTTCGTGCCGTTACACGCTGCCATCTCATGATATTATTGCTTGCTATTTTTTCTGACATTTCTCTTTGGTGAGTGTTTTTGTATGTGTTGTTAATTTTTGTAAGCGGTCAAATTTTGTTCTACATAATACTAATAAATTCTATTCTAAATAAAACGTGTGAAACTTTCTTTTTCTTTTTTTTAACTTCTGTTCAATTATTTCACGTAACCTCTAACAATGTAACACAACACATGAAAAACTAGAATGAAAGTTATTATTTCTCAATTGTCAAAATCATAACAAATGCGGAAAGAGCACAAAGAGAATTGCTCGGTGATGTGAAACACTTGTTTCGTTTACTCAACCATGATTGTGAATCGCCCTGTTCACAAGACACATTCGTGTTTCGTGTTCTACACATGATAATACTTTTAACTATTTCTTTTTTCTCCATTTTACTGTTTTGTTACTTTTATGATTTATATAAATGATTTATATTTGTGTTAACAATCAAGGCTTTGATTTTATTTTATATTTAAACACAAACTTCACTTTCGTTTTATTTATTTTTTGCTTTGTTTTGCTTATTCTGACAACTAGTTCAGATAAAAAAGCGATAGCGTACTAAATAAATTAGAGATGGTAGTAAATTATTCATGTTTGGTAAGATGTTTCGAATTGAAACGAGATGGTTCGCTCTCAAAATTTTGTATGGCGAACCATGATGTTTCAAACATGATTGGGGGGCCAAACACGAATGAGAGAACGAAACACGAAAAAAGCCAGCCGTCTGAACTTGCTATTATACTTATAGTAGACCCAAAAGTTGTCATTTGGTGTGATATTTACGTTCGATGTTGAAAACAATTGCTTTACTAATACCAGATAGAGGCAATGGTTCAAAACAACGAACAAAATAACAACAACGCCAAATACAACACAAATGCATGCTAACAATAACACTCAATAAAAAAGTGTAAAACACATTTAAATTTCACAGTTTTTCACCAAAACGACATGAAAAATTAAAGCAACAAGTTATTGTAATTCCACCTGGTGTATGTCACTTTTCGTCAAAACATCTCTCTATCACACCGACCGCATCAAGAAGAGTGTGAAAGGAAACGTCAGATGAGCCAAATATTCTCTCTAGTATGAGATTACTCTATGCCCAGTGCGGTGGCGCTTCGTGCCATTTTTTCCTCATTCTTGCTTTTCTACACCCCTTATCCACAAACGCAAATTGCATGGTTAATAAATGGCATCGGGTAAAGGCTGTGTTACAAATTATCAGTACGCAGACAGACCTATTGTTCCACACAAATGTGGAAAGTTATGCTTATGCAAGCTCGCAAACTTGGAAGAATTTTCAGTCGAGAAAGTGCAACCAAATTTGAACCAACTGGGTAGGTTGACAGGGACAGTGAGACTCCTGTGCGGTCGGTCTCTTGAAAACATTGCTGCTATAAAAGACAGTGTCGCCGAAAACCCGAAAACATCACTTCGGCATCGTTCTCAACAACTTCAAATTTCACAAAGCACTACGCAACGAATTTTGACAAAATACCTTCATGCGTACAAACTTCTGCTTACACAGGAGCTAAAACCGACATACTATGGAAAGTGCCGGCAATTCGTTAAATGGGTATTTTTTTTTTTAAAGTCATCTTCTCGGATAAAGCGCATTTCCATCTGAATGGCTTCGTGAATACACAAAATTGTCGAATTTGGGCCTCAGAAAATCCTCATGCAATCCATGAGAAACAAATGCACCCACAACAGCAACTGTCTGGTGCGGATTTTGGTCAGACGGCATAATTGGGCCTTATTTTTTCGGAAATGAGGCCGAAATTGCAATGACTGTGAACGGCATTCGTTACAGGAACATTATAACGGAGTTCTTGTGGCCTCAGCTAGACTGCATTGATCTGGACGACGGGGCCACCTGCCACACCGCACATGACGCACATGATTTCCAGAACATATTATCTCAAGAAATTCTGATGCCAACTAACCACCAAGATCATGCGGTTTAATGCCGTGCGATTTCTTTTTCTGGGGTTTTGTGAAATCTCGGGTTTATGCGAATAAGCCAGAAACAATTCCTGAGCTCAAATCCGAGATCCAACGCGTCATCGGTGAAAAACAGCCACAAATGTCATGGAAAATTTCATGAAACAAATCACAACTATCTCAAAAAATACGTGTTTTTATTTTAAAATGAAAAAGTGCATGCTTACTGAGACACCCTTTATATACCACAGAGACGGACGATACAAGAATAAGTATTGGAAAACCACTGGTACTTTGCCAGTACCACCTGGATATGGTTTGCAAGTAGTTTTCACGAAATATACATACCTAAAATTTCTGGAATTAAAAATCGCTAAAACGCCCCAACGCCAATATCTCGGAAACGGAGCGTCCAATCGAAAAAAGCTATTTTTACGAGTTTCTTAGCGGTTTTTTTTTTTTTTTTTTTTTTTTTTTCAAACCAACACTCAGGGGATGCCCCCTATAAATGCAGTGCATTGTGTTGGCGAAGGAAAATTGAGGTAGTAGAGGGTGGAAAGAGGGAGTAGTGTCTGTTGATATTTGCCTTGAATGTTTGTATGTCATAATTGGTGGGAAATACACTAGCCGGAAGTTTATTCCACATACGGACTGTACGGCTGAAGAACGAATTTTCTCTATAGTGTGTAGTGCGGTCAATCGGCCACTCGATAAAAAACGGATGAGAGTTCCTGGAAAGCCGCGTACTTCGGCTAAATATCCTCACGTCCGGCATAAGTTGACGGATGTCCGAGGAACACATACCGTGGAAATATCGATAGAACAGTGACACGCAACCCACATTTCGACGATGCTCAAGGGAGGCAATAGAGTTGGATACCCTACTGTCCCCTATTAACACCGTCGCTCTCCTCTGGACACGGTCGAGAAGCTCCAAAGAAGTCATAGGAGCACCTGCCCATATATGGGAGTTATACTCCATCTTTGGCCTGATGTAGGTGGTGTAGATATTGAGAAGATCAGATGGAGTGAAGTATTTCTTGCACCGCTTCAAAAAGCCTAGACACTTGAATGCATCTTTCGACACTTCAAATACATGTTTTGCCCAACGGACATCACATTGTATTTTCATGCCCAGAACATCAAGAGCGTCTGATTCATCAATATCCACACCGTCCATAGACAATGACGACACACCTGGGTCAGCAATACGTTTATGCGACAACAAACAACACTGGGTCTTACTCGCATTAAAATCTACTCTATTCCTTCGACCCCATTCAACAATGGACACCAGATCGCGGTCGAGTGTTTCATTCATTGTCCGGCGTTTGACTTCAATCTCTTGAAGACTTGGCCTACGATCGAATGAATAAGAATGGCAGAGATTACTGTCATCGGCAAAAGAGTAGATTGGATTCACAGTCTGACCCAGGAGATCGTCAATGAAAATAAGAAAAAGAGAAGGAGAAAGAACAGAGCCCTGTGGTACACCTGCAGTCAATTTATGCTCGTCGGATGAAACCCCATCTATAACAACTCGTATAGTGCGATCTCTGAGAAAAATCGATATAAATCGAGTGAAGTTATCACCGACACCAAAAGCAGCGAGCTTTGACAAGAGTGCATCGTGCCATACTCTGTCAAAGGCCTTGGAAATATCAAGAGCCACTACCTTACTCTCACCTAGCCGGTGGATGGATCGACTCCACTGTTCCGAAAGGAACGCCATCAGGTCTCCAGTAGATCTCATTCTACGGAAGCCATACTGCCGATCATTAAGAAGGTCATTGGACTCAAGATACTTCACTAGATGGTGGTTAACCATACTCTCCATAACCTTCGAGAGCGCAGAACAAATTGCAATTGGGCGGTAATTTGCAGGGTTACTTGCATCAATTTTCAATTGTATCGAAGAAATTTTGTTAAAAAAAACGTCAAAATATGAAAACCGCTGAAATAAAAAATGGCTATAACTCAAAAACGGTGCGTCCAATCGCAATAATAATAACTTTGTTACCTCTAAATGAAGCTTTAACCAATGGATGTCGTTAAAAAAAAGCATACGATTTGGACGACCTTATGAAAACCCCTTGGAAAGCCGAAAAAAATATTTATATTTCTCTTTTTTTCTTTATTCTTCTTTTTATTCGAAAAAAATTAGTTTTAATGATTAAAGACATCCACAAATCTTAGCCCAAGTGCTAGATAATAAGCAACAACTAACTGCCTTCTAAGTGTTAATAATGATTTTTGACATTTTGCTGTTTCCATTAAAAAGAGTCCACATAATATAATGAATTTTGTCATATTTCATCTTTTATCTAGCACTTGGGCTAAGATTTGTGTTTTGGAGTGTTCCGACACATAAGTGAAATTTTATGGCGATCATTTTTGTAGAACATTTTGACCACGCCCCCAGTTTTTTGCGAGTTTTCAAAAAAAAAGTAAAAATTATGGTTATACGTGACAGAGGGTTAATTTGTTCCACAAAACTGTTTATCTGAATCTTTTCTATAAAACTTCTGAACATATTTTGTACCTCAGAAGTAAGGAACACACAATTTTGCATGCCGATATGTTGCAGGAAAGTTCCGAGGGGAGGAAACTTTGACCCGCCCTAAAAAAAATTCTGATCAGATCTGGCAAAACGCCGATACACATATATTTTTTTTAAACCTTTCTACAAGAATCCGTTGACAGAACCCCATCATTTTGAAAAAAATCTAATTTTGTCTCACAGTGTAATGAGTGCCTACAAATTGAAATTGGAAATCTGTAGCTCCCTAATTTGATCAGTTTTATTTGGAAACTTAAATAAATAAATATTTTCCCATTACATCCCATGAATGGATAGGGGAGAGCGCACAGCTCAGTGATTGTGAGAAAAGTTTTCACTCACTTATTTGGACCTACAGTTTTACACCATTTCCGAACGGTGTTTTGAGGGGCTATTTCACGGCTTATTACTCGATAGTGTCGCCGTCACTAAGCGAGGTGGCCGTCGTTGACAGCAGTGTAAGGTGGTCTGAGCAGGGATTGAACCCACGTTCTCTTATATATTAATTCGATTATATATTAATTTTATATTTGATTTTAAGTGATTTTTGCTGTTTTTATTTAATCAAAGCATAGAAAATAATTCATGTATTTATCTGATAAATTCTTTTTTAATTATTATTTATATAAAACAGAGTTATTATTGTTTAATTATTATAATTTTACATTTTGTTGAGTAGGATTTTACATAAGTGGATTTTTTTTTTTTATTAAACGTACCCATCGCCGCCACTTTTACCCGCCCATACCGACCGAAAGGGCCACGTCCTCATAACGTGAGGACAGCGTACACATTATAGACCGGTCTATAACGGGAGAGCAAGGATTAAAAGTTCACACGTAGCAACCAACTACAGAAATTCTTCACCTGTTGATATTACTCTAACATAAATAAGTATAAAAGTACATCACGAGATATTAATATAACATATTTCATAATATACATGTATTAGGGCGGGTCAAATTGTATGGAACGATTTTTTTTGATCAAGCGTATAGCAAAAACGTAATCTATAGGTGATTCTGAGAAATTTTGCTCAAGAGACCATAGCCTATTACAGTATTGAATCTTTCAGAATCTGTATTGATACCTGCAGAATTTATTAGTTAAAAGTGCATTTTAGGTTTTTTTTCGACAAAAAATTCAATACAAATTCTGAAAGGCGATAGAAATACCTTTCAAACAAGCCCACATTGAGAAATCTAGTATAATTCTATCCGATTTTATGACGAATTTAATTAAATTATTCTATGTATATATGGAAAAATATCTACATATTTTGAAATTTTGGGGGAATCCAAATCCGACTTAGAGCTATGGTCTCTTGAGCACAATTTCTCAAAATCACCTATAGATTACGTTTTTGCTATACGCTTCATCGAAAAAAATTAAGCCGCCCTAATATGTATGTCAAAATTACGAACAAAACCAAATTATAAATCATACCAGATAGTAAGGAGAAAGTAAATTTACAAATGTAAAGGAATAAATAGCACTAATGCAATCGGTTCAAATGACAAATTATCCTAGATTTTGTAGTTTCCCAACTACCAGTGAAATCAATAAACTGATATAGCTCATTAAAGTCACGACACATTCTCCTAACTGGATCACAGGACGCATTATTCGAACGCTGAAACTCGATGTGAATGAGTTTATAGTACCTCGTGGGTCTCAATGGGACATTTATGAAAATCTTACATAACAGAAATTCAGAACATACACATCCATCAATTATCTTCAAAACTCTACTACTATAGTGGGCAATCTGATCAATGCTAGTCTACTGCTATAAGAAGGAAGATTATACATAGTTCGGGTTCCATTGAAGGTTTTTCAGACAAAAAATGAGAAACTGTTTCTGGACATATTCAATCATATTAACATACAAATTGTACTGTACCCACACAACAGATCCATATTCGAAAATTGGGCGGACTAGTGAAGTAAAAAGATTTTTCGTAATGTAGGGATCTGAAAATTTCTTTGCCCAACGTTTAATAAAATTCAGAACGCCAAACGCCTTGTTTACCATCGTAATTATGTGGGAGTTAAAATTCAATTTTCTGTCCAAGAGAACACCAATATCAACAAATGAATCCAGCAATTCAAGAACATTGCCACCTAAAATGTATTTTGCCGAAAAGAATGATCGCAAAATTAAGCTCCATCAACATGGCTTCGCACCACGACTGGAAAGTAGACAAATCCCTCTGAAGTAAAGAATATTGGCAAAGATCCTTGTAAGAAATATAGATCTGCACGTCATCAGCGTACATTAACAATTTAGAGTGCATTATGGAGGCGGGTTAGTCGTTAATGAATAACAAGAATAGAACCGGGTCAAGATGACTACCCTTAGGCACACCAGATGACACAAAATTAGATCTTGAGAATGATCGGCCAAATGATACCATCTGTTCTCGGTTCTTTAAGTAAGAACTAATCCGATTCAGCATGTTACAATTAAACCCCATTGCCCCGAGTTTATATAATAACAAATTGCTTTACTAAAATCGGTGAAAATCACATCAGTTTGATCTCCATTAATAAAGCCGTCAATAATAGAAGAGGAAAACTGAAGCAAATTAGTCACGGTGGAACGACCCTTCCGAAAGCCATGTTGGACATGGATCAAAAATAGAGGAAAGATGATGAGAAATTACTTCTGTGGCTAACTTCTCAAAAAGTTTAGGAATGGCACTAAATTTTGCAATTCCTCTATAATTTGCAACATTTACTAAACTACCAGACTTGTGGAGAGGGATTATATAAGAGCTCTTCCACTGTGGAGGAAAATTACCGACCTTCAATGAAGCGTTAAATAAGAGAGTCAACGGTAAGCTGAGTGAATTCGAGCAATATTTCAACATGGAGTCCGGAATACCATCAGGACCAGCTTTATTTGAAGCTTACATTCAAGTTATCTACCAACCACGAAGAATTTACGAGAGGTGCATCAAACGGAATGGTAGAGTGGACAGTGGACGGAGTGGTAGAATGGCTCGGGTGGAATAAATAGGTGTGAAAAAATCGGCGAAACAATTAGCAATAGACTCCTCATCTGAATAATCAATACCATTCATTTTAATACTACAAGGTGTGGAAGACGAATTACGCTTCAAGTTAATAAATCCAAAGAATGATTTAGGGTTCAGTTTAAAATTAGCCTTCAACTTATCCAAATATAATCTATAACTCTCACGAGATTTAGAGTTGTATTTACTTAACAGCAACTCAAATCAAAGACAACATCAATTCTATGTATGGTATTCTGTAAGACTATTACGACGTCGTTGCCTGTTTATCGACAATGTTAATAAAATACAGCACACATATCTAATGTTAGAGTCAGCTGATTCATTTTGTTTCTTGGTTTTGAAAAAATAGGTTCTGTGCTATTTTTGTGGGGAAAAAAGTTTGTGAAAAAAAAAACAGTTTAATTAAAAATATTTATTCTTGCTGATTCCGACTCGTCGAGTGAAGAAGAAAACAAAATAAATTTAGGGTGATATTCTATAAGTCGTGAATCAGTCACTTCGCGTTACTTTTGTCGTTTTGGTAATTTATAAAACGTTACAGCTATTCGGTGACTACCTGCGTTGAGTTACGTTATTTAATGGGTAGTTTATAAAACGCAGCGCAACGGTTTTGATCACTTCAGCTGTCAAATTGAACGCGCCACAGTTCTTCGCGTTAGTTGAAGAAATTACAAATTTAAAGAAAAATGTCGATCGAGGATAGGCAGATGGAAGTATATTGCATTTCATTGCATATAAGTAGTTGCCAATTTTAGCTGAAATGAAATTATTTTTTTAAATAATTATAAATTATATTGTTTACGCACTGAAATTATGCGTTGCAAAACTATTACAATTATATTTAAAAATTTTAGACATCAGTTGATGTTGACAATAACAAAGAAAAGAACCATTTTTCTTTACATACCGCCAAATGGCACGTGTTTTTGAAAAGACAACTAATTTAATATAGGTGGGGAAATTTATTGGACATTGAAACCCTAAAGAACATAGGTTTTTTACACATTTTATGTAAATATTGTTGGTATTATAAATAAACCGGGAATAAATAAATATAATAGTATTATAAATAATAGCAATCTTAAAATCTGTTGATTTACTGAAATAGAACTAAATCTTTTTATCTTTTTCATTCTGAGCATTTCACTCAAGATAACTTTTTCTAATCTATAATTGTTTATTTCAGTTGGGCAACTCTATAAACCGCATATGTCAGTGACAACTTTCGTAAACAAACGCAAGCGCCAAGTGATATATACCATTTTTTGACTTTGGCGTTCGCGTTGGCTTTTGCGTTTACGTACACTTTCGGGACTTTTAGAATACTACCCTTAATATTGCAAAGGAGACTGCTTAGACCCCTTTCACACTCGGCAAGTTACTTGCGCAAGTCAGTTTTTCAACTTTCCGAGTACAAGCAAGTCTGTACCTCAAATTTATTCCCCTAACCCGACCTTACCTCTGTCATCAACAAACCAAAATTGGGCAAGAGACTTGCGCAAGTTACTTGCCGAGTGTGAAAGGGGTCTTAGAAAGAAATCTTGAATTTTTAATTTGCCCTATGAGAAGAGACATTTAAAGTCATAATTTCCTAAGTAACGGAGTTTTTATTCTCCTTCTAAATACCTTCTTTTAAATATGTGTTGGAAACAATAGAGCTCATTTAAAAAAGTGACGAGATCATCGCTTGTTCCAAACACAATAAAATTGGCAGCAACATTGCGTTTTTTAGCCCAGGGATTTCACCAGCTGTGGACGTCACGAAGAGGGAAGTTTGTCCACAATGGATAAAGTTCGATATGACGGATGCTGGGAAAATATGGCTAAGTTGTATTTCTTTGAAAAAAAACAGGATTTCCAGGTGTGATTGGGTGTTTGGAAGGAACCCACACCAAAATGTTGGCCCCAAAAAAGAAGACCAGATTTCTACTTTAACCGCAAGGGATATTTTAGCTTAAATGCCACGATAGTAAGTTTTTAATATATGCATTTTCTTTTTATTTTATTAAAAATTAAAATAAAAAATTAAAAAAAATTATTAAAAATTAAAGTCAAAAATACATTTAACACAACGCAAGGCAACACTAAAATGGCCAACGCCAAAATCAAAGGCAATTAAAAACAACGACGTCGCCAATTTTTCTTACAGAATATAAAACTTAAGTTAACAGTCATCGAAATACGGCAATATTGCCAACGGGAATACGAAATTGAAACAAAACACAAAAACCGGCGTTGTCTTCTATTGATTACGCCAAATAGAATAATAGCCAATATACCTGGTATAGTCTGCTAGCAGTCCAGATTTTATATACTTTTTCGAACATCTATTCCTTACATTCTTGAGACTGCTTAGAGCCATTGGGGACCATGGGGGACCAGTATTACCCGTTATAGACCTCTTGGGTACTTAGAAATATAGCCATTAATAATATTATAGAATTCATCCAGGACGATTTAAAATTCATAAACATTATCACACTGGCATATACTATACCAGTCGGTATCAAAGATAATATTATTCAAAAGAATAAAGTTCGCACGCGAAAAGCATAAACCAACATGGGACGATTGCAACCAACCTGCATGGAGAAATTGCTTCTCAGGAGAAATTAACGGATCAATTCGAGAAATCTCAAAGTAGTTAGAATTATCCACTTAAACTAGATCAAGGACCCGATTCATAGAACTGGGAATGTCGTTCAATTGAATCAAGCCAAGTTCGGATATATGCGTAACAAAATCAGATGACCAATCACATGGTATCAATGGAGTCGGAGAATTAGTATCGGGTAAAGACACTCATGTCACAGACGGCAAGTTAAAGTCACCCAATACTAAAATACGGTCCTGTCTACTGGCTAACGCAATAACTTTTGCAATAGCTTATTTCATTGGCCAATAGGCTTTAAAGTTACAATTTTATATAATTAATGAAATGAAATGAATCAACACAACATTCCACGCATAGATTAAAATACTAGAGATTAACCAACGCGTTCTTTATTTTTTTTTTTTACTGAAAGGAATCGAACACTTGGAAGTTGCAAGTTTTAAAGTCAAGAGAAGAATCCTGTCGCTGAGGTATAATAAACATAGCTGAAATTGTTATTGTGAATGTGCAAAATTTGTTATTATATGGACATCGTGAATGCACAATATTAAAAAGGGTGCATTTTGTTCGATGTTAGCACAATTTGTTGCTATTAAACAGCTAAGGAGCTGACAGAAATTCGATTCCTTTCGGAACAAGCACAGAGTGAAACATCAATAATTTTTATACGTGTACAGTAAGTGACAAAAATGACAGGTCTGTTCCAATATCTAAGCACTCAGGTGATTTAGGCCTGTTCTGCAAATCAGCACAATTGAACATTTTCAGCGTGTTTTTTTTTTAATTATTTAGAGGGTCAGAAAACCCCGAGGAGGTCGCAAAGGCATACCAAAAATAGGAAAATGCTTCACATTCGACAAAAATCGAAATGCAGCATAGGGAAATTTGTATTAATGTTTGAAATTATTATAGCATACAATATAGCATGTAGTTTTACTGGCTGATTTCTAATCACCCGGTTTAGAAAAAACTAGTGCTCTGAATATATTTTCAGTGAAAATAAATTACATATCCGCAAGGTCGAAGGATCTCATCCGTTTCGTATCGTATCGTAGTCAATGCTAACATCCTTTTGAACGGTTTCTATCCCAAATACTGGGTAGTAGTTCTCTGTATAGTAGTTGATTTGTTTAGCTATTCTTGAAAGTTTATTGTAATTTATTTTTAATTGGCCACTGGCTTCAAATTACAAGTCAATATATGCATAAAAGAAATATAATTGATTTTTAGATGGTTAATTTGATGATAATTTCCAAAAATTCTGTATTGATAAAATCGTATTACTCTATTAACCTGATAAATACAACTATTTCCTAAGTTTCTATTTAAGTTTCCGTTTTATCACGCTTCCAAAGTACTGCTTACGATAGGAAACGGATGCGAACAGGTCTGCATATTCCGAAATTCAATGAGTTTCCTGTGGCGAAAATATAATATGTTTCAAACTGTCTTTGCGGATTTATTTCGTAATATTTTGTTTGGATCTGTTGGCTATGCCATGTAAATTTTAATATTAGAAAAAAACGTAGTGCCTTAGGTGCCGGTCAAGTATTACGTAAGCAGATTTATTATAATTATTAACCCCCCTCCCCCTTGTCATCAAAAGTAAGCAAAGCTGTACAATTATTCGGCATTTTGAAATCTATAAATAAATTCCTCGATCTAAGTTCACATATGGAAAACTGTACAATTATTCGGGATTTGGAAATCTATAAATAAATTCCTCGATCTAAGTTCACATATGGAAAACTGTACAATTATTCACGATTTTGAAATCTATAAATAAATTCCTCGATCTAAGTTCACATGGAAAACTACAATTATTCGCGATATTTTAAAATGTATAAATAAATTATTCAGTCTTAGTTCACATATGAAAATATTAACTTCAAAATAAAAAACGTCGCTAATTTTTCACAAAAAAATACAAAATGAGTCTGGAAGTTTTGATATAAAATAAAGGCAAACAAAAACTGAATTTGAATGGCCATTCGTACCATTTGGAAAAATCAAGTGAAAAAGTATATTACTGGTGTTATGCAAATAGAAAAGAAAAGTTTTGCAAAAGTTGTTTGCACATAATCATGGTTAACGACGAACATATATTAAAAAAGGAGTCATGAGCCCGTAGCTAATGAAAAACATGTGATGCATTCTAACAACTCGTTAAAAACAAATGCAAAAAACAGTACTGAAAAGGCTCCTTGTCAAATAATAAGAGATAAAAAAAATTGTATTGGTATGATTTTCAATAATTCGGGATTTTTCAAAATTCGGGATTTTAATTCGGGATTTTGAAATTCGGGATTTTGAAATTCGAGATTTTGACATTTCGGCCTTTTAAAAAATTCGGGATTTTGGCATTTCGGGATTTTGAAATTCGGGATTTTGATACTATCCCAACATAGAGTAAGGTACATACATATATTATAATTGTAATATTACGAATAAAACAAACTTCTTTTAAATTTTTGGTTTACATATTAATTCCAGTTAACAGTCTTCAGTCCATGACACCCGAATCCCTGATTCTAAATTTTCGATGACATTGGATGTTCAATGTTGTGTGTCTGCTCACTTTCATCCAATTTTGGAATGTCTACGTCGCTCTCATCGAGCCATTCAACAGCTTGGTGCTCTAAATTTTGAATAATGCACATCAGTTTATTAGCACGACGAGCAGCCACTCTTATAGGCCTAACTTTCATATCAGTGTGCGTGTTTTCCTTTTTATGGATCTTCTCGATGTGACGATTTAGTGACTTGACGGAAGTATGATAAAGACCACACGTTTTGCATGTTCGATTTAATAGCTTCAATTTTACCGTCGGACAAAAATAATCGTAGGGCATTTGCAGGAAATCTTTGAGTGAAGAATGTAAGCGTAGAGCTAAATTGACTGGGAGATTGAGAAATTGCCCATCATGCTGACGTAATCACCATCTTGACCCCCCATCAAAAATAAGCAAAGCAAAGACCCCTCCGCCCCCCAATAGTGCTTACGTAATACTTGAACGGCCCCTTACCACATAAACTCTATAAAAATAAAATACTGTTTCGTGTTTTATTTTAAAAATTAAAATACAATTATTTTATTTACGAAGGATATTTTTTCGTGTATATATCATATATGTATACGTTATATAAATATTTAGGTTCAATTATCTCTGTATATTTATATTAGAAAACATTTCAATTAAATATATGTATATAACTTCTCATCGTTCATGTATAGAATTGTAAATGGTTGTAAAATAGAACCCTGTAACCCAGATAATATTTATAGTTGTTGTGTATAGAGAAAATATTTAAAAAAAATAAAATAAAACAATATATATTTAGTTATATAAAAAACATTATATTATTACCTAATGACAAACATTTTACAAATTTCAAAACAATTTTGAATTGTTATTAAATAACCAGTTGTATAAATTGTATATATCTATATATATGTGAGCAGATTTCAAATATTTAGGTAGGTAGGTGTATGAAGGCACTTAATTTACATTAGGCATCGCGATCTTCGATATATATTTAAAAAAATAAACGATGTTATTTTAAATACAATAATATTAAAGTTGCAAATATATATGAACATGACGAAACAAAACCGACAATATTAGTAAAGCAGCAGTAAAGACAAGTGTTTTATAGTAAAACTGAAAAATTAAGGCATATTTCCATTCACTTTGGAGCGAAAATGTTGTAGTTAAGTTAATGTTAAAATTAATAAAATGAAAATACTTTTCAATTAAAGCGTTTAGTTCGTAATAGAAGCATTACATAGAAAGACAAACACAAAACATATAGTCCAAAAAATATCAAACATAAAAAATACTTCTTAGTTAAAAAAGGTAGACATTAGTAAAATAAAACAAGACGAAATTACTTTTAATTTCTGTAAAGAAAAACAATAAAAAAAAATACTTAGGATCGCGTAGTTGCGTGTGTTGTTAAATCTTAAAACCATCTCTAGAAAAAATATTTTATAAATTACAATATAAATGGTTGTGTGCGTATTTAAAATCAGCAGACAAGTTCAGAAATAAAACAATACTATAACATTAATATCCCTCCATCAATTATTAGATACAGGCACCCATAAAATTTTATCTTGTTCTTTGTCTACGGCATCTTTGATTTGGGTACACATATGTTTAATGCTTACACCTGGTATAACGGCTGAAATGAGAAGAACATTTAGAATTACAAATTGCACACGTGTCGGAATTTAAAAACATTTAGCTACGGAGAAGACCCTTTCCATTCATATGGAAATTCTTAGAAATTTTAAGAATTGAAATGATGAAATTTTTAAATCCTAATTAAAACTAAACTTTTTTCCTTTCAATTTTTGTATCGAATACACACGTCTCCAACGGAAAATAATCTATACCTCTATATATTTCTATAATGATACTAGAGTTATTAGGTTAGGTTTGGGGCACGTGTGGTCTGGTAAAAACCAGTACACACTACACTCGGCGATACAGATGTTGTTTTTTATATCTTAATTAATTATCTTAATTTTGTTTTTTATATCTTCCAGGGACGAACGAGTGGAAACAGAAAATCTGTTACAACAACAACACTCGGCGATCTATTGATCCACTGTGATTGTCCGATGAAAAAAGGAGAGAGTAAAGGAAAGAAAAAATATATAAGTGGATATGGAAAAAGAGGGTATATACAAGAGGAAAGAAAATATGATTTTGGGATGAATCCCAAAATCCCATTTTGACCCGGTCAACCACTGGAGGTACCACGTGAAACCCAGTAGAATGCTCACACCGGTTGAGGAGAGAAACTCTAGGTCCCCTATGAAATCATGCCCCAAGTAGCTCAGCCTATAACAGGCGAGCGGAACAACTACAAAGAAGATGTTCCATCCTCCTCGTCGTCGCACAAGCGACAGTAATCCCCCTCAGAACTATCACATTCGCCCGTCAGGTGTCTGATATTGCAGTGGCCAGTTAGAATTTCAAAGGCCAGTCTCAAATCTCCTGCACAGGCCAACCATGTATTCTGATCAGGATCTGCTATATTCGGGCCACAGTGATCTAGCAGTTATACAGTCAGGTCCAGATACCCAACGTCTGCTAGCTGTCTTCCACAACCAGTCCTCCACTAAGCCAAAAAGGTAACAGATAGGCGGATGAATATCAACTAGACAGTCGTACAGCCTGCTATAGCCAGTAAGTCCGCTGTTTCGTTCTCAGGAATATCGCAATGTCCTGAAACCCAGCAGAGGCAAATATCCAGAGGCCTTAGTCTATCCAACATCTTCTTACAATTTCTCACCAACTTTGATCTACACCATGTAGAATTGATCGCCTTTATCGCAACCTAGCTATCCACACAGCTGGTTATCCGTCTGCTGGTATCGATAATACATCCCATGATGGCCTCCGCGGCCTTCTCAATGGGCAGTACCTCAGCCTGAAAGAATATAGGAGACTTAGGTGCAGGTCCTCGCTGCATATACCAGCCATGTTCCATCTTCGATTCGTCTGTAAAGATAGAAATAGAGTCCCCATAGGAGATCCCGCCGTACCTCCATTCCGATCTTTCCTTAATTGTGACGTCCACTTTGCGGAAATCCACAGGTCAATCCAAATCAATCAGTAAGAGGCGGCACGAGCCGCCACTACCCAAAAGCTGGAGAATATACGCATGACCATGCGCTGACTGATGCCAATCGCCAGCTTCCCTCAATCTGATAGCCCCTCGGGCCGAAGTAGCCCAGGTGTATATGTCCAAGAGCGGAAGGCACAGGATCACGTCCAAAGCCGCTGGCGGTGTGCTCCATCTAGCCCCAGTGGTCCCCATAGCAGCCATAGTCAATTATAAAATCAAGATAAATAATCTCAATAAAACAAATCTTTCCCTATTACTTATTATGGTAAGTTTCTGGAATTGTTATGATATAAAGGGTGTCCAAAAATTCACGCAAGGTTTGAATTTCGTATCATGTGTGCGGTATAGAGTTGTTGTTGAAGAAAAAATACAGCGGAACAGCTGGCAGGCAGTTCAGGGGTATTAAAAATGGAACACTACATGTATCGCTATTTCCTTGATGATATAAATATTTTAGTAATAATGAAGGATTTTTGAACAAACCCATATTCAGCGATGAAGCTCATTTTCAACTTGATGGCTTCGTTAATCGTTAAAATTACTCGAGCAATTTTTGAGAAACAAGAATAGGTCCTTTATTTTTCGAAAATGCTGCAATAACAGTTAATGCTGATCTGTCGCGACATAAAATAAATAAATAAATGGTTTCCCATTACATCCCATGAAGGGACAGGGGAGAGCTTCTCACAATCACTGAGCTGTGCGCTTTCCAGTTTTCACTCACTGATAACTATCTAGTTTTTTTGATCCTAAATTGAATGATATGGATACGGACGACATGTGGTTTCAACAAGACGGTGTCACATGCCAAATATTCCGCGAATAATGTAATTACTATTCAATCTTGCGTGAATTTTGGGTTAACTGTTATCAAATTAAATAATTCCTTTTCTCTGGTACCTAATAGAAATTTCTATCAATTTCTAAGATTGTTTATTCCAAGAATAACAATGCCCTGTGAAAATGTTTTCGTAATGTTTAGTTATATAAAAACATATTTTCTGTTTAAAAGCTACAACGAAAATTTACTTACCAGATATATACTGTTTAAAATCACTTTCTAATTTGAGTGCCCGCTCATACATTTCCTTTGCCGCTTTCGCTGATATTTTATCCGTGCCAAAGTCGCGAATCTCCCGAATTTGTTTAGCCGATTTAAAGCGCAGCAATAAAACAATCGGATAAATTTGCAAACGTTGTAAACGTTCAACGGCTGATATCGAAATGTCAAGAATGCAATGACGGCGATCCTACAAAAATCATTACAATAGTTTGAAAAATTGTCTTCTTGAACTGGCTGCAATGAAATATGTACTTACATTTTTGCAGGCATTATTTATTGTCTCAATTGTTGTACACTCAAATTTATTACCACGACGACGATAATCAACAAATATGTTTTGCTGTAAACCCTCTTCCATAGCATCCTGAGAACAATCCATGACAGTAACGTCGCAAAATTTGAACAGATTAGAGAAATCGATTGTTAAACGTTCCATAACACACTCGGAGAGCGGACCAATTATCAAAACAGGACGACGAACGGGAGCTAGATAAAATGAAAGAGTAACTAGAGTTGTTGTATTTTTTTTTAGAAAAAAAAAACTTACAATCCAAACGTTCTACCCGTTGATAACTCAAAATACCCCCATCATCATTGAGAATGCCTGAGTCAGGAAAATAACTCAATTGTGTATTGCTGAAACTAGCGATTTCTGTAGAATCTCTCGAGGAGCTACGTTGATGCTTTTTCCGACGAAAAAACGACCGTCTTGTCGATGTACTACCACGACGTGCAGTGCCACCACTTTCACATTCCACAACCTCAGCAGTGCGCAATTCTTCCTCCACTCTTGAAGATCAAACAGAATTAAAAGCGATAATGTTAGTATTTAATTCCTGTTGACGTATTACATGTACTCACTTCATTTGTGAAGGTATTATGCCGCATTCTTTGCGGTAGCCTTTAGAATCCAGTTTCCAAGCTCGCCATAAACCAAATGTACCATTGAAGACCGTGTTGTCCACATAGAGAACCTCATCCTTGACAAAACGTAAATCACCCTCATTCAAATCACCCGTACGATCAAACCCCACACGTATGTAAAAAGAATCTCCGGATTTATCTTTAATTTGTTTTAATTCTGTGAAAATAAAAGCGAAGGTTATGTTTTAAAATCCCAAAGTTTTAATCTCTAACTCGGAAGCTTTACTACATGCAATGTTTTAAAAAATATGACATGTAAAACCCAAAATCATCGTTATCTTACTTTTTAGTTTATTTTGCACCAACATTGTAACAGTGTCGGTCAATTTCGAGATCTCATTAGCAGCTTGTTCGGCAGTGACACATCTAAGATCTACTCCGTTATACTCAAGAATTTGATCTCCTTTTCGCACACCAGCACGATCTGAAGGTGATCCCGGATGAACATCATGCACAAAAATACCAACTTTATTGCCACCAAAGAGTTTTATGCCCGGATTTTTCGATTTATCCATATGAAGTGTAACATAACGTGGCTCTTCCTCATACGGCAGAGTAGAAGTAGTTGATGCTGTTGTTGTAGTTGTTGCATTCGAGGATGGTATATCTTGACTTGAACTTATATCCGATTGATTTTCTAAACTATCAGCAAAACTTTGATCTTTTATAGATTTTTGCGATATAAGTAATGACGATTGCGGCATAATAGCACTTTGAGTCATAACATTCGTTGGTGCCGTATTAGTTTGGATTGGCATTGGCATAGGCATAGGCATAGGCATTGGGGGTAGGGAAGCCATCATGGGGCGTATTGGAGGCCTTGGCGAGTTGCGTGGCGTTGGTGAGCCCGAATGATTGACTGGAGATTCAGGTTCTAAATTATGAGTGCCTTCATATTCAGCTGAGTGAAATTCTGTAAAAAAAAGTTTAGAGAAAAACTTTATGTTATAGAAAAACTTAAAAAGACTAAGGGCGAGTTTCGCAGCCATTATTTAAAAACTCTCTTTACAAAACTGAATTTACCGCGTTCAAAGTACATGTTTATTGTGCATAAAATTTTGGTTATACAGGCACTCTTGTTACGTGTTAAAATCAATAAACGACCCTTTTTATTAGTCGTCTACGCATTACAGTGTTTCGAATTGTACTACTAACTGTCTATGTTTTTAATTTTTAAACTATATTAAGTTAAGGATTCTAAATCGTTTTTATAAAATCTACAAATCACGAGTGCTAATGTTATCATGTTTTTCGTCATAATTCGGTTCAAGATCTTTTTTTTCTATTAACAATAAATAATTAATAATATCTAATTTCTATTAATAATATATAAAATAAACACTTTTTAGGAACTTGAAAAACTTTTACCAAATAAATAAAAATTATTTTCAATAGAAAATAGTTTTTATAGGAAGCTGTGAAATTTATTATTTCGGTGGATGGTTGGGAATATTGTTATTTCGATGCCCACCAAGACATCTCATCAGATACCTTCTCCACAAATTATCCCACATTATAGGGATAACAAATTCCCAAATTAACGAGAATTGTTTTAACAACACCTACTAGTGCGAAAATATCCAAAACAATACATACTTTACCGAAAACATCAATATTCACAACTTCTTGCCCATGTAGGCTTTAATTGAAAGTCAATACATAGGTGCTGATCTATGTACAGTGGCGAGGATACATTCTAATCACATTTGACTTTGAATTGCCGTAATACCCATAAAACCACAACAATTCCTATCATTCTTCTTTATTAATATTCTTTATTAATTCTAAAAAACGAAAACATAACTAGATTTTCCAATATTTAATGCAAAAAATAATTGTTTTGAGCTTATGCCGTAAAATCCAATGTATCCACTTATGCCCGGTTTGGTTTTTGGTGTCTAGTAACACTGGCACATCAGTCAAAAGCACACGCAATAGGTCTGTCTGTTTACTGCAATAGGTCTGTCTGTTTACTGCAATGCGTACACATATTTTGCATCATTTTGTGCAAAATGTTGCAAAATCTTGCAAAATGTTGTCTGCGTACTCCAAATCTCTTGCAGCGAGAGAGCGAAAAAGAGAATTTTTTGACAGTTGGAAGTTAGAGAAGTTGCAAAATGTTGCTGGAGAAATTTCTTCTTGCAAGATTTTGCAACTAGTTTGAACAGCTGTTTTTGTTTACTGTTTGAATGAAATAATTTTTGTGAAATGAAAATAAAAATTGAATTTTAACAATGGCAGAGGTAAGTAGTTAGAATTGTGTTGATTTTTAACGTTTATAATAAATTATAATAAACAAAACATTTTACTTCATGCTAGAAACGTGCAAATATACAGTGCGACCGTGCGACGCATATGCTAAAATTCTTTTGCTTTGCTATTTCAATTGTTTACACACCGATCAGCTGTTTTCTTGCAAGATTTCACTGGATGCTGTCTGCGTACTTTTTGATATATTTTCAACCGAGAGAGTAAAATTGTTCTTACTCTCCCAAAAAAAGTTACTGAGTATTTGCTACTGGAAAAGTACGCAGACAGACCTAATGTTGTCTGTTTACTGCAAAACTTTTGCAACGAGAGAGCCAAAGAGAGAATTTTTTGACAGTTGGATGATAGAGAACTTGCAAAATGTTACTGGAGGAATTTCTTCTATCAAGATTTTGCAAGTTCGATCAGCTGTTTTTTATTTACATTTTGATTGCAATATTTTTGTGTGAAAAAGAAGAATAAAGTTGAAATTTAACAATGACAGAGGTAAGTGTTTAAAATTGTATTGTTTTTTAACGTCTATTGTAAATTAGAATATAAAAACATTTGTTTTTATGCTAGAAACGTCCATACATACAGTGCGACCGTAATGCAAGTGGCTTGGTCATTTCAATGTTTTACACTTGTTGCTGTTTTCTTGCAATTTTTCACAAAATGTTGTCTGTTTACTTTTTGGAATAGAGAAAAAAAAGAGCGTACAATTTTTTTTACTCTCTGCAAAAAGTTACTGGATAAATCTTGCTGGAAAAGTAAACAGACAAAGCTAATATTTACCATTATTTGGATTATTGTGAAATTCAACAGAAATTGTGTTCGTTTACCTGCAAATTCTTGCAAATTGTTGCTAGTTTTCTGTTCGTTTACTCCAAAAAACCAGCAAAAGAGAACTAGAGAACGTAAATTTTGACAGTCCGATGTTAGAGAGTTTGCAAATTTTGGTTGGATAAATTTTAGCCAACCAAAATTTGCAAAATAGAGCAGCTGTTTAAAATCGGCTGTTTTATAAACAAAGCAAATGAAAAATAAATTATCAAAGACAAGTACATAAGTAGAATCATGTTTGTTTTTTTTTCTTGTTTTCTTTAATATTTTATAGCAATTTGTAACTAATATGAATAATATTGATGTGCAGAGTGATTCCGCAAATTTTGGTGGGCCGACGACGTCATCAGTAGTCAACTGTGGCTTCCTTTCCATTTTTTAATCACAATTAAAAAACAAACATAAACTCATCAGCTGTTTTCTTGCAAATTATTGTTGGGAAAGTAAACGAACACAACTAGAGTAAATACTTTTTATGCCACCGTTGATAGTTTTTCGCAAAAATGTTCACTTCGTGCCAAAATTGAACCGAATCATTGAAATGACAAAAAACGGTGTTTCAATCCGTATAATTGTTTGCCATCGAAGTTAGAAAAAGACCTAATGTAGAGCTGCCAGAAGCCAGGAAATCGCGACCAAGATTGCTTACCAATAGAGATGGTCGAGCTATGGAGCGGGTAATACCGACCAAGCATGTGACAACAACTAAAGAAGCTGCAGCAGCCATAAACAAACCCGTTAGTGGATGGAAAGCTCGTAGAACGCTTCGGCGAATTGGGCTGACAACGGCAGAAAAACGGACGAAACCAGCATTATACGCGAAAAATGTATCGGCGCGTCTCAAGTTTTCCAAACAGCACAAAAATTGGAGGGTCGACGCCCGGAAGAGGGTAATATGGTTGGACCAGACCAAAATCAATCGTAATATTTCTGGCACCGTAAGCAATATTTCTGGCACCGCCCATATGAAACGTTGAAGAAGCACCAAGTCAAAGAAACACTGAAGCATGGAGGAGGTAACTTGATGGTGTGGGGTTGTTATACTTGGTGGCATATCGGCCCATTGGTAAAAATCGACGAACTAATGAAAAAGGAAGATATCTTCGTATTTTGGAGCATAATTTACAACATTTTGTGGACAAAAGCGAATACGCGCTGAAGGATGAAGTTATATTTCATCAGGATAGAGATCCTAATCATACGGACAAAATTGTCAAGCAATGGCTCGCTAGTCAAAAATGTAACACAAGGCAGTGACCAGCTCAAACCTCGAACGTGATTAAAAACATTTAATTTTCGAACGCGCATAAGTGGATACATTGGTTTTTTTCGGTTTAAGTTCCAAATGTTATTTTTTTCATTAAACATTTTTCTAGAATTAATAAAGAAAAAAAATAAAAAAAAACTTGGTAGAAATTGTTGTATTTTTACGGGTTTTACAACTGGACAAAGTGAAATGTGATTATGATGTATCCACATCTGCTCGCCACTGTATGTCTTGAACCGAATTATGATGAAAAAACAAAGTAACAAGAAAATCGGAAGTAATGCGCAGACGGCACACTGCTGTAACGCCAATCTCATAGCAATCGATGTTTTTATTTTTGACACAAAATATATAAGTATGTATATTGGCTTTCAATGAAAGCCTACAAGAACAAGAAGTTGTGAATATTTATGTTTTCGGAAAAGTATTGTTTTGGACGTGTTCGCACTAGTAGGAGTTTGTTGAAACAATTGATTTATGATAAAGATTATGATATTTAAGTTCAAGCAGCAAGCTTGATTTTCACTTTTAAATTGCTTCTTATGCACTTATTCTCTATCTGAGATATGTTTGCTGAAAATTGAAGGCAATGATAAAATTTTAGAATATTGGTTGCCCCGACCCGTCTGACACGTGACGACTTACTTTTTTCTGCAGTAAAAAGAAAGACATCTGTTAGTCTAGACACAAACCAAAGCAAGAGTACCCAATACAGTTGATAATACTGGATTGCAGCATAATAGTGTTAAAAAAAGTTCATGCGATAAGGAACTTCGTTCCAACCAGTGTTTTTTCCTGCTGAGATATGCAGGAAAATAATTCTTTAAAGTTAAATTTCCACTTTTTTTCGTTAATGTTTTCAGATTTTAACACTTTTAAGTGGCTGGTTAAAAACCCATTAATTTTTTACACCCGTATTCACAATGAAAAGTTTGTCGCCGGCTATCATCTGACTAATGGTTTTTAATTCATAACATTTCAAGTAAACTGTGTCCAACGAGTTGTCAGGAAGCGTACTAAAACATACAAACTTTTGACGAACCACTATCATTGTAATCTAACTAACAACAATAATGACTATCAGAGTAGTATTTGACTAAAACAAACATGTTCATATTAGAGTTAGAGAGTACATTGTAAATTTTTATGAATTAATTCTTCAGTAACGAGTGGCTAAGCCTAAAAAATATTCTAGTTAGACACTCGTTGTACGGAGCTTGCACCCAGTGACTAACTTTTCGTTCTGAATACGGGGATTAATAAGTAATTATTACTCACTTTCCGGATTATATTGCACCAACATGGTAATTGAATTACCACATTGACGTAACACATTAGCTGCTATATCGTTTGTAGCCGAGCGCATATTCAAGCCGCATACTTCTAAGAGTTGATCGCCCACCTGAAGACCAGCACGAGTGGCAATACTTTTGTCGGCTACAGTTGATACAAAAATACCACCACCATTGTTATTACATTGTATTGTAATACCGAGCGATTTGTCGCTCTTCTCAATCGTGACTCTTCTAAGATCTCCAGGGCATAAAAAATCCGACGGCACATTTGAATTTCGCTTACTGCCGCCATGCGATAGAACTTCTACATGTACTTGGGGCATGGGTGAGCCACGTCCACTGTTGCCTCCGTTAGCGGCGACATTCGTTAACGCCGTGTGATGATGATGGGTTACAATACCTCCGGCACCATAAGGTCCTACTGATGATGTCATCAGCGATGACGCATTGTTTCCCGATGTATAGTGATGATCTATGGAACCGGAACTGTTTTTGACACCACTATTTTTACTAGCTACACTTGGATTCGATGGGATACGCAAGCGTTGGTGATCTTTCTTGCGTGGAAAAGTTCCTCCCTCATAGATGACACCTTGCGCTGGTGAGGGTATACCGGGCGAAGGGTGATAGGATGGATGGCTGGGTATATTTGGCGGGTAATCGTTTAGGTAGTGAGGATGGGTATGCTGCTGATGATGTTGTTGCATGTAATCCATATCAAATTTGTCAACCGATGATGTGGGTATACCAATCGAGGAGTCTAAATGATGTTGATGCGTCGTGTTAAGGGATGATACTCCTCCCGGATGTAGGGGTGGTGGTGACGGTAAGGTTAAAGGACTAGAGTGACGTATGGGTCTCATTGCCGAATGTGCTGATTGTGTGAACGAAGGAAATAAGGGCATGTGTCGCGAAGGTGGACCATTGTTTGAGGAGTGAAATAGACCAGCTCCCCCACCTGCTATACCTGATGCGATACTTTCACTATCACTGGGATATTTAGAGACATTTTTTGTTGCTGAACCTGGTGCCGACTGTGGCATTGGTATTCCCCTCTTGGGGTAATTGGCAAGTACAGCATATTCACTTATCGGAGGACTCTTTGTGGAGAGTATAGAATCTATAGAATTTTGAGATTTTAATGAAATCATATCCAACGAATTTTGCTGCTGTTGGTTAGATGAATTCGATCTGATGAAATTCGTTGAATGTGGTGGAGGCTGAGGAGGTTGTAGGGGTACAAATAGGGCGGGATGAGGTATTGATTTATTGTTCGGTGGGTTATTATGAAACATATCGAACAAATGCTGCTTGCGTGCTATTAAATCCCCACCCATAGACATCTGCTGCTGTTGCATCTGCTGGGAGCTTTGTTGTCCCCCATTATTGATAACCTGTTGCTGGGCCTGTTGGCCAGTGGTTTTATACAACTCTGTAGGAGTTATGTTTAGAGAGTAACGATTCTGATAGTTATGATTTTGAATTCTTGGATTACCATATTTATCTGTTTGCTTTGGTCTCATATTGGGCGCGGCTGCCATTACAGGATTAGGTCTCTGCAAAGGCTTCGACTGCTCCATAATCAAAGGTTCAGATTCCATGCTAGAGGGTGTGGCATACACAGAATGCCTCATATAATTATTTACGGCATAATTATTTGTGCCATTTCCAGGGCTGTTTGAATTCTGAAAGAGTACAGAGGCTGGAATAGGGTTTGAATTTCGATTAGGGTTATGCTTAACATTCGTTCCCACACCATTTCTAATATGAGCTTGTGGCTTATTATGCATGGGTGGCAAAGGTGGCGGTGCCTCGTCGGAATCCACCCTCTCGTCGTCTTTATCGACATTAATAGGCCCCGCGGTAAAGAGTGATAACGGAGCCCTCTTTTTCTCCCTATGTACTATTGTCCCTGTAGGATTGTCTTGTGATGCTTGCAATATGTTAGTTCTGGGCCATGTACCCATACTCTTAGCTGCCGCTTCCTTTTCCTTCTTTTTTGATTTGTTGCGCTTAAAAAGATTTTCTTTGCTCTTCTCTGAAGAGTTCTCACTTAATACTGAATCTAAAGCGGCCAAAGCATCATGTTCTTGTGCAAAATGATCGCCACTATCGGAACCAGGTTTAGAGATGTGTATTTTCTCTTTAAATTTGCTTAGCATTTCGGCGATTTTGGAAGGATGTTTTGTTCCCGTCACCCGATGCATAGAATCTATAGAATCGGTTTGAGCCGCCGATGTCGTCATTCTACGCTGAGAGTCTGAGCTGCTGGAATCTTGAACATTTTTTAAAGCAAATAGCGCAATAGATTCATTGCGGTCATCATTCAGTATGGACATTACATCTTCCACTGACTGTATGCCTTCCATCGATTTGTTGTTAATGGAAAGAATGCGATCGCCTGCCTCCAGTTCGGGCTCAAAGGCAGCAACTGAATTGGGTTCGATTTTGGAAATAAAAACGCCCGTATCCAAATGTAAACCGTGATTAGGATTTTGTTGAAGATTTAAATGGACCGTATAAAAGTGTCTTTTACTTTGTCGCGTACGTGATACTAACAAATTACACCTGGGAGCTGAGGCTCTGATCTCGTCAATTAGCATTCGTTTGGTAAGATTCTGGCAATCGATACCATTAACTTTGACTATGACGTCATTAATTTTTAATTTGCCAAATGCGGGTGAAACATTTGTTACACCACATACCAATTGCCTCTGTTGGCTATCGTCCAAAATAAGGCCAATATCACAGTCAGCATGATAATTGGTTAAATCTATTTCCATTATATCATCGGCCTCATAGGTGTTCATGCGAAAACTTCGTCTTGAAGACGAGTCGTTATTTTGATTTTGTTCCAATTGTTCCTTAAGCACATCGATTTTTCGTTGCGCTTCATCTTTCTGCTTTTTAATTTTTTCACTATCTCTGATGGCCGAAAGAAGATCCGAAATAGCCTTATCTCGCTCTTTTCGCAAGTTATCACATAAAGTCTTAACAGAGTCACGTTCTTGAACAATTTTTTCTCGTTGCGATATGGCCCAATCTCGAACACGCTTCGCCTCTTCTGTATCTTGCGCAGCACGCTCTACCTCAGCATGAGCTTTCTCAAGACTTTTACGCAATTTTTCGATTTCTTTGAAATCATCTTTGCTGTCAGAGAACTCTTTCGACCAAGTACTTTCGCGCGATTTAAGAAGGTCTCTCTTCTTCAAGTCTGCTACGCTCTGTTGTAGAGATTTTAACTCATTCTTATACATTAGCTCGTCCTTCTTGTACTGCTCCAAATCTTTATTAGCTGCAGCCAAATCATCCGACATTTTTTGATGTTCTTGCAGAACATTATCCTTTTCCGAAAGCAGTTGATTTAGCTCTTCTTCAATGCGACCCTTTTGCATTGTAATCAGTAGATTCTTGTCTGTTTCTCCGGCCAGCAGACTTTTAAGCTTCTGCATTTCCTTTTCCATAATTTCTCGCTGCAGTTGAAATTGTTCCCTCTGCAGATTAAACTGTTCCCTGGAATCACGATAAAATTTCCTTTCCTTTTCCAAATCCATAAGAACAGCATTGAAGCTTTTCTTGTATTTCTCCTTTTCTTTCATCAAATCATTATTTCTCTCCTTGCTTAAAATCAACTCTTCACTTAATTTTTCCGTTTCCGGACAACTGCCATCACATTTAGCAACAACACCACCTCCTCCACCGTTACCACCACCGCCCGGACCACCACGATCGGTGTAATCACAGTAGTACGAATTTGCATTTCTTTCCGTTTGATTATTGCTGCTCTCATTTTCCAAACGCATCAGTTTTCGTTCTAGTAATGAATTCTGTTGTTTGAGTCGGGCATTCTCTGCTGCGACATCCGTTAATTTATTGCGCTCGGAACTTTTAATTTGATTCATAGCTGCATTATATTGTTCCTGATAGAAGGCTAATTGATTTTCTAAATTATCACAGCGACGCACTGTGTCACCATGTTGATGTCGCAGCGTTTTTAATTCCATTAACGCGGAATCATATTGTATCTTTATGGTATCGAATTTTTTTGGATTGCCAGATCCGACAGAGCTGGCACCGCTGCCGGTGCCATTGTTGGCACTATTATTATTGTTCATATTGCCAGCTGTTGTGCTGCCGCTAGAGTTTGAAGGAGGTCGTAGCGTCCTATCATAATCTGCATATTCAGGACTTTCTTCTGAAAAAGAATAAACAGTTTGAAGTGATTAATAGATTAAAAAATTGGATAATATTAGTTTTCCGTAGAAAAATAATATCATTCAAGTGAATGATATATGTATGTATAAACTATGGGTTCTTCTCTTTAATATCTCTCTTAGGAACAATATTGACTTGTTACATGTTAGTCTTTTCTAATTGACAAGGGGAGAAATCTTTTCTACATTTGTGTAGAATTGATTTTTCAAACAAATTTAAGAATTATCGTAATAGAAAATTTCTTATAGCCTGTTCCTCTATCTCGAACGAAAGTTTTCGTTCGAATTCTAGACGAAAGTAAGTTGGTTTTGATTTGAGTTCCACAGTTTTGCCGTTTCAAGTCAAATGAAAACCTAAATTTTTAAAATTTTTCAGTACAAATTTTGGTTTCTCTATTTTGAATGTGCTGTCTATTGGGAACAAACATAGAGTCAGGCAAACGATAATTTCGACTTAGAGGAACCCAATTTGAGTCGAATGTGAGCGCCATGTTTTATTAACAAAGTTTTTTTCATTGCGATACTTAGGCAAGTGTTCGAGACAGTATTACTTACCTTCTTGACTACTCGTACTTGTTAAAGAAAGATCACCTGAAGCCATCTTAGCCATCACATCTTTTTCTTATATTAACAAATGCTGTCGTTAACAGTTGAGCGTTGTGATAAATCTGAAAATATTGATTAATAATTGAATTATATTATTAATTCAATTAAATATATATACTATTTTGTTATATATTTCGATTAAAATATAATTTTTATTTTTAAATCTTAATATGTAATGAAAACGCCACAGTACTCGTAATTCATTAAACTAGACATGGTAAGAGCACATTAAACTAGACATGGTAAGAACAACACTACATACGTAGAAATAGAATAAATCCTCAAACGAAAGTAAAACTTATTTAGTTGATAAAAGATAAAAATAAGCATAATAACTACTTATATGATGTATTTTATAAATTACTAGCAAAACCGGCAGATTTCGTCCTGAATTTTAGTAGGGATGCCTATTGTTTTTTTTAAATAAAATACATCCTATATCACTCAGTGATAACATACCATTCTACTGGTGAAAGAATTTTTAAAATCGGATGAGCAGTATAGAAGATTACTCACTACATACAAACAAACGAACTCACACACATTTCCTCTTTATAATACAGGGTGGGTGATGAAAGCCGCTACCAAAAGAAAACTTGATGACTTTTTTCCATCTAAGTAATCTGGAGTTTCTTTCTTTGTTTTTGTAGATTGATCCTTGGATTTAATAAAAATAGAAAACTGGGACATTGAAAAAAGAATCTGAACTCTGTGGTTTTGGTTCAAAGAGAATATAGGTCGTTCTAACATAGAAACCTATTGCTGCCGTAGTTGCTGCCATACAAAGCACCCCAGTGTTTCAACAAGGAGATCATCATCTCAAATGGGTGTCAGTAGGCAGACTTTGCAGACAATAATTCATAAGGATTTGAACTTATTCCCCTAAAAATGGTTAATAAACTTAATGCGAAAGACTTGCCGATTCGCTTGGAATTTTGCTGGAAGATTCTTGAAAATGGGGAAGAGGACGAGAACTTGCTGAATTGTCCTTTCATGTCGGATGAGGCTCATTTCGATCTGAACGGCAAAGTAAACAAACAAAATTGTCACATATGGGCATTTCCATTTTGTCGTTACGTAACATTTGTACGAAAAAATATTTCAAAAAAATATGAAAAAGTTATAATTTTAAAAGGCTTTTTTATAATTACGTATCATCACTTCATTTATTAAACAAATTGAGAACAATCGACACGGAGAATTCAAAAATAGAAGCAAAAATATGAGCTGGCGTGACGTTACAAAAAACAGAAGTGGGTATTTGACTTGGATTACAAAATTGCAAAACTCTGCGAATTTGTAAAGACTTTTTTTATGAAACTATTTTTAGTAGCATTTAAATCAATATAAGTTTATTTTCCAAATTATAAAATTTAAAAATGTTTTCTAAGTTTTTTTTTATTTACCTTAGTATCTGACGTGACGTTACATGACGTTAAATAAACAAATAAATAGTTTCCCATTACATCCCATGAAGGGATAGGGGAGAGCTTCTCTCAATCAGTGAGCTCTGCGCTTCATAGTTTTAAACTCACTGATTGGGACCTACAGTTTTACACCATCTCCGAACGGTATTTGAGAAGCTTTTTCATGGCTAAGTACTCGATAGTGTCGCCATCACTAAGCGAGGTGACCGTCGTCGAAAGAAATGTAAGGTGGTCCGAGCAGGGATCGAACCCACGTTCTAATGTACAAGAGCCGCGCACACTAACCATTCAACAAAGACGGCCACAATGACGTTACGTTACTTAAATTTCCACTGGAAAATTTTTGGAAAATTATTTGCATAATTACTCTTAGAAATAAATGTAAATTGTAAAACATGATCCTGTATTTTGTATCATGATAACACACCATCGCAACTAAGCAAAGCTACTAATCTTCTATTTAATTAATTTTGAACAGTTCAGGGTGGACCTTTCTGTGGATATGCCCATATGGAGTCGTTCCAACCCACAAATACTCCATGAGAGGGAATTGCATCCAATTCGCGTGACAGTGTGGTGTGCTGTTTCTTCATGCTGTATTGTCGGGCCATACTTCTTTGAACAAAACGGACACAGCGTTGCCGTTAATGGAGACCGTTACTTGAGCATACGCAGAAAATTTATTAAATAAAATAAATAAATGGTTTCCCATTACATCCCATGAAGGGACTGGGGAGAACTTCTCACAATCACTGAGTTGTGCGCTTTCCAGTTTTCACTCACCGATTGGGACCTACAGTTTTACACCGACTCCGAACGGTAATTTGAGAATCTTTTTCATGGCTAGATACTCGATAGTGTCGCCGTCACTATGCGAGGTGCCCGTCGTCGAAAGAAAATATGTAGGTGGTCAGAGCCGGGTTCGAACCCAGGATCTCATGTACAAGAACCGCGCACACTAACCATTGCACCACCGAAATTTATTTCGCAGAAAATTTCCTAACAGGCTCATTTCAAGAAACTCAACCTTCCGTTGGCCCCCGGTCTTTTTCTTATGGGGTTATTGTAAACACGAAGTGTACAAATCGCAACCGACAAATGTGTATGAACTAAAACTATCAATTCAAGCGACAATAGCCGCAATTCCAGCCTAAACTTTGCGAGCGATGTGGCCATGGACAATTTGATGGAATTTTCACGGGGTCTGCCATGGATTCGGGCAGGCGAATTTGCTTTCTACCACATTATTAACAATAAAGAAAATCAAAATATCTGTTTTTTCCTTTATTCCTTTTTTAATTCTGAATCAAACACAAGGTCCAAAACAAAGAAAAACAAATTCAAAGAGATAAAAAAATTACTCGCATGTACTCAATTTTGCGCTTTTTGATGTACTCAGCATCAAACCAAAATATACAGTGAGTTTTGTATTTTTTGCTTGTGTCTATAATCAGTAATGCAAATTTAGGTTTAGGAAGACGGTTAGTAGGAGTTATCTTATCGCGCGATGTGGAGGATAATATAGTTTCCTTAAATAATAAAGGGTCTTCATCTCGGAAAATATCCAAGGAACTTCATATAAGTTAATCTATGGGCATTCGCTTCCAAAAAGGTGCAAACCAGAGGCCGCCGCAAACTGTTGACCAAAGCGGATGCACGCCTTATGTTCTGCCATCATGAAGCACAACAAGTGCGTAACACCAAAGAATATTTTTGTTGTCAAAAAAACAGCACGTTAGTGAATGGATAGCAAGACGAGCGCTCCACAATATTGGCTATATTTCAGCTGTTAAAAAAAAAAAATGCATTGTCTGAAAAGAACCAAAAGGCGCGAATGAAGTCTGCAAGATAGCATAAAAATTGGACGTTAGGTGACTGGAAATGTGTTATCTGGTCAGATGAATCAAAATTTTATCGTTTCTAATCGGACGGTAAGCAGTATTACTGGAGTCGCCCTGGTGATACCATTCAACGAACCATGTTAAGCAAACTTTGAAGCATGGTGGTGGAAACAGTATGGTATAATGAAGAAGGAAAACTTCCTCACCATTTTTCAAACTCATCTTTCCGAGTTTGTTAACCAGAGTGCCTATCCTGAAGATGAAGTCGTATTTCAATAGGATGGTGACCCGAAGCATAGTGAGAAAATAGTGAAAAATTGAATGAGTGAGCAAAGTTTTGAAGTCATGAATTGGCCAGCGCAAATCCTCGACCTCAACCCTATTGAGATTTTATTGTCAATGATGGGAAGACTGTTGGGGCTGTACCAATCAACTCCATCAAACCTAGAATCGGTGTGGGAGTCGGTGTTTTTTCTAATTTTTTATAATTGTGCAAACACTAGACTTTACTAGTCCATGCTTTGTGCAGATCTCACTAGACATTACTAGTCCATGCTTTGTGCAGATCTCATTTAATGTTCTTTTATCATTATAATCATCAATTATTTTTATTTTATCAGTCAGCGAAAGTCGCTTACGTGTCGTCATTTTCACTAACTACACATATTGACTGATTTAACGTACATATGTGTTCTTTAACGCAACCAGTGGTCAACAAATCTCACAGTATGTAAATAAACGCGGACTTCCCTTTTTAAAAATTAGGCAAATGAAATGTTTTCTATGTGTAAGTGCACAAAGCAAACAAACAAAAATAACAAAGAATAAAACAAAGCATAGAAAAAGAGAGCATTCGTTATATAGAATACTTAATTTTTCAATCGTTCGTTATTTAGTCATCAATGGATTAGAAAAACGCGTTCGTTATACTGGGCATTCGTTATATCGGCGTTCGTTATACTGGACCACCACTGTATTTTGATTTTCTTTATTATTATTATAGAGTAAATCTTACTAGAGAGAATATTTGACTCATCTGACGTTTCCTTTCACACACTTCGTGATGTGGTCGGTGTGATAGAGAGCAGTTTGACGAGAAGTGACTGACACCAGGCGGAATTACAAGAACTTGTGATTTTAATTTTTAATGTCGTTTTGTTGAAAAACTGTTAAATTTATATGTGTTTTACACTTTTTTATTGACTGTTATTGTTAGGAGGGACATGGGACTGTCCGTGGAGGTGGAAAGTTTCTGATTGCCATTCACTTGGGAGTGGCCAGAAATGATTCCTTCATTGGGCAGTCCAAGCAGCTCACTACTTCCACGCAGTATGTCCTGGGCAATGGCTTTTCGGAAACCTCCGTTAGCTAGCTAGAGTGAGAAGGCGAAACAAATGAGCATCAAATCAGGTATAGTAGGTGACTGATGTCACTGAAGCTCATCAAACAATCGGGCATATTCTTTTGTCCTTAGAAGGCGGATGAGCCAAACATACGGGCCAACGGCGGATAGAAACTAAAAGAAGAAAATCCAGGTTCAACATATCGCATCCTGGTCAGCGTCTGATCCATAATGGGCGGCTGCAATCAAATATCCTGGCAGTAGGTAAAATGCAAAAACCCGGTGGGCTGGGTTTGCCTCCCGCCACCGTTCATAATGGCAGTGAAAATACAAAAACGAAACAGAAAACATAAACAACCCCTATTTGTTGACGACCCCCGCAAACGTTATAAGGACCACGATTTACGGATATGCACTTGGAATGTAAGAACTCTATATAGATCCGGTGCAAGTATCCAACTGGCAGATGTCCTCGAAAGTTATAAGGCTGACATTACCGCTATCCAGGAAATGCGATGGACAGGACATGGCTGCACAAGAAAAAGAAACTGCGATATATACTACAGTTGCCATGAAAAAAAACATGAATTTGGTTGTGGATTTGTAGTTGGCAAAAGACTGCGACATCTAGTCTCTAGGTTCAATCCTGTGAGTGAACGAATAGCCACAATCCGCATAAAAGCGAAATATTTTTATATTTCCCTAATTTGTGTGCATGCCCCGACAGAAGAGAAAGATGATGATGCCAAAGACATATTCTATGAGCTCCTAGAGGAAACGTATGACCGCTGCCCTGGCCATGACATTAAGATTGTACTAGGAGATTTTAATGCCAAAGTAGGAAGGGAGAATGTGTTTAATCCAACTATTGGCAATTTCAGTCTTCATGCTGACAGTTCCGACAACGGTATGAGACTGATTGACTTTGCCGCGGCAAAAAACATGGTCATCAGTGGCACAAGATTCCAGCATAAAGACATCCACAAGGCTACTTGGGTATCCCCTGATCAAAGAACTAGGAACCAAATTGATCACGTGGTAATTGATGGAAGGCACTCATCCAGTGTAATGGACGTACGAGTGATCAGAGGAGCTAACATCGATTCTGATCACTACCTGGTAGCAGCAAAGGTTCGCACAAGATTAAGTAGAGCGAAAATCGTACGAAACCAGACGCAGAGGAAGCTGGACATCGGAAAGCTGCAATTACCAGAGGTAGCCACAGCCTACTCAAGGAAGCTCTCGCAACTTCTGGCACAGAACCCACCCCCTCCCGATGACGATCCTGATGCGCAGTGGAAACCCATTTCCGACTCTATAAAAACTGCCGCAACAACCGTACTTGGTTTCGAAAAACCGCTTCGCAATAAACCGTGGTACGATGAAGAGTGTCGCATAGCAAATGACGAAAAGAACGCTGCACGTATGGTAATGCTTCAGTCAATTGCAACGCGAGCTGCAACTGAGCGGTATAGGGAGAAGAGAAAGGAGGTAAACCGTCTCTTTAGGCGTAAGAAACGGCAGTGGAGAAAACGCGAGAGTGAGAAAATTGAGACATACAGAAGGAAGAACGAAGCCCGAAAATTCTACCAAAAAGTTAAAAACGGAACTAATGGACATGGTTCAGGGCCCCCCTTCTGTAAAGACAAAGACGGAAATCTCATCGCAGATGTGCAGAGCATGTTGGGAATATGGAGAGAGCATTTCTCCGCGCTACTAGTACCTGAGATATCCGATGACGATGGGACAATCGATCACAATATGGACGACGACGTCGATTGCCCCCCTCCTAACCAAGACGAGGTCAGAACAGCTATTGCCCGGCTTAAGAACAACAAAGCCGCAGGAGCCGATGGATTACCGGCGGAGCTGTTTAAGGCTGGCGGCGATGAGCTGATAAGGTGCATGCATCAGCTCATTAGCAAAATTTGGTTAGATGAATGCATGCCCGGCGATTGGAGTCTCAGTGTACTATGTCCCATATTTAAAAAAGGTGACCCGAGTATTTGTGCCAACTACCGTGGAATAAGCCTTTTATCCATAGCATATAAGGTTCTATCAAGTATAATGTGCGAAAGACTAAAACCAATTATCGCTGACCTGATTGGACCATACCAGTGTGGCTTTAGGCCTGGAAAATCGACAACTGACCAGATTTTCACGCTACGCCAAATCCTGGAGAAGACACACGAAAAACAAATCGACACCTATCATCTATTTATCGATTATAAAGCAGCCTTCGATAGTCCGATACGGGAGAAACTCTATGAAGTAATGTCTGAGCTTGGTATTCCTGCAAAACTCATACGCCTTTGCAGGATGACCTTGACGAACACCAAATCCGCAGTGAAAGTTGGTAAGGATCTTACCGAACCTTTCGAAACTAAGCGAGGCCTCAGGCAAGGCGACACCCTATCGTGCGATCTCTTTAACATCTTAATGGAGATCATTATGAGAAAAGCTGCAGTCAATATGAATAAAACCATCAGCAGCAAAAGTCACATGCTGCTCGCGTATGCTGATGATATAGATATCATTGGGCGCACAATTAGAGAAGTTACTGCGGTTTTTTCGAGAATTGAGAAGGAGTCAGCAAAAGTGGGTCTGACGGTAAATGAGGACAAGACAAAATTAATGGTTTCAACGAACAGGGCCTCCACGCGATTAGACCAAAGCGTGAACGTTGATAACCGTTATAACTTCGAGGTAGTGGACGAATTTATATACCTCGGATCTGCCGTGAACAAAAACAACAACATCAGCCTTGAGATCAAACGGAGAATTGTGCTTGCGAATAGATGTTATTTTGGGCTAAGCAAGCACTTTAGAGATAAAGCCCTCTCTCGAGTAACAAAAGTCCAGCTGTACCAGACTCTCATTCAACCTGTCTTGCTTTATGGCGCAGAATCCTGGGTCCTATCGCAAGCAGACGAAACATCTGTAGGAGTCTTCGAGAGAAAAATACTCCGAAAAATTTATGGCCCTATAGTGCACAACGGCGAGTATCGGCGACGCATGAATCATGAGCTGTATGAGCTTTATCCTGACATTGACATAGTTAAGCGGATCAAGATAACGCGATTGCGCTGGCTAGGCCATGTCAGTAGAATGGATGAAGATGAACCAGCGCGAAGGCTTTTCGAAACCGAACTCGAAGGAAGACGAAAAATAGGAAGACCAAGACTCCGCTGGAGGGATCAGGTTGACGAATCCCTGCGTACACTTGGTATTGCCAACTGGAGAGATAAAGCAAAAGATCGAACTGGTTGGCGAAATATGTTATCTTCGTTTTGTAAGGTCCCTGACCCCCCGGGGTTGTCCGAGACCGGATAAGTAAGTAAGTAAGTTATTGTTAGGATAAATTTGTGTTGTATTTAACACAATAATTCTAACCAGAGTGGGCAAACAAACGAAACGTTTAAATGATTGTTCGCGAAATCAAAGAAACGATTCAAATGGCTTGTATCGGTTATTTTCGTGACAGAATACGAAGGCACTAACTTTATATTGATGAAGAGCGCAAACTAATCGATTTCAATATCGGTCATTCGCCAGCGTCGCTGCCTTGAAACGTTTGGGAACGAAACCCATACAAAGAGATCGTATGAGCGTAATGATCGGCAGTTGGTACTTAGTTGTAATTAGACTTGAAAACTATGCAAAGCAGTATGCCGCGTTCAAAAACCGATTTGTTGCGTTCGTTGTTTTGTGTATCGAGCAATAATGAAACTATGTATATGTAATAACGGAAAGTGCGATGGAAAATTTTTAAGTAGTCATGCAGGCAATTTAGAACATCACTTAAAGTCTGTGCACTCTGATATTTACAACGACTATATGAAAAATAAGGGACGTCTAACATTGAATAAAACAAAAGGCGATGTTAAAATTTCATGTTCAATAAACAAAAAAACAGCAGAAATGGCAATTGTGGAGTTATTTACAAAATGTGGAAGACCTCTGCGTATGAAACCTATATTCGATGCCCTGAATAAAAAATTAAATAAGCATAATTTAATCAAGGAAATCGTACAGCATTCTTGCAATTTAAAACTCGAAATAAGTAAGCAATTGAAAGGAAGATTGCTGTCTTTAAAGGTAGATGCAGCTACTCGACTGCATTTGAGCGTGTTGGGCATTAATGTACAATACTTCGATAATAATTGCATCACTATAAAAACGCTTGCTACAAGAGAATTAAAAGAGCGACACACGAGCGATTACTTAAAAACTGTGATATTAGAAGTTTTAAGTGAATATCATATTAACTTAAATCAAATACTCACAGTCACGACCGACAACGGTGCAAATATGGTGAAGGCTATCAGGGATTTGAATAAAGAAACGGATGACGAATTACAATTTTCTGAACTCAATGAATTGGACATTAATATTGATTTCACCATGGATAACATCACAAACGTGCGATGTGGAGCTCATACGCTTCAACTTTGCGTGATGGATGTCATAAAAGCAGAGGTTATTAAGAGCAAACTGGAAAACTTAAGAACGGTCGGCAAAAAACTTAGAACGCAAACATATCTGAACCTTTTGAAAAATGGGAACTATAAAAAGCCCATCATAGACTGCCCAACTAGGTGGAACTCTACCTATCTCATGTTACAGAGGCTAATGGAATTAAAGGATTTCATTACTTTATTGGGCAGAGATAATGCAGTTTTCAATATATGCGACGGTGATTGGAGTTTTGTTGCCGAATTTTTAAAAATTTTTAAAACAATTTACACGGCTTCAATAAAGTTGCAGTCCCATGATTTAATATACAGTGATTTATACATACAAATGATGAACGTAACATTGCAACTGGAAAGTCTTCCAAAAAGTGAAATTACATCAACTTTAATAAGTGCTGTACACACGCGGAAATCTAAGCTGTTCGATAACGACTTATTTATTACTGCTGTCTTTTTAGACCCGCGAATTAAGACAACTTTATCAGCTGAACAAGTTGCAAGAGCAAAGAGCTGCTTTATTTCATTACATACACGGTTGTCTTCTTTGAAAGGTATACAAAAAAAATATTTCATTTTGTTCGTACATAATCTTAAACACAAATTATTTATCCAATAGAGAACGAATCAAGTACCGTTATGCCATCAGCCGCAGGTTCAAGTAACCCTGCAACGCCGCCTACATTCTCAACTTCAATTAACGGTTTCGAGGATCCACTGGAAGCACATTTGCAAGGTTTCGACAAACAAACAAGCACTGATGAATCTTCTGAACGCAAAATATTTGAAAGAGATTTCTTTTTTTATGAACAACAGAGTAGACTAGGAATCAATGAAAATGTGTTTCAATATTGGTGCAGTCAAAAAAATACCCTGGCCGAAATAGCAGTTGTGGTGTTGGCTATTCCATGCACTCAAGTGAGCGTTGAGAGACTGTTCCATTCGAACAATTTGGAGCACATTTTACTAGTTAAAGCAAACGATGATTTTGATTATTAGGACTAGTTTCTTTTTTTCTATAACATTTTCATTACAAAGTATGTGTATTATGTTTTATATTCCTTTTATTAATTATCATTGTACTCATTCGTTTTTTTCTTGTACTTAAAAATAAAATAAAAAATATCCGGCCCATATTTTCAAGGAAAAAAAATAACAGAAACCTGCATTGTTTACGTCGAAACAAATCAAAAAAGAATAATAAAACATTCCACTTGATACTCAAAATACAAAATGATTTCTGAAAGTTCTTCTCACTCCACGAAATCATGCAAAAAATAGCAACAAAATTTACTTTGAGAATAACACTCGCCAATGTGCTTTTGTTTCGTTTTCTGACATAGAACGAAAAAAAAAAACGTTTCTCTTCGTTTCTTTGCTAGCACTGCCAGCAGTAGATCAACCACCAAACGTTTGCGAACTGTTTTTCTAGAAAAGTTTTGCTCTTTTTCTCTTTGTCTTCTGCCGCAGAAAAATAATATGAGTTTTGGGTTCTGCTTGCGTTTACGAACAAAAACCAAACAAACACACATTCTTAGCTTGCTCTATTGCATTGTTTGTGTTTGTGTTTCATTTTCTGTCACAAAACGAAACAAAACAATTTGCAAACGTTTCGTTTCGATTCTTTGCCCGCTCTGATTCTAACACACAAAACGACATACCGTTGTTGTTATTTTGTTGGTTGTTTTGAGCCATTGCCTCTTTCTGGTATTATTGAAGCAATTCTTCACAAATCAATTCTTCAAATCACACCAGGCCAAATGTCATAAATCTGCTGAGAGAAATGTTAAGTCTAGTATAGTAATTAGTCTATGATTATTACTCATTTTATTCGATTAGAAATGAAAAAAGTTAATTATATACTCATTTATGCACGCCACTGTATATACACTGGGAACATAATTGAATGGTTTGTCCTACGTCTACCTGTCAATCGGAATATTCACTATTAGTGGGGCTCGTCCTTCTTCTCTATTATCTTCTCAGATTATATGGGCGATCACAATGGATCGACCGGCCTCCGACTGTCTCTTATTGTCACGTGTCCTAAACCAAACCAAAGCAATATTAGTTTAGAAGTATAAATAAACATTGGTGTATCAAGAGAAGGGAAAAACTACCTCTGTCAAATATGTATGTATATGTGCAAAATATTTTTTTTTCTTTCCTTCTGAAAACTAACTGTAATTTAATGTCGACCGTGTACAATTTTTTCGATAATATCCCCCTCTCTTTATAATATACTTTTTTCTCTTTTGGACTTTATTTGTAGTCCCGTTATCTATGATTGTCGCTGTAAGTTTGCAATTCAATAGAAAATAATTATACGTGCATTCGAGTTCCTGACCCATTAAAGTGAACAACTCTATTTTTCTCGGGTGTTTAGTATAAAATATCTTTCTATACGTGAGTAAAGTGATCGTTATGAATATATTCCAAGAAACGTTTTATTCACAGGTTTGTTTCTAGTTTAACATGCCACGTGGAAGTGATCATACGAATGAGGAACGCGGAAAAATTGTTGGAATAAGACTTGCAGGTAAAGGAATTGGCGAGATTGCAGCTGCGGTAAGTCGGCATCGCAATACAGTTTCGAATTTCCTCGAAGACCCCGAAAGCTATGGTTGTATTAAGCGCAGTGGACGCATTCCAACTGTATACCAGAGGACTAAGCGACGCATTCGGCATTTAGCAGCTAATGAGAATATGAGTTGTATGGAAATAAAGGTGTAATTGGGTCTAAATCAGTGATGGCCACACTAACGCTAGGAAACTACATTTGTGTGCGTGCAATAATAGGCAACTGCGCTGCACATGAATGCCAAACAGCGACTGAGTTCATTTGAGTAAACACGTTGTTTTGTTGTTGCTACAATCAAATGATCATGAACGTGTGGGAGCAGAGCTTCAGCAGCAGTTTTCGTTTCCTACCACATGTGGTATGTTTTCCAATTTTTGGCCATCACTGGTTTAAATGTAACGAGACAGCGTGTCCAGCAACTGCTAAAGGACGATATAGGTCTTCGGTACCAAAGCAAAATTGCCAAACAACGCTTAACCCAGCGCCATAAAAATTCGCGTATTGCTTTTGCAGGAAAGTACAAGTTTTGGGAAGACGAATTTGAAACCGTTATATTTAGTGATGCGAAAAAGTTTAATTTGGACGGACCTGATGGTCGCCATAAATATTGGAGAGATTTACGACATACTCGGCAAACGTGTTACAAGCGAAACCACGGTGGTGGATCTCTTATGATATGGGCTGCATTTGGAGCACGAGGGAAGTCAGAAATATGCTTTGTCCCAACTAAAATGAATGTGGAAGCATACGTTGATCTGTTGGACAGCAATTTAATTGACTTTGGTGGCGAATTATTTGGAGATAATTGGACTTTCCAACAAGAAAACGCCCAGTCCACATTGGTCTGCTCACAAGGGATATTTTTAAGTCCCGAAATATTCCATTACTGGAGTGGCCAGCCATAAGTCCCGACCTCAACCCAATTGAAGACCTCTGGGGGATACCTTCCGCCAAGGTGTTTTCCAATTCGAAGCAGTATACGACGCTTAAAGAACTAAAACTAGTAATATTGGCGGAATATGACAAAACTGACATGTCCACTTTAAGCAACTTAGTGAGTTCTATGTCACGCAGGCTACAACAAGTTCTTATACACAAGGGCAACTCAATATCATATTAATTACATATTTTAATTTGATAAGAACAAGAATTAAAATTAAGTTTCATTTTTGCATATAAAAAAAAAAAATAAAAAAAATGGTGTCCCTTAACATCCCATGAAGGGATTGGGGAGAGCTTCTCACAATCAGTGAGATGTGCGCTTTCTAGTTTTATACTCACTGATTGGGACCTACAGTTTTACACCGGTTCCGAACGGTATTTTGAGAAGCATTTTCATGGCTAAGTACTCGATAGTGTCGCCATCACTAAGCAAGGTGACCGTCGTAGAAAGAAATGTAAGGTGGTCTGAGCAGGGATCGAACCCACGTTCTCATGTACAAGAGCCGCGCACACTAGCCATTGCACCACCGACGGCCACAGCATATACATATAAATATTTAAAAAATATTTCTAAAAAAGAAATGAAAAAATATGTTTTCTTATAATTTTAAAGAACACATAAAAATAAACTAATATATAAAATAAAAATAAAAAAATTGTAGTTTTCAAAGCACCAACTCAACATGATACATTGCACATATAAATATTTGACAGGGGTATATGTACATATTAAGATATGCTGTTGAGATACGACAAACAACAATTGACATTTGTAAGATCGATGTACGAAAAAATAGCTAGTCGCTCCTCTAAAAATTTTACGGTTCCTGTGAAAAAATTATAAAAAATGACGACATTTTCTAACGTAAGAGGCAAAAAATTCTTTTAAAAATCGTTCTTCCCTATATTTTATATATTGCTGCTGAATGTTTCGTAAAGATAGTCAAACTTTATGTTAAGACTAAGCATATCTGAAAAAGTAAAAAAGAATACGTTATATATGTATATAATATATATAGACAACAAGGTCGTTTAACGTTTTAAATTACTTGTTTCCAGCGGTTTTGTGTGAATCAAGTTAATGTTGGTAGCTAACTTGACTACAAATTGTACAACTCATCTTTTTGGGAGAAATCCAAAGACTATTAAGATTTAAACTAAAAGCAAAACAAAATATATATGGTAATTTCTTTAATAATATATTAGTTTTGGTGTTAATTTTCTTTATTTGTTTTTAAACAGAAAACAGGCACGACTATTGTAGATTGGTTTAGCAACGCTCTTCTCTAACTCAGTAAGATGTGGCCTTTCTATGTTTAGACTACCTGTTTCGAACCTAGGTATTTACACCGACGCCGAACCGCAATGCTTTTAAGTGCTTGGTGCTGTATATTGACATTTTGCTCTAACGAGGTCTCATCGAGCGCGGTTTATTTTCACCGATTCAATGGAAATGTTGTTCGTGATGGATTAGAAACCTTGTTATTTTATGACCTACCAACTGAACTGCAGTCGATCAGCGATGACGAATACATTCATGGAAGTCTTTAGCATTAACACTAATTTGTATATCAAATTTTGTATACGCACAGGCAAAAAAACACTGTCGGCAAGAGTAGTACGTTTATTGGCAAACCGTTGGACTGGCTGAATTTCGAAATGTTAACAACTTAGGACCGTCTGCCGACAGGTCATGCCAGTACTAAATTTAACAAAAACCCCTGTAGTTTTCCAGTATGTACCGTAAATACAAAGAAACCAGTAGCGTACTAAGTTAGGACTTATTATGTGTGTTATGAGTTGTTAATATTGTGCCTTGGAACCATATAAGGTGACACAGCAACACTTGTCCTTAGAAGTGCATCAGCCTACTAAGAAATGTGCTGACGATTAGTGAGAGTTTAACGGAAGTATTAATTATAAAACCTATTGAAATGAAAGTGAGTTTTGACATTGATCTGTGTTGTTCAAAGGTTAGATGAAGACTGACTGATTTTCCAACGGCCTTCCGACTGAAAACCAGCAATTCACTTCAATTCAAAGTTCTAGTTAAAGTACTATCTTCATAGCTCTAGTTAAGTACCATCTTTTACTGACTAGTACTGAACTAGATTTATATTCTATGGTACGGAACTAGTTCAAAACCGATCATTTAGAACCAAACAATTTGATTCTGAACTAGTACTGGTGCAACACTAGTTCAAAAACGATAGTCGACAGCTAATTTCTCCCAATCCTAGGATATCGCAATGCTAATTTCTACAGTTGTTTGTATGGACGAGTACTAGTTCTATGGTTCAACAATACTAGTTGATTACTAGTTCTGAACTAGTATTTTTTCCTGCTGGGTAATGAATCATAATTTAAAACCAGTACATAAGTTTCAGTCGGGTGAACCGACTTAATCATACACTCACCCTAAGTCATCCATTGTGCGGGAGTTCTGCTAAATAAAACGCCCATACGCAAAAGTGACCATATTCAATAGAAGATTGACGAAATTGCGCTAAATATTATGGAATACCCAAATTAGTTAGTATCCCTCCCAATATTTATATACGAGGTACAAAAATGGGCATGGCAAGTTGTTGACAAAATGTTGATCAGTACCAACTTTTATTAAGATCGGTTGTGATATATTGGAGATATCCGAGTCGGCAAACCGCAAATACGCCCAACTTTTTTATAGAAGGTACGAAACTGGACGTGGCACAATAGTAAGTTATTAATTACAAAGTTGCCCCATCCCTATGGGTGAGGGTATAATGGTACATAGTAAATAAGTCAAAATAAAATAGTGTTCAAAATATACAGTTTAACAACAGTACTATGCTTACGAGAGCGGATCCGTGACTTTTTGAATGAAAGTTTTTTTTGCAAAAAAAAAAAGATTTTTCGACATCCATAAAATATGTATATGTTTGATCAATAATTTCATAGTTGGAGCTAAATCTCTTTCCACCGAGCCATTTATTTTGGTTTGGAAATAGGAAATAGTCACTGGGGGCTAAATTCAGATAATATGGCGGATGAGGTACCAATTCGTAGCCCAATTAAACTCCAAACAATCCTTTGAAGTTGCCACACGATTGATTAAAAAAATGCACGAAGTTGTATGTTTTGAACAGCTGTTAAATGCAAAGTAAATGACTGAACTTTCTCAAAATTTGACAGTAGTTTATTAACAGGTTGTACTTGATGGGAGCAGTGTTGCATTTCATATAACTACCAGGGAAGTTCGAAAAGTCACGGACTTATTGATCCCCCCTCGTATAAATCCAGAAATTCAGCACATTTCCAGTACTGTAAATATTGCACTGTAAAAATGGGAATCGGTAGTCAATACGAGAGGTTTAAAAGAAATTGATTGTGATGAACATAGTCTGAGCTCGTTCAGAGAAAGGGCTAACCAGCAACATTACTTAACAGAATATTTTAAATATTTCTAAAGATTCAAGTATTTAATTCCAAAGAAAATCGTTCGACCTTATGGACTTGTGGTGCAGCCCAGTTTATATATTCTTGACCTATGCGAGGGATATTGTTGTAAGAGAAATGTTGGGAGATGAATTGTACAAGCATTTTTATTCTTCTAGACGTATTTTATCTTCTTATGAGTTCATTATGTTAAACCTACTTAAAAAATTTGCTCAGATAATGTCGCAGTCCTATGGTCCCTCTTTTGAAACAATGAAGTTATGAGTATTTGACTGAAATGCAAATAAAAGGACACATTCATTTGTTTTTGTAAATTAATACGTTTAAGATTTTATTTTGTTGAAATTTTTGGCTGAAGAATTGGCTTTGAAACGGTAAGACCTCTGGGCTTCGTTTAGGGCATTTTGGAAAGGTAAGCAGTAGGGCTATCTATTAACGACATAAGTTACCTGCAATCTGGCTGAGCAAATTGAGGTTATGTGCACATTATTTTATTTTTTTAATTTTTTTTTTAAACCCTGTATCTGATTTCACTTTTTTAAATTTTGATTCTGAAAGGTCTCCCAAAAGACCTTTCCAACAAGCCCAAAAACAAAAAATCTGACCACTGGTTCAGAAGTTAACAATTTTACCCTAGTACCCTCCGACCACCAATCCGAACATTTTCAAACCGCTGCCATTTCGCCCTCTTGCATTTTCGGGGTTGGTCGTAGATGGGTCATATTTTCATGAAATGAGCCAAGGAATACGCTGGTGCAATTTGTCCAGTCGTTCACTCGAAAAATTTAAATCGCAAGGGAGTTTAATTTGTAATTCTTTGAAGATTTAAATCTTTTAAATTCCCGAGTTTTATTTTTAGCTCGGGAGCCGAACTTTAATTTCCAAAGATTTTAAAATGTTGTTCACTCCAGATTTAATTCAAAAGAATGATTCGCGAGTCAAATTTCATATTTTTATCCTTGCTTTGTAAATGTCAAATTAAGTTTCAATATTAAATGTCACCATTTTTAATTTAAATGCAAGCGTTTTATTTGAGAGATCGCTAGAAAATTAATTAACTAACGCTCTTTATTGAAAGTATCTAGACCATTGTTGTTGAAGTGCTAAGTAGGCGGACCATTGTACAACCCCATCATGAAGAAGAATATACTTATTGAGGCTAAGAGAAAAATTATTTTCTAGTTTTTAGTGCATTTATAAATAAAACACTGTAACTTAATTTTTTTTTAATTATTTTTTTATTTTTAATTTTTTAGTAAATAAATTTTTAATGTTTTAATTTTTTTGTTCATATTCATGTATTGTCATCCAAATCTGACAAGTGTGCAAAATTTTAGTTCGATTGGTCAACTGCAACTGTGTTAAAAATGAGTTACTAGATTTGAACAATACAGACTGATTTGAACAATACAGACTGACAGACAACAAAGCAAGTTATTGTGCTCTTCTATCAAAAAGAAAAAAATTTTCAGCCACAATAAAACGAAAAATGGTTTTTGGGGCAATAAGATTATTTCAAAATACGGGAAGTTTTGAGTTTTGAGAAGTCAGTTGTACAGCCAACCCATTTTTGACGTCAACAAAAACTAATGCTATTGTAACGCCACAAATCTCTCAGAATATTTCATCCATAACCATTAGACGTAGATTACAAGAAGCTGGTCTGCATGGATGTATTGTACGAAAAAACCCGCACGTCCTAAGCAAAAATATTGCAAAATGTTTAAAATTTGCAAAGGAGCACTTGCAAAAACCGCTTAATTTAAAAAAATAAAAAATATTCTGGAGCGACCAATCAAAACTAAATTTGTTTGGTTCGGATGGAAATTCCACTAAACCAATAAACAAATCGTTGGATCCTAGATACACCATCAAGACCATTAAACACGGAGGAGGAAATGTAATGGTATTGCACCCTATACCATTACATTTTCTGACGTTGGTCCTATACGCCGCCTAGATGGTCGAATGGACCGACACCAATACAAAAATATTCTGGAAAATGTAATGGAACAATTTTCATTTGAAAATTTGTTGTGAAGCAATGAGTTGTGAAGCAATGATTAAGCAACTTTTATACCCAAATAAGCCCTTATTAGCTCGGTTATTGAACTGTATACAATAAAATAAAAAATAAATAAATTTGGTTAATGTATGAGAAATTCATACTAAAAGCTTACAAAGTCATGAACATTTTTCTAATTGAAAAATGGTTGGTTTTTGTTGGAAATAATACACAATTCAGTTCAACACACACTCACTGGCATGACTAGTTTCGAACTCCGTGACAAGTTCATCATCAGATGCCTAACAACTGTGCCTGAAGTGATACCATCGGTTGATCATCAATCGTATATATACAAACTCAATTCTGCAATTCACATGTGCGAATTAGTATAAATCGAAGATCCCTAAGTATCAATATCACTGAAAGGCCTATAATTCCAACAAGAACAGATAGAATTTTTCACCATGTTCTTCTTTTCCTCATGCATTCTCGCATTGTTGCAGTGCTTTGAGGTGAGTTTTGATCTATATCACAGAGTTGTATTTTTCCGTGATATAACATTTTTTATGACCGATTTTTGTTAGTTTTGGTTAATGTATGAGAAATTCATACTACAAGCTTAGAAGTCATGAACATTTTTCTAATTGAAAAATGCTTGGTTTTTATTGGAAATAATAGACAATTCCAATACCAATATTATACGAATATTTTAGTCTAGCCACCTTAAAGTCCGGACTTACAGTGGTGTGCGATGAAATAGAGTCACACACTCGTCAAAACTGTTATTCTCTGCAAATCAGTGATCCAAGATGTTTCATGTCAAGAAATTCTGAACCTGATTGACCGGTCCTCTGCTGAATATAATGCCGTCATTTTTAATAAATTTTGTACACTACTGTTCTCCAGGTCAGTGTCAGTATTTTAAAGGCTATGTAATGACGTGTGCTATAAAATAGAGTAAATTACAAAAAAATATTTTTTTTTTTGAAATGGTTAATGGTAGTTTGGATTTGAATCTGAAAATAAAGTTTAGCTTCTAAATATGATTAATGTTTATTAGTAGCATTAATAAATTGTCATTATTGACGTTCCAAAATATGCCGATGTAAATATTGCAATCATGAGCGCCAAGAAAGAATAAAAGAGACGATAAAAGAATTCAGAAGCTACATACAAATTACTGACATAATTGGATGCTCAAAGAAAATGTTGGAGACCGGAATAAAATATAACCCCCAATCCAGGAAACAGACGGTAAATCCCTGAAAATTACAGAACATTTGGAACCAAAAATATTGCGCCACGTAGAGTTCGACTTTTGTTACCTCTTCCGCCCTTAAAAGGCAATACGATCGGGATGTTGACACCTCTACATTAAGAAAAATGCTAACTAAAAACAATTTAAAGGCAAAAAGTGTCCGAAAAGTTATATTTCTATCCAAACGGAACGTTCAAAAAATGTTGCATTTTGCCAAGGACCATGTGAAATAGTCCGTACGCAAATGGTGAAATATTTTGAGGACAGCTGAAACTAAAGGGAGATTGGGTAATTATGATAAGAGTAATCTTCCTGTACGAAGACCTTCCAACACCGAATTCAGGCCCCAGAACACAATCCAAACAGTTAAACGTGGTAACGGAAACATAATGGTACGGGGTTGTTACTCTTACATTGGGACAGAACCTTTATTCCAAATTGAACAGACAATGGACGCTGCATATTATACCACTGAATTAAAAAAACATCATGACGCCTTGTGCTAAATGGGAAATGCCGCTTCGATGGGTGTTTAAACATAATATCGACCCCAAACACACATCGAAGCGAGCAAAAGCTTCGTTTGAAAATAATAGTGTCATAGTTTTAAGATGGTCTATGCAGTCGCCGGGCTTAAATCCTATTCAGAATTTGTGGCGGGACATTAAAGTGTTTATCAAAGGAATAAACCAATTTAATAAAGATGAGCTTATGACACTGGTACAATCGGCGTGGAAAACATGACTTGTGGAGACTTGATGATTCAATGTCAAGGCGTTGCTTAGCTGTGATAAAAAATAATAGTTATTTCATAAAGTACTGAGATAATATAAAGGATTAATGAAACATACATTTTATTTGACACAGCTATTTATTCTAGTTCAGATGATGAATCGCGATGACTCTATTTTAATTCACAGGCAAAACGGGGCATTTTGAAATATTTTGATTTATACCTAATGATTCAATTTTAAATTACGACATTAATGTTCTAAAATGTTATATCTAGTTCTTAATTGAACAATTAAAAATAAAAGTTATAAACAAAATTTAATTTTTCTACATTTGTTTCTGTTTTGAAAATGTTGATTAGTGTTGACTATTTCATCGCACACCACTGTAAATCCGATTGAAAATTTATGGTTTAAAAACAAAAACTCCAAGAAATAGTAAAGAACAGTTTCGAAATATTAAGGAATCGATACCATCCTCACGGTGCCGGACTTTGATAGAAAGTTTACCTCGGAGATTGGCTGACGTCATAAAACATAAGGGCTACCCTACAAAGCATTAATCTTCTTTGTATTATTTTATTATATTTTTTGTAAAATTGGGAATAAAATATTGTTTTTATCGTCGTTTGTAATTGCGTGACCACCATCGACTTTTTGAGATATGTATATTAGAAAATGTAGTTTCCACTTTCAGGGACTAGTATTGAAATATTTGTAGAAAGTATAGCAATAAGTGAGTCTTACTATACTGGATATTTTCTTTTATAATTTTCGTTTTATGGAAGTAATTATGTTATTCAATATAAACTCTGAAGTGGCGTTTCAAATTGTATGTATAGAAACGAAAATAAATAAATTAAAATGTAACCTTATTTAAAATTAAATCATTAACAACTCATTCCAACTGTAGTTATTAATAATAAATTAATAGTCCTTACTCTTTTAAATATAAATATGCAGTTGAATAAATAAATAATAATAATAAAATAATCCAAATATTTCTTATGAATAAACGGTTGTAATTCTGTACTGGTGAAGCATTTACTGGTTTATTGAAAGAAATAGTGATTTACCAGTACTGTCCTTTTGTGACGTCAATTTCTGTAAGTCAGTGCTGTCGTTTTGGTCTATATTTCTTCCGAATACACATACATACGTATGTATGTACCAGTTTCATAGAGTAAACATATGTATGTACTTAGAGGGAAAATTTCTCTCAGCAAATTGATGGCATTAGGCTTGGTGTGATATTGGTGATAATTGCTTTAATAATAGCATATAGAGGCATTAGAAAAACATCAAACAAGAAAACAACAGCAGCATTGTGTGTTTGAGTATTAAAACAGTTGTATTAAACGCAAAACAAATGTATACCAACAATAAAAGATAACAAAAAACTTGAAAATATATTTAATTTGCACAGTTCCCCGCCAAAACGATAGGAACAATTTAAATCAACAGTTCTTGTAATTCCACCTGGTGTAAATCGAACATCTCTCTATCACTCCGATCTCACCACGAAGAGTGTGTAACAGATGGGGGATATTTTATCTCTAGATATGAATGTTTACTCTATGACCAGTTCCTACTGAAATCACATTTCGGTCAGATCCGTAGCGTCCAGTGACAACAAGAACTCCGTTGTTGTGTACCTGTAACGAATATCATTCACAGTCGAGCACTTTTATTGGGGCACCATTACAATTGCAAACCATAGACCGCCTGCAGCTACGCGGTGTTTCTCATTCTGGACAAAATCTTGACTCTTGAATATGGTGTAGGTTTCAGACTTCTTAAAAAGATGTATACAACGCCATAAAATACATGTACATATTATATCCGTGATTCTTACTTCAATACTTTATATCTAAGTTGAATCCACTCTTAAATCGAAATTAGGTCCATGAATTGTTTAGTCTCAAAATGGAATATTTAATGCGCATGGTAAGTGTAGCATGTTGTGGTATGACTTTTACACTCCCTACACTTTCGCTAATTAACTAAAGCCCCATCGGAAAGAGAAATGATGAACAGATGAGCAGAAAGAAAGCAACAGAAAAAAAGGAGGGCTAGAGCAGAATTTCAAAAAGAAAAAACATACAACAGCTAAGTGAAATTTTACGAATGCAGCAGAAAATCGATCAGCGCCACCAAGCCAACTGCGGTGAATTTAATCTAAAGAGAATTGTAATAAAATGTAAAATGGTTTCATAGACATGAGCGCGAACACGCAGCCACAGACAAGCATATGCCAGCCAGGGTGGAAAAAATAAAATCGCGATCACGATGATGGCGTTGTTGGGCTGTTTGAAAATGTGAAACAAAATAAAGTGCGAGGGTGGTGTAATACAGAATGGTATATTATAGCAGAAGCTTTACACTATACGAGTAATACCATTAAGTCATGTTTGGAAGGTATAAGATATTTTTATATGCCAACCGATAGCTTATTTGTGTAAGCCACGTTTCAGAGAGCCTGTTATTAGAATCACCACTTGCGGATGGATTGGGATGTCTGTGAATAGCAATTCATTTGTTTTTCATTTATCTCAATCACTATGTTTGGCTACAAACAAAAAATTATCACGAGCTACTGGAGATGGGCCTTACAATACCTTATACACATCCACCAGGGATGAAGCTATTGGCAATCTTTGTGGTCTATATGAGTCAAACTCAAAAAGTTTTGGTAGGGTATTGCACAAAATGTACGAAAGTTGTAAAGAACACACTAAAGTTATCAAGGAGCAAACAGAAGAAATTGCCAAGCAAAGTGGCAAAAGAAATGTAAGGTGGTCTGAGCAGGGATCGAACCCACGTTCTCATGTACAAGAGCCGCGCACACTAGCCACTGCACCACCGACGTTCACTCTACAAAACTAAACAATTATTTTATTAGTGCAAATTAGCAATAACTGCTTCAACTTACTTTTCCCGGAAAATCTGATGGGTTGGAAGAGTAGCGCAACGTTTTTCGTTTAATATTTTCGTATTTGTTTTCTTCGTTAACTAAAATTTAAAAAAAATGCCACAACAAATGCCATTATGAATTTGTTTTGAGCAAACCAGGGGGTTTGATGTCCCAGCTGATCGACCTCCTAGCTGCAAGTTTGATACAGGATTCAATAAACGTAACCATAACTTTGATACAGGGTACAATTTCAAAGAGAATAAGCTATAGGCGAATTGAAAAAGCTGACTTTTAAATTTGATTTTATTGGCACTTGTGGCTTTTAAATTAAATTTATATGCAATAAATTTGATTTGAAGAACAACAAACTGCTTTCATTTTTATTTAAAGGGTTTTTCAACAGAGCCGCTACAAAAGTAAATCGATAGGGACAGCAAACGACGTCATATTTTTCCCGCTCCTTTGACATATCTCTTCAGTAAGGTTTGTCATTTCTTCATGGAAAGATATACGAGCCAACAACGAGTCGAAATGATTAAAATTTACTACCGAAATTTGGAGTCAGTGGCCTCAACTTTAAGAGCGCTATCTTCAGCGATGAGGATCATTTCTGGCTGAATGGTTTCGTCAATAAGCATAATATGCGTTATTGGTCAGACAGCAATCCACACGTAATCCATGAGTCATCATTGCATCCCGAAAAAATTACGGTTTGGTGCGGTTTATGGGCCGGCGGCGTCATTGGGCCGTACTTCTTCCGTGATGATCAAGACCGGCACATTACTGTGAATGCGAATCGCTACCGTTCAATGATAACCGAATATTTTTGGCCCCAATTGGATAATATGGACTTGGAGGACATGTGGTTCCAACAGGACGGCGCCACAAGCCACACAGTGAATGCCACAATCAATTTATTGGAAACCAAGTTTGGTGAACATATTATCTCACGAAATGGCCCAGTCGATGGCCTCGGTCGTTCGATTTGAGGCCGTTAGAATATTTCCTGTGGGGCTTCGTCAAGTCTATAGTCTATGCCAAGCCAGCGACGATTGATGAACTTCGTACGAATATCGAACGTGTAATTGCAGCAGTATCGGCCGATTTATGCTTGAAAACCGTCGAAAATTGGGTTCAGCGTCTGGACTTCTGCAAGCGTGCCCGTGGTGGCCATGCAAAAGAAATCGAGTTCCGTACATAATGGCATCGAACGTACTTTCACAGGAATAAAGAATTTCATTGGTATTTAAAACCGGTTTTGTTTTATTTAAAAAAAACTTTTGTAGCGCTTTATTGAAAACCCCGTTATATTACGTCCAAATTATGGCAGAAAAAAAGTGGCATTAAAAAAACGTTGAGTAAGTGTAAAGAGTGCATGTGTGTTTCAGTTCCACCAAGTTCTCGCCGAAGGTCACTGGTCTAACGGCAGTTTTGATACTGTTTTTTAATGGCAGTATTTTTATGCCAGAACGTTATAAAAAAAATAAAGAAAATTTTTGAGTTCTTCAAATCAAAACTAATTTATTGCATATAAAGTTATTTTGAAAGTCATAACCATAGAATAATACATACCATAGAAGCTTTTATTCGCTCAATAAATTAAACGTCATAGGTACGATGGAAAGTAAACATTGGGTGGTAGAAAATATGGGTTCAATAATACCAGATGGTGGCAATAGTATACAGCGATCCACAAAGGAACAACAACAGAATTTCGTGTTTTTGTTGCAAACTAGTTGTGTTAAATACAATACAAATGTATACCAACGATAAAAGTCAACAAAAAAGTGCAAAATATATTTAAATTTTTCAGTTCTACACCAAACCGACAGGAACAAGTTAAGTGAACATATTTTGTAACTCCACCTGGTGTAAGGTAATTTTAAATTTAATTACTCTCATTTCCACAAACCTACGATGAAGAGTGTGAAATGAAACGTTAGATGAGAGAATAAGTTTATCTACGTATGTATTATTCTATGGTCATAACTGCCAATGAAATCAAAATTAAAGTTAGTTTTACTGTCGCCCATTCTCCTATCCTGTATTAAATTTGCAGCTAGGAGGTCAAAAAGCTGTTTCACCGCTGAAAAAATCTATGAAAACTGTCGTAAGCTCAGAAACTTTCGACGAGAATTTTCTGGAACTGAGACACTAATGCACACTCTTTATATATCTTACTCTATGGACCTAACAATTGTATTTTAAAATGTAAACAAATGATCAGAGTCAAGGCTGCTTAAGAACGTTGTGGTATAAGAACAGCTGATTTGTTTTTTTTTTCATGCTGTGGTGCCAAAGTGGTGCACACTAGCTGTCAAATGCTGTTTACCTTTGTTTTGTGTCCGTTGTTCGTAGTACGTTGATATTGACATAAACTACACACCAAACAAAAATAGAATGCTGGTTGTTGTTGCCTTGTTGTAATTTTTGTAGTATTGGATTTGGAGTGGATTTTTCAAAGGAATAAGGTGGATATGAAACAAAATTGGAAAATGAATAGTTACGATTTCAGTTACAACTAAAATTGATTTTTTACTTTGTTTTCATTTCAAAACGGATTGATTTTTTCACATAACTGATAGATTATTTTCTGGGCCTAGGTCAGGGGGTTTCGTTGACACAGCTGATCGACCTTCTAGCTGCTAATTTGATACAGGACAGAATGTGAAAGAGAAGGAGCGATAAGCGAATTGAAAGACCTGATTTTAAATATAATTTTGTTCGCACTTATGACTTAAAATAACTTTATATCCAATAAATTATTTTGATTTTTCGAATACAACCATTTTCATTAATTTTTATTTGAATTACATCCAAATTATGGAAGAAAAAAAGTCATAAAAAACTGTATCAAAACCGTCGTTAGCGCAGTGACTTTCGAATATAATTTGCTGGAACTGAAACACTTGTGTCTCTCTTTTATATTTCCCTATGGCCTAGATTGCTGCTGTTATGAACCCCCAACTCTTTATATGGGCAATCACAATGGGTAGACCGACCTCCGAGTGTAGTAATGATAAGGCAGCTGTAAACTGTCTCTTTTCGTCACGTGTCCTAAAACCAAACCAAACCTCCAACAAAATTATGTACTCATTAATTACATACTCTCCCCTCTTCACTTCATAGATTAAGGTTGAGTGCAATAATTGCGCAAAGGACTAAAAATGATGATCTATTCTTTGAAAGTAACAGTTGAATAATTAATACGCAACGTGCATATAGAAAATTTAATAGAGAAAGGAATGCTCCATTGGGTCCAGTCATTCGTTCACGGGTGGATAAGAGACTTCGAACAGGCAGATCGATTGAAAATTTTGATGTTTGGAGAGCATTGCTGAAACCCCCGAGACATCAACGAACCAAAAAGAGATACAATATCGTCGAAGGTTGGAGTGCAATATTTCAAACCGTATAAGGTTTATTGAAATAAAATCTGGAATAGAGCTCTGTTATCAGCAGGAATCATAAAAAGTGAGCGTAAGTTGTGATTAGAAATAAAAAAAACGTAAAAATAAATTAAAGTAAAATAATAAATTGTTTTCGCGTTATTAATATTTGGCCTTAAAGGAATGGTTATTTAAATTATATATAAATAATAATTAATTGTTTTAATTAGTGAATAGTGCCCACGAAGCACTAATAATATACAAACAAAAACTGGAAATGAGGAGCAAACGCAATCTTGCTAAAATGCTATCACTCGTTGGTTGTATATTAAATGCAGCACACTTCATTCCGGCAGGAAACGCTTTTCTGATAAGAAAGCCTACGATTGTTTTCATCTACTTGTAAAAACTTTTTAGTGACTTGGCATGTACATATAATTCTATCATGGACTGGACTGTTTCCTTGTATGTGACTTTTGTATTAACTTAGTGCCTGCTTCTCGATGTTGCTGGGTTCCACAATCTTGGCAGTCTAATCTTCATTTCCGATCAGTCAATGTCAGTCGAAACAATCATTTTGACTTAAAGAAACCCAAAATCAGTGGAATTCGAGAAGAGTGACAGGCTGTCCTTCGAGAGCGAGGAACAGCGCAGCTACCACTACCATTTGTAAATTTCAAAACGTAAAAAAATTTTTTTTCAATGGAGAAACACCCAGGCAGAGCTTTTATTTTAAAGTCGTCATAAGAAACACATAGCGAATGAAGAGGTTAGTTGGTTGGTTGAAAAGCCTGCAAGACAGCACGCTGTCTAGCACACATAGGCTAAAGAAGCCCATTGTGATACCTGCAGTTTCCTCCATAGCAACTATTGACTAGTCGTCTAGCCAATTTGCCCTTTCTATAAATTTGTCTATGAGACCTACAGGAATATCCTGTAGGGCTACGATGCTAACTAAATGTGTACCGAATATCCTACTTCTCAGTCCTGCCAGAGCAGGGCAATACAAGAGAAGGTGTTTCATCGTTTCCTCGTCCTCTTCCATGCAGCATCTACAGAGAGTAGAGTTTCTATGCCCCAATCTTAGGGCGTGTTTTCCTACAAGACAATGTCCCGTGAGTGTTCCTATCATTGTGGATAACCTGCCTCTCGGCAAGTTAAGTAGTTGCCTAGTCCTCTTCCCGTCCACCTGTGGCCAGAGGACTTTGGCTTGTTTGCAAATGATGAGGTAGACGAACAAAATCTTGTTGACCGAAATGCTTTTTGATAACAGTTTCTGCCCTGAAATTGCGAAAACTAATACTTCAAGTTACCTTACGTTTAAAATACGTAATACACAAACCCAAATTCACGCCATCTGGGGTATTCAGTAACCCACTTAGCTTCCATAGTTTATAAGCATATTGCTTTGATGAAGGAAATATTTGAAAGCAACGAGTTCAAATCGGCTTTAGGTGAAAGTGTTTTAGCATACAGTCTAACGATAGTATAAAATAGGTACATGTTTTATAATGATTTTCGAATTACTTTCAGTTTGTTTTTTATTGTTTCTTAACGTGTAGTAGTAATTGAAAAAGTAGAGGTAAATCAAGGTTAGCCTTTTACTTGGGAAAAAAGCATAGTTTTTTCATACCTTATCATAACTACCTCGTATGTCCGATTAACGGTGCGGGGAGTTAAATTAAGCACGACTGAAAAATGAACAATGGAAATGAAAATAATGTCTAATATGATGTGAACACACAAACACCACTACCAATAACTTACCTTTCTTATAATTCCAAATGTAAAATCACAAAATCCAATTAAATGCGTGAAATTAAAACTCCAGTACTAAACGGCATACAAGATTCAAATTCATTGCAAATTGCTGGACGATAATGGAAACAAAAAGAAAATCGTGGCCAAGATCAAACAATAAACGCCAACACACTGGCTGTGACAGACGGCAAAATTTTGTTTTAAACCAAGACTTGTTTGAAGTTTTTTTTGAAGTGGGGCAAAAACCAGACGTTCTTAACTCAGAACGTCAAAATCCACTAAGAAATTCAATAGCCCGCAGGTAAATCTGCTACAGCAACAGTAGCTGAAGGTTGAATGTCAAAGATTAAATGTAAATAAAGGCAACGATGACGTAGATGGTGAATTGTTGTATTTGCTTATTCTTGTTTGTTGTGTTTTTGAACTTTTGACGGTGACAGAAAACAACACACGCATTGCAGCCGAATGAAAAAGCCAACAATAACAGCTGACAGTGGACAATGGATGACAGCAGAGCGCAACAGGCACCAACAACAAGCGACTACTATTCTCTTTCTGAAACTTTATTTTTTTCTTGCAAAAAAATTGTCACGCACACATGGACTTAAAATGATATTAAAAAGAACTTGCAACGCACGCAATTACAAGTGAGGAATTAGAACGTTCCTGGCCCACCAAACGTCGCGAGACACTAGGGTCACGAGTTAACCCCAACACAAAATACGTTTTCAAGTAAGCGATTATCGAGCAGAACACAGGAGGCAGTTAAATTAATAACCAACACATTTATTTAATAACTTTCATGAAACAAAAAAGTAACTCCACAGAAAACTGTGTAAAAACTTTCAAAAAATTATTGATCATTTCTTGCTTTCTATTCCACATTCATTCTCACATTCTATTGCTTTCCTTTCACATATGAATGTACATACTGGTACATACAGTATTTACACACATATTTCCACCAAAAATCCCGTTACACTTTACAGTTCATGTTGTTGTCGTTTATTATTATTGCTCTTTCATTGATTCATTCATATTTATTTTTCTTTTACTTTTCTTCAAAACAATATTAAATTCTCCTTTTCATTTGTATCCCCAAGATTTTTTTCTAATTCATTCGTTTTATTCACTTTCTTCTCCAATTCAACATTTTTTTATTTTTCCATTATACACCCGTCGTCGCCTTCGACGTTGTCATAATTTTTTCCTCATCTTTGATCACAAAAAAAATATTTTTTTCCCTTTAATTTTTACAAAATTTTAAATGCAATTTTCATCGAGTAAATTGTTGAAATTTGTTACAAATATATTTTATTATGGTCGAGTTTTCATCAAACTTTAGTTTTATTCATATTTTATCGGGTAAATCGTTGATTTTATTGGTGGAAATTAAGTTTGAAAATAATTTTGTACAAGAAGTGAAATTTCTTTTATTGCACTGCCGCGAATGAAATGTATGAAAGACGACGTCGACGTCGTCTCTTCGACATGGTTGCAAAAGATGGTACCAAAAAAAGGGTAAAATCTAAGATTGTTGAAAACTTGGCAGCACGATTGATTTTGGTATCGCAAAATATTTAATGCCTTGTTGACGCTGAATTGAAATTGTCGAATGAAATTGAAGTCGTTCACATACACATTTCACCAATTTCAATTTACTTTTAATTTATTTATTCACTCAATAACCAAGCAATTACAAGATGACAACTGCTTGTTTACAAACATTAGCATGAGTGCAATTTTTGTGTCTGGAAACAATAACCAACATTTTGTTAGGAAATGAAAGAAATAAAATAAATATTTGGTGCATGAACCTTAACATAAAGCACTGATTCTATTCAGTTTATATTTTTTTCTCAGTAATCTACATATCGTCACGTCATTATTGGTTTCACCCACCGATCATTTTTGAAAAAAATGAGTTAGGAACGGACTATATATAATATAATGCCTTGTTCACGCTGCCACGAAATTTACAATTTCGGATTGAAATTGTCGAACGAAATTGAAATCGTTCACACTGGTTTTGAGCAATTTCGTTGAAAAATGACAACTGTTTGTTTACAAATATTGCCATTAGTAAAATTTTAGTGCCTGGGCACAATAACCAAAATTCTGTTTGGAAATGAATGAAAACAACAAAATAAATGAATGGTACGTGAACTTTAACATGAATAACTGATTCGCCACGGTTTATTTTCACTAGCCTATTTCGATGTAAACTTAAAATGTCAATCTGATGAATGAGGCGGCATACAATTGTTTTGTTTTTTGTTGTAATTTTAGTAACCACGTGTTCGGTGAACGAAGCCGACCCATAATTATCGACGGCGTTGAAGCTACAAAAAACATTAATCGACGGCGGCAACTGAGTTTTTATTAAATGTAATTTTTCGGCAGACGTTACTTTTAGGTTCATCTCGTTGGTTGTGTAATAACTTTAGATATTTTTTTAGTAATTCGGGCCTTTAAATGAAGCCTAATTGATAATCTTTCTGGCACACCAGAAAATATTCTGTCGACTCCGTTCTCTTGCATATGTGCAAAAAAGAGTACTAAGTTAATTTTGCTGAGTAAAAACAGCGTTGTATACGACAATTTCAAGTCAATTTCAACGAAATTGTCGTAAATATCTCAATTTCGTAGTTGTCAAAATATATGCGAAATTGAGCAAGTTCAACTAAATTTCGGCCCAAATTGCAAAAGACTTCAATTTCGCTGCAGCGTGAACAGGGCATAAATGTCCTTCTAATTCAGAAACTCGTTTCACGATATCTCATTTCATACCTGAGATATCCAACGTCGACTTTGCTCTATATCCGCAATTTTAACATTTAATGAATATTGTTTTGCATGCTATCTACCCTTTTCCTCTATCTCCTATATCTGAAAATGTCAATTTACCATAAGTGAGTGAATACAATATATATGTACATACCTACATACGTATTTGCAATAATTTTTGATGACGTATAAAAACAAACAACAGATTTATGTATTAATTTATGTAATCTCAAATAAGAAAGCATTTTTAGTTTAATATTAGTTTAAGGAACAGGTTGCAGTGTGACCTATTTTTCTTTTGAACAAATAAACACAGGTTTGTTTTAATGTCCTTATAAGGAATAAATGAACTCATTTAAAAATATGTATTTTGTTTTAATCTTACTTTGATTATCATTTAGCATAGTTAGCATAGCATAGAATTATTGTTTAATAAGCATGTAGAGTCCCACAATCTAAAATTCTAAAATTTCAAACCATGGACTAATTACTATACTAGACTTAACATTTCTCTCAGCAAATTTATGACATTTGGCCTGGTGTGATATGAACGTTGGATGTCGAAATGAATTTCTTCAATAATACCAGATAAAAGCAATGGTTAAAAACAACCAACAAAATAACAACAACGGTATTTCGTTTTGTGTGTTAAAATTATTGTTTAAATACAACACAAATTTATTCTAATAATAACAGTCAATAAAAAAGTGTAAAACATATTTAAATTTCACAGTTTTTCACCAAACCGACATGAAAAATTGAAGTCACAAGTTCTTGTAATTCCGCCTGGTGTAAGTCAGTTCTCGTCAACTATTCTCCCTAGTAAGATTTCAATTTCAAGAAATGGCAACAAAGAGTTATCTTAAATAAATTTTGTTGTCATATCTTGCGAAAAATGTTATCAAGAAGGAGAGACGCAAAAACAGAAATTTCCAAAATGGCTTACACAGGGTAAGTTCATTCAAACTATTTTATTTAATGGAAGACTATGAATATTTTTATATCTCTAAATTTGAAGGATGGATTTTTATTTCCGATTGAAACCAAAATTTGAATTAAATTATTCACAGCCATAGAATAATACATACGTAGATAAACTTATTCTCTCATCTGACGTTTCATTTCACACTCTTCATCGTAGGTTTGTGGAAATGAGAGCAATTAAAATTAAAATTATCTTACACCAGGTGGAGTTACAAAATATGTTCACTTAACTTTTTCCTGTCGTTTTGGTGTAGAACTGAAAAATATAAATATATTTTGCACTTTTTTGTTGACTTTTGTCGTTGGTATACATTTGTATTGTATTTAACACAACTAGTTTGCCACAACAACACGAAATTCGGTTGTTGTTCCTTTGTGGATCGCTGTATACTATTGCCACCATCTGGTATTATTGAACCCATATTTTCCACCATCCAATGTTTACTTTCCATCGTACCTATGTACCTATGGTATGTATTATTCTATGTTCACAGCAACGCGCGGTAAATGTTATACATATTAATCATGGTAGAATTGTCTATCAGGTATAGTCGTTTAAACAGATGATTAACTTTTTTCCGTGTCATTTTTCGTTTCAGTTGTCAAAATCATGTATTTTGCTTTTATACTTTTTTGTATTGTATTGTATTTGTGTAGAGTTTGACAACTTAAACGAATGAAAAAAAAACCGTTTCCCATTACATCCCATGAAGGGATTGGGGAGAGCTTCTCACAACCAGTGAGCTGTGCGCTTTCTAATTTTTCACTCACTGATTGGGACCTACAGTTTTTACACCGATTCCGAACGGTATTTTGAGAAGCCTTTTCATGGCTCAATACTCGATAGTGTCGCCGTCACTATGCGAGGTGACCGCCGTCGAAAGGATTTTTTATTTTTTTTTAAGGTGGTCAGAGCAGGGATCGAACCCGGGATCTCATGTACAAGAGGCGCGCACACTATTCATTGCACCACCGACGGCCACAAACGAATGAACAAAAATAAAATGTCTGTTGTTGCTGCCTACAACTACAACAACGTCTTCTGCTACCATGAATTTGTTAGCACTGGCTACTAACGTGTTGCCTTATCGAGTTTTTTCACCCATTACAGCATTTTATAGTTTTATTTTTTGGAAAGTCATACATATCAATAGGTTAATGAAATGAAAAAACAGCCATATTATTGTAATATATTTACGTCGTTATTCATAAAAAGTTAAGAGACATTTGAAAGACAATTTATCATACAAAACCTGTCTGTTAGTTAGTTTGAAAAGAGGGGTGCGGTGTTGAGTGCTTTCACAAGGAGCACTCTAAACCTTCCCATGTCAGTAAGACATACACTTAAGCCGCTAATTCGACCTGTTGTGCGCTCTAAGTTTATCCAAGTACTTCACTATATCCCTTATAGTTTGTTCCAGTCCATACCCACAAGTTTGGTCATGTCCGGTATCGTACTATCCGAAAGATATCTGGATCGAGCTTGTGTGAAGGCCGGGCAGTGGCATAAGAAGTGCTCCAACGTCTCATCGTCCTCCATGCATGCCCTGCTCTCACTGTTCGCCACTAGTCCAATACGGTACAGGTGGGCTCGTAATCCCGAATGCCCCGTTAAGACTCCCATCATTTTGCCCATTTCGGCTTTTCCCAGTTTCAGCAAACCTTTTGTCGTCAATCCATCTGGGTCGCCCCATAGGATCTTTGTCATCCTGCCTACTCATTCCTGATTCCACTGGGCTATATGTGCCGACTCCGCCCATTTACTTAACTCAGCCTTCGTCACCCCAAAGGGTTTCGCTCCATCTAGGCTCACCGTTTGGAGTTCCCTGGTTTTCTTTGCCAGAAGGTTCGGTCTCTCGTTGCCGAATACTCTGCTGTGCCCCGGCACCCATATGATGTTGAGTCTGCCGTGCATAGAGTAATCGTTTATCACCTTCTTACAGTCAAGGACCGTTCTAGATTTGACAGTTTCCGATGATATTGCCTTGATTGCCATTTGGCTATCTGTGAATATATTTGACACGGCTGGGATTGTATTATCGCCGAGCCATTTGATACACTCCGTAATCGCCCGAACTTCCGCCGAACTTCATTCTTGAATCTCATCTATAAGGTTTTCAGAACAAATTGTGGCATCTAACACCTCTTACCTAATTTTGTTGACAAAAGTGGCGTTGTTTACGATATTCAGTGTGAAAAGGTCGTTAGTATTCAAATATTCTACTAGGGTATGACCCCTACCTACGGTTACAGTTAATAGTGTGGTGAGAGTTAGAGTCACTACCTATTAATTCTTCGTTACCTATATGATTTAATCCAATAACCTTGTCCCTAGTGGCCCAAGGTTCTTGTATTAAAGCAATGTGCTTTTACCTTTATTAATTTTATCCAACAGAGCGTGGGTTGCCGTCTCGCTCCGGTGAAGGTTTATCTGGATGACCTCTATCATTGGTCCTCCAGTAACCGGTCTTCTTGGGAGTTGGTGATACTTTCGGTCACTTCCTCCTTCTTGTTTTGCGGTGTCTGCTCCGCCGAGCCTCCACTCGCTTCATCGTGCTTCGCAATCTCCGGCTGTGTTCCTCCGGTCGTCATGCCGATTGGCACTTTGCCAGCTTTGATGTAGACAGCTTTGGTCACAAAGAACACCATACCTTTAGTATTGGCAAGACCAGCCATGGATGTCGGGTCTATTCCGATCACAAGGAAAGTGCCCTTCTGCCCCTCCTCCCTGTGGAGAACGACCCATTTGTCCACGGTTAGTCCTGCGTTTTGCTTGCCAGTGACTTTAAGTATGGCGTCCGATGCAAACTTGCTGCCCCATCCTTTTATGTATACGGTAGCCTTGGGATGTCCTTCTTCCTTACGAGGCGGTAAGCTAGCCGCCTTCCCAGGGGGCAGAGATTTCATCCACAAGCTTCTTCAATGTCTCCGCACCTGTTTGTCAAATCTCTCACAACTTTTGATGAATTATACGGCATTTCCACCGACGAAGATTAGCGAAGATTAACGGCACAGATTAGATATCGCTTAATAACTAGATAGTAAATAAAAATAAAGTAATATTGAATACAATTTATTAACACAAATTTCCCCAATATGCGATGTGGAGCATTTCGATTATAATATCCGCCGTTTATTGCGGGAAGGTTAGCGATATATATAATATTTTCCGTTTACACCGCCCAATTAGAGATTACATTGACATTTCAGGTGGCAACTTGGTGCATCTCCGTGCTGGTACCAAATTATCAAATACGACGGCACAATAGAAAAATTAAATTGACGGCTCTTGCTTTTGCCAGTTTTGCACAAATTTCAGATGTTTTTAAAATTACTGAACCTTTAAAATTGGTTCAGTCTGTCAAATCGGCTCAAATTTTAAACCGATTAGTGTCAATTATATCGGCGGCGTGAGCTTCAAAACATTTTCGTTGGCGGCGACGCGTCGGAAAATTATCAATCGGCTTCGGTCTGTCAAACAGTTCATTTTTTGCGTAGATTTTTATTCTGGTTGCATTTTTTAAAATGAGGTTAAAAGTTAAACTTCGGTTTTTACAGATTAAAATTGTATGAGTAATCTTCTGGGTTAGTGTAGGTTAACCTTCAAAATGCGTTAATCTTTTGTGTGTAGTGCGCGATTGGAGAAAACAATTATAAAGGAATGAGAAGTTTACAAAACGCAACTAAACACATTAGTAAAATAAAGATATATTAAAAATAATTAAGAATTAGAAAATTACAGTTTTTATAATTCAAGGATAACCGCAATTGAAGTGACAATATTTTAAATTACGTTTGAGTAATGATGTGTTTTGTATTATGTTTGCTGCTTGTTTTGCCGTCTAAAAGTCGAAATATGGCAACATTTGCTGTAATGGGTGAAAAAAATGCGATACGGCAACATGTTTGTAGCCAGTGCCACCAAATACATGGTAGCAGCAGATGTTGTTGTAGTTGTAAGCAGCAACAACAGGCATTTTATTTCCGTTTGACATGTGAAACGAAAAATTACATGGTAAACATTTAATCAGCTGTTTAAACGACTATACGTGATAGATAATTCTACTATGATCAACATGTATGAGGGCGCATCAATAAGTCGGTGAATTTTTGAATGAAACACAGTTGTTTTTAGAAAAAAAATATTTTTCAACATAATATCCTTTTAGCTCAATACACTTAGTCCAATCCGGGTTTTATGGTCCTTTTCCCGCGAAAACTGAACTGGATGAGATTAATATATTAACGCAAG